>CM066987.1:50713198-51407365 GCA_033977485.1 Hydrangea macrophylla
GTTCCATTAAGAAAAACAAGGAAGAACAGTAACTCTAAATAACTCATCTCATGACCTAGTCATATCCAAAAGAAGATAGTTCCTTCTACCTGCAATACCATCCCGTGGAGGCACACTAGGTGCAGATGATCGAGAAAGAATCTCATTCTTATCTCCTTTGGACAATAAATACATTAGACAGATACTCACCATTTTGATCAAATCAAAAGGCAACGATATTCTTTTACCAATTACTCTTCATTCCAAAACTTTTGAATTTCTTCAAAATTGAGCATGAAAGGTGCAATTAGTAAATGTATATCAGTATCCAGAGTAGCCGAAATTACTTTTCAACTCTAATGTTTATTGGCCTACATACATTAGTATGTCTTAATTCTAATAAGTCCTTGGTCGTGTGATTGTCAAAAGAAAAGTCGCCTGATCAAATTAGCCTCTAAATAGGATTGACAAATAGGCAGTGGTCTTAGCGACCAAAAAAGTCTAGGATCCAATCCTCTACTTCCTATTTTTCTTATTTAGATTAATATGATCTGATCACATTTACTCTCTAAATAGGATTGACAAATAGGCAATGGTCTTAGCAACCAAAAGAGTTTAGGATCCAATCCTTTACTCCCCATTTATCCTAGTTTAGATGTAATGTGATCTAACCTCTAAACCAAAGATTTATAGAATTAGATGAAGGTGCCATCCTTTTAGAAGGTAAAATACCCATGAGTTATTTAAATACTTCGTTAGATAATATATAAAAAAAACAAGAGTAAATAGGTGAGATACTTGCTTGACAAGTTATTTAGATCACATAAAAGAACGCTTTCTTTTAATCAAGAATTTCGGTACCAAAATCAAAAGAATAAATATTATTCATTAATTCAAAACTGAAATCCATCGAATAACTCCAAAGTTTTATTTCAATATAAAACTACTAATCTAATAGCAACTCTTGCATCAGATCCCAAAAGGCAATCAAGATCTTCTAATCACTGCACATTCTTATTTTCCAATTCCCTACAACAATTACAGACATAATTAGAAAATTCAGAATCAATGCCCCAAGTAGTTGAAGTATCAACTTTTCAACTTACTTCAAAAACTAGTGAAAAGGGATCATACCTTGCCTTTTGGCAGTCAAGTATTCCACACAGTTCCTTTTCCAATGCCCTCTCATGCCACAATGGAAACACTTTCCTTTTGGTACGGCACCAGCCTTTCCCTTTCCAAGTCTTGCCTTCTTCCTAATAATGGGGTTAAGCTCACCTATCCTTGAGTCTTGTTTCTCCTTCTCTGAACTTATGCTCTTAGGCTTAGTTCCAGAAGATGAAGCCATTCCAATGTTTTGAACATTTGACTCCTCTTTGACTATATCCATTGTTGCCTCAAGAGAGCTCATCAATTCACTTGTTGAAAACACTATTTTACTCATTTTAAAAACCTTTTTAAATTGAGTGAATGATGTAGGCAACGAATGCAAGATTATGTCAACTTGACTCTCACCATCAATGTTGGAACCCAGAACTTCCAGTACTTTAAAATAAGTAATCATTTTAAAAACATGCTCTCTTATTGAAGTTCCTTCCAACATTCTGGTGTCCATGACTAACTCCAAGGCTCTAAGCCTTGCAGTTTGACTCAGCTCCCCAAACATCTCCTCGAGGTTCAATATTATAGCACGGGCAGTGTTCAAAGGTTGATGTTGCTGCTTCAACGCATCAGACAAAGAGTCTAAGATGCTAGAGCGAGCTATACCATCAAATCTTATCCACTGCCAATATTGATCCGCAAGATTAGTTGGGGTGTCATGGCATGGAATAGGTGGACAGGGAATGGTAAGAACATATTTACATCCATTAGTAGTTAACAATTCATCCAGTTCCAGTTGCCATTCAACGTAGTTGTTTCCAATTAGCTTATTCTGGATCATGGTTATAGCAAGTGGGCTAGACATAATGAATCTGAAATACAAATAATGTGATAGAATTACAATATGGAAATCATGAATATGACAATTTATATGATACATTGGAATTCCCTTAACCAACTCATTAATTGTCGTCAGGATTTCAAGCCTATGAAATTAAGTCTCCGTGTGGCGATCATAACCTCATAGCCTGATTGGGAAACCCATCATGAATGTCATGCAACTCTTATAAAACAATTCATGACTCCTGAACTTTTGGTCTCTAAGTTTCTGGATAATGCTCCGTGTAGAATCCCTTACCCATAGCTTAGCTAGTGTTTACCATTAACTAGAATCCAATGAAAACCGCCTCAAGTAGTGCCTCAGTGTAGTGGTCACCCTCTAACGCGCCTCATTGATTCTATCCAAAGGAAGTTCATATCTAGTAACCAATGAATAGTCTATCCTCCGTATGGAATGATCACCCATGGCTGGGTGACACATAATATACTACCCACCTTACAATGAACCGTTTATGGAAGACCGTGGGAGTTATAAAATTAGAGTTATAAAATAAGTCCCTCTCCCACTAGATTTTTATAAGAAGTTCATATCTAGGAATCAATAAGAAGTACCCTCCGTATGGAATGATCACTTATAAATGAGTGACACAGAGTATTTCTCATACTTACAATGAACTAATAGGAATTTTTCAATTTCGAAAAAAAAATATTTCTTCACATTGCCCATAAACATCAAGTGTTTACTAATGTGTTGGAAAAAGGTTTTGAATTTAATTTTAGAAAACTTGTTTAACGTGCATGCAAGTAGTAACAATATATAAAATGCCAATCACAACTAAGCACATAAAACAAAAACTAAAATGAAATAAAAGCATTCAACAATGCCTCTATCTCCCATGGCTCTATCTCTATAGAACCTTCTTCTTGGTTTGATTGCCTCTGACTCCATCTTCATGGACAACGGCTTGCTCATCCATCTTCATGGAATTTCTAATTCTATTACATTGGTCCTATGCTTCTCTCGAAGCTTACAATTTATCTAGAAATAGAAATAGCAACATCAAAATAAAAAGCTAGGGAAACCGGTGCGACTTTCCTTTTCGTAGGATTGAAGTCGCAGGGCCCTTTACACATGCCTTTAAAAACCAAACCAAAATAATACATTCATCAATATACACCAATCTCAAACAATTAAATACAAAATTTAAAAGTCTTGGCGCCATGGGAGATAGCGGACTAAGCTTGCTGCAAAAGAGTTAGTCGCACGCACAACTATGCATATATAACAAATATATGTACCATTGGAACCCCTAATTGATTCACACAGTATATAAACTCTTTATATACTGAATTAGAACTTAAAACAGCATCACAGTTCTCTGTCACACTTCGATCGATCGACAAATGTTCGATCGATTGAACATTCGATCGATTGAACATAATTCAATCGATTGAACTTTCAGTTTCACAGAATGTCTTGAAAAACTTACAGAATAAATAAAATAAAATTTTAAAGTAAATATTTTTAAAACCTTTAAATCTGTAAACTGAACACCTGGACAGAAAAGCAGTCTCGATCGATCGAACACCATTCGATCGATCGAACAGAACCAAAGTTCGATCGATCGAAAATAGTTCGATCGCTTGAGAACAGATGATGTTCGATCGATCGAGACTACTTCGATCGATCGAACCCACCTTGCATCCAATGCAATCACAGATTTGTATTCTGCTGCATAAACACTGCAGAAACGGATCTGTGACGATGCAGTTTTGAAAACAGTCCTAAAATCAACATGCAAATCAAAACTAGTGTTCCAAAAATGCATCTATAGATCCAAACAAGTGAGGCTCTGATACCAATTGTAGGAAAAACAGGTTTAAAATAGTTTTAAATGCGCAGTGGAATAATCAAGTTACAAAAAACTTATTGGTAGCCTTGGATCTACTACTTATTAACTCTATAGATGCGCATAACAAGATGGAGAAGATTCTATACCTTAGGTCTTGAACCCAATTCTGATTTTTGTCCTTCTCCTTGTATGTGTAGCATCAACCTCTAGGAAATCTTCACCCTTATGTCTCCTCGAATGCTTCCCGAAGAGGCTAGAGTTGGTGGAAACTCTAATGGTGAGGATGAAGAAGGTTTGGGAACCCTAAAATAGTTTCAGCAGCCTAGGGACGTTAAAAATGACGAACTCTTTTCCCTGGACGCAGCTACCCTATTTATAGATTCCCAAAACCGACCTTACTTTCAATCGATCGAAGTGACTTCGATCGATCGAACCTTCGATCGATCGAACCACGTTCGATCGATCGAACCTGTCTAAACTTTAATCGATCGAATAAACTTCGATCGATCGAACCAGTCTTGACAGCATCCTCATTTGCCTTTCCAAGCATTCTGGCAGAGCTAAGAGTGGGACCTCCTAGGTTCTTAATTACTGGTTCTGATCAATTATTATTCCATCTAGTCAATACTCTTAACTAAGGAATCAATAATTGATCAATTATCATTAATGCCACTATAAAATGATAATTGCACTCCAGTGTATAAGAACATAATCACACATACATAAGCGATTACTAGACTTGTATAATATGATACGGATGTCCCTCTACCATGCAGTATTCGTATCTATCATTGGGATGTATGTTTTAAGATACTGTCGACCCAATAGATAGTACATCTTATATTCCTCGAGTATCATTCACTACGCTTGGATTACTAAACATGTCAACAATAACACTTTGTTGACAAGGCTGGCCAGCTCTCAGTAATCACTCCTAGTGACATTCTCGAGGGAATACTTACTCTTCGTTTTATAGAAGAGGGTAGAATTCCATCTTGACAATAGATGTTCCCAATGTTGCATACTTGATTACCCAAGATACCCAGGTGTTGATCTTGCAAGACCTCGCTGATTGGTAAGTCAAAGCAACCAAGCATACAACTTGCATCCATAACTGTCTCAGGATTGAGGGTATGTATCCCTATACAAGTTTTGATTTCCTATTAATGGTGACAGCGTTTAGGTGTCAATAGGTTTAACTCAGATCCATCAATGCACCGAGTACACTAGCATATTAACCAAGAGTCAAAGACTCTTATGAATGAGATTCATCATTCTACCCCGTAGACGTTAATCATGCTACAGTGTATACCTGATAAGTTATCCAGACTTATCATCCACTGTGACTTATTTGAAACAACAAGGATTTGTGATTCATATCTCACATGTGTAATCACATACACAAATGAACCACATACAATGTTGTTTAAGGATTCCAGTCTAATATTCATCTCATGAACTAACATGCATAAATGCATTATGATATTCCATTGTCCAACTAATTGGTTTGAGGGCATATTCCCAATTCATCAAAAAAGAAAAAGAAAACATTAGATAAGTTATAAGTTTTATCGAGTGAATAGAGATGGTACTATTGTTAGCACAAATTAGCAGCAACTAAGCTCCGGACACTAGGACATGGCAACAAATTTATGTTTTTCTTTTATTTGTAAGAGGAAAAGGTTTTTTTTTTTAATGTAATAAAAGAGTTTAGTGTGAACATATTTTGTCCATTTTGAAAGAAAGTAGTGACAAAAAGGAATATAATTAGAGACTTTTATATTCTAATTATAAGTATATAAGTACCTAATGATATACATTTTGACATATATCCTACTAGAAGTGTTGGAAAGCATATCCCATACCCATGTACGAGTTTTCAGTCCATGAAAAATGGGTATTCAACATATTAAGTACAAGTCTTTAGTGAAAACAAATGAAATCTCTTTCTCCATTCCAGCCTCATCCTTTGCGCCTCTAGCGGCCACCGCTGCGACATCTCTATCTCCATTTCACTCTCTCTCTTCTCTATGTGTGAGTGTCTACTATTTGCTTCAGTGTTGACTACTTTATAAAAGGATAAGTGTTGAAACTTGTGATTGATTCAATTATAGAAGATTTCTACTCTTTGAAAAAATTGTCTATTTTTGCTCTCATTTTGTACTTTTTAGATCTATATCTATGCCAAAGTTGTCTAAGTATTTTTTTTCCCTAATTGTAACAAAGAAACCTACAGAGGTTTTATGATATCACTAATTAGATTCTGTCCGATTGTTTTTATTAATCATGCTCAAAGTTAGGGTTTTCTAATTATTTTCCTTTTTGTTCAACAATTGGCATTGGTGAAACCGTATAATAGGAATTGAAGCAAAAAGTGAGAACCAAAGTTCAGGCTGAAGGGGTGGCATTTCTATATACAAGTGTGGTCCTTACTCCAGGTTAGTACGAGTATGCCTGTGGGGTGGCGTTTTATGTGCTTTACTTGCTATTTAGGGTTGTAAACCTTAACGAGCACGCCTGCGGGGTGGCGTTTTATGTGTTCTTGTTTTCTCTCTATGTTTGAAGATTATACATGTATTGTGTGATGCCCCAAATGCGCTTATATCTCGACTCCACATTGTTCAAATTCTTCTTAATTTGTTCTTTTGCCCTATCCATAGCCTCATAAATATATCCCATTGCCGGGGTTGCATCACCATCTACTAGTCTTAGAACTTTCACTAGCGGAAGCACACATTTCAAACAATATTTAATTGCTTGTGTTTTGAGTACCGGTGTTTGTGATTCCTTTTGACTTACCTTTCAAGACCTGAGCAAGGTGCTAAGATGATATACATACAGTGTTCTAAAAATCGGCCTAGGTATAAAATCTCAACCCAGTAAAGAGACCAGATCAATGGTCCAACCTTGGGGTCAACTGATTCAAATTATCAAAATTTACATTAGATTAGTAGAAAGGATATTAGAAACTCACAAATGAAATATGTTGGAATAAGATAACAATGTAACTTGTCATTAATCTGTTTTTATCATAAGATTCATAACGATTGATAATCAAATGAGAAGATAAAATGTAAAAAAATATGAAGTGACAGTTAAATGTGAAAACATAGAAAAAGTAAATGGTTAATCTTATAATTGATTATTGACTGGAGTTCACCAATGATTAAAACCCGGCTTCTCATATGAGAAACTGCTCACTATAGACTTGCCCTTAAATTTTTATGGTAACCTTCATATAACACTTAAGACACTGTTCTACAATAAATGTGTAGGTCAGTGCAGTAGTGGATCAGAGAAGTTTAGTGAGTTTAGAGTGGTCCCCTTGGGTTAGAACTTAGGAAGTATGGGGGATGGAATTAAAAGGCTGAGATAGAGTTTAACATGGCAGTCCCCATAGTAAAGTAGTTATATAGTACTCATAGACTCATCATAAGGGCAGGACTAGAGTGGGCCCCTTCTGTATCTAACTATTTGTATTATAAGGAAGAAGATTTGTTGAAGAGACAAACTTCAAAATAATGTGGATTAGTGAGAGGAAAAAAAATAGTGCGTAAAACTATGTATTGTTCCAATACATGATATTGTATAAATTTGCAAAGGTGTACCTATGATTGTTTCACGCCTCTCTAGATAAATTTGTGAATGTGTATCAATGACATACAGAACAGTACAACATGTATTGAAGTTTCTTCCAATAGATCTAAAGATTTGAGAAGGCTTTAAAGGTTGTTTGTGAAGGTAAAGAACCGGTTCATAAGTGAATCGATTCTACAAATTCAAGTGTTTGGTTAGGCCCATTTTCTTGCATAGGAGTTCAGTCATGTTTAACAACTTTCTTAAAATTGGTTCTTCGTAAAACCAGTGTTATCTTGCATAGGAGACCGATCCAGCTTGGCCTTTCCTAAACAGACTCTTGTGGATGGAAATAAGTTTTATTCCTAACTCCTGACTTGGAAGTTAGTACCTTCGATTCTTGGAGAGAGAGAGAGAGATATTCTGGGGTAGTCTGAGTTAGAATCAGACCATCAGTTGGTACCAGAACCTGTAATGGACAGAAATCTTACCCTTGGTGACCTCATTTAATGCTCTGCAAGTTAACTGAACTATTTCCTTTTAAACCTTTACTCTTTTTGACCGTCTTTTTCTGTCCAATATCAAATTGGCTACTAAAACAGTTTTTAGCTAACTTTTTTATTTTTCAGGATCACAATACCCTTAAAAGAGCCCCAACCTAATAGAAACAAATTGAACTACCACATTTTGAAATGGTTTATGTAACATGAGGTTGTATTAGTCTTTCCCTTATAATTTTTAAAATCTAAAACAATAAATCCTTGGAATTAACAGTTTTAGTTAGAATCAAATAAATAGTGACAATGACTACAAGTTGTTTTCCACACCCACCAGACCCTTGTTAGCTAAAGTCATAAAATTAAATAGCATTGCCTCTTCTCATCTCGCTTGCTCACTCTCACTCCTCACTATCCTTCAAAACATCTCCCTATATCGTCTCTCTCGATCAATCGATTGACATATATATACTATTAGATATACATATATACATCATATAGCCATGAACATGAATTCAACTAAGAGGATGAGAGGTTTCATGTGTCAGTAGCCAGCTGCCACGACAGTGTGCATGACCGGTGATCTCCAGTCGGGAAGCACGTGCACAGCACGCGCATATGAGACCCTCTCCGTGCACACTAATTTTCAGAACTTTGGCGTGTGCTTTTTTCTAGACATATGACTCAAAATGCATTAAAATGTCTATGCTCCAGTTTTCATAGTTCGTGCACTGTTTAGCACACTGTTTTGTATACCTTCTTGTGTATGTGCACGTGAAAAATGTGCATCGACTTTTTGGATCCCTTTTACGTGCTTTTTTCCGTGCATATGTGTTAAAATATAGTCATATGCCTAACCATGCATTATAAGCACAAGCCGCAACTCCCAAAACATCCCCGGCACATTCCGTGGCACGTAGCCACGCTCGGGTAGCATGCGCACAGCATGCGCATATGAGACCCTCTCCGTGCATAATAATTTTCAGAACTTTGGCGTATGATTTTTTCCGGGCATATGACTTAAAATGCATTAAAATGTCTATGCTCCAGTTTTCATAGTTTGTACACTGTTTAGCACACTGTTTTGTATACCTTCTTGTGTACGTGCACGTGAAAAATGTGCATCGACTTTTTGGACCACTTTTACGTGCTTTTTTCCATGCATATGTGTTAAAATATAGTCATATGCCTAACCGTGCATTACAAGCACAAGCCGCAGCTCCCAAAACATCCCCGACACGTTCCGTGGCAAGTAGCCGCGCACAGCACGCGCATATGAGACCCTCTCCGTGCACGTGCTTGGGCAGCAATGGTTAGTTCTTGGCCTTGAGCATAGTATTCTCATATGTTGTTTAATAGAGGAACGCTACCTCAATATTTATGAACTTGTGTTATTTTGTGGCCCATTGAGTAGATTTAATTCTTTGTTACTTAGGCTTGAAAAAACTTAGTTTTGGGGGTTTTGAGGGTTGAAACAATAAACCGCTTAACCAAACGCCACGAAACTTTACTCACACCTCAAACATGCCTAAAGAAACTTGTGGGAACCAACAGAATGCATAACGGAATCACGGTTCACAACTAATGCGAAAAAATGACTTTTTCATCACTTAGACTTGAAAAAGTTTAGTTTTTGAGGTTTTGAGTAGTGAAACGGTAAACCGTTTAACCAAATGCCACAAAACCTCACTCACACCTCAAACATGCCTAAAGAAACTTGTGGGAACTAACCGAATGCATAATGGAATCACGGTTCACAAATAGTGCTAAAAATGACTTTTTCATCACTTAGACTCGAAAAAACTTAGTTTTTGAGGTTTTGAGTAGTGAAACGGTGAAGCGTGTATCCGAATACCATGAAACCTTACTTTCACCTCAACCATGCCTAAATAAACTTTTGGGAACTAACGGAATGCATAACGGAATCATGGTTAACAAATAATGCAAAAAAATGACTCTTTCATCATTCCGAGTCCCCGAACACATGCATTTTGGTCTCTCAAAACCCCCAAACATAGTTTACTCTTTTATTATTTTATATATACAACTAATTAATGAATTTTTTTTCTTTTTTGTTGGTACAAAGTTTCACATTTTGATGGAAAGTTCTAAAAGCGAACCACTTTTTTTGTTGGGCTAATTTTTTTTTTTTTGTTGCTTTCATAGTTTTGTTAGTACTTTTTGATGAATATGTAATATGTATATGTTATTAGTTTAGCACTTTGACTCGATCGATTGTATATTCCTTTTGTTCATTCCAATTAATTGGTTGATATTGAGATGAATCGATGAAATTTAGTAGTTGAAATAGATCATTGAGTTGAATTTAATTCTGTACAGGGTGGTATTGTATATATGTACAGGGTGGTATATAATGTTTTTACAGGGTGGTGTTTATGTCACTTTTAGTATTTATGTCACTTTGAAAGTATTTATGTCACTTTTAAGACTTTGATGTAATATTTTTGTTTGGTATTTATGTCATTTTTCTATTTTTATGTCACTTTAGGTTAAAAGTGACATAAATAAAATGGTATTTATGTCACTTTTAAGTATTTATGTCACTTTTAAGACTTTGATGTAATAATTTTGTTTCATATTTATGTCACTTTTTTACTTTTATGTCACTTTAGGTAAAAAGTGACATAAATAAAATGGTGTTTATGTCACTTTTAAGTATTTATGTCACTTTTAAGACTTTGATGTAATAATTTTGTTTGGTATTTATGTCACTTTTCTACTTTTATGTCACTTTAGGTTAAAAGTAACATAAATAAAATGGTATTTATGTCACTTCTAAGTATTTATGTCACTTTTTTATTAACAAATGTGTTGGTTTTATGAAACATATATGTCACTTTTATAAAACATTTATGTCACTTTTAAAACATTTATAAAAATCTTTTTCCTTGTAGTGCTTGTAAAGGCGTTTTGCCTCATGGTATTTTTAATGAAATTTATTTCTTAGCAAAAAAAAATATCAATTAAACAATAGTTAGCATAGTAATTGCTAATTCGATTGAAAAAAGAGCTAATAAATATCAACAAATAAGTAATTTTATTCATAACCTTTAAAGTCTTGAAAATCAATCGATCAATTGCTGGTGCTAACCTGATGTTGGAGAATAATACAAAATAATACCTTCAAAATAATCCACCGATAATAGAGTATATCACCGTCAATTCCACCATTGAATAGAACCACAATATAGGGTGACTGGAATGAGGCGCGAAACGCTCTCTTGAGATGATACGCGTCCTCTACGGGTAATACCCGGTGCAGTAGGAAATAGCATGCCGTCTCCGGGATACAACCACCAGGCCACCCTTGCTGTACGCCCATCAAATCTGCACAACTTGATATGGCAAGAAACTTGCTCACTAGTGCCTTCTTTATCCAAACAAGACTTGTATGAAAGCTAGAATAAAATATAGTTTCTATGTATAAAACTTTATGTAAAAGAAGGAATCTTATCTTCATCTAACTGAAGAATTCTATTTCTGATCCTAATTTTATTTTCTTCATCTAGAATAGCAAGAGTAAAAAGGATTGCAAAGCATATAACTATAAAAAGCTTTAAGCTTTAACTTAGTTTTTACTAAATTGAGCAAAAGAAATCTATTAGACATAAAACCAAACAAAACTTACAGTTTGTAAGATCATAATTGAAGCTTCAGCACACTCACACTTAAAGCTCACAAATATTTTACAGTAAGAAATTTGTTGCAAAGAGAGAGAGAGAGAGAGAGAGAGAAAGAGAGAGAGAGAGAGAGAAAGAAAGAGTCTTTAACTTGTTGCTTCCAAGCCTACCTAGAGAGTGGGAAGGCTTCTCAATTTATAGAAGTAGAATACGTCTCTGGAAGGGGCCAGCAGGAACGCATTAAGAAAAGATATGATTAGATCTTATCGAGAAAACATGCGTTTGGTTTAGATTCAATCTAAAAAAGTCACTTGTTTTAAAAGTTTATCGGATACTGTAATTTTTTTTTACTAGGAACAGTAGAGATTCGTCTTTTGATAAAGTGAATAGTAGAAAGTGTCGAGGAATCTGATTTATGTCAGTCGTATCCATTATCTTTTTTAAAAGATAAACTTTTACTTTTTAAAAGAGAGCTTATGCCTTATACTTTTTAAAAGTATTTTGTCCCTTATGATAATTAATGGTTAAGCTGGGTTTCAAATCCATAATTATCATCTTCATGGAGATCTTGGAAAGAAGGATAAGGATCTCCTTGTCCATCTGGCATTGAGGAATCTAAGAAAGGGACTGTTTTTGTATCACTGTCTGAATCAAAATTTAACCTTTTGCATAATACTTCCTTAATCAAAGCTTTAAGCTCTTCATAAGGCATTTCTGGAAATCTAGATTTTAAATATGATTTAACTTGAAATTTAATCTCAGAAATGTCTGGCAAAGAAGTGCTAGATTTCTTTGGTGGGGAAGGAAGATCAATATCTAGCATTTTCTTTATTCTTCCAGGAATTAGATCTGGATTGATGTATTTTGGCCACCATCTAACTTGATATTTCCTGCAAAGAGTCCAAACGGGAGTAGGGGAATTCTGGAGGATAAATTCCCACTTTAGAATCCATGGAATTGAGAATTCTAAAAAGAAGTGTAGAATTGGATCATCACTTCTTCCTGGAAGATTCTTGTCTTTGTATAATTTGAAGCAGCAGGAGACTTCTTGGGGGAAGAATTTCAGTGGCTGGGCCATGTTTAAATACCCAAGCATAGAACCATAGAGGGATATCAAAATTAAAGTATTACCAAATTGCAGATACCATGTGTGTGTAGACAATGAGTTCTGCATTAAAAGCACTTTATCCCATGCTTCTTGGTAATCATAGAAATTATAGGATCTGCAATCTCCTGGAGAGAGTTGGATTAACTTTGTTTCCTTGGTAGGGTCGATTCCCCAATCGAATGAAGATAAGACCTTTGAAATTAACATTTTTGAGAATGCAGGATGATTACCATCTATTTTACAGTGCTCAATTCTAACCGAGCCAATCTCTATGAGAATAGTCTCGTAGTAGTTTATTGAATTACCTGTGGCGGTCTTGGGATAAAACCAACCACCATTGGTGCCGAAATAGTAGGTAGCCATATCCTTTGGAGATTTAACTGCCTCTTCATTGTTGTTTAAAACAAGTATTGGCCAGGCTTTAACCTTGTCATGAAATTCTGCATAGGATATAGTCCTTTTTGAGGGTTGAGCGGTATAACTTTGGGATTTACCTTTGTCTTTATTTCCAGAATTATGATTAGTGGGGCGTCTACAAGCACCTCTTCCTTCAAAAGAATATCCTCTAAAGTCAGGCCTTATATTTTGTCTGCAAAAATTCGAGAGTAAGGAAGTCAGGGAGAAAGTTTGAACTTCCTTTGATATATTCAATTTAAAAATCGAATGCAGATGAAATTCCTTCCCATCTAGCAAATATTTGCTTAGATGCAATGTTTTTAACATCTTTATAAGAAGAACATCCTTAGTTGCTTGACATTCTTCTCTTATCAAAAATTATTGGTTGAGTAGATCTCCTTCAAATTTAGTGACACATAAAACAATTGCTAGGATTTCTTTCTTGATAGTTGAATAATTTTTCTGGGCTAGTTTCCAAGCTCTAGAAGTAAATCTAACAAGTTGTTCAGAGTTATTAACTCTTTGTTTAAGAATTCCACCAAAGCCAATATCTGAAGCATCTGTTTCAACAATTTTAAAAGCTTTCGGTAGAGGTAGGCAAAGACATGATAAAACTTTGGTTTTAGCCTTAATCCTCTTAACTGTTTTAGTATGCTTGGAAGTCCAAGCTGGAGGGATCTTTTTAAGTCTTTCATATAAGACTGCTGAAACCTTATAAAGATCCTTATAGTACTCAGCAATATAATTTAAACTTCCCAAAAATCTTTGAAGCTGAGTTTTATCTTTTATTTCGTTGGGAAATTTATTAACAAAAACAATTGCTCTGTCAATTGGAATGATTGTTCCTTTTTCAATATTGTGACCAAGAAATCTCACTTTTGTTTGAAATAATTTTATTTTCTTATCAAAAACAACTAAACCATTTCTTTGGATAATTTTATAAAAAGTATCCAAATGTTTCCAATGTTTTTCTATTGATGATGAAAATATTAGAACATCATCAATATAGACAATACAAAAATCAGAATAGGGATTAAAAATATCATTCATGATATTTTGATATTCTGATGGTGCATTCTTTAGGCCGAAAGACATTACATTCCACTCATAATACCCAAAAGGAACATTAAAAGCGGTTTTGTACCTATCTTCCTCGGCCACCTGAATTTGCCAATATCCTGACTTCATATCTAATTTTGAAAATATGGATGCTTGGCAAAGTCGATTTAACAAGTCTTTCTTGTTAGGAATAGGATATCTAATCCATTTGAGAGCTGTATTTAAAAGCTTGTAATTAATAACAAGTCATTGAACTCCTCTTTCAATTTCTGCATTTTTGTTAGCATAAAAAGTAGAACTGTTCCAACGAGATTTACTCCTTTGAATAAGGTTCTTATCCAATAAACCTTGTATTTTAGTTTTACAAAATTCCAATAATTCTTTACTCATTTGAATAGGACGCGCTTTTGTGGAAATCTTCTTTTCATCAAAGTCCTTTTCATATGGTAAAGAGACAATATGTTTCTTCCTATGCCAAAATGCAGTAGGATGCTCTAAGCATATATTGTCTTCAAGAAATTTTTGAAAATTTTCAATTTTTGTTTTTAAAACAGTTTGAGTAAGTTGTTCATTTTTTTTCTTATGAAACAACTCTTCCTTTATTAAATAGATTTGTTTTTCTTTAAAAACAAGAGTTTCCTTGAGACTATGAATTTCAGTCTCCATAGGTTGATGTCATACCCGCTCCTGCGGTATTTATTTGTATCATTTTAGCATGCATAGCATGCTTATGGTTGTGTTAATTAACGTGTGTGAAATGAGTGATGACTCACTAGTTGTTGAAGGGTGTCTTTTGAGAACCCAGTATTTGGCCTTAAAGGCAGTCGGAAAGGTGTCAAGAGAGGACACGGGAACATGGAAAGGCATGTTGCATTAGCATAGCTAAATGACATTTATGTGATTTAAATGTTATTGACTTATTTGGTATTTTCATGAATAGTAATTATACCTGTGTAGTATAATTTCTGATAGTTTTGATCTAGTTTTAGATCGTTTGAGAACTGTGGTGAGAACGTGAACGACCCGTTGTATAAAAAGGTAGGATGTGTAGAGATTTCCATAGAATTTGGTTTTCAGACGTAATTTTGGATCCAAACGGGACTTAATCGAAAACTTTTGGGATTTATAATTTTCACTCGTAAAGGCATAAAATGGACGTGTGCAACATTTCAGGAATTTATTAGAAGTTTTGAGAACTCACGGGGAGGTAAACGTAATTTCCGAGAATTTTGTCTATATATAGAAGTTCCAAGATATTTCTTCATTACAACTTTTCTAATTTCAAAATCAAAAGGGAGATTTGGGGGTTTTGGGAGCTTAGAGCTTGCAGACGCAAATCGACAGACTTCTGCCCGTTTGTTTTCAACCAAAATTCGTATTTGAACTCCCCAAGGTAAGGGCTACGTTTTGATAGTCTTTAGGCCATGTTTGGCTAAGTTTTTATAAATTTCTAAATCTAAGAATTTGGGAAAAACACGTGTAAACTTGTAGGTTTTGCGTAGGATCGGAGATTTGGTGTTTAATCGGGCTTCTAGTCGTTCCCTCAAAGTTATACGACGATAGCTCGAGGTATGAATTTCTAGCCTATGTTATATAGGTGAAATACATGTTTTATATTTCGATGACGAAATTGTGATCCGGGCAAAATCCATGTGTTAATCTTAGGCCCGTTAATTATGCACGCGCTTAAATGTGAAAAGCATGTTAAATTTTACGCGAGCACGTATATGTGTTAAATGAGTATGTTTATGTGCCTATGTGGGTTAAAGGGGGATTTGTGCTAATTCACCGTGAGGCGTCCTCTCGAAGGGGGAGGATTAGCAGTGACGACGGTCACTTGCCGATAAAGGCATTACGTGACATGTCGAAGGGGCATGGGTCATGGTTGAGTCGAAAGACTTTGGATCGGTGAAGGTGCACTTATTCCCTAGAAACCATTAGTTATGTGTTATGATGAGATTAAAGCATGATTTGTCATATATGCATATGTTAGAAATTGTGCACTCAGCATATAGCTGAGCAATGGAGATTTACTCCATTGCAGGTATGAAGAAAGGAAATATGGAATGCGAGGAATGAGGCCGTTGGGGATCAATCGGAGGAATTGGTGTATAGAACATTTTTGTAACCGAATTATGGAAGCTCTGTATTATTTTTGGATTGATGAAATATTCTTTTGAAAACCTTTTAAGTTGGTTGGAAGCGACTCGGAATCGTGAGTTCGTGTCTTGATGTTTAACAAGTCGAATTTTATGTTTTATGAATTGTTGAAGCACTTATGAGATTTTGATCCAAACGAACCCTCAACTTAATTAGTTAACGTTTTCCAAACTTAGGCCGGTTGTTATACTTGTCCTTATAACATTGGTAAAGTTGCTAAGAATTGGAACATGTTTGAAGGGTTGCATCGGGTGAAGGTTGGGTGATGCCTTAGTAAAATTCTGCAGCTTTGGCCAGAATTCTGCTAAAGGGTCATTCGACCGGTCGAAGGGGGTCGTTCGACCGGTCGAAATACCCCCTGCAAGAATTCTTTAACTCCTTCTCCCAATGTTCGGAACAATTTCTAACTAGGCATGGGGGTACCTTTGGGGACCCTTTGACCTATGAAACTGTTACTTTTGAAAACGAAACTCGTTAAGGTGTGTTTGGACACGTGTTTAATATAACCTTTGAAAAGCTTAATTGAAAGTTGGTTATTTTGGAGTAAAAACTTTTATTAAGGTTATTTTGGGAACTTTAATCATCGTTGGTAAGCCTTGATGGCGTGCCACGTAACCTAGATTCATATGTATGGATCCGGGGCGTGACATCTAGTGGTATCAAAGCAATAGGTAACAAAACTTTGGGAACGTTCTACGTCGAGTGGAGTGTTGAGTGAATTGACACATATTCTAGAATGACATATTCTAGAATGCATCCACATATTATAGAGATGTTTGATGCATATGGTATGTTGTTATACATACATGATTATGTTATTGGCATACATGCATAGTATTTATGCACTCGTGAATCGGTGGAATCATGCGGACGTGGAACCGTGTGGTGAGATGAAGTTTTCTGTGGTTATCATAGACCTTGTGGGGTGATACGAGGGAGAGATGATATCTTGATCGTGGGGAACAATTGAATTTTTAAATGAAAATGAAATGATTTTTGGATCGAATCGGTAACTATTTAAATTGATAGTAATAAGTGCTCTTTGAGGGCTTTAACCGAGAACGGAGATGGAGTAGTGAATGTCAGGGGAGATTTCCTTATAGTTCACGTAGAGAATGAAAAGTGATTGTTCGTAGTCGAGTTTTGGAAATGGAGATTGATTGATAAGAGTTCCGTCTCAAATATGGGCTAAACGTCGTGACGTGAGAGAATAGAGATGGACAGTTGGGGTTTATGACAGAAAGATAGTCCAGCTGAGTGTATTGCTCATGTATGGGGTAGGTGAGGAATCTCTCACTTTTCTTACGGTGTTATCCTAAGATGCTAACCTACGGTGTGATTGTACGGGTTATCTTATGGTTTTTCTTATACGGTGTGTATTGGGTAGTTGAAGAATCTTTTGACTTGTAGTACGGTATATGGGATGATTGGATGGTTGAGGAATCTCTCAACCTATCGAATAGTAAGTATTATAGTTGTTGAAGAATCTTTCAATGTATGGTATGCAGTTTGAGATGTTGGACGGTTGAGGAATCTCTCAACCTATCTTACGGTATGTATTGGGGGTTGAGGAATATCTCAACGTATTGTGAGTATCATGGTTGTTGAGGAATCTCTCAACTGAACCTGGGTTCGAGTGGTCGTGGTACCATAAGTGGATTTGGACACGGTATGAGGATTAGTAACGGAAGTTACCGGATTAATTGGGTAAGTGGGAAGTGATATTTAAGGATTAACCTAAGACGAGGGGTTAAGAATGGGAATGATAGAGTATGCTTTGACGGGTTGAAACTACAGTTGATAGAAGTTTAATGGACGACATACTTCGGGAGTGATTGCTTAGACTTGATGATTACGTGCATATGAATGTAACGATAAGGACGACATAGGTCGGAGGAGAAATAGTAGAACTTCTTGATGGAGATTAAAGGAATGGAAATGAATATGATTAAGAGTTTCTTGGTGTTTTGAGGTATGGTTGTCAAAGGAAGTAGAACAAAGGATGTACCACTATAGGACTTAAGGCGAAGGACAAGCGTAAATGATTGAACGTGATAGGAGAGTTAGAGGAATCGAGTTGATATTTGGATATCATCAATATAAGAGGACCTTTATAGAGAATCTTGTAGAGGAGGTTGTTATTACAAGGGCTTGTAATGAGGATAAACCTGAACCTGAGACCAACAGTTGTGTGATTTGATGAGTTTAGATGTTTTCGAGCACTTGCGGGTGGTTCTAAAATGGTCGGGAAGTAACGCCTACATGCCTTGTGAGTTTGGGGACTTCTAAGGGTGTTAAATGAAGAAAAATATGGTCCAGGGGGCACTGGACCGGTCGAAAGGGGCAGTTCGACCGGTCGAACACCCCTCTGATCCAAACAGTGTTTTCGAAAACATTTTCGTCGACTTTTACGAAAACAGGCATAACTCTTTGTAGAAAATTCGGATTCGCGCGCCGTTTCTTGCGTTGGAACCGGGATTCAAAGAGCTATCTTTTGGTGTAAAATTTAACCATACTTTATAAATGACCATTTTACCCTTGGGCTGTTTTGTCACAGAAAAGTTCTTTTAAGAGGTCTAATTGATGCTCTCTTTGCTAATTATCGTATTTCAAATAAAGTGAAGGATCTTTTAATGATTGTAAAACATTGTTAAGTATTTATAATGAGTGGTTGTCAACGGGAGGTTGGAGTATGACAAGTATTACGATACTGAACAAGAGCAACTGTGGAAATGGATAGAGTAAAGAGATTTTGGGTAAGTCAGATCACAAGAGCGAAAGTGTAAATTGGGAAGATGAAGCTTCAATGGGTAAGTGAACAAGAACGGTGGAAGTGGGATGAAGACTTGGGAGTACGTTGAGTACATTATCAGATATGATAATAGAACTGTAAATCGGTTAGAGGGCAATGATGGATGTAGTGGAATGCTATCTCGGTTGTCCTGGATTCCAACAAGGTTAGAGAATTTTGAGAATGTCAGATTTCATCCCAAGGAAATTTTTAAAGTGTTTAAAATGTTTTAAAAATCAAACTTTTGTTTGAGTAAGAAAAAAATTTTTATTATATACTTGTAATAAGGTATCAAGTAGACTTTGGAGGACGAGTATCGTGGAAAGATATGGCATGCTTAGTGCTTGGCACAACAGTGTTTGACAAATGAATGAGTTCTACATGAGTAGGTCATAAAGTTGAAAATTCTAAAGTAATGGATTAGTACAATGTTGTACACTTGGACTTAGTGAGTTGGATGAAGTGCTACTAACAAGTTGACTTGAGTATTGCTCTAAAGGGAACTTGATCTTGTTTTAAGCATTTGAATAACCTGAGGTTATGAATGATTTGAAGTTTTGAACGTTTAGGAACTTGATGAGATTCGTAAAGTGTGAAGCACTTAAAGACAATAGTTATGAATGGGTGATCTTAAGTATGGACACGAAAGGTATGTGAATTGGGAGTTGATAGGGAATTTATTAAACACAGTGAAACTATGGTACTTAATTGAGAAGATCAAATTACTGAGTTGTCTTCAGATGGTTACGAGAATAGTAGGAATACTTGAACAATAGGTTCTTCGAGAATAATGAATTTGGGATCGGAATAGCAAAGATAAAGGATTAGAGAAATCTGTATTGGAGTTAAGTCAGGTTGACTGGAGTTATGAAATATTAAATCATTAAATAAGGTATGAAGCCTTGAGATGTTATACAAGGAATATATGTTCAGTGTAAAGGGCTGTCAGAAATTCAGTAAAAGTTGAGATACATGAATACGATTGGTATTGGCTTGTGTAAAGGTGAAAGTGATATATCATAAACTTATGGGGTTGTGATCTTCAACAGAAAAGTAATTGACTCAGGGTGTGTGTACACTATATGAATAGAATAGATTATGAAGGGTCAAAGATATGGGACAGGAACAAGGTATGGTTTGAGTATGGGAATGCGTCATGATGGACGTTGTTGTACATGTATGATTGGCTAAGTCAATTTGGGTTAACCACATTATTGGTTACGATGAACATTGGGGTTGTTATGTTGGGAAAGTATTATGCAAAATTTTAAAATGATTTGTTTTAAAAACAAAAAGGGGGAATATGTATTTGACTTTGTTAAAAGTTTTAAATCGAAGGTGTAAATTGAAATCTTCTACGTTAGTCGACGGTAGTTCGAGTACAGAGCTGAAAGATAAATAACAAGTGTGTTGACCTCACCGAGAGTGGTTCGGGATAGTAGGTTACCTCGGACAAGTAAAATGGTGTAAAATTTTCAATTGAAAATCTGAATGGTGTCTTACAAATCATGTACGATTGGACTTAAAATACGAGGTTGGATTAAACCGAACTGGAATTTGATAAGGAATGAGAGTTGTTTGAAAACGTGTTATCGTTCTACTGGTATTCCACGATTAACAGGATAAGGGATGGAATTCACGATATACGAAATAGTTGATTGAGGCATTGACTTACCGACAGTGTATAAATGTATGATAGTACTCAGATTTGATTACTTCGAAATGAAGAGTTGTGTATGGTTGCTAACCAGTTGAGACATGTTGGAAATGACTGTTAGTCAAAAAGAAAGATGGGTGAAAGTGAGGTGAGTTATTGATTTTGTTTTGGCTATTGGGATGAACTTTAAAGTTCGAAAAAGATGTGACAATTACAATGAAGGTATGTGTGGGTTGACGTGTGATGTCGTGATATGATTTAATGTCAAGATTGACTATTGATTATGTTATACTCAAGCATTGATGTTCTTATGTATCGAGATGTTTTTGTGTTGTTAGTATTCGAAGAGAATCTTCAATCGGGTTGAGACGAGGGCTTCAAGGATTTATTTTCCTTAAGAGCCTGAGGATTTATTTTCCTCGTGAGATTGTAATATCTTGGAGGAGATGTATAAGTTGTAATGAGACCAACGTTGGAAGTACTTGTGAGAAGTCTTGTAGCTTGATGAGATGGTATTGAAAGTTTGGGGACAAACTTCTTTTAAGGGGGAGAGGATGTCATACCCGCTCCTGCGGTATTTATTTGTATCATTTTAGCATGCATAGCATGCTTATGGTTGTGTTAATTAACGTGTGTGAAATGAGTGATGACTCACTAGTTGTTGAAGGGTGTCTTTTGAGAACCCAGTATTTGGCCTTAAAGGCAGTCGGAAAGGTGTCAAGAGAGGACACGGGAACATGGAAAGGCATGTGTAGACACCCCATTTTGTCGGCTATCAGATTTAGGAGACCCATAGCTTGGTGGTTCACAATGATCGTAAAAGACTCAAAAAGACTCCTGGAAGTCAGCTCTATCTCTCAGAATGCTCAGATTGACCAAAATGCCCCTGAAAGCCCGAAAACTCCCAGATTTGGTCCCGAAGTTCTGAAAACATGCTATGTCGTAAGAAAAATGATAAAATGAGTTTTTAAGTAAAACTGGATGAAATCGTCAGCCCCCAGAGACCCCCGGAAGTCCCGGAAGTTCCCCGAAAGTCCCCGTTGACCGGTTTGACCAAGGTTTGACCAGGTTTTGACCAGAGTTTGACCAAGTTTGACCAAGTTTGACCAAAATCGTCCGAATTCACCGGAATCATTAGAAAAGTATTCAAATGAGTTTTAAAAGAGAATCGAGCGAAAACGTCGGCTCCTGGGAGCTCCCGGAGGTTCCCAGAACTTCCCGGGAATCCCAGGTTTGACCAGTTTGACCAAGATTTGACTTTGGAATCGGGGCACCGAAACAATTTTCAAATATTTTTCATGGATACTAGAGGTCAATAGCTTTCCAACGGTATATCGCACATAATTCCTGGATTTAAAACGAATTTATTTTGAATTTCCGAAGGCGAAAAAGGCGATCAAATCAGCATTTATCGCGAATACCGCAAAACTTTTCAAAGTGACCTATCCCCAAACTATTTTTTATGTAAAGTAGACTCCATTACCTTTCCAACGGTATATCACAACCTCAATTTGGAGTTCGTATGCATTTTCTGTGAATTTCGGACGAAATAGGGCCTTTTCGCGAATACCGGAACCTCTGGGGGCCTAAACATAATTTTCTGGGCTTCTGAGGAGCAGTGCCGCCGCGGCACTGGCCCACTGCCGCCGCGGCACTGGCCCAGTGCCGCCGCGGCACTCAAACCTCGCAGAGTCCATTTTTGTAATTTTTTTGGGGGTCCAATTTGATTAATTGAAAGCCAAAACGACATAGTTTTATGTTCACAGTTGTTTGGGACCAATGGGAGTACTTCTAAAACCCCAAAACCACCCCAAATTGGCCTATTTAAACCCCCCATTGCTCTTCATTTTGGAGGGGCCAAGTGCAAAGCTTGAAAAGTTGTAGAGAAGAAGAGAGATAGAGATAGGTTTAGAAGAGAGAAAGGGAGCTTCTCCCATTGATTTTCCATAAGAAAGTGAGTTTTATTCTTGATTTCTTCCATTATCCTTCTATATACTTCACATTCAAAGTCCATTCCAACCCTCATTCTTGAGCATTCTTGAGTTAGGAAGCTACTTCCATGTCCAAATGTCAAAATCTATGAGTGAAACACCAAGCTACAAGTCCAAAATCACATTGATTATCATCTATTGATTGCTATTTACTTGCTTTGATTATATATATGTTCATCTCTCCTTATCCCATTTCTTTTTGATTTTCTTTATTTACTTACTAGTTCATCATCATCTAAGTGATGACATAAAGTTTGGGGTGAGTGAATCCTTATGGATAGTAGCTCTTGACCTCAAAAACATGTTTGATAGATGATGAACATAACCTCAATACTTCCAAGGTATTCTTGGAATGTATTGGGGTTATGTTCAAAAATAAAATGAATCTCTCCAACAATCTTGGAGATTCTTAATGATGAGTTTGATGTTGGTATTCTAAGTGGTTATAATCCTTATTGAGTGTTGAAAACATGTTTTCAAAACATCTATTTCAAAACCCCTCTCAATCCCTCTCATTTGGTTTCAAGAAACAAAACTTTGTTTTTCCTAAAATTTCCAAAACCATGACCCAAAACAGTGAGTTGTTCAGATTCAAAGATTTGTTTTGAATTAAATACTCAAGTTATGATGATGAAACTACTTGGAAAACCTTCCTAATACATCATAGTTTGTCCCTAATTTTTCCCATCAATTATAGAGATGTGAAAGTATTTGTTTTGGATGTGAGAAGTTCATATTCACAATCTGCCTCTGTTCTCACAGAATGTTCACCCAACTTCTTGCACATATTCTGGATATTTTCATCACTGTACATATATCTTTTCTATTTTTTTTATAAAACTTGGGTGTCTTAGGAAACTTTTGATATATAATGGGTCATCATAAACCTTTTCTTTGATTTATGAAAAATCATACAAAATTAGTCAACAGTGCAGCTTTTGTTTCTGAGTCATGTGTACATTCTGATTTTTTTCTTTTAATCTGTGATAGCTATTGATGTTTGGCTTTTTGGGTTATTTTCTAAACACAATAAGAATGATCTCAGATTTTTCTCACATTTTTCTAGGCACGTTTTACCTCCCATTATAATGTTGCAAAGTGACACATGCAGTCTGTCCACTATTCACAGCAAGCACATTTCAACTTTTATTCTTTGATCTGATGCTCATATGCATTCCAAATTAGCCCATATCTAAGGAAATAGTTCATACTACATTTGTATATATCCCATGTTGATTTAATCCATTCATTCATGCACATTTTAGACTTCCAAGTCATTTTAGAAATCCATGTACACAAAACACACTACAACCTTTGCACATTTCTAGGTACATACATTGTATCCATGCAAAGATTTGGGGTTTTTGTAACTCTTAATCTAAGAAGATTATAAGGAATGAACTTGATCACACGTTCATGCTTCCCCTCGATCTAATCATCCTTTCTCATCCGTCCCGGGGATTGAGAGGTCTTCTTTTCTCAAAAGAATAAAATGCATCATTCTAGTTTGCTAAGCATATTTTGATTTCTTTGATTATTTGTTTCAAGAACAATTCATGTCCCCTTTTAGATTAGGAAGTCTTAATTACTCGATACATGATTAGACGGTTTTTCCTAAGTTTATTTGTGTGATCTTTCACTTCACATTGCATGATATTTGACTTAGATCTTATGAATGATATTTTATCTTTTGATCTTCCATTTCAATTTTCTTATGTGATGTAATATACTATCATAGTATTATTTGTCGAACCAAACATAGTATAAGATGATTATTTGGATGCTAATTGAGGCCCGTCGAAAGACGGGGCGAGTTGAGGGTGTTTTAGTCGCGACAAAGGCTCCTTCCTCTCTCGTACCAAAACCCCGAATCGAGTTCTTTGGTTATGAAGGGCCGGTGCCCTTATCCGCTTGGGTGAGTCAAAATTAGGTTTCTTGGTTCCTTAAAGACCAAGTGGCGACTCTGTATCTGTTTTCAACAGACCTATTTTCTTTCTTTGATTCAAATCAATTTCAAAACAATCTCGAACAAGAGAAGTGGTCCGAAGCCCGGTATCCACAGCATGTTGCATTAGCATAGCTAAATGACATTTATGTGATTTAAATGTTATTGACTTATTTGGTATTTTCATGAATAGTAATTATACCTGTGTAGTATAATTTCTGATAGTTTTGATCTAGTTTTAGATCGTTTGAGAACTGTGGTGAGAACGTGAACGACCCGTTGTATAAAAAGGTAGGATGTGTAGAGATTTCCATAGAATTTGGTTTTCAGACGTAATTTTGGATCCAAACGGGACTTAATCGAAAACTTTTGGGATTTATAATTTTCACTCGTAAAGGCATAAAATGGACGTGTGCAACATTTCAGGAATTTATTAGAAGTTTTGAGAACTCACGGGGAGGTAAACGTAATTTCCGAGAATTTTGTCTATATATAGAAGTTCCAAGATATTTCTTCATTACAACTTTTCTAATTTCAAAATCAAAAGGGAGATTTGGGGGTTTTGGGAGCTTAGAGCTTGCAGACGCAAATCGACGGACTTCTGCCCGTTTGTTTTCAACCAAAATTCGTATTTGAACTCCCCAAGGTAAGGGCTACGTTTTGATAGTCTTTAGGCCATGTTTGGCTAAGTTTTTATAAATTTCTAAATCTAAGAATTTGGGAAAAACACGTGTAAACTTGTAGGTTTTGCGTAGGATCGGAGATTTGGTGTTTAATCGGGCTTCTAGTCGTTCCCTCAAAGTTATACGACGATAGCTCGAGGTATGAATTTCTAGCCTATGTTATATAGGTGAAATACATGTTTTATATTTCGATGACGAAATTGTGATCCGGGCAAAATCCATGTGTTAATCTTAGGCCCGTTAATTATGCACGCGCTTAAATGTGAAAAGCATGTTAAATTTTACGCGAGCACGTATATGTGTTAAATGAGTATGTTTATGTGCCTATGTGGGTTAAAGGGGGATTTGTGCTAATTCACCGTGAGGCGTCCTCTCGAAGGGGGAGGATTAGCAGTGACGACGGTCACTTGCCGATAAAGGCATTACGTGACATGTCGAAGGGGCATGGGTCATGGTTGAGTCGAAAGACTTTGGATCGGTGAAGGTGCACTTATTCCCTAGAAACCATTAGTTATGTGTTATGATGAGATTAAAGCATGATTTGTCATATATGCATATGTTAGAAATTGTGCACTCAGCATATAGCTGAGCAATGGAGATTTACTCCATTGCAGGTATGAAGAAAGGAAATATGGAATGCGAGGAATGAGGCCGTTGGGGATCAATCGGAGGAATTGGTGTATAGAACATTTTTGTAACCGAATTATGGAAGCTCTGTATTATTTTTGGATTGATGAAATATTCTTTTGAAAACCTTTTAAGTTGGTTGGAAGCGACTCGGAATCGTGAGTTCGTGTCTTGATGTTTAACAAGTCGAATTTTATGTTTTATGAATTGTTGAAGCACTTATGAGATTTTGATCCAAACGAACCCTCAACTTAATTAGTTAACGTTTTCCAAACTTAGGCAGGTTGTTATACTTGTCCTTGTAACATTGGTAAAGTTGCTAAGAATTGGAACATGTTTGAAGGGTTGCATCGGGTGAAGGTTGGGTGATGCCTTAGTAAAATTCTGCAGCTTTGGCCAGAATTCTGCTAAAGGGTCATTCGACCGGTCGAAGGGGGTCGTTCGACCGGTCGAAATACCCCCTGCAAGAATTCTTTAATTCCTTCTCCCAATGTTCGGAACAACTTCTAACTAGGCATGGGGGTACCTTTGGGGACCCTTTGACCTATGAAACTGTTACTTTTGAAAACGAAACTCGTTAAGACGTGTTTGGACACGTGTTTAATATAACCTTTGAAAAGCTTAATTGAAAGTTGGTTATTTTGGAGCAAAAACTTTTATTAAGGTTATTTTGAGAACTTTAATCATCGTTGGTAAGCCTTGATGGCGTGCCACGTAACCTAGATTCATATGTATGGATCCGGGGCGTGACAGTTGATGAATGAATTTGAATTAAAACTTCTTCATCCATTAACTTTGTAGATAAACCATTCTTAGTGACAGTGAATGGTTGGATAATGGATAACAAATGAGTACTCAGTATAACTGGCTGATTAAGGTTTTTAACCAAAATAAAAGCAGTGGATACACAAATTCCTTGATTGCAAATAAGAGCCTGGGGAATTTCGTATTAATCTAACTGGCTTCCATTTGCAGCATTCATGTTCTGGGTAGTTTTGTCAAAATATTTGAAAGGAATTAAACCTTCCTTTATACAATTCATATCAGCACCAGAATCAACCAGAGCCATGGTATCCAAAATATTTTCTCCTTTCATAACTAAAGATATTTGGATATACCATTTTTGGTAGATAACCTTTTCCACAGAAAATTTTCCTTCATCAAAATTTTCAGAATAATCATCTTCAATTTTTATTCCTTTTCCTTTATCTAGTGATTTAAAATGATCTTCTACTTCTTCTAAAGCAAACGCTTCTTGTTCTTTCATTTCTAAGGTTCCTATGCAGATTTTTAAATCTCTAATAGAACCTTTGAAATCATTTATTTCATTTTGTAATTCATTGATAGAAGGAATATTACTCTTGGTTTTATGAAACTTAGTAGCTAATCTGGCTACTACATCTTTCAAGTTATAAACGTCATTATTTATTTCTCTTCTTCTTTGTATATGATTTTCTTGAGAAGTTTCTCCTTCTTGAAGATTTATGTATTCCATGATAACCTTTTTCTTTTCTTCAAAATTAGAGATTTTATCGATTATTTTTAAAATCAGACATTTATGCTTAAACCATTCATTTTTAAAATTGATTCATAGAAATCAATTTTTCCTTTACACTGATCAGAACATCATTCTTCTTCTTCTTCTGATTCTTCTTCCTCTTCTTGATCATTTAAATTTTCAGGAAGCTCTTTTTCTTCTTCAGAAAGATTATCAATTCCGTAAATATTTTCTAACGCTTTGCTTTCCTCATCATCTAAAAGCGTTATGGATTTTAACTGATTTTTTAAATCCTCATCAATATCCAAAGCATTAATCTTTTGCTTTGTTGTGCATTTATTTTTATAATGGCATGGCTTACCGCATTTGTAACAAATAGGGACATGTGCTTTCCTTTTGGATTTTCCTTTAGCAGGGCGAGATTTAGAAATTTTTTCTACAGGTTTAGAAAACCTTTTCCCCGATTCGTATTTCGAAGTTTTCTTTTTAAAAGATTTTCTTCTTTTGGGTTTTCTTTCTTGAATACCCACATCATAACCAAATTGGCCACAAAATTCTCCTAATTCTATACTTCTTGTGCGGCGTTCTCTTTTCATTTGTTTCTTTAGCTTTATGTCATTACATAGAGCTAATCCTTCAGCACAGATTTTACTTATTAGTTCTCCATATGTATAAATATGGTATGGAAGTTGATTATCATTTTTTTTGCCTAATACGGGTTCTAAACTTTTCGGCAAATAAGATTGGTAGACCTGCAATAAACCTTTCTTTCCAAAAATCTTGGTTAGAATCAGATCTAAGCATTAGTCTTGATAAAAAAGACATCTTTATGCCAATGGAAATGAGTTAAAGAGGGGCATTTTAAATTGATTAACAATTCTTTTCCTCTTTCCATTATTTGGGAAACATCACCAAGAAAATGAAATGTTATGGCAGTAATAAGAGAGAGAATAGCATCAGGAATATGCTGCCCATTTCTCCCTACTATAGGATTTCCATTTTCTTCTGTTTTAACAGCATTTATAATTTCATTTCTTTGATCTTGGGTTAAATAATGATCCTACCATCCTTTCAGTTGTCCTGTGAATCCAGAGACTAAAAGATTTAGAACAGTAATCTCAGGGTCTGGATCATTTATTCTTACCCTCATGGCACTAGCAACCATAGACATATGTTGTAAGATGTTTATGATTTGCTAGTTGGCTAATCCATCAATATTCCATTCATAAATGGAATTTCCATTGTATTGCATAGGATTGACCACTTGCCTTTCCTCATATTGAATATCAATTGGGGTTGGCCTAGGATAATAATTCCTAGTAGAGGTTTTTACCGTAAAGTTTATAAACTGATTTTCAAGAGCAAAAACATTTTTTGTTTCTGAAATGGTTTCTTCTTCTTCTTCTTCTTAATGAAAAATCACATTAACGTTTCTTTTCAGGAGAGGTTTTCTCAGCACTAGAAGAAGTTGCTTCTATTTTAACAGGAGCAGGAGGAGTTTCAGTAGGTTTTGTGGAAAGAACGGCTGAGGGAGGAGTATCTGCAGTTTTCCATTTTCCTTTTAAGGCTTCTAGAAACTCTGTATTTCCTGACATAGGTTGTACTAAAGGCTTCTGGAGGGGTCTAGCCTTTGTGGTGCTGTATTTATAGTTTCCGGTAGGAGACAATTTTTCCATGGTCAACTGGTGCTTAATCAGATGAACATTTTCTTCAATTCTACTTCCTTGTTTTCCTAGAGACTGAAAAAACTTATTAGTATAGTTTAATTGTTCAGTTATATGACTAATATCTTCTTTTAAAGCACTTCTAGATATTTTGGCGATCCATGGGACTCTTCTTTC
Organism: Hydrangea macrophylla; assembly: GCA_033977485.1. Lineage (NCBI taxonomy): Eukaryota > Viridiplantae > Streptophyta > Magnoliopsida > Cornales > Hydrangeaceae > Hydrangea > Hydrangea macrophylla. The sequence continues at coordinate 50,742,442 of CM066987.1, forward strand.
TTCATAGGTAAAGCTTTAACTTTTGCATTAGTGATTTGGCTTTGAAGATAGATGTTACAATTAGGAGGATGAATACTTTCAATTACATCTCCTCCTGGACAACGTTAACGTTTTTTTGTCCCAAGAAGTTATCCTAAACTTCTAATACAACCTAATACCACCTCCCCCATGGGTTAGAGTTATCCCATTCTTCATGGGATAAAACTCTAGTTCATAACTATTTTATCCTGTTCAATGGCGCAAGCAAACGCCAGATAGGATAAAAGTTATCATATCATATATACCTCTTATTCTGACCACCAAACAAGGCCCTAGTTCATGACTATTTTATCCCGTCTAATAGTGCCACCAAACGCCAGATAGAATAAAAGTTATCATACCCCGCCTCTTATCCTGACCACTAAATAAGGCATTGATCTTTGTTAGAGAGGCCAAAAGCTTTGACCAACTTGGCTAGCTGGCGTGATTAATACCAACTTATGTGTTACTACATAATAAATAGAGTAATATTTCACCTACAACTTTCACACAATTTTTCATCCACAATCCATAAAAGTGTGTCTATTTCTCTTATGTGTCACTGTGAGGTCACACGACAAGATGACGGAAGAGAGAGATAGTCACACTTTTATAATTATGGATAGAAAATTGTGTGAAAATTGTAGGTAAAATTTTATTCTAATAAATATCTAGTGGTCTTAAACACACACACACAACCCCCTCTCCCCCAACCCAAAAAAAAAAAAAAAAACATATCCAGTGGTTTAAAAAATCAAACTCTCACATGCACACATCACACCCTATGAACTCTCATCCTTTTTTTTCTACTTTGGCCTGCACAAATACAGAGACTTGTCTCTCTCACGTCCTCTCCGTAATAGTTGCGGCTGACACACTCAAGTATTTACTGCTGTCAGTTAGTTACTGTTTAACATTGACAGATTTTTCTCTCCGCCAGTAGTTTTTTGCCAAAGGATCCACGGCCGCGACCTGCACTGCAGGATTCCCAGCAGTGCTTAATGCTGACCTTATTGGCGCCACATAAGCGCTGTCCGGATAGCATGCTACCGCAGATTCGGACTCAATTTTTTTTGCTCGTGTGAGTAAATGACAAAAGAGTGCATTAAAAGTTGGAGTAAGTTTTTAGGAACCAATAAATCTCACAAACATAATTCAAAAACATTACAATTATATTTCTTTTTTAATGGGGTCACTGTGAGATCCACAAATGAGAGAGATAGACACATTATGGTATTTGTGAATTGTGTTTGTGAGATTTATTTGTGACCAAAGACTTGCTCTAAAAGTTGAGTAACGCTATGCTTTTCAGCTTTTAAATCTTAAATAAATGGATCATAAATACATGGTCGCATTAAATTTTTATCAGAGATATTAAATGATCTTACTATTATTGAAGGTGATCCTACTATTACATGCATTTGCAATGCATTTGAGATATAAAATTTGAAAAGCATATCAACTCTTGAAAGTTATCCGATTTATAATGTAATATATGGCCAAAATTTTTAACATATAACAAAATATTGCAATAATTATGACAAAAAAAAAATGACCACAATAAAAAAATATATATTTTGAAATAAAGTGATTTCTATATGCCTGTGACAAAAAATTATAACAATTGAAACAAAAATTATAAACTACCACGACAAAAAGAGAATATTTTTGTTCACCTAAATTTGCTCATTCAAACCTCCCTTGGGTGATATATGTCACATTTCAGTAATTATGTTGATAATATAAGGGCAAAATAAGAGTATAATGGGACACATTTTATCCAGTGGATGCATGGGTGAGCAAATTTGGGTGAGCAAAAATGCTCTCAACAAAAAAATGTAACCACTACGTTAAAAAAAGGTTGCAGTAGTGGCTATTGCCAAAGCAAACTGACTATGTGGTAAACTGTTTTGGTATTTTAAATTCAATCGCTTAAAATTTTCAGTATTTAAAATTCAGCACTTAATTTTCAGTGTTTAATTTTCAGTTTTATCAAATGAACCCTATGTTTGTATTTTATTAACTTGAAAGTGAAAAAAATGATTGTTTGACAAACAATCTACTTTTTTTGGGTTACAAAATAGTCACTTTTATTTCTTGAAATCCGTAAAACGCTGAACAATTAAGCTAATTCAAACACTTGTATTTTACAAAATAATTACTTTTATTTGTTAAAATATACAATTTATCACTTATATTTGTTGAAATTCAGTTACATGGGGATGGTAAGAACAATTTGCTACCATCAACGCTATATTTTTGGATACCAATTATAATTGCTTAAAATTGGGATTTACAAGACCAAAGTGCAACAATTAATTGTCTAGGGCTCAAAGTGAAATTTCTCATAAACTATAGGGTATCAAAATGTCATCAATAAGTACTACACTCGTGCAATGCATGTGAGTGTTATGTCAAATTGCATTAACGGAATTAGAGGCAAGGCATGACCTGCATCGTTGACGAAATCGAAATGAGTAATGATACACGTACATCTTTGTACATAATTTTGTACACCACACAAATCATGGCCTTTGATTTCAGTAGACTCCATGTAGATTCCACATGGGTCCTATGCGGGAGCACATGGGGTCTACTAGAATTAATGGTCAAGATTGTATGATGTACAAAAATGTGTGTGTGTGTGTCAATATTGAATTGAAATTATAGGGCTCAAAGTGTTATAATTCGAAGTCGAGGGTCTGAAGTAAAACATCGCCCAAACTACAGGGTATTAGACTGTCTTTTAACCATTTTATTTTATTGTTTTATATATGAGCAAAGCTATGCTTCCAAAAAAAAATTCCAAAAATTGTTTTCCAATAAATGTGGCACTGGATCCCTCTTTAATACACTTTAATATCAAACAATCAAAATTAAATGTGCCCAATACTACATGTGTTGATAAACACTCTTAGAAATTTTTTTTGAAAAACATGGCATTACTCTTTATATATATAAGCGATGTTGGGTGGATGAAAAACAACAGAAAAACCAAAAAGAGAGTCACAAACAGCGCACTCCTTGGAAAAGTCCTTTGAGCCTCCATGAACCAGCCCAATAACCAATAAAGTCCTTTGATCAAACTTCCTCTCTTGAATCGCCCATTTAATTCCACACATTTTCTCTCTCTCTCTCTAACACCACCGCCAACGCCGGGCACCATGGCTGTACACCACCGCCTGTGCTCTCACTCTCGGTAATCTCTCTCTCTGCAACTACTACATTCAGTGGCGGATCCAAGGGGGCTGTGTGCCTCCGAGGCAATATTTTTGGGTCTATTTGTAACTAGACCAATATATTACATACAATAAATTTTATTTTATTATTAATATTTTTTTTAATTTTTGGGAAAAGAAAGTATAATTTGGCCAATATATTACATATAAAATCTTTTTTTTTTAGTCTAACTAATATTTTTTGGAGAACTACATAATAAGTTTATTTATTTTGGAGGGCAAAACTTAATAAAATTTGAAAATTTACCTAAAATACATATATAAAAATGTAATTTTTCAAAAGTTAGGGGTGGCCACTACCTTCTTGCCCCCCTGTATCCCCACTGACTACATTTGCACCAAACTGCCCCTTAAGGTTCTTATAGATTTTTTTCCTGTTTGTTTTCTCGAATGTAAAAGAAGAGTGAGAGAGAAATGATTTTGTGCCAAATAGATTATTAACTTTAAGAGAGTAATTTTTTTATAGAGTAATGCTAGGTAAACCTAAAAAATATATTTGTTGATGTAAATTTATAAAATTATTTACCATTTATCAAATAAAATTTGAATTAATTTTAGGTCTAATTACACTGATTTCTCCTGAGTTTAGGTCTAATTACACGGAGCTCCCTTGATGTTTTCAAAATTAAACAGGCCTCCTCTGAGTTTAGTATTAGGTAACAATTTGCCCTCTCCATACTCCATTATCCCCGTCAGTAAAAAAAAAGGTGAATATGATTACACAGACTTTCCTTGAGGTTTTCAAAAGTACACAAACCTCCCATAAGTTTAGTATTTAGGTAACAATTTACCCCATTTACTAGTAAAAGTTAAAACTCATAACATGACATGCTTAGGCCAGTAAATATTTATGTTAATCTTTTCAAAATAACCTTATAAACTTTCCAAAATACCCTTATCTCCCTCGAGGTTATGTCAAACAACACATACCTCTCTTGTGTTTTTTTTTTTTTTTTGTTTTTTTAAAGGCTTAAAAACATTTTAATACTTTGTACTTATACTCAAATTTCACTTTGGGCCTTCTACATTCAATTACAACACTTTGGGCCCTATAGTTTCAGTATTGTTTCAATTAAAGACAACTTGTAACACCATTAAAAAAAAGAGACTGAAAAGCTCATTTTGGCACCAAAACATGCGAGTCTTTTAAGTTTTCCTCCATTTAACATAACATATATATATATATATATATAAACATACGATATACATATACGATCAACAGAGAAAATAGAGAAACAGAGTGACCAAGTCCCAGAAACAGGGCAAAGTCAAGTGATGGTAACATCTAACAACTTCACTCAATCGATTGGCACAGGGAAGTGCTACTATGATTGTGGGCGATGGGCTAAAATTTAAAAGACTCACATGTTTTGGCTCCAAAATGAGCTTTTTCATCATTTTCTCCTGACGGTGTTACAAGTTGTCCTTAATTGAAACAATACTGAAACTATAGGACCCAAAGTGTTACAATTGGAAGTAGAATGCCCAAAGTGAATTTAGGTATAAGTACAGGGTACTAAAATATTTTTAAGCCTTTTTTTAAATTACACTAACCCACTTAAAATTTTAAATTATTCTTATTTTTCAGACTTTTGTTTTACTTCGTTGCTCATGCTTATTACACCTACAATTAAAGATTTGATTGTTATATAAATATCTACCTTAATATTGGGCAAAGGTATGGACTCAAAAATTACTGATCCAAGGGCTTAAATTTGCCCATTTAACCAACTTCAGATCTGCACCTTTATTGCTCTATATCTATTTCCCACCATCGGATCAATTTAATCCAATGGTCACAACACTAATAATTTGCACTCCTCACACACCATATTAACACTCACCCCAATTCTCTCTCTCTACCCCCACGTCTCTTCGGTCTCTCTCACACACATCCAAAACATAAACTGCATATCACGTCTCTCCCTCTCTTTCTCCACTCCCAAAAACTGCTTCTGCTTTGAAACACCTTCAACATCTCTCTCATAACCATCAATTCACAATTACAATAAGATCTAGAATGCTCCAGGTTGGTATTTTTGGTTCATTCCTTTTTCTCAATTTAGTTTGGTTTATTAATTGATCTCATGGTTGTGACAGTGTGTGTGCCCTTTTTCATGATGAGTGAATCTGTGTCCCCCCTCCCCCCTTATGTTAGTGGTCTCAAAAAAAAAGAAAAAAAAGTAAATTTTTTTATCAATTACATGCTCTTTAATACATCCAGTTTGGCCATTTACAGTTAAATATGATTTACCATTTATGTCGTGTTTGGCAGGATTGAATTTTGTTTAATTCCAGCACCAATTTCTATTTCAAGGCTCAAATCCAAGCTACTCCCCAATGTAAGTTCTTTTTCTTTTTCTTTATGGCTTTAATGGTTGAAGAATGTTAAGAAGTTTCAAAAATTAAACTGCTTTTTTTTGTGTAAATAATTCTTATCATAATTCGATTGTATTGAGGAGGCATACCCCAAGACTCTGTATATAGTTTTTTTTGTGTGTAACTGTTACAATTATTAAAAAATTAAACTGCTTTTTTTTCTTTGTTTGGTTTATAAGGAAAACACTGAGAAAAATAAGAAGCAAAATAATATAGGGTTTCAAATTTCATGAATGTAGATTTGATTTATGTGTGTCTAGTAAATTTATTGAAAGGGTTATAACATGTTACAAAGTTTTAAAAATTGATCTTCTTTTTTGCGTTTTTTCCAAAGATAATCTCATACATAAATTTTTAGTGAGGAGGTAAACACAAGTGGCGGTGTAGGAAGCACGAACATGACACTTCACGGACACTTTTGCAATTTTTATAGGATTTGTCGTGTCGATGTATCCGTGCTTCATTGGGGTTGGTTACTGTCATTACGAATGAATGACCAGACATTAAAACTAGAAGTAGTCTGATATAAGACAGTGGACATTGTTAATTCTGTGAAAGTATTGCAAATTTAGTTCATGTTGGCAAGGGGCACAATCTATTTTGGATTTCGAGCTTTACGGCCAGTTTAGGAAAGCTTCCACAATTGCACTGCGATTTGTGGGTTTCCCAAATAGTTCTGAAACTGCAATTGTTCAAAAGGGACCTTAGTATTGAAGGGCAATTCATGCAGATTTAAGGAGGCGTTTTATGCGGCAATAGAAATTTTAGGCTAGGATTATCAAATCATGATATTTCTGCCGTTGACACTATTGAGGAAGTAGCTGTAGGTTTGCATATGTATAGATCTACATGTATATACGTATCTTGATAGCGCATAGGTTGAGTCAGCTCAGATGAGCGGATGAAACGGAGAAAAATTTCCATGTTTTTTTTAATGCTGTCCGAGTGACAGTCCATTTGCAAATGCTCTTTTTCAAAAAGTGCTTAGTACGAACAGCGGTTGGAGTTGAAACACTGTAGTGAGAGGTTTACTAAAATATACTGTATTAAGCTTAGAAGTTAACCAATTTTGGCAATTCAAGGCTTTAATTGCTAAAATGTGTTTCTGATTTTCATATTGCTTTCTTTTTTTTCTTTTATTAATGGAATTCTGAGAATTTTTTCTTTATTTGCAAATACTCTTTCATGTTGCTTTCTGATTTTCATGTTGACGAACTTTTTTATACTCACTCTAATCCCAAATAGGCCTCTTTATGTTGTAGTAGATATAGCCAAGGGAAAAATAACTTATATAGGCTTTTTCCAAGCTTGGGCTACAAATTTTTTTTTTCTTCTTTCTTGGTTGTCAAAGGCATTTAGGTACCGTACGGGGCTGTTTGGGAGGATTTTGATTTTTTTTTTTTCACAATAACAATCGTAGTAAGAGGCCATTTGGGAGGATTTTGGTTTTTTAATTAGTGGTTGTCAAAGGCATTTAGGTTTGGAAAATAATGTTCATGGTACCCTCAAACTGATCTAAGAGGCCCATTTACGGTTTGGAAATCTATTTTCCTTCTCTAAATAGTTCCACGCCCTAGAAAATTAATCTCTCAATATCTGCAAGTCAATTTTTTTTCTTCCAAATTTGGCTTTTCAATGTTTTAATGGTTGTACCTCATGTTGGGGTGGTAATCGATGGTGCTACATATCATTTAAGTGAAAATTTTAGTTCAAGGAGATTTTAGAGAACACTTAATGTTTTTTTAGGACCTTTACGTACTTAGTGCTTAATGTTTGGCAATAACCCGTACTTGCTTCTCTTTTTTTGTTGTTGTAATTTCATAATGATTCCTCTTAATTTCAATCGACGTGAAAGTTATTTGATTATTAAGTTGTTTGGTTAAGCTTATCTCCTTTACTCGATCATTGTATCTTTTCTTTATGGAATAGTTTTAGCGAATCATCTTGAGTTCAGCTATCAAATTTTCGTACAAACCGTTTTTTTTTTCACTTTCACCCTTTTTTCGCTCGTGCTCGTGGGCACGGGTACGTACTAGTATAAATATATATATGCATACATTAGTGGTGATTCGATTTAGGTTTGGCTTTAAATTTAAAACGGATGAGTCATAACATAAGGATTTATGGCCTCCAATTTAATTCTGCCACATCATCAATTTTTAAACAGAATTCACGTTAAGATGGAGCTTTTGTTTGGAGAAATTATTTGGTAGTCTTGTCGCACCACATTAGTATGTTGATGTGGTATGACCCTCTAATCTAGGCAATACATATATCCCCTATTTCCAAAGGGGTCATGACTAATTTGTAAAATTTCAAATTTAGTGAGCCCGTCACACCATATTAGCATGTTGATGTGGTGTGATCATATAATTTCAACCATACATTTACCCCATATTTGCATGGGATCATGACATGTGGATGACAGTTTTTTTTTTGGTTGGCAGAAAAAAAATGTGAAACGAGGGTAAGGGTATTTTGGAAAGCTTATAAGGGTATTTTGGGAAGATTAACACAAATTTTTGATGACCTAAGCATTTCTTGTAATGGGTTTTAACGTTTTACTAGCAGAGGGGTAAATTGTTACCTAAATACTAAACTCAGGAGAGGTTTATGTACTTTTGAAAATCTCAAGGGAGGTCTGTGTAATCATATTTAACGTTTTACTATTGGGGGATAACGGAGGGGGCAAATTGTTACCTAAATACTAAACTCAGGGGAGGTCTGTGTAATTTTGAAAACCTCAAGGGAAGTTCGTGTAATTAGACCTAAACTCAGGGGAGGTCAATGTAGTTATTCCTTAATTTTAAATCTGCCATGACACATCAATAGCTGAATAGTTTAGGTGTACAAAACTGGTATACTTAGCATTTTTTCTTTTTTAAAAAGGGGTATTTTCTAACTCTTTTCTTTTTCATTTATTTGGGTTGTTAATGATACATTGACTCAATCAATATTATTGACCTATTTAATTGTATTGAGCCAATCAATACCCTTGACCAATTTAATATTGTATTCAATGTTATATTGACTTGGTGGCCTTTAAAAGGACCAATCCTTTGTAAACTTAATCACATCAAGAGAATACAATTCATTCTCCATTCTCTCTCTCTCTCTCTCTCTCTCTCTCTCTCTCTCTCTCTCTCTCTCTCTCTCCCCCTCGTAACATGGTATCAGAGCTATTAGCTCTTGGACCTTAGCTACAACTCTATCGTATTCCGCGGCCACCGGCGGGTGACGATGACGATCATGTCACCCGTCGGAGCTCGGTGAAGATAAATCATACCTTCCACTCTCTCTCTCTCTCTGCTGCAATCAAACCAACCAAACAACCCTTTTATTGTTCCAACCAAACAAGCTCTTCACTGTTCCATTACCATTCGGAGCCAAACACACCCCATCACCAACTTCAAGCATCACCTCCACCCAGTCTCCTCTATCAGACCTCCAATCAGCTGTCCTCCACCTCCAACACCCAGCCTCCTCTGTCGGACCTCCGATCAGTCAGACCATCTTTCAACACCCGGCCTCCTTCAGACGTCTGACCGGCCAGACCTGCCACCTCCACTGTACCTCGTGCCATCACCTTTGCTCAATCTAACACGATGCTATCATGCCAGTGGTTTCCAGTTCAATGTAGTCAGTGTTACCATTGTTGGTTTTTCTCAACCCAGCTTGACGCGCGCTATCATGCCACTATTTTCCATTCTGGTTCTAGTTAGCGCCTTCATTGTTGGATCGCTCAAGATCATCTTCCGCTGCCCCCTCTACTATTCCGAATTGCCAGCTTTGCCCGTTCAAACCGCTATCCGTTTATCTGATTTTTGCCTTTCATTTACTTAATTCCAAGCTCAAGCTGATCTCAATCTTACCATCTTGAGTTTGAGGGGGGCTGTTAGAATATAAGTAGAATATTAATCTAGGTTCATCTATTGTTGCTCCTTACCATACACTATGTCTAGGTTCATACATTATACTACTAGTCGTACTACACATTATACTTCTTTCTTTCCCTCTCTAGGTCTCCTTACTAGCCTATATAAAGATGCACTAAGTATGATTAAATACACCATATCAATACAATATTCTCTCTCTTGGCCTTATCTTTACATGGTATCAAAGTTATAAGCTCCTGGACCTTAACTACAACTCTATCGTATTCTGCCTCCATCAGCGGGTGAATTTGATGATCATGTCACCCGTCGGAGCTCGGTAAAGATAAATCATACCTTCCGCTCTCTCTCCGCTGCAATCAAACCAATCAAACAACACCATAATGCAATCTTCCTTATTCCTCTTAACTATATATTCTATCATTGGCACGCACATCACGATCCAACGACTCATGTTGATACGACATCTTTAGCTGTGCATCGTACTCACCTATCACTCTTCATCGGTCAGTGCACTCATCATCTATATACTCTCGGCTCTATGCGCGTGCACTTACTGGTGTCCAGTTGGCTAGCATAGTCATTGTCGGACAATCCTAACTCATGCGAACACTCTCAATTCACGCGCTCAACCCAACGGATCTCTTCTACCAGCACCTTCATTGCCGTATTATTCGGTTCACGCGCTTACTTGGTGGTTGAGATCCAGTCATCAGTACCACTTGATGCCGGTTATGCCTTATCAACATCGATATATGGTTCGCTCCACAGTTCACTCAAGCTCGCCTCATCCACCGGGTCGTCATCATGATTTCAATCCAAACTCAAGTTGGTCTCTATCTTCCCACCTTGAGTTTGAGGGGGGCTATTAATGATATATTGACTCAATCAATATTATTGACCCATTTAATTGTATTGAGCCAATCAATACCCTTGACCAATTTAATATTGTATTCAATATTATATTGACCTGGTGGCCTATAAAAGGACCAACCCTTTGTAAAGTTAATCAAATCAAGAGAATACAATTCATTCTCCAATCTCTCTCTCTCTCTCTCTCTCTCTCTCTCTCTTAACATGGGTATTTTCTCTCTCTCTCTCTTGGGTCAACCTTAAAGAAAAAAGGGGCATGTGTACAGGCTGCTGTTAGCCAGTGTTTATGGACTCGATTTGCCTCAGTGAGTTTATTTGATGAACTTAAAATTCCAGTAGGTTTGAACTTAAATCCTTTTGAGTAAGGTAATATCAATCCTTTGTGGAGTTGTTTCCCAGAATATTGCATTTTAATAACTTAATTATTAAACAATAGTGTATTGAAACATAAAGAAAGTTCCAGAGTCAATCTTCCTTGCTAAAACCGACTCTACACTTATAATCATTTTTTACTAAAATCAAGTTTAATGTTGAATTTTTTTTGTCCGAAATATTTATTTTGAAAAAAGAATTGTAGAGAAAAAAAAAAGGAATTATTAAAAGAAAATCAAATTTAGTAAAACCAATTATACATACTCGACATAAAAAAAAAGACTTTAAGTAAAAATCAGTTTTACCACCAACGACTTTAAGTTATACTTGGTTTTACCAAAAACGATTTTAAAATATATGGGCCCATCCCAGGGTATGTATATATATATATATATGTTATTTTGTACAAAAATATTAAGTTCACAAATCTAACATAATTTGTGCGATTGTAAGATCACAATGAGTCCCCTATAGTCCGTAGGTGTGATTTATTGGCTATGGAAGTGGGGTCTCAATTCACGGCTGATGCCTATTTTGATGCGAGCTTGATTCTACAGAGTTTTTTCGGGTGGGATGGATTCGATGGGACCATGCCCTTATTAGTGCATTACTTGAGAGGTGGCGAGAGGAGACCCAACCCGTCCACTTACCTGTTGTTAGGAAACTGCATTCCCAGAATCCGTTGACAGTGCGTATAAGTTGGTACTGCAAAAAATTTCATGAAATCTATAATAACCCTACAAGGGCGGAACTAGGGTTACCTTGAACTGCAAAATTGGATTGCTGTAGTAGACGAATCGAGAACACGGACTCGATAACAGCTCACGATCTTCTACCGTATTCCTTTGCTGCCAGAATATCGAAATGCGTGTGGGCTCTTTCAAAATCCTTTTAGTTTTCTGCTCTTTCCTCTTTACGTTCTATTTTCTATTCCCAGTTATAACACTCTCTTTGATTGCTGTGACGATTCAATCCTGATCACATTGATCCGACAAAGATGTGTTCGTCAGGAGGATCAAACGATCTCCGATTTACTTGAATTTTTAACAGCAGCTCCGTCTCGACGTAAGAAACGTTGTGTAAAAAATTTAGCAACTTTCAATTAGTATCGAGCAGTCCGAAGCTCTTTTAGTGAGCGTTGTCCGACGCTAGCGATCTACCTTCTTATGTTTCTTGAATGCTCACAGAGACTAGGGTTTGGTGGAAACCCTTCTAGAAGAAAGCTAGGAGGTCAAGGGAAGCTTAGAATATGAAATCATGCAACCTGAGAGAAGAGCCAAGGCAGCATATATATATAGGCTACGATAGGGACCATAAGAAGTCAATAAGGAATAGGCTTCCTTATGGAATTAGGAAACCCTAATTCGAACTGAATCAGATTCCTATTTCCATAAATTATAATTCATACCACTAAAGAATTATAATTGCACTCCTACCCTTATCTCAAAAATATATTTCGAGCTCCATGTTATTAAATGCTTATTATCTCCCCATGTTAAGATTACAGATATCCATTAATTAAATATAATTACTGACAATCATATTTAATTAATTTCTTAAAATTCCTTGAGATCCTCTGCTTAACTTATCTGATATGTCGGATACAAAATCCACCTGCAGGGTTTGACATAATCAAAACTTATAAGCTTTCTCAAGGGGATATCATCAATCCCAAAATTGAGACATGGATTCCATCATTAATTAATATCCACCATACAATTAATATTGCCACCCAATCCAATGAGATATTGACCCATTTAAGGATCTCACCCTTTTAGGGATCAAAGTATAAATATCAAATGTACGTGTCTATAAATTAAATTAGGATTTAGAGCATAAGCACTCATAATAGCCATGAGGTATTAATTATCTTATAAGTCAGTATAAAGATAATTACCCCAAGTCGGTCCTGTTTAATACACAAAATGTACCAGCATGGTGAGTTGAAACTATACCGTTTCCCGCAGTCAAGACAAACCTACTACAACACCCTGCTGCAGTCCTACCGATGGTGTGTCCAATCCCATCTAAGATTGCAAACCAAAATCTTACATTCTATAATATCTGATGGCCTGATCTTCCATGTGTAAGCCGAACTCTACACACCAAACCACCTACTATATAGAATGAGAGACACACATGCATAATATTAAATAAAAAATATAATACAAACATTGCCCACACAGATTCTCATAAAAAAATGGATTAACTGATTTTATTAAATGAATAATAAATCAACTACATAAAGCATGGCTTTTAGTATATATCCCTAACAATCTCCCACTTAGACTCAAAGCCATGAAGTGACACACCTCACTCCAACTAATGGCTCTACCTCCTAGGGTAAACACATATCCTGAGGTAGACTTTCTGGAATCCTTATCTGACATGAAATCAAAATCTGTGTACCCAATGGGTACAAGACTGTCTGCTTGGTAAACTAACATATAGTCTCGAGTCCTTTTTAGGTACTTGAGAATATTTTTCACCGCAGTCCAATGTTCTTGCCCTGGATTAGACTGATATCTACTAACCATGCCAACAGCAAAGCAGATGTCAAGTCTAGTACATAGCATAGCATACATTAGGCTTCCTACTACCGAGGCATAAAGAACTGCCTTCATCTTCTCTATCTCATCAGGTGTTTTAGGACACTGATCCTTAGATAGAGTAATTCCGTGTCTGAAAGGAAGGAATCCCTTCTTGGAATCTTGCATGCTAAACCTTGCAAGAATATTGTCAATATAAGTGCCTTGTGACAAGCCCAACATCCTATTCTTGCGATCTCGCATAAGCTTGATCCCTAGGATATGACCGGCTTCTCCCAAGTCCTTCATATCGAATTAACTGGATAACCATACCCTTATAGAAGATAATACCCCCACATCATTTCCGATTAGCAAGATATCATCCACATATAGTACTAAGAACACCACCACTCTTCCATCATGTTTCTTGTACACACAGGATTCATCCGCACATTGATCAAAACCAAAAGACTTGATTGCTTGATCAAAGCGGATATTCCAAGACCTAGATGCCTGCTTAAGTCCATAAATGGACTTCTTAAGCTTGCACAACATGTGTTCTTGGCCTTTCGCAATGAACCCGTCTGGTTGCATCATATAGATGCACTCGTCAAGATTCCCATTTAGAAATGCTATCTTGACATCCATTTGCCAAATTTCATAATCGAAATGTGCAGTAATGGATAAGAGAATCCGGATAGACTTCAGCATTGCCACCGGCGAAAAAGTTTCCTCATAATCGATTCCTTCTTTTTGAGTGAACCCTTTCGCAACAAGCCTTGCTTTAAAGGTTTCCACCTTACCGTCTGTTCCTCTCTTCTTCTTATAGATCCACTTACATCCAATGGGTTTTATTTCATTGGGTGGTTCTACAAGATCCCAGACTTGATTGGAGTACATGGACTCCATTTCAGACTTCATAGCCTTTTGCCAAAGATCTGCATCTTTATCTTGGAGTGCTTCATTGTAGTTACAGGGGTCGGTACCTTGTTCATCAGGGACCCGGTCATAAGACTCTCCCAAGAACATATACCGGTCAGGTCGAATAATAACCCTCCCACTACGACGAGGCACAACCCGTGTCTGTGCATCACTGATATTTCGTTGTGAAGATTCTGAACCTAATACTCCATTATCTACATGTTGTACTGGTTCAGGAACCTGCGTGTTAATGGTTGGTTCGGGATCTACACGAGTTTCGATAATCCTCCCACTACGACGTGGTAATGAAATATCGATAACTCTTTCTTGTGGTGTTTCTTCTTGTACCGTTGGTATCGAAGAAGTATATGTTGGTGTCTTTCCTCTCATTTCCTCTAGAACAATACGGCTTCTGGGCTTATGGTCCATAACATAGTCCTCTTCTAAGAATATGGCATTGGTGCTAACAATAACCTTCTGATCCTTAGGACTGTAAAACAGACCACCTTTAGTTCCTCTTGGATACCCAACAAAGAAACATACTTCTGTTCTTGATTCTAACTTTTCTGCGTTCCCTTTCAGCACATGTGCTGGACTACCCCAGATCCGAACATGCCGCAGACTAGGCTTTCGCCCAGTCCACAATTCCGTGGGAGTAGTAGGTGCTGACTTAGAAGGTACCAAGTTTAGAATGTATGCGGCTGTCTCTAACGCGTGTCCCCAAAAGGAAATTGGTAAATCCGAATAACTCATCATAGATCTTACCATGTCCATAAGATTCATGTTCCTTCTTTCTGCCACACCGTTCTGCTGAGGAATACGAGGTGCAGACAATTGGGATGTAATCCCTTGCTCCAATAAGTATTCCCTAAACTCTCCCAAGAGGTACTCTCCACCACGATCAGATCGTAGTGTCTTGATACATTTACCTAGACGCTTCTCCGTTTCAGCCTTGAAGTCTTTGAATTTCTCAAAGCATTCAGACTTACGCCACATCAAATAAATGTACCCATACCTTGAGTAATCATCGATGAAAGTGACAAAGTACTCAAATCCCCCTCTTGCTTGGACAGTCATAGGACCACACAAATCAGAGTGAACCAGTTCCAACGGCTCTTTTGCTCTATAGCCCTTGGCCGAGAATGGCCTCTTGGTCATTTTACCTTCCAAGCAGGATTCACAAACTGGAAGTGCCTCCACTTCCAATGAGCCTAATGGCCCATTTTGAACCAGTCTTTGAATCCTTTTCAAATTAATATGACCAAGGCGTAAGTGCCAAAGATGCGTTTGGTTCATCCTCGAAGGTTCTTTTCTCTTAAATGGCAAACTATTTGTGTTATTCAATTCATTAAGTTGCAGTATAGGAGAGATAGGATTTATAATATAAAGATCATCCACCAATTGACCAGAACAAATAAAACGTTTATTTTCTTTAATAACTACTACTTTATTAAAATGAACTGAATATCCATTCTTTACTAAACTAGAAACTGAAACTAAATTCCTTCTAATAGAAGGTACATAAAAGCAATTTCTTAATATTAAATTCCTATCTCTACCAAAACTAAGATGTAGATCTCCTACTGCAACTACTGCTACTCTCGTAGCATTTCCCATATATAGATAAATCTCTCCATCACTGAGCTGCCTGGTTCCCTGGAACCCCTGCAAAGAATTGCATACATGATCAGTGGCTCCCGTATCTACACACCAGGTACCGTTAGATCGGACCGCTAAACACGATTCAACAACTAGTAAATGAGATTTACCTTGATTGTTCTGTCTGGCGAGATAAACTGGACATTGCTTCTTCCAGTGTCCTGGCTGCTTGCAAACAAAACATTTGCCTTTAGGCTTTCCCGGTTGTCCTCGTGGCCTTTGGATTGGCGGAGGACCCGCGGCCTTCTTTTGAGCCTTTTTCATTTTCTTCTTGCCTTTCGGCTTTGAAGTAGAACCTTTCTCAAATACAAGAGCACTCCCTGACTTTCTGTTGAGACCCTCAGCTGCCTGAAGTTCTTTAAGCAGCTCCACCAAGGTATATTTAAATTTATTCATGCTGTAATTGAGGCAGAATTGCTTAAAAGACTCTGGCAGTGACTGGAGTACGATATCGACCTGGGTTTCCCCGTCAATTTCAGCTCCAAGGATCTCTAGTTCATTAAGAAGAGATATCATCTTAAGAACATGATCCCTTACAGGCGTCCCCTCAGCCATGGTTGTGTTCATCAAGTCTTTCATAGCAACCTGCCTAGCAGCACGACTTTGATCCCCGAACATCTCTCGGAGGCTCTCCATCATGTCATAAGCACTGGTCATTGACTGATGCTGATGTTGCAGAACATTTGACATGGATGCCAAAATGTAACACCGCGCCATCTCATCAGCCTTGACCCATTTTTTGTGAGCCTGGGTTTCCTCAGCGGTTACCCCCTCACCAGGTTGCTCAGGACATTCTTGAGTAAGCACAAACTTGTACTCTTCAGCAGTTAACACAATATCCAAATTCCTTTTCCAGTCTATATAGTTTGGTCCAGTAAGTTTGTTTTCTTTAAGTATAACAGCAAGTGGATTGAAAGTACCCATTTGAAAGCCTGAGAATCACATAACATAAATAATTATGTTTGGGCAAAATTTACTATGGATTCGAGTTGAAAATATTGGTTCCCTCTACCATATTTGAAAGGAATCCGCCAGCAACCTGATACACCGCGAATAGTATGACTCGATGGGAAGCCATATACTATCCATCATTTGTTCAGATAGACGATTGCCTTTTAATTTTACTGTCCAGGCAATGTATTTTGCCTAATAAAATTAAACTGCTGACTTGCTTTGGTCCTATAAATAATAACAGTGACTCAGATGGAGAGGATATTATTATTTATAGCTAAGTGTATACCATCACTTAATTCTAGGTCAAGAGTTCTGTGAGGAACACCTCTGATGGAGAGATGACCCACACCAACAATCACCCAAAACATTCTTTTAAAGAAGTTTGTACTGATGGTTCCATGATCAACTACATCCGATGGGGAGGATGACACTAGAGCCATCACATAAAATTAATCATATCATCTACAAACCAATGATGGAGACCATGGGATTTATACTTGATAAATTCCCTCTCCCACTTAGAATTTTTAAAAAAATTTGAGGGTTATAATTTTTTAGAAAAACTTTTAATTTAATTAATAAAAAATAATGGAATACTTGACAAGGATTAATTCATCCTTACTTGTGAAACCCACATGTGTAGATAATAAAATTATTCTATTCTCATGATTTTAGAAAATAAGTACTTATCTTTTCAAATTATGGAATTAGTTTTATTTCTAAATACACATGTAGTTGTCCATCATTTTAAATTAATATAAATTAAACACGCAGCTAGACATCTGAAATAGGTCTAGGAACAATTATCCATGTTGTCCTACTCATTAAACATGAAACAATAATAATCATTCAATTACACATAAATAAGAAAACCACAATAAAATAGGAATCCCACTATTATGGTCAAGCTGCAACTCTTGTGAAGAAATCTTCATAGAACCCGATTAGCCCTATGTCGCAACTACGCAACTGCCTTCCAGAACTGTTTTCTGAAATAGCCTCCAGAAATTGCCTCTAGATTGCTTTCTGAAACTGCTTGTAAACTATCTTCACGAACTGTCTTCACGGATTTACTTGAGATATATTACACAAACCCTATGCCTCCATAAAGGAGTTCACATGCTATTTCTTTGCAGTAAATTAACCACACATCAATCAAGCGTGGGATCCAATACACACAAATCCTATGCCTCCATAAAGGAGTTCACATGCTATATTAAAACAGCAAAATTAACCACGGATAAAACCATCGTGGGATCCAATCACACAAAATCAGTGACCATAATAGTGGAATAAGAATGCTGCAAAACAAGGGTTAGCACAGCTCTACGTTCTATCCATCCATCAAAACACGCATAAGATCTGTTTTATTGGACAACATGGTTGCGTCCAACCCATACGCAGAATCAACGTTGCTCTGATACCACTATTAAGAAACTGCATTCCCAGAATCCGTTGACAGTGCGTATAAGTTGGTACTGCAAAAAATTTTATGAAATCTATAATAACCCTACAAGGGCGGAACTAGGGTTACCTTGAACTGCAAAATTGGATTGCTGTAGTAGACGAATCGAGAACACGGGCTCGATAACAGCTCACGATCTTCTACCGTATTCCTTTGCTGCCAGAATATCGAAATGAGTGTGGGCTCTTTCAAAATCCTTTTAGTTTTCTGCTCTTCCCTCTTTACGTTCTATTTTCTATTCCCAGTTATAACACTCTCTTTGATTGCTGTGACGATTCAATCCTGATCACATTGATCCGACAAAGATGTGTTCGTCAGGAGGATCAAACGATCTCCGATTTACTTGAATTTTTAACAGCAGCTCCGTCTCGACGTCAGGAACGTTGTGTAAAAAAATTAGCAACTTTCGATCAGTATCGAGCAGTCCGAAGCTCTTTTAGTGAGCGTTGTCCGACACTAGCGATCTACACTCTTATGTCTCTTGAATGCTCACAGAGACTAGGATTTGGTGGAAACCCTTCTAGAAGAAAGCTAGGAGGTCAAGGGAAGCTTAGAATATGAAATCATGCAACCTGAGAGAAGAGCCAAGGCAGCATATATATATATAGGCTACGATAGGGACCATAAGAAGTCAATAAGGAATAGGCTTCCTTATGGAATTAGGAAACCCTAATTCGAACTGAATCAGATTCCTATTCCCATAAATTATAATTCATACCACTAAAGAATTATAATTGCACTCCTACCCTTATCTCAAAAATATATTTCGAGCTCCATGTTATTAAATGCTTATTATCTCCCCATGTTAAGATTACAGATATACATTAATTAAATATAATTACTGACAATCATATTTAATTAATTTCTTAAAATTCCTTGAGATCCTCTGCTTAACTTATCTGATATGTCGGATACAAAATTCACCTGCAGGGTTTGACATAATCAAAACTTATAAGCTTTCTCAAGGGGATATCATCAATCCCAAAATTGAGACATGGATTCCATCATTAATTAATATCCACCATACAATTAATATTGCCACCCAATCCAATGAGATATTGACCCATTTAAGGATCTCACCCTTTTAGGAATCAAAGTATAAATATCAAATGTACGTGTCTATAAATTAAATTAGGATTTAGAGCATAAGCACTCATAATAGCCATGAGGTATTAATTATCTTATAAGTCAGTATAGAGATAATTACCCCAAGTCGGTCCTGTTTAATACACAAAATGTACCAGCATGGTGAGTTGAAACTATACCATTTTCCGCAGTCAAGACAAACCTACTACAACACCATGCTGCAGTCCTACCGATGGTGTGTCCAATCCCATCTAAGACTGTAAACCAAAATCTTACATTCTATAATATCTGATGGTCTGATCTTCCGTGGGTAAGCCGAACTCTACACACCAAACCACCTACTATATAGAATGAGAGACACACATGCATAATATTAAATAAATAATATAATACAAACATTGCCCACACAGATTCTCATAAAAAAATGGATTAACTGATTTTATTAAATGAATAATAAATCAACTACATAAAGCATGGTTTTAGTATATATCTCTAACACCTGTATGTAAGGCAACCGTCATACTTGAGGACATCACCGTGTTGTGGGGTCTGTCTGTGGACGGAGAGCCAATGACATTTAGGGTTGAGTTACATAGCATTGGCAGAGTGGCAGGCTCTCTACTAGGAGCTACTAGGGATAGCACCACCCCCTAATTGGTTAGACCACGGCAGGATATACCTCAACTGGTTAGTCAAGCATGTAGAGGGTATGCCGGCAAGTGACTTGCCAATCCAGACACCTGAGCAATATGCTCGTGCTACCATATTGTGGCTGTTTGGAGGTGTGTTGTTATCCGATACATCCGATAACAAGGCTAGTCTAATGCACCTTCCATTGCTACAAGATTTGAACGCATGTGGCCGTATGAGCTGGGGATCAGCCATATTGGTATGGTTGTATCGATGCTTATGTCGGTCCTCCCGTATGCATGTGTGCAACATTTGCTGCCCAGTTACGTTATTGCAGGTATGATTTAATATCTCAATAAGTTATGCCTATTTTTAAAAAGTACATATTATTTATGCATCTTCTTGTTGTAGATGTAGGCTTGGGAGCGTATACCATCGATTAGGCCGGACTTGTCTAGCATTACTCCCACAAGATTTATACCGCTCCAGGCCCATCCAGGTCTCCCCCATTGGGCTACGTAGGTGTAGGTATTAGTGGGTGTTCCATTCAATTATGTTAAAATATAAGAGTTAGCAGAGTAGTATTATATTTTATTATCGTTTATTTATTTAGGTGGACGGTTTCTTTGGAGCTGCGTACTATCAGCACTCACGTGCGTCGGGTACACAGAGATCAGCTTGACCAGTTGCAAGAGGGCCATTTTGTGTGGTGACGATACTTAGTGGAGCTACATGGTTATGTGCTGCCAGATGTGTACCAGGTGAGACGAGAGTTATGGAGGGCTCGCACGCCTTTGATTTGTGTAGACACTATTGCGTGGCACTTACCCGATAGGGTCATCCGGCAGTTCGAATTCTGACAGACAGTCTCAGAGCTGGTTGACACATTAATCTTGTCAAAATCAAGATATAAAAGTATGCTTTACTTTCTAAGGATTTGTTGTGTGGAAGTAAAGGTCGAACCCACAGAGATTGAATTACTAAAGCACTTTAATTTTAAAACCTAAATTTAGTTAATTAAAAAAATAGAGTTTTGATTTTGATTTTAATTAAACTAATAACAATAAAAATAAATCTAAACTATGAAAGCAATTAAAAATTGTTTTAAACGATATTTAAAGTGAACCTAGGATTGCAAATCCACCACTAGCTTCATAATAAGGGTATTTATGTATTCAATTAGCTTATTACATTGGATGATAACGGGAAATTGTAGCTACAAGCCCAATTCCTCCGTCAAGAAGATAACTACGATTCAAGCACCAACATAATTCATCTTCAGTTGGCACGGATTATCTCACACTAAACTAGGGTTGCAGCACAATCCGTCTTTCCTAGGCATGAACTATTCGGCTACTTAATATCACAATTCAATTAAGCACCATTACATGTAAATAATCCATACAAGCACAGCAAATATAGACTATTGAGCATATCACAGTCAAAATAGATCTAAGACAAGAATAGATTTTGAAAGCAATGATTTAATCAATAGAAGTACGATTTTATTATTTAACATCCTCTAAACATGTAATCAACATCCATACATAATAAATCTAAAAGAAAAACATAAAATACACCCTATTACTTTGCTAGGGTTTCATTGAAACCCTAGATCTAGATTTAGTTGGCCATAGAATTGATGATCGGCAAGAGGTTGATGGAGGAGGCCATGGAAATCTTTGGTCTTCTTCTTCTTCTCCTTGCTTTTCCCTTTTCAATGGCTGAAGTTTCAGTTGTATATTGTTGTGTATATGGGTGTGTAACCTAAAAATTTACTTACAAGAGAGTATATATAGATTTGGAGCAAGTTTGGAGGCTTTTCTAAACCTATTCGCACTGAAACTGCTATATTTTACAGTCTGGACGTAATTAGGCAGTTTTGTTCACGTAGGAATCTCCAGTACACTGAAATACGCAACTTTGATTTTTACACAGGTCGCGCGAGCGGGCCGTACGAGTACGATTTTGGGAGGTCGCCCGAGTGGGCGGCGCGAGCGATGGGCTAGAATGTCACACGAGCAGGCCGCTCGCGCGAGGTGCATTTTTCTGCTTCTTTTCTTCTGCTTTTTCACCCCCTTTAGCCTAGAATCCTTACTTTTCTCCAAATTCAGACAGAAAACAGAAAATAAAGTAAGAATACACAAAAACAGGATAAAAAGTACTAACAAATGTGAATTAAGGCGTGTAATTAGGACTTGTTCTCTCCCGATCACACCCCAAACCTATATTTTGCTAGTCATCGAGCAAAAGAAACACAAAAAATTAAACTATTACTAAAAATACTACTCCATTTTCGCATGAATCACGATTGCATCTACCGTATGCAATAAGCCTTTTAAACCCCTAGGTGTCACTAGTAGGACGAGTAAAGTCTCGTGAGGATTCTCATCAACAAATCACCCACAACCATCTTTATTAAATTAAAAATTTTAAAAGTTTTATTTAAACGAAAAACATAATAGGCAATACTCGTTATAAAACAATGATTTGAAATAGAATAACAAACAAGAAGAAACAGATCAAACGTCCACCTACGTCATGAAAAACAATCCTAAGCACGTGCATCGTATAATTCAATAGAGTTTCTCATAAAATTGCACGTGTGTGATGTGGTAGTCAAATGAACACGAGTATGTCATGAACTTGGAATATAACTCGGCTAACCATCTAACTATGCTTCGACTATGAATCTCACAATGTGAATTACACTCTCAATTGAAACACTCAAAATATGTGTAATCTCTCTAGTATATATGAGCAAAGGAAATATAGTTTCAAAACGACAAATGCTCACATATGACTCGTAAAAGACGCATGACACGAAAGAACAGTAGTCTCATGGATAGGACGCAAATAGTCAAGAAAAATTAATCATTACCATATTTTAATCCCCCTCCTATCATTTACATATCTAAACCATGCTTTGTAGGATCAAATAGAACTTTTTAAAGGTTGTAACGTGGCTCAGGTAATGAAAAAGAATAGAACAGATTCATTAAGTAGTCTTCAGAATGGCATTGTAAGTCATGTTCGATTTCTTTCAGCATCTCTTCTACCAACTTTCATTTTTTCCTTCTCTTTTCATTTTTTTTTTTACTTAATTTCATTTTTTTTTTCTTTCAACCTCTTTTTTTCCCTCTTCGTTGCTTTTGAAACGAATATTCACTGTTTACCAAGGCAACTACCCCAAATATCATCTTACATTTCGTCTTCTTCTC
Source organism: Hydrangea macrophylla (assembly GCA_033977485.1). Lineage (NCBI taxonomy): Eukaryota > Viridiplantae > Streptophyta > Magnoliopsida > Cornales > Hydrangeaceae > Hydrangea > Hydrangea macrophylla. The sequence continues at coordinate 50,765,680 of CM066987.1, forward strand.
AATCACACATCGTCTTACCAACACTAAAAGGTGATCAATCTTTCAGTGCTAAACTCCAAGTTGGCTAAGTTGGAGCAAAAAAAAAAGGATAATGGTGATTAAAGAAAAATGGCGTTTTAACGGCTCAAAGAGGCGAACTAGTGAAATTTTATCATTTTTCGGTCAGTGGTTAACAAAGAGGGCCTACCATTATTTCCTATGATCAGATGGTTCTTCAACGTTTACGATGGAAGATTATTTAGCATGGTAGCAAATATTTTAACTTGACTATCAACCAAAACAAGAATAATGAGACTATAACAACAAGTTGATGCGCTATTTCAATGAAATTCGACAAACACAAAATGTATTCATAACTCTCTATAAAGAAAAGATAGGCTCTAAAGCTCATCGGGTTTAGTCTCCACCATGTGTTATCTAGAGATCCGAATCATATTATAGTTCACATCAAACATGTATTCAAGCGACTACGTGCAGTGCAAAGGTTTATGTGCAAATCTATGATATAAAAGTACGATTCGAACGATGTATATCCTAAACGTTGCATCATGACTTCAGCGAATGTTTAACCACATCTTTCCTTGTTTACCATTCTATAACAATCCAAGTTATCTAACAAGAAGTATCTACTCGAGATTGCAAAAACGTAGGTAACATTGTTCATTTAAGCACAAGTATCAAAATTTTTTAAAATTTGGTGCATAATAATGTACATGTGAGTGCATACCCCCAATGAAACAATAAAATGAAAGAAAGGAGAGTACGTAAGGAAGGAACGATATTACCTCGATCTCAGGAATCACAAACAGGGAACGTATAAGAATATGGAATGAAAGTCCAATTGCTCCAAATAGAGCTACTAATCACATGTGAATACTTTGACAAAAGAAATTAAACAAACAAAATAATAACGACAGCTAATAGAACTATATGTATGAAATAAAGACTGTGGCATACTTGTTGAAAAACTAAACTAAAATTGAAAAACTCAACGAAACTATAAAAGAACAAACACAAACGAAATTATGAAAACAAAGGACTCAATCTAAAAAGGCTTAAGAAAGCAATCAGAAAGAAAAACAACTGACCAGGTGTGGGAGAAAGAAGGTAAGAGAATAGAGAGAAAAACACACAAAACCTTCCCTCGCACGAGTGGGCCGGGCGAGCGACCTTCGCGCGCGCGAATCCTCCGCGAGGTAATGCTGAGGTTAGTTTTTAAAGTTCTCGAAAAAAATTTCTAAGGCAAAGGCTCGCGCGAGTGGGTTGCTCGGGCGAATACCCCTCGCGCGCGCGATCTTAGGCGCGACAAGAATATGAGGCATATATTAAAAATTTTAGAAAAATGTTCCTAAGGCACAAACTTGTGCGAACGACCTGCCGCGCGAGCGGGCCGCGTGCGCGATGTTGTCTTTTTCTCTTGTTTTACTTATTTTATGTATATAAGTTCAAAATAATTTAACTCCGACCTCGAAACCAACATGTCCAGAAAACTCAAAAAGTGACCAAAAATGACCAAAAAATGACCAAAAATGAGAAAACATAACGATAAAAGTTTGGGTTGCCTCCCAAGAAGCGCTGTCTTTTACGTCTTCAGCTAGACCATTCTAGCTCAAGACTCATGGAGGCCGTAACTCGGACATTGTACCCTTGAAGGCATTAGGGAGACTCCGATGGAAAACAGAAATAATGTCATTATTGTTTAACTCGATCAACGGTTCTCCTTGATCATGTTCAAATCGATTTCTCACCTTCCGAGTAAATTCATCATTAGGATCCGGGTTAGTAGGATTTTTCTGTCCATTGTGCATTATCTCCTTCCCTTTATTCATGTTTATTATGTTATTGGGTCCATTAGCTTGTCTAACCTCACTCTCCGCCACACATGGGTAATCATCATCATTGGGAGGTTGATCAACATCATTAAAAACGTTTAATTTTAAGTTCATGTTCCCAAACGATACTTTCATTACCCCCATTCGACAGTTGACACGCGCATTAGCGGTGGCTAAGAATGGACGACCAAGAATGACAGGAGTATGTTTCCTAGCATTTAGCACTGGTTCAGTATCAAGGACCATGAAATCGACAGGATAATAACATTTATCAACTTTTACCAAGACAACCTCGACGATTCCTCTAGGGATTTTAATATAACGATCCGCTAATTGTATGGTAGCGGCCGTGGGTTTAAGTTTACCTAGACCTAGTAGTTTGTAAACCGAGTAGGGTAAGAGATTCACACTCGCACCTGAGTCAAGGAGAGCCCGATGGATTAAAGTGTCACCTATGACACATGATATCGTTGGTGTTCCGGGATCTTTATACTTCGGAGGAGCATGTTGCAAAATCGAGCTTACTTTTTCAGTGAGCAAGACCTTTTTCGGAATATGACTGCACAACTTGCACTTTTGAGTGCATAGGTCTTTAAGACATTTAGCATAAGCAGGAATTTGTTTTATAGCATCGATGAATGGAATATTGATTTTCACTTGTTTAAACACCTCAAGTATATCTTCAGTTTTTGACCCTTTCTTTGAAAAATGTGACGGTTCCTCAACGTTTGGTAGGAAAGACATTTTCGGAACATACTTAGTTGGGACCGGTTCCTTTTCTTTCCTATTTGTACTCATGTCCTCACCCTTTTCTGTATTCGAGTTAATGTTTATATTTTTCTGACTCTTATTCGGACTGTCAACAACTTTTTCTTCTTCTCGAATAGTCGTCCTAGTCGAGATGGTATTTACTTGCTCATTCGAACCCCTACCCTCGTATTGTCCCTTAGGGTTTTGAATAGTTTGACCAGACAACTTACCATCGTTTCTACAACTCATTGTATTAGTTATTTGTCCCATTTGGGACTCAAGCTTCGAAATGGATTATGTGTGAGAGTGCACTATTTGTGCTTGTGCCTGTACTTGAATTACTAAAGCACTTTAATTTTAAAACCTAAATTTAGTTAATTAAGAAAATAGAGTTTTGATTTTGATTTTAATTTTAATTAAACTAATAACAATAAAAATTAATCTATCCTATGAAAGCAATTAAAAGTTGTTTTAAACAATATTTAAAGTGAACCTAGGATTGCAAATCCACCACTAGCTTCATAATAAGGGTATTTATGCATTCAATTAGCTTATTACATTGGATGATAATGGGGAATTGTAACTACAAGCCCAATTCCTCCGTCAAGAAGATAACTACGATTCAAGCACCAACATAATTCATCTTCGGTTGGCACGGATTATCTCACACTAAACTAGGGTTGCGGCACAATCCGTGTTTCCTAGGCATGAACTATTCGGCTACTTGATATCGCAATACAATTAAGCACCATTACATGTAAATAATCCATACAAGCACAGCAAATATAGACTATTGAGCACATCACAGTCAAAATAGATCTAAGACAAAGAATAGATTTTGAAAGTAATGATTTAATCAATAGAAGTACAATTTTATTATTTAAAATCCTCTAAACATGTAATCATCATCCATACATAATAAATCTAAAAGAAAAACATAAAATACACCCTATTATTTGGCTAGGGTTTCATTGAAACCCTAGATCTAGGTTTAGTTGGCCATAGAATTGATGATCGGCAAGAGGTTGATGGAGGAGGCCATGGAAATCCTTGGTCTTTTTCTCCTTCTCCTTGCTTTTTCCTCTTCAATGGCTGAAGTTTCAGTTGTATATTGTTGTGTATATGGGTGTGTAACCTAAAAATTGACTTACAAAAGGGTATATATAGATTTTGAGCAAGTTTGGAGGCTTTCCTAAACCTATTCGCATTGAAACTGCTATATTTTTTTACAGTCTGGACGTAATTAGGCAGTTTTGTTCGTGTAGGAATTTTCAGTACACTTAAATTACGCAACTTTGATTTTTACACAGGTCGCGCGAGCGGGTCGTATAAGCGCGATTTTGGGAGGCCGCGCGAGTGGGTTGGAATGTCGCGCGAGCGGGCCGCTCGGGCGAGGTGCCTTTTTCTGCTTCTTTTCTTCTGCTTTTTCACCCCCTTTAGCCTGGAATCGTTACTTTTCTCCAAATCCTGACAGAAAACAGAAAATAAAGTAAAAATACACAAAAACAGGATTAAAAAAAAATAGTACTAACAAATGTGAGTTAAGGTATGTAATTAGGACTTGTTCTCTCCCGATCACACATCACGGTGCCTACATGGTGTAGATCGACATGGATGGGCATTGCAAGATTGGACCGTGTTCTACAGGGAGTATATTGAGAGGTGGGCATCTCGGAGGACTTCTATTGTCAGGGGTGATAGAGTAGACGTGGCCATGGAGTCCACCGATCCTTATATGAGATGGTATCATCAGATTACAGTTTACAGGTTAGACATATAGTATGAGCGCAGACCGGTTTCCACGGAGGAGGATCTACCGTTGAGTTGCTGGAACGTATATAAATAAACTAAATCATTTATATTTTATGAGTTCTCTAGACCAACCACTTAATTGTCTTGACCATTGTTTTATCCTTTCAGGTTTGCGCTGTTAGCACGGTGTATCAGAATGCGCAGACCAGCTTACAACAGTATAGGGCTCATGAGTGTGGTCACCAGAGTACGCTCCAGGGGATTGTGACAACATGTGCTGAGGTACTACAGCAGATACATTCGTCGTTGCCTCCTTCTGTCAGCCCATCATTTGACTCCCCTAGTACCAACGGGATAGTCCCATTCCCGGACCATATGCTTGATGACCTTTCACAGTTTCAGGGATTAAACATTTCATAGCTGTCTGTCGGAATTCGAACTGTCGGATGATCCTATCAGGTAAGTGCCACTCAATAGTGTCTACACAAATCAAAGGCGTGCAAGCTCTCCATAACTCCCATCCCACCTGGTACACATCAGGCAGCACATAACCATGCGGCTCCACTAAGTATGGTTACCACACAAAATGGCCCTCTTGTAACTGGTCAAGCTAATCTCTGTGTACCTGACGCACATGAGTTCTGATAGTACATAGCTCCAAAGAAACCGTCCAACTAAACAAATAAATGACACTAAAATGTTATACTACTCTACTAACCCTTATATTTTAACATAATTGAATGGAACACCCACTAATACCTGCACCCACCCCCGTGACCCAATGGGGAGACCCAGATGAGACTGGAGCAGTATAAATCCTACGGGAATAATGTTGGACAAGTCCGGCCTAATCGACGGTATACGCTCCCAAGCCCACATCTACAATAAGAAGATGCATAAATAATAATATGTACTTTTTAAAAATAGGCATAACTTATTGAGATGTTAAATCATACCTGTAATAACGTAATTGGGCCACAAACGTCGCACACATGCATACGGGAGGACCGACATAAGCATCGATACAACCACACCAATATGGCTAATCCCCAGCTCATGTGGCCACATGCGTCCAAATCCCGTAGCAATGGAAGGTACATCAGCTTAGCCTTGTTATCCGATACATCGGATAACAACAGGCCTCCAAGCAGCCACAATATGGTAACACATGCATACTGCTCATGTATCTGGACTAGCAAGCCACTTGCCGACATACCATCCACGTGCTCGACCAACGAGGTGAGGTATATCCTGCTGTGGTCTAACCTATTAGGGGGTGGTGCTGCCCCCAGTAGCTCTTAGCAGAGAACCTACCACTCTGCAGTGTTATGTGACTCAACCCTCCATATCACTGGCTCTCCGTCCACAGGCAGACCCCATAACAGAGCGACATCCTCACGTGTGACGGTCGCCTCACATACCAGTAGGTGGAAGGTATGGGTCTCCTCACTCCACCTCTCAAGTAATACACTGATAAAGGCATGGTCGCATCGGATCCAGCCCACCCGGAAAACTCCATAGAATCCAGCTCGCATCAAAATAGGCATCAGTCGTGAATCGAGACCCCACTGCTATAGCCTGTAATCACACTTGCGGATTGTAAGGGACTCATCGTAAGCCTACAATAGCATAAATTATGTTAGATTTGTGAACTTAATATATTTTTACAAAATAACATATATATATATATATATATACATATATGTATTTTTATTTACATACCTTGGGATGAGTCCATAAATTTTAAAGTCGTTTTTGGCAAAACCAAGTATAACTTAAAGTCATTGGTAAAACCAATTTTTACTTAAAGTCGTTTTTTTTTTATTTTTTATTTTTTTATAAAAACGACTATATATAATCAGTTTTACTAAAATCGATTTTCTTTTAATAATTCCTTTTTTCTCAACAATTCTTTTTTCAGAATAAATATTTCGGACAAAATCAATTCAACGTTCGGTTTTAGTAAAAATTGATTTTAAGTGTAGACTCGGTTTTAGCAAAAACGACTTTATAGAGTCGGTTTTACCAAGGTCGATTTACTCTGGAGCTTCTTTAAGTTTCAATACACTCTTATTTAATAATTAAGTTATTAAAATGCAATATTCTGGAAAACAACTCTCCTTTGTGACTCTTTTGACTGAGAGTAACAAGTTTGTTTGCTTTATAAGTATCCAATACCTCTTTAAAATTTAAGCCTTTTATGGATTATGTATTTTGTTTGGACACAAAGGTACTTTGTGTTTTTATATTTGTTTGGAAAAAATGAAATGTCAGAGAAAGTCACATACCATGTGATATTAGGATTTGAATCGTCGGTCGCACCATGGAGTGCTGCCTATTTGACAGCAGCATTACAACATACCATCATTTACGTACCTTTTTCCTTTTCTATAGTCCCAATGGCTACAGAAAGTCACTACCTTTTTAATTCCTATAACTCACCTATTGAAATTACAAAAATGCTATGCACACTATACATTCCACAACAGGACTTTAAATGTGTTGTATCTTGTGTTTGAATTTTTTTACACATTTTTATATACCACATATATAGCCCAGGGTATATGCATTTAAAGCCCTGTTTTGGAATGTGTTGTGGAATATGTTGTGTACTTAGCATTTTTGTTGAAATTATTAAGGTAATATTCAACCTTTTCATCTTGCAAATTTGATGAAAATTTTCACTTTTGTTTTATAGTGAATTTGAGCAAATTTATCCTTGTTCTTTACTATAAAAATTTACCATAACAACTGATTGAATGATGAAAGGTCTTCAAAAATACTAAGATCAATTTATTCAAATACAAAGTAAAATCAAGATAGAATGCAGAGTTGAAGCTTAGGCAATTTTTTTTAGGCTGTGCAATTACTGGCTCCTATATTTGTGCCTTTGCTTAAAAATCTTAAATCTAATGGTGGTTATTGTTATTTTGTCCAATGATGTCCAGAATAACTTTTTAATTTCGTATTTTTATTATTAGTTATTATCATTTTCATATGTTGTATAAACTTCTGGAAACAATTTTGATTTGTGCAATTTTTTTTTATTGTTTCCCCCGCTGTTGTTAAATCTTAGGCTTAAAAAAATATGAAAGCTTCAAGATGGCATGAGTGGAGTCGGAAAAAGTAAGTTCTCTATCCCCTACATGAATGCTTCGTTTACGGATCATATGTGATATTTTTGTTTGTTGTATAAACCTTATCAAAATTTCAAATTTAAAAAATTTCCCCTATTGTTGCATTTACTTCTCTTTTTACTAAATAACTATTGGGGAAAAAATTATCGAGTTATGAGTGATGGTTTTGAAAGGTTCAGAAATGGCCCTGGCCCACCACTGTCCTGTAGTCCTAGCCCTTTACTAGTATATGTGTAGAGAGAGATAGAAAGAGACATAAATAGTATAGGTTAACATAGTTCAAATGATAAAAAGTTTGACATTTATAATTCCCTTCAATACATAGATTCGGAGTTCGAACCTCATCTCCATCCACATATAAAAAAAGATTAAAAAAAGAAAGAAAGAGACATAAATAAGGACAGGGTCCCTTGGGACATATCCCGATAAGAGTCCAATTACAATAAATAAACTAAAGCCAAATTTAAGCAAATCTCCAAAGCCTATGCAATCAATTTCTCTCTCTAAATTCAAAATCTCCATTTTCATGAAAGGCAAAGGATGAACCTTGACACTCTAAATTCAAAATTTTCCAGTGGGGAGATTGAGAATTCGACTCCCCCTTAGGGTCCTTAGGGAGAGTCTTTGCTTGCTCCCCTATTCGTTCTTTAATTGGAATTAGTGACCCTTGTTGGGTTTTATTGTGGGCCATTGTGAGACTTTGGGGTTGGGTTGAGTTGCTTTAAGGGTATGTGTGTGTCCAGCCATAATCCTGGTAAATATCAAAAAATAAAAATTCAAATATTCTATATTCATAAAAGGAAAAGGATCAACTTTGACACATTAGGCAAGTCAAATTAGACATTAGCAGATAATCTCAAAAGACACACCAAACAACATTGGAATTGGCCACAAATTATCGGACGGTTGAAAGTGCCCAAAATGAGTGGAGGGTTGTGATCTAAATGTCAAATGGATCTTTAACTTAGGACTATTAGAGGTGTGTATTTTTTTTTGGCCATAAAGGCAGTTGTAGGTTATTATATATTAGTAATTGCCCGTGTCCGTGGGCACGGCCCAAGAACACCCAAATATGCATAAAACTTGTTTTTAACTCCAATCCAAGCCTCAAGTCTGTATAAATGTCGATTTCATGTGATCTGTAGAATGTTCAAACCATTTAAGCCTCCAATTTTCAGAAAAGAAAAAATAGAGTAATCAACCTCCAAAGTTACATTTGTGTCATATAATTGGTGTCTCCCCATTGAATTGCACTTAGACTACAACCTGATTTCATAATTTTCATTCAATAATCAAAAACAAAAAAAGCAATCTACTTAACCACGATAATGATAATAATAATAATGATTACAATAATAGCGAAACCATAAAAAGTTGCAATGAAAAGGAAAAAAAACACTTGCTTCCTATTTCAAGCCAATTTCCAAATCGTCCGACACACATTATCTAATCTAGTGTTCCTTGCTTTTGAACTCCAAGCGGTAACTCCAAGTTGCAGCTGTCTGCAAATATTGATGACATGTGTGGCAAAGCCACACCTGTTGAATTCTTCACCCATTCACCTGGTAATTAAAAGCAACATTATCTTCTCTAAACATTATAAATGAAAGAAAAAAATAAAGAAAAAATGAAGAAGAAAGAGAACTCTAATCAGTGAGAAAACAGCTCGTGTATTAGAGAAGAAGTCAGCTTTAATTCCATTAACTCAACACTACCCAAAGGCTTCCTATGGTACATGGAATCAGTGGGGAAAAACAGAAGAAGAAAGAGAACTCTAATCCTAAAAAACGACAACATTTCACCTTCCAACTCAATCCTCATAAATACTTCAACAGATTAGATAGTTCCAACAATGAGCAAAAATGTGAAACCCATCAAGTTTAGTACGCAGGTTTTCATTTAAGCCAAAAATTTTTTTTTTGCTTAAGAGCCAAATCGAATTAATCAAGTCAAAGCCAGTATAGCATTCAATCCCAAAATGTAAAAACAAATTTCTAGTTTTAACATATGAAAAAAGAGTATTGATAGTTGATTTAAGAAAAAAGTTGGTGCATGATATTAAGCTTCCAAGCTAAAGTTAGTTGTAACCATTAGGGGAGTAGAATTGTAATACCCTGTATTTTCGGATGCATGGTTATATAAATAAGACCCTGTATGCTTGTGTGAAACCTTGGGGAAGAATCTTTCTCGAGCGATCGAACTCACTTCGATCGATCGAACATTGTGCTTTCTCAATCGATCGAACATACTTCGAGCGATCGAATCTCTGCCGACCTGATTCTGTGATGTGTACCCTTTCCCGAGCGATTTAACTTCTTTCAATCGATCGAACCTTAACCGACCTGTTCTCAATCGATCGAACTCACTTCGATCGATCGAACGTTGTATTTTCAGTTTACGTGGTTGCCACCTGCCCTTCTTGTTTCCCTATATATATACGTGTGTTTTGTGTGTGTGTGGTGTTTGGCAGTTTAGAGAGTTAGAGAGAGAGAGAGAGCTTGTGTGTGTGTGTGTGTTCCATATATATATATATATGTAACCGTATGTGTGTGTGTGATATATATATATATATATATATATGTGCTTGGGCAGAGAGAGAAGAAGGAGAAGAAGAAGAAGAGAACAAGAAGAGGAGCAGAAGAAGAGGAGAATAGAGACAGAGAGGAGAAGAGGAGAGAAAGAGAAGAAGGAGAGAGAGAACGAGCTCACCATAGCCGCCACCACGGAGCTTCGAACGCCGCCACCGGACGACCGGAGAGAGGTGAGTTCATTAACTCACTCGAAGAATGATTCTAGGGTGTTATATGCGTGTTTAGAACATTTATATTGTGACCCCGAGATCTTTGTTCGTCGCTGCCCAGTTTCTGGATAGAAGATGATGTTCGAGCGATCGAACTATTCTAGATCGATCGAACTTACCGCTTCCTCAATCGATCGAAGGAACTTCGATCGATCGAAACGACTTTTCCTCGAGCGATCGAAATGACTTCGATCAATCGAACTTAGTTTGACTTCAATCGATCGAGAGGACCTCAATCGATCGAAGCTTTCAGAACATGTTTATTTCCTGTTGATTATAATATGAACTGTTTAGTTGATTAAATGTTGATCCATGCTTTTATTATGCGATATTGTTAATCTAAGAGATAGTGCAACACTGTTATGAGATGAACTGTTTAACTGTTACATGATAATATTGCTGAACTGAATAGTAGAATGGAATACGACAGCATGTTAATAATCATAAATGAGTAGATATGTTGAATACAGAGCATGTGGTATTTCCTGTACTTAGTATATGAGCATTTCACAACATGTGTCAGCATGCATGGGATAGTGATGTGAAGAGGTAAGAGAATCTGATAAGAAATGGAATAGTGTTATGACGAGATAAGAGAATCTGATGAGAAATGGGATATTGAGATGAAGAGATGAGAAGATATGATGAGAAAGGGGAACTGTAATTTATATGGAATAATGAGATATGTGTACTTTGGGATCCGTGGGATCAACGGCTGACGAGTCGGGTGGACGTGGGATGGTTAGAGTTCCTAGTGCGCCTCTCGCTGTTGAAGACGTCCAGTGATGCGTATGCACTGTTGAAGACGTCCAGTGTACCGTTGAAGACGTCCGGCTAGTGCTCTAATGTATTCTCAGCTGTGTAGACGACCAGTGAGGATATACACAGCGTAGAAGACGTCCGTTGTGCCGCTTCCATCGTTTACAGATAGGTGGTACCGTGTAGACGACCGGTAACCCTATCAAGGGATTGTGGGACCTGTTGCCTAGTCGGGTGATTCCGATTGGCATTATTGTATCGACGTATGGATACGGATATGAGATTTTGGTATCGACGAATGAACACAGATTTGTAATAATGGGATTGACGTATGGATACAGAGATGGATAAAGATATGAATATGAGTACGGATATGATGAGATAAAGGTTCAGTCGTGGATTCAGCGTCCCGACGTAAAGGTAGATGCATGGGTGGTTGCATGGTTACATGCATGGATTTGGTGAATACGTGATGAGATATGTTATACCATGATGTTTATCCTTGTCATTACTTAATATGATTTCTGTTATTATTGATTAATGCATAGTTTAATGAGACCTTTGCTATGTCCGTGAGAGACGCCATTGTTAAGAGATTAACCGCATTTTAAGATGCTGAACAATAACGGTGAGGAGTGTTGTTTAATGTACTCACTCAGCTTTGTATTCAAAGCTGATGGCGTTAATGCCCTGGACATTCCAATGTCTAGGGATTTGTAGGTCTTGAGGACTGAAGACTGATGGTTCTGCCAGACTTGGAGCTGAAGGCTGGAAGACGAAGATGTGCTGCTTTATATAGTTAGTTTGTATATCTGTTGTTGTTATTGTTATAGGCCTGAGACTATAAGCCAGCTGTTGTAATAGTTTTAGTAGACTTTTATAATTGGTACTTGGGCATCTGTTGCTTTCATACCTTTTATAGTTTCCGCTGTAGCCTCTGATTATGTTAATAAGTTATGTTCTATGAATAGCATCCTCCCTATCGTGGTGTTTGTTGGTTGATTAGATGACAATGCGGTTATTCACCCGTCATTCCCTATGGACCCATAAAGGAAATTTATTTTTCTCTATTTATGCTGCTCCGGGGCGTGACAGGATTTTTTGGTATCAGAGCCTAGGTTTCAGTTGTTAACCGCTTGTCTTTTGTGTTAGAACCCGAATTCTAAGATAATATCGGTAGCATGAAGATTAGTTGAGATGAGATAGAACTGTTATCTTGTCACGCAGATAAGAGGTTGGAAAAATCCGTTTGAGGATGTTTCTTTGGAAGGTAGTAATTGTTGGAACCAATAAGGATGTGGATAGCTGAGTTAGCGGAGAACAGGCACTGAGAATTAGTTGTGGTTGTGGAGATCCTATAAATATAGAGCCGTTGGATGTTAGACGCTGACGAATTCCTGAGCAATCTCGGAACAGTCAGTATGTCCTAGAAATAGAAAGAGGATAAGGATAAGATTATCCTGTTACCTTAAGCCACATGTTAGTTGAGTGGTCTCACATGTTAGTTGAGCAATACTCGTAGTCTGGAACCTGAGAATAGAAATAGAATGTTAAGATTTGACGTTAAGCGTAGAAGTTGTAGTTTCGTCTTGAGCATAGATATATTGGAGTACACTTGGTAGATAGACTGACCTTGTGGTTATTATTATTTATGTGAGGTATTCGTATTGCTTTGTGTGATCGTGTTATATAGTGGTACTATTTGTTACCGCATGCTTTTGCCTGAGCTGTAAGATAGAATGCGTCTGACCGAATAGATTTTCATTGTAGGTAGCGACACCGAACACTACCAGTACTCGCTATGGTTAGGACGACTCGAGGAAACCCGGGCCAGCTGAATGGAGTACCTGAATTAGTATCTCCTGAGATAGATCCAACAGGAATGGTTGGAGTTTTCATCCGTCGCATGGAACAAGTTATAAATCATGCAGATCATGTCATCGGCAATGGAGCACCAGTACGACAAACAAGAGTCAAGCTGCTAAAGGAATTTCGTGCTCTTCAACCAGAGACCTTTACCGGATTAACGGGAGCATGGCAAGCTGAGCAATGGATTCGCCAGATAGAATTGATATTTGAGACACTTGAATGTACTGACGTTGAGAAAAGACATTTGGCCGTATTTCAACTGACATTCTCAGCAGCAGATTGGTGGGACGCAGTGAAAGCTACGATAGGTGAAGAAGCTGTAGGAAGGATGACTTGGGAATTATTCAAGACTCGATTTCTAGAAAAGTACTTTCCAGAATCCGAGAAGAACAAAAAGGAGATGGAGTTCATACAATTAATTCAAGGTTGTTTTTCAGTGCCCGAATATACAACTCAATTTGAGAGGCTGTCACGATTTGCACCGCATATGATCGATACACCAAGAAGGAAGATCAAAAGATATCATCAAGGACTAGTCCCACATATTCGTCATATGACTATAGGACATTTAGATCAATCTTTCGAAGCTTTGGTAGAAATGGCAACGAAATTGGAAGACGACACTCAGATTAGTGAAGGACAACACTTTGATCAAGCATTTCCAAAGAACGATCAGTTTTTCATAACGGATCAGAGAGGAAAAGACAGTCAGATTGTGTTGGCAACTAACCAAGTTCAACGAGGAAACATGGAGAGAAGTTACATAAGCAACCGCCAGAAGCGTAAGAGGATGGGGAACGACCAGAAAGAATCAAAACTAATGACGACCCCAACACAGCATAGGGAACGAGATATCTGCTACAATTGTGGAGTACCAGGACACCATTCCCAAGAATGCAGAGCGGTAAGGAAATCTAATGGACGGGGAATACGATGTTTCAACTGTGGTAAATTTGGTCATGTCCGTAAGTTTTGTCCAGAATTAGAGATGCAACACAATGTTCCGTTGCAACAAGTACCACCAGGACGAACCTGTCGAACAAATGCTTGGTCTCAACTTAGACAAGGACGATAGACAGAAGGTACAATACTCATCACCTACATCATGTATTACATATGATCCCAATATTGTAGGAAGCTTTGCACCCGTTTGATTTGATTGTAAGAGGATTAGCCTACACCGTAAATTGTAGTTACTGGAACAATTCGTTTGACACTGATCGACAGTAGTTCAAGTATGAATATGACATCAATTGCATCCCTGTATAACATCAATTGCATCCCTATATGACATCTTTTGCATCCTTATATGACGTCAATTGCCTCCCTATTGAAAGACTACGCCAACCATTGGTATGTTGGACAAAGACTAGAGATGTGGAATCTAAATTTTCGTAAGATGTAGCCTTGACAAGAGAGGATGAACTAGAAGATTGCGAGTATACGAGAAGAGATACGAGTAACGCAGAGACAACACCAGAACTTTCAAAAAGAGTATCGTAGAGGAATGCTTTTCAACACCAATCGCCTGTTACTTTTATTTAGTCGAGATGTTTTGTAGTAGAACGACTCACGATATCAGTATGTAGTCCTGCTTAACCTATTTGATTAGTACGTGGAAACAGAACGAGTATTCAATGGATTGAACGACCTCAAAGAGATGATTATATCAATAGTACGTGGGAATTTGGAGAGCCATGAGGAAATTTGAGTTATCAAATGACGATGTTAGAGTCATGATGCTTTTAAGTCAGCATACTAAAGGATGATAATAACACATGAGTTTTATAAGGACGTAGTGTGCAACACGAGGTTGACTAATAACGTTGACGATCGTAACGAGAAGTCCAGAGATAAGAAGACAGTCAACTGATGATATAGTGAAGACATCGTCAGCACAGTATGAAGCATCTTCAGAGACGAGAGTAAACAGCAACGTTTTGCTAAGACTTAGACGAGATTAGAACATTTGATCGATAGAACCCTCACACCGTAGAGTTTGACCTGAGGGAGGAACCTCATGTGTTTAGAGACTAGCTGTTTCAGATGTTGTGAGAGGATTAGATTTTGCTACCTAGAACATTTTCTCGAAATTCGACATACGAATTTTCATATAGCTAACCCGAGGATTGATAGTTGTTACCCTAGCACTTATAGATCGTTGATAACTTTGCATCGCGTGTTTAGAACTTAAACCTTTGGCCGCTGATGTGACCGTTTATGTAAAACGAGAACTTGAGCATTTTAGAGTATGTCTTCCGAGATGGTTTTCTTTTATTTTAGGGGCTACTGCTTCAGATTTCGAGGACGAAATCTTTTGATGAGTGGTGGATAATGTAATACCCTGTATTTTCGGATGCATGGTTATATAAATAAGACCCTGTATGCTTGTGTGAAACCTTGGGGAAGAATCTTTCTCGAGCGATCGAACTCACTTCGATCGATCGAACATTGTGCTTTCTCAATCGATCGAACATACTTCGAGCGATCGAATCTCTGCCGACCTGATTCTGTGATGTGTACCCTTTCCCGAGCGATTTAACTTCTTTCAATCGATCGAACCTTAACCGACCTGTTCTCAATCGATCGAACTCACTTCGATCGATCGAACGTTGTATTTTCAGTTTACGTGGTTGCCACCTGCCCTTCTTGTTTCCCTATATATATACGTGTGTTTTGTGTGTGTGTGGTGTTTGGCAGTTTAGAGAGTTAGAGAGAGAGAGAGAGCTTGTGTGTGTGTGTGTGTTCCATATATATATATATATGTAACCGTATGTGTGTGTGTGATATATATATATATATATGTGCTTGGGCAGAGAGAGAAGAAGGAGAAGAAGAAGAAGAGAACAAGAAGAGGAGCAGAAGAAGAGGAGAATAGAGACAGAGAGGAGAAGAGGAGAGAAAGAGAAGAAGGAGAGAGAGAACGAGCTCACCATAGCCGCCACCACGGAGCTTCGAACGCCGCCACCGGACGACCGGAGAGAGGTGAGTTCATTAACTCACTCGAAGAATGATTCTAGGGTGTTATATGCGTGTTTAGAACATTTATATTGTGACCCCGAGATCTTTGTTCGTCGCTGCCCAGTTTCTGGATAGAAGATGATGTTCGAGCGATCGAACTATTCTAGATCGATCGAACTTACCGCTTCCTCAATCGATCGAAGGAACTTCGATCGATCGAAACGACTTTTCCTCGAGCGATCGAAATGACTTCGATCAATCGAACTTAGTTTGACTTCAATCGATCGAGAGGACCTCAATCGATCGAAGCTTTCAGAACATGTTTATTTCCTGTTGATTATAATATGAACTGTTTAGTTGATTAAATGTTGATCCATGCTTTTATTATGCGATATTGTTAATCTAAGAGATAGTGCAACACTGTTATGAGATGAACTGTTTAACTGTTACATGATAATATTGCTGAACTGAATAGTAGAATGGAATACGACAGCATGTTAATAATCATAAATGAGTAGATATGTTGAATACAGAGCATGTGGTATTTCCTGTACTTAGTATATGAGCATTTCACAACATGTGTCAGCATGCATGGGATAGTGATGTGAAGAGGTAAGAGAATCTGATAAGAAATGGAATAGTGTTATGACGAGATAAGAGAATCTGATGAGAAATGGGATATTGAGATGAAGAGATGAGAAGATATGATGAGAAAGGGGAACTGTAATTTATATGGAATAATGAGATATGTGTACTTTGGGATCCGTGGGATCAACGGCTGACGAGTCGGGTGGACGTGGGATGGTTAGAGTTCCTAGTGCGCCTCTCGCTGTTGAAGACGTCCAGTGATGCGTATGCACTGTTGAAGACGTCCAGTGTACCGTTGAAGATGTCCGGCTAGTGCTCTAATGTATTCTCAGCTGTGTAGACGACCAGTGAGGATATACACAGCGTAGAAGACGTCCGTTGTGCCGCTTCCATCGTTTACAGATAGGTGGTACCGTGTAGACGACCGGTAACCCTATCAAGGGATTGTGGGACCTGTTGCCTAGTCGGGTGATTCCGATTGGCATTATTGTATCGACGTATGGATACGGATATGAGATTTTGGTATCGACGAATGAACACAGATTTGTAATAATGGGATTGACGTATGGATACAGAGATGGATAAAGATATGAATATGAGTACGGATATGATGAGATAAAGGTTCAGTCGTGGATTCAGCGTCCCGACGTAAAGGTAGATGCATGGGTGGTTGCATGGTTACATGCATGGATTTGGTGAATACGTGATGAGATATGTTATACCATGATGTTTATCCTTGTCATTACTTAATATGATTTCTGTTATTATTGATTAATGCATAGTTTAATGAGACCTTTGCTATGTCCGTGAGAGACGCCATTGTTAAGAGATTAACCGCATTTTAAGATGCTGAACAATAACGGTGAGGAGTGTTGTTTAATGTACTCACTCAGCTTTGTATTCAAAGCTGATGGCGTTAATGCCCTGGACATTCCAATGTCTAGGGATTTGTAGGTCTTGAGGACTGAAGACTGATGGTTCTGCCAGACTTGGAGCTGAAGGCTGGAAGACGAAGATGTGCTGCTTTATATAGTTAGTTTGTATATCTGTTGTTGTTATTGTTATAGGCCTGAGACTATAAGCCAGCTGTTGTAATAGTTTTAGTAGACTTTTATAATTGGTACTTGGGCATCTGTTGCTTTCATACCTTTTATAGTTTCCGCTGTAGCCTCTGATTATGTTAATAAGTTATGTTCTATGAATAGCATCCTCCCTATCGTGGTGTTTGTTGGTTGATTAGATGACAATGCGGTTATTCACCCGTCATTCCCTATGGACCCATAAAGGAAATTTATTTTTCTCTATTTATGCTGCTCCGGGGCGTGACAAGAATAAAAAAAGTAATATACATAGAAGGCATCTTCTCATCATGTTCATCTCCCCTGGGCATGCTACTTCTCAATCAAATGACTCTGCCTAAATCAACGCAAGAAAGAGTTATAAAATGAACTCAAAAATCCCAAACCACAAAAGATAATTATAAAGTTGGATCCTCCTAAGCCAAAGCTACCACGACCTAGGCCCAAAAAGAAAGAGCTTGCGAGGGTGGTGGTGGGTGGATTATCTTCTTACTACGATTTGACCAAATCGTATGCCATTTGAAGTGGGTTAGCATGTAACTTGGCATATTGGTTTTGCTCTTGGCAATGGTGGTCGAGGAAGTTCAACAATGTGTTCCTTCTAACTAGTATAATCAAACTTCATAATCTAAAAAAAAATCACTGGGTTAAAAATTAAATATGTAGTCTAGTTAGTTCTGCATAACACCGCAAGTGAACACAATTTTGAAAGATTTAACAACTGAAACAAAGTTCTTAAATTACATAAATAGTCTAGTTCTGCATAACAATCGCAACACATTTATAATATGGAATGTAGATATGAAACGTTCAATCATTACTTGGTTATTTGAACCTGGGTGCAATCTACTTTAACACAATTAGGAGTCATAATTAGAAGTTAAGAGTCCATTACACATAGTGACCCATTTCATGGCTCACTTCATATTAGACCACAACATGATGCTTTGTAAATAATGGAAATTTTTAACACTCCACAAAATTGTTTTCAAGAGATGAATTTCGTTACCTAAAGCTCATAAAGGGGCGCCAATTTCACTTCTAGTGCCAGTAGGACTATACAAAGCAACCCTATTTCCTAGTCTATTCTCCTCCAGGTGCTTCCCTTTTTTTCAGAAAAGGATTGTTTGAGTTTTATCCATACAGCTTGGGTAAAACCGTAAAAGTCACTGTTATACATGAAAAATAAATCTAATAAGCTAAAATAAAGGGCAGAAGGGGCCTGCTTGGATATACCAAAAAAACATATCAAAAAGCTTAGCAATACCTATATGTGTGCGTATAAATGGTTTATAGATAAAGGTAGACAAAAAACATATCACCTGTTGAAAATTAGGGAGGGTGGGATCTTTGTTGCTCTGTAACAAATCCTCCAATAGTTCACCTCTCTCCTTCTATTTTTGAATATCACCTATCAACAGTAGTGATTGGTTTAAGGTCAGCAAAACATAGTTAATTCTCAAGTCGCTGCTAATTTAGAAATCTTATAAACTCATAACAATACAAATTTAATCGAACACAAACGCAGAATACCAAACTTGAATTGAGGAGAAAGAATTACTTATGTAAACTAACAGTTCAATTGTATTTGCGAACATTGTCAACGTACCATTAAGTAGGAATTTCAAAAAGGGGAAAGAAAAATAAAAATATATTGGTGATGCATATGGCAATTGGAAGGAAAGAATAAAGAGCTCACTGCTCACCTATAGCAGCCCAATCCTTCCCGCAAGTCATTTACATCTAATAAATGAATAATCCTAATCCTCCTCAAGCTAACAAATTTCTATAGTTACCGATCATACTTCTCCATGCTGATAAAGAACAAACATAGCATGCCAGCCAGGGAAAAAAAAAACCACGCACTACCATTTAAAAAAAAAGCATTGATCATCCCTTTTTACCTTAGCTCATTAGGATTTCAAAATTAACACCCAAAAGTAATGTGGTTAAAAATTGAGTCATCAAAATCTTGATTTCTTCTAAGATATACGCAGAAAATCTTGATTTCTTGAGTGGAAATTTTGAAAACTCAATTGACAAAAAAAAAAAAATTAAAAAAATCATACTGGATTTTTGCATGGTTTTTAACACACAGAATGCATGGTTGTTGCTTCCAAACTTTAGCTGCATGAAAAATAAAAATGATCAGCAAACATACCGTCATCTCCGCAAACAAATAAGCTCTTTCCAACAAATGAAAAGAGAAAATCAATTTTAGAGACAAAGAGAGAAATCAGTCTTGGGGAAAAGTGATATTCACCAAAGTAGCCAAGAATTTGGAAATAAAAAATTGCCTCAGATGCAAGCCATTAAGAAAAAGCTTTAAAAGTCAATTTTAATCTACAACCAAGGAACATGCTTAAGTCCTAGATCTCACTATTTTAAAAGAAGTAGGGGTAAATCTAGCATGCATTTTGGATTTAACACCAAAGAGTAATGCTATAAACTTCCCAAATTTTGTAACCCAAATGTCAAAGCATTTGAAAACTAAATTTGGGATTCGAAGCACCTGGCTATACGTATCTCCAAAATGCAAGTTCAAATTTGCATATAAATACACAATTTTGGTACAAAATCCAGCAAAGTTAAGGGCATAAATTTAACAACATAATTGCCTTTAATAATAACCAACTTGGTTTATGCCTAGCATCCTTCATGCTAATAAAGAGGGAGGGGAAATTTAGAGAGAAAAGAAATTCCCCTAAACAAAAACCTAAAACTTAATCAAATCAAAAGGACCAAAATTTAACATGGAATGAAATGGGATATGAAATTACCATCTAGTGTGAGCGCAAGAGAGCTGGAACTCAATTGGTAGCTGTGAAAATTGATGAAAAGATCCAAATCGAACCCAAGATCAGTGCGTATAAAAATCGACATGTAGAGAGAGAAAGAGACTATTACTATAAAGCGCCGAGGCTCACCTTCATCACGTCGTTGAGCTCCGCCGCCGAGATCTTCACGTCCTTGTTCGCCTCTAACCGAAGAAATAGAAATGTTGAGGCAGAGAGAGAGAGAGCGGGGGGGGGGGGCTGGGATTGATATGGAGAGAAAGATCTAAGAGAGATTTTTTTTTGGGTCACAGAGAGAGAGAGAGAGAGAGAGAGAGAGAATGAAACCGTGCGAAGGAGAGAGATCATCAGAATAAGAGAGAGTAGTGAAAATTCAAAATTCAAAAATTAGGCAAATCTGGGCCTTTAGATTGAAACAAACACTTAATCCTAACCCTCCATTCTTTATATCTCACATATTCCTTTCACTATCAACCCACCTAATTTATTGTATAGAATTTGAAAAATACCAAAAAAAAAAATTTGTGGTCCTGCAAGTTGCCACGTGGGTAGTAGTGCCGACAATGTCCACCGATGATCCTAAATCTCAAATGAAGCTTATTGATATATCTTTTTGTGTCAGTGGGGTTGAAGCATTTAGTCATGGATCAGAACCTAGATTTTATTGTCACACATTGCAATCACACACTATTGGATGCACATACTCTTCATCATGTTCTTATCTCCATTTTATACCAATAAAAAATTAAAAATAATACACCATCCAATAATGGATGCACTTACTTAAGCTTGAAAGTAAGATCATTGTGGGGGAAAAATTCTATGAACACTGTGATTAAAAAAATTCAAAGTTACCAAACCCACTCTTCAGTCAAGCCTATAGTAAAACAGGCCACGTATAGTAAATAAGCTCTTAGGCCAAGCATAATAAAAAAAAGGGGTTAATTACACTTACACCCCTTGTACTTTAGGTCAGTTTCACTTTGACCCCCTGTAGTTCAAAAAGTGACACTAACACCCCCTATACTTTAATGTAAAGTGTCACCGTCAGAAATTCCGTTAAAGTTAACGGAAAAGTGACACTTACACCCCCTGTACTTGTAAAAGACCAAAATGTCCTAAAATTTCCCCTTCTTCAGCACAAAAATTCTCCAGCAAGGCCCCAAGCAATGAAATCAAAACGAAAAACAAAAATCAAAACCCAATCAGGCCACCACCAGAAAAGAAGAAGAAAGAGAGGTCGTTGACTTCGACCATCACCACCAGCGACCATTTCTAACCTTCTTCAAATCTGTGAACATGCGAGAGGTAGAGAACATGGTTTGAGAGATTGAGATAGAGAGAGAAGCTAAATTCTGGGACTGGTTTTTGTGCAGAATGTATAGAGGGTGTTCTTGATTTTGGTATGTATGTTGGGTTGATCAATTTTTTTTGGGTTGATCAAAATTTCAAGTTGTTTGATGTTTTGGGTTGTATTTAAAAATTTGATCAACCCAAAAAAAATTGATCAACCCAACATACATACCAAAATCAAGAACACCCTCTATACATTCTGCACAAAACAAGTCCCAGAATTTAGCTTCTCTCTCTATCTCAATCTCTCAAACCCTCTTCTCCACCTCTCGCATGTTCACAGATTTGAAGGTGGTTAGAAATGGACGCTGGTGGTGATGGCCGAAGTCAACGACCTCTCTTTCTTCTTTTTTTCTGGTGGTGGCCTGATTGGTTTTGATTTGGGGTTTTGATTTTTGTTTTTAGTTTTGATTTCATTGCTTGGGGCCTTGTTGGAGAATTCCTGTGTTGAAGAAGGACAAATTTTAGGGCATTTTGGTCTTTTACAAGTACAAGGGGGTGTAAGTGTCACTTTTTCCGTTAACTTTAACGGAATTCTTGACGATGACACTTTACATTAAAGTATAGGGGGTGTTAGTGTCACGTTTTGAACTACAGGGGGTCAAAGTGAAAATGACCCAAAGTACAGGGGGTGTAAGTGTAATTAACCCTAAAAAAACTCTAATAACACATGAATAATCTTAACATGAAGGTATGAATTGGAGGCAGCAATAATAGATCAAAAAAAAAATCAAGACAGAGAACTTTTTCTTTTTCAATTTACCTTTTGGGACAAACTATCATTCACTGAGACACAAAATCATCCTTTTCTTCTTATTGAACCTGTTAAATCAAACCTCAAGGAGAAATCCAAATCTAAAAAAAAAATTAAAAATAAAATAATAAATAAAAAATAAAAATAAATACAAAAATCGGCAAATGAAGGTATAATTACTTTAGTGGCATAAATGAAATGACAAAAACGATAAACCCCAAAGAAATAGAACACAAACTAAGAATAATGAAAAGAAAAATCAAACCCACCACAAATGCAGTTCGTGAATCTAAGAGAGGCAAAAAAACGTACACCAAATTGAGGGGTCGTCAACAAAACCTTAAAATCAGACCAAAAAAAATCGAGGGATTACCTTGGTAGGGAGCTAGATTGAATCCAAATAGAGCCACTAGAAGGGTAGAGAGAAACCCTAACCTTATTGGAGCCCTAGCTTTCTTTACTCCATGGAAAGGAAGAGAGAAAATCAATCTGATCATGGTGGTCGGTCAGCGAAGTGAGAGAGAGAGAGAGAGAGAGAGAGAGAGATGAGACTGAGAGGGTGAGAGAGAGATATGCGTGTGATAGAGAGTCCTTGGGTAGTGTGATGTAAAAATTCAAAATTCAAAAATTAAAGAGTAACATTGATATATATATATATATATAGAGAGAGAGAGGGGGGGGGGAGGAGAGAAAGAACAGTGGAATTGACCTTTGAGAGGGTGCAGCAGTCTGAACAGAGAGAGGTAAGAGAGTCGTGCATTTAGAGAAGAGGCTGACATGAAGCTCTTGATTGGTTGCGTATGGGAGTGGGAGGCTTTGTGTGAGTGCGTTACGGACGGCTTGATGAAGATCAAATGAAGGGGTGAAAGTATCCGAGCCCCCTCAAACCCATTGCTGGTTGTTATAGTTCTTTGTGTTAGAAATGAAATTAGACAGTTGTAGTGGGAAAAAAAAAAGACCCAATACGGCAAATTTAAAAAAGCCCAACATTTCCTCTTCAAGAAGACATCCTAGCTCTTAGTCCCAACCAAAGGAATTTGTTAAACTACGAAATGTCTAAACTACGCACAAACATTTTGCAAACAATGGCAAGCTTGATAACACATTCAGAAGCAATAGGATTGAAATCATTAAACGTACCCTTGATACACCATTAGCAAACAATCATGATATTTATCATAACCAAAACAACATAGTAGAGCCAAATCAAGCCATATTTAATTTGCTAATGTCATGTTGGGGCATTAAAAAAATGACTATTTCAGTACATGTTTTACATTTTCGAACTACAAGTGTGAAGATTCAAATCAATCAACACTCCTATAAAATTTTAAGAAGTAACAAATACATCAACAACTAAACAAATGGTAGTGTCAATCAGTTCCACAACCACATTAAATTCTAAAGAAATATAAAAAGCAACATAAAAAAAATAACAATAATAAAATAAAAACTAAAAACTAAAAAAAAAAAATTGTGAACTTAAGTCCGCGGATATCCCAAATCGCACACTTAGTTCCATAGTTTAAAAAGTGAAAACCTTACCTAGATTTGACATTTAATGCATTTGTTTCTACTTCCATCTTAATCTAGTTCCCCTCCCGCTGCCGATTGCTCACTGCAAATACCTGATAAAAGAACATAAACAAAAAATAATAGATCAAATCTTTTAGCCATCATAAGGCTTAGACACTGTCTAGAAATCCAGGTTCATTGTCAGTAAAGGTAAACAAAGAAAATTGGATTGATTCATGCTTAATCCAATGAAACAAACAGAAAAGAATAGAAACAAATGAAAGAGAAAAAAATAGAAACAAATATAAACTTATTCCAGTAGTGTTAGTGTTAGAGAGATTCAAATTTTTGAGGGAATTCCAACGCTCGCTTCTTGAGCAGAGGGAAAGTGATGCGTGATTAATGCCCAACAGAAGAGATCATATAGTGCATTTATGGGAGAGGGAAGACTTATGTGAGTGAGTTTTGGACCACTTGATCAAGAGCAAATGGCTGGGGTTATAAGAGCCCCTTTTTTGTCTTCAAAATTATTGTAGGATTTAATATAGATATTTGACATGTTTATTAATTTGCTATTTAACTAATCGAATTTTATTAATAATAAATAATATGTATTAACGAAAAATCAACTAGCTACGCATTCAATACTAGTGATATAATAGCAATATAGCACAAGGGCACAATTATATTTTAGATATTCAAAATCACTTTTTCAATTATGTACACTTAGATAATCTATTCTGTCACCATAACTACTTTTACAATATATATATATATATATATATCCGAACACTCTGAAAGTACAAAGCCAAAAAAAATTGATCAAAACCGCTGATAATGGCCTTGTTAAATTTGTTTGCCATGGATCTACGTACACATCAGATTTTCTCAATCCACCCCGTCTAGAAATTACTCTCATTTCCTCAGCTAATCAATTTAACTTTCAAAAACAAAAGCATGTACTATAGTTACTCTATTTTCTCTAAACTAGCTTTTCCCCTTTAAAATAGCCAACAAGTAAAGTGCTTTTCTTCTCTGAATAATGCAGTCGGAGGACATGCAATTAACAGAAGTTTTTTTTGGTCAACAATTAGCAGAAGTTTGAACGGAGAGAATTAATTTTTTTTTTATTCTGATTGCATAGAATCAAATAGCGAAAAGTGCAAACTGTCCAACAATACATATATTTATATATATATACACTATACAGAGAGAGAGAGAGAGAGAGAGAGAGAGAGAGAGAGAGAGAGAGAGAGGGTGTCCGAGAATAGAGAGAGCTAACCAGATAAGACAAAAGGTTAATTAAGTCAATATGAAAAAAGTTGAAGGGACCAGCTGATGGATCAGAATTGCAAAATAATAGTTTATATGAGACTGAAACAAGTGAAATAAAAATGGGTTAATTACAGACACACCCCAATTAAGCGTTTTTTCAGTTATTCCAATACCCCTGTGGTCGTATGATATGGACTTAAGTGACACAGTCACTTTTCGCTAAGGTTAACAGAAAATGGATAAAACTACGAAATTACCACTATTACATGCTAATGAGAACACTCTTATATGCTTAAATATTTATTTAGCCATATGTGCTATATTATTATATTATTTTAATATCATATTTGCTGCTAGTGAGTCGTGACCATTCTGTGGTTACTTTGAGATACCTTTGTATGTGTGTGTGTGTGTGTGTCCAAAAGTAGATTAAAAAAAATTATAAACTATTATATCACCAAAACTGTGTGTGAGTAGATCAAAAATAAAAATAAAGAATAGCATAAATTCGCTCTCACAAAGGTACCCCAAAACAACCACATAATGGTCACTAGCAACAAATATAATAGCAAAACAATATAATACCACATATACCTAAACAAACATTTAAGCACATAAGAGTGTTTTCATTAGCATGTAATAGGGGTAATTTCGTACTTTTACCAAGAGACAGTGTCACTTAAGTCCAGACTACAAGGAATGTTAGTGACATAATTTAAAGTACATGGGGTAACTTAATTAAAAAAGGCCTGCCAACAGGGGGTGTTTCTGTAATTAACACTTAAAAACATACCACGATAGTGCTCTTAATCGAGAGAAATAAATATATAATTGGGTTAAGAAAAGCAGTCTGTGAGAATTGAGTGACACGATAAATATATCAATGTCCTAAAGCTGTATGAGCCTCCCTACGTGTACGTGTAGGGATTTGCGGTGGTACATATCTCCAAGATTCAACCCAATATACTGACTGGTCATATAATCTGCTTAACTCACTCACAATAGATTGGTGCTGAGTTTGTATCGATTTTCCCAACAATCAGGAAACCAAATATGTGTCAAAATTTTATGAAATTCTCTCTATATGTCTGTTGAATGTGTATGTTTTTACAGACGTGAATGGAAGTCTTTGTATATATAGAAGTCTCAAACCAAAGTGACTGGTTTCATAATAATCTCTTTAGTTGAGATTCTTTAAGGATACACTAGGTCAAGTTGACCAAGTCTTATACATTTTGAGTTATTTTTATTACATTACTCCCTCTGTCCCATTTTATATGACTATCTTTGTAAATCTAATATTTTAAGCAAATTTCATTTAATGCATTGTGCGTTAAATTTTTTCATTCTTCCAAACCTGCCCCTTTAGATAAATCTTCAACAAATTTATTTCACTCGTCTAAGTACTCAAAATTTCAAAATAGGAAGGGCAATCTTGAAAAGCTAATACAATATATGCATTTAATAGTGAAAATGATCACTTATTTTGGGACGACTAAAAAAGGAAAAGTAGTCACATAAAATGAGACGGAGGGAGTAAATAAAATCGTAACACCTTCTATTATACATCTGGTATTGATCATACTATACAACTTAAATTGGTTCCAAAATGCAGTAATGTGGTCCCAAAAGTTACAAATATGTTTCAAGAAGTAGTAACTTTAGAAACTACTTGGATTGTTAGAAGTTTTTTTTTGGTAATCCGGAGTGTCCGGGCCAGCTTGTGCACACCTCGACTAATCCCCCGAGTCCTGGAGTCGCCGGGTGAATTCCCCGGTGGCCACTCCCCATGACTCGAACATTAAACCACTTGGGTAGTACACCTAAGAAGCTTACCACTCAACCACAAAGACTGTGGTTGGATTGTTAGAGTTACTACTACTGTTGGAACTAAGTTACAATATTTTGTTATCAAAATTAATAAAAACATATGATACATCAAAACTACTAGAATATATCGTAGAATTTTTGTAGATTTTAAATATGCATATATATATATATATATATGTTTTACCAAAGAATAGAATTTAAATAGGTGGAAAACAAATTTCGCTTTATTTTTCTCTTTCTTGGTTGGACACCTTTTTTCAGACCATTTTCTATGTTAATTTAATTCTCTGTTTTCTTTCCAACTGATCTCCATCAAACTTGCTGACTTCTCTAACCTCTAATGAAATATCCATGAAAGAAGAAAGAATCAGAAAACCAACACAAAATAACTTTTCTTTTTGTGGTTCAGATTCTATATTGTGCCTTTTTACACAAACATAGACTGTCAATTTTATCTCTCTTCTCCTAAGTACGTCAATTTTATCTCTCTTCTCCTAAGTACGTAATTTCTATGTTTGTGTAAAAAGGCACAATATAGAATCTGAACCACAAAAAGAAAAGTTATTTTGTGTTGGTTTTCTGGTTCTTTCTTCTTTCATGAAAATTTCATTGAAGCTTAGAGAAGTCAGCAAGTTTGATAGAGATCAGTTAGAAAGAAAACAGAGAATTAAATAAACACAAAAAATGGTCTGAATAAAGGTGTCCATCTAGGAAAGAGTAAAATAAAAGCTAAATTTGTTTTCCACCTATTTGAATTCTATTCTTTAGCAAAACATATATTTGTACATTTGAAATCTACAAAAATTCTATGATATATTCTAGTAGTTTTGATGTATCATATATTTTTATTAATTTTGATAACAAAATATTGTAACCTAGTTCCATCAGTAGTAGTAACTCTAACAATCCAACCACATCCCTTGTGGTCGAGTGGTAAGCTTCTTAGGTGTACTACCCAAGAGGTTTAATGTACGAGTCATGGGGAGTGGCCACTGGGGAATTCACCTGGCGACTCCAGGACTCGGGGGATTAGTCGAGGTGCGCGCAAGCAGGTCCGGACACTCCGGATTACCCAAAAAAAAAAAAAAAACTCCAACAATCCAAGTGGTTTCTAAAGTTACTACTTCTTGAGACCTATTTGCAACTTTTGGGACCACATTACTGCATTTTGGCACCAATTTAAGTTGTATAGTATGATCAATACCAGATGTATAATAGAAGGTGTTACGATTTTATTTACTCCCTCCGTCCCATTTTATGTGACTACTTTTCCTTTTTTAGTCGTCCCAAAATATATAAGAGATCATTTTCACTATTAAATGCATATATTTGATTAGCTTTTCAAGATTGTCCTTCCTATTTTGAGTACTTAGAAGAGTGAAATAAATTTGTTGAAGATTTATCTAAAGGGGTAGATTTGAAAAAATGAAAAAAAATTTAACGCACAATGCAGTAAATGATGTTTGCTTAAAATATTAGATTTGCAAAGATAGTCACATACAAAGATTTACAAAGATGTTTGCTTAATTTTGAGTCTTATTTTATTTTATTACAAGATTTTTTTTTTACCTTGGTGCTAAAGTGGGTACATGTTTAAATTTGGGTGTGTAAAACTAGACCACACATACACACATGCTAGATACTACTTCAAACCAAACAAGACAGCCATTTTTTTAAAAAAACAAATGGTGGGCCCCACCCCCCCTAAAGAGAGCCGGCCATTCCTCTCTCTCCCATCACTTTTATTTTTTTTTTCTTTTCTTTCTCTCTCTCTCCTTCTCCTCCTTCTCTCTATATGTATATGTGGGTATATCAAACCTCCATGGATCCTTCACTTTCAAGCTCCAATAGGCCATTAAGAAGTGAATTTCGTGAGTTTTTCTATTTCACAAAACATTCTTAGATTTTCATAAGCTTTCTAGTGATACCCACGAAATCCATTTTGGTGGCCATTATCCTAGTTTACCCAAGTTTCATAAAGCTTCAAAATTCATCTTCTTCAACCATGGGATTTCATTGATGGAGTAGTACATGCAGTGGATTCTTGGGTCTCCTAGGACCTCTCTTTTCATATCCTTGGAGCCATTTGAAGTCCTTTGATTCTTTCTCAAATTTTGGGTGATTTTCCATTTATTTTGGAAAACCTACATCAAGGTAGATTTACATTGTTACTTTTCTATATGTTATGCTTGTCTAAGATGCCTTGAGTTTATTTATATGTTAGAAAAGGACTTAGACATATGTATAATGACTTGTCTCCAAAGTTGTAATGTTAGGGGCCTTGATTGTGTAAGTTGTTAATTTGGGGTGTTAAATGTAATTAGAATGATGATAGGAGAACAAATTGGATACATGCACTAAGTTTCTCCCAAAGTTGTAAATTTAGGATCTCTTGACTAATTGTGATTTGCATGTTTAAGTTGTGCTAACTATAAAGTTAGGAGGATAACTTAGAAACAAGCACTAGGGTTTCCCCAAAATTGTAAACTTTAGGGTAAATTGCCTAAATATGATTCATAAGCTTTTGATGGTGTAGAAATATATTATGTGGTACTAGAGGTGCCTAGAATGCCCCTTTTGTATGTAAGAACATACTAGGACATTGGTTTGGAAATCCTTGTTAGGAATGAAATTTAATTACATTCTTTGAAGTTCTTGATATCATGTCTAATGGACTAAATTATTGCTTAGTATATTGTAGTGGATCATCCTTAATGTCATTGCTAACATCATATGCATTGAGGCCTAATCGGCAAGCATTCATGTATCACGACATAAATGTTTTATTTGAAAAAGAGAGAAAAACCCCATGTGTGGGAATTTGATTTAAGAAATCCGGACATGGGTTGTGATGTGAGACAGGGAGAATGACCCTTAGAAACATTCAAACTCCAAACTATATTCGGGTAGCTCCCAGAAGTTGGTATGCTACACTCCATGTGTGGGTGGCTCATGGTCTGGTAACGAGAGAGATGTGCATTTATCACGCATAGCCTTGCGGCTTTAAACATTTCATTGTAGCCATGGTGGCGATCCATTGCACCTCATTTCATTTTAGCTTTAGATAGCATATAGACTTGTTACAATGTTTTCTATGAGCCGTCGTTCTCATAAAAACGACAAAACATTTTTCAGGTGAGCTTGATAAAGTCAAAAAGGGCATATGTCACCCGACGTGTAAATGTTGATGCCTTTTGTCCTATTTTGAAGACTCGTGCTTAGATATATATATATATATATATATGAATAGCTCTAGGCTTGTAAACGGGTCAGATCCGGACCGGATCTAGTGCATCCAAATCCAGATCCGCTAAACTATATATGGATTCGGATTCGGATCTGACGGATCTGTTATAAGTCAATCCATATCCGGATCCGCCAAAATATACCGAATCCGGATCCGGATCCGGATCCGGATTCAATCCAAAATAATATATAATGTGTATATCTATACTATTTTTGTATATATATATAATATGTATATATATAAATATATTTGTATATACATGACTAATATATTAAATATAATACAGTGTGTATATGCATTATATATATACATAATTATATTATAGTATGTATATACATTATATATACACATAGTTATATTATATATATATATATAAAGAGTAATACTTGGGGCACAACCAAAGCCACAACCTTTTGCCCACAACCTCCATTTTGTGTCTATCTCTCTCCTAGTGGGCACTGTGGGGTCACTGGCACTGTGGGACCCATCAAGAGAGAGATAGACACAACATGGAGGTTGTGGGCAAAAGGTTGTGGCTTTGGTTGTGCCCCAAGTATTACTCATATATAAAATATGTAGATATATATAAATATATTTATATATATAAGTATTATTCGGATCCGGGTCTTAGGCGGACCGGATATTTCAAAACCATATCCGGTCCATTTTTTAAGCATAAAATACGGATTCGGATCCGGATCTGGATATGGATCTTAAAAAATGCTCAGATCCATCTAACAGAGTCGGATCTGGATCGGATCCGGGTCTAGACCCGGTCCATTGACAGGCCTAAATAGCTCTCTTGTTGATTCAGTCATTTTGGAATATTGTAAATGTTTAATGTTTTGAAACGTAGAGTAATAAGGTTTTACAAAAACTTCGTAAGCTTAGGCTCTCATTTCTTGTATTTTAGAAGCTTCTTTGATTTTGATTGGACAAGTGTTAGTCCTTGCCTTCATAGTTATTTCCTTCAAAATGTTAAACTCACTTTTGGATGATGTACTTACTTTTTGAGGTTGTTGAACCTCTTTAAGTTCTTGTCTTTTGATTTACATGTCCATTGCGTGTTTTTTTCCCTTGTGTTTGGATCCTTGCCGGATTGGTTTGGGTGGTTGCTTTTATGGGAGTTCATTTGTTGTAGTTTAGTTTGTTTTGTACTTGGGTCCTTGCCGGACCAAACCCCTCTTATTTCCAACAAGGTTTCAAATATTTAAACATTCCAAATCTCTCCCATTTTCTTTCTTTTTCTCCCTCCCTTTGCTCTCTTTCCATTTCTCAAATTTTCTTTTCTTTTTACTTATGTTGGAATTATATAGATATATATATATATATTTTTTAAAATGTTTCCAAATGTGAAAATACACGTGTGTGTGTGTGTTTAGAATACCTTCCCTCTATCTCTCTCTCTATCTCTCCCTATATCTCTCTCCCAATCTCTCTCCCTCCCATTCTTCCTCTCCTTATCTCTTTCACTTCTCGTTTTTAATAAATTTCGAGTGCATGAAGTTCCGTTTGGTTTAGACTCGTGTTGTATACCGTTTAGGACTTGTTTAGTCATGATTTAATCTTTGAACTTGAGGATTTAGCATAATTGGGGACACTTCATAATGCTGTCAAAATGCTGTCAAGTTGCTGTCAAAAAAATAAACTGCTACTGTTATTTCAGTTTTCTGCCCAAATGGTGCGGATTTGGAAAAAATGCTATTTGACAAAAGTTGTGCAGAATCGAATTGTACATGGACCAATGTGAGCAGAATATGAAAATTCCAAAGGCACAGCTACTTACGGATGCTTTAAAATTCAGCAACTATCCAAAAATGGTCTTTTATCAAATTTATTGTATTCCTTGAACTAGTGCGTGTTCGGATAACCTTTTAATTAAAATGTCAAATGCTTTTACCTTCGTTTGACTCGTTGACATGTAAGTCTATTTTGTATTTATGTATTAGTAAGTCATCCTTGTAGAAATCCATGTGGGATTCCAATGTCGCTTCCGCATTTGTGATTGGGTTTTACTTCTTTTTCCTCTATCTTTCCTCTTTCCTCGCGCTTCGATTTTCGGGGCGTGACACTTCCATTCACGTCTGTGAAAACATACACTTTCAATAGACATATAGAGAGAATTTCATACAATTTTGATACATATTTGGTTTCCTGATTGTTGGGCAAATCGATACAAACTCAGCACCAATATATTATGAGTGAGTTAAGCAGATTATACGACCAGTCACTATATTGGGTTGAATCTTGGAGACATGTACCACTGCAAGCCCCTGCACGCACACGTAGAGAGGCTCATACAACTTTAGGACAATGATATATTCATCGTGTCTCTCAATTCTCACAGACTGCTTTTCTTAACCCAATTATATATTTATTTCTCTTGATTAAGAGCACTATAGTTGTATGTTTTTAAGGGTTAATTACAGAAACACCCCCCGTGGGCAGGCCTTTTTTAAGTTACCCCATGCATGTACTTTAAATTGTGTCACTAACATTCCTTGTGGTCTGAACTTAAGTGACACAGTCACTTGGTAAAAGTACGAAATTACCCCTATTACATGCTAATGAAAACACTCTTATGTGCTTGAATGTTTATTTAGGCATATGTGATAATATTTGTTGCTAGTGACCATTCTGTGGTTGTTTTGGGGTATCTTTGTGAGTGCGAATTTATTTTATTCTTTATTTTTTATTTTTGATATACTCACACATAGTTTTGGTGATATATTAGTTTATAATTTTGTTTTAATCTACTTTTAGACACACACAGACACACACACTCAAAGTAACCGCAGAATGGTCACGACTCACTAGCAGCAAATATGATATTAAAATAATATAATAACATATCACATATGGCTAAATAAATATTTAAGCATATGAGAGTGTTCTCATTAGCATGTAATAGTGGTAATTTCGTAGTTTTATCCATTTTCTGTTAACCTTAGAGAAAAGTGACTGTGTCACTTAGGTCCATATCATAAGACCACAGGGGTATTAGTAACACAATTTAAAATGCATGGAATAACTGAAAAAAAAAAAAACGCTTAACTGGGGTGTGTCAATAATTAACCCATTTTTAATTCACTTGTTTCAGTCTCATATAAACTATTATTTTGCAATTCTGATCCATCAGTTGTTCCCTTCAACTTTTTTGATATTGACTTAATTAACCTTTTGTCCTATTTGGTTAGCTCTCTCTATTCTCGGACACCCTCTCTCTCTCTCTCTCTCTCTCTCTCTCTCTCTCTGTATATTGTATACATATATATATATATATATTTATATATGTATTGTTGGACAGTTTGCACTTTTCGTTATTTGATTCTATGCAATCAGAATTAAAAAAAATGCATTCTCTCTGTTCAAACTTCTGTTAATTGCATGTCCTCCGAACTGCATTATTCAGAGAAGATAAGCACTTTACTTGTTGGCTATTTTAAAGGGAAAAAGCTAGTTTAGAGTAAATAGAGTAACTGTAGTACATGCTTTTGTTCTTGAAAGTTACAATTGAATAGCTGAGGAAATGAAAGTAATTTCTAGACGCGGTGGATTGAGAAAATCTGATGTGTACGTAGAACCATGGCAAAAAAATTTAACAAGGCTATTATGAGCGGTTTTGATCAATTTTTTTTGGCTTTGTACTTTCAGAGTGTTCGGATATATATTTTTATATATAAATATTATAAAAGTAGTTATGGTGATAGAATAGATTATCTAAGTGCACATAATTGAAAAAGTGATTTTAAATATCTAAAATATAATTGTGCCCTTGTGCTATATTTCTATTATATTACTAGTATTGAATGCGTAGCTAGTTTATTTTTCGTTAATATATATTATTTATTTTTAATAAAATTCGATTAGTTAAATAGCAAATTAATAAATGAGTAATGCTAGATACACCTAAACGAGACACCTAAACTATCCACCTACTGATGTGTCGTGGCAGTATTGAAATTAATTCAAACTTTGTTTGGTAACTAATGTATAATTTTGGAAATACACATCAGCAACTGGATAATTTAGGTGGATAGTTTAGGTGTACCTAGCATTACTCTTAATAAATGTATCAAATATCTATCTATATTATATCCTACAATAATTTTGAAGACAAAAAAGGGGCTCTTATAACCCTAGCCATTTGATCTTGATCAAGTGGTCCAAAATCAACTCACATAAGTCTTCCATTTCCCATAAATACACTATATGATCTCTCCTGTTGGGCATTAACTACGCATCACTTTCTCTGCTCAATAAACCAACGTTGGAAGTCCCTCAAAAATTTGAATCTCTCAAAACTCTTCCTCACACACACACACACACACTCTCTCTCTAAACCCTATTTACCTCCGCTCTCTCTCCTTCTCTCGCCCCCATCGCCGAGGCTACCACTCACTCTCTCTCGCCACCGCAGACCACTGTCGACCATCGCTGAGGCCACTTGCTACCGGATCCCCGACCGATTGGAGGTATGTTCAGTTGTTAATGGGTTTCAATTACCCCTTTTATTAATTTCTAGAATTTCCAATTAGTCCGGGTCAAGAATGAAAATGGGTTTCATTATGTTCTGGGTCATGAATGAAAATGGGTTTCATAATTTCTTTCTTTGGTTATTACACTCTAATGAAAATGGGTTTCTCCCTTATGTTCTGGGTCATAATTTCTTTGTTTCATACTCTTTCACTGGAGAGGAAAAGGTAATGAAAGGAAAAGCAGTTCCTTTTGAATTTTGGTTTCTATAGTGAGTAACGAAAATACCTCTCTTTTTTTCTTTGCCCAAGATTTTGATTTGAATTTTTCTTGTGGAATCTTTGATGTTTCTCAACAAGGGTTTAAAGTTTAAAGTAGAATCTTTGATGTTGCTCTTTGTATTTCCTGATCTGGTTCATATATCTAATTTATGTAAGATTTGGTCATAGTTTTCAATTAACTAATTTCTCTATTCTCGGACACCCTCTCTCTCTCTCTCTATATATTGTATACATATATATATGCAATCAAAATTAAAAAAAATGTATTCTCTCTGTTCAAACTTCTGCTAATTGTTGACCAAAAAAAACTTCTGTTAATTGCATGTCCTCTGAACTGCATTATTCAGAGAAGATAAGCACTTTACTTGTTGGCTATTTTAAAGGAAAAAGCTAGTTTAGAGTAAATAGAGTAACTTTAGTTCATGCTTTTGTTCTTGAAAGTTATAATTGAATAGCTGAGGAAATGAGAGTAATTTCTAGACGGGATGGATTGAGAAAATCTGATGTGTACGTAGATCCATGGCAAAAAAATTTAACAAGGCTATTATGAGTGGTTGTGATCAATTTTTTTTTTGGCTTTGTACTTTCAGAGTGTTCGGATATATATATATATATATATATTGTAAAAGTAGTTATGGTGACAGAATAGATTATCTAAGTGCACATAATTGAAAAAGTGATTTTGAATATCTAAAATATAATTGTGCCCTTGTGCTATATTGCTATTATATTACTAGTATTGAATGCGTAGCTAGTTTATTTTTCGTTAATATATATGATTTATTATTAATAAAATTCGATTAGTTAAATAGCAAATTAATAAATGAGTAATGCTAGATACACCTAAACGGGACACCTAAACTATCCACCTACTGATGTGTCGTGGCAGTGTTGAAATTAATTCAAACTTTGTTTGGTAATTGATGTATAATTTTGGAAATACACATCGGCAACTAGATAATTTAGGTGGATAGTTTAGGTGTACCTAGCATTACTCTTAATAAATATATCAAATATCTATATTATATCCTACAATTATTTTGAAAACAAAAAAGGGGCTCTTATAACCCCAGCCATTTGATCTTGATCAAGTGGTCCAAACTCACTCACATAAGTCTTCCCTTTCCCATAAATACACTATATGATCTCTCCTGTTGGGCATTAATTACACATCATTTTCTCTCTGCTCAATAAGCCAGCGTTGGAAGTCCCTCAAAAATTTGAATCTCTCAAAACTCTTCCTCACACACACACACACACACTCTCTCTTTCTCTCTCTCGCTCTCTCTAAACCCTATTTCCCTCCGCTCTCTCTCCCTCTCTCGCCACCATCGCCGAGGCTACCACCCACTCCCTCTCCCTCTCTCACCACAGCAGACCACCGTCGACCATCGCCGAGGCCACTTGCTACCGGATCCCCGACCGATTGGAGGTATGTTCATTTGTTAATGGGTTTAAATTATCCCTTTTATTAATTTCTAGAATTTCCAATCAGTCCGGGTCAAGAATGAAAATGGGTTTCATTATGTTCTGGGTCATGAATGAAAATGGTTTTCATAATTTCTTTCTTTGGTTATTACACTCTAATGAAAATGGGTTTCTCCCTTATGTTATGGGTCATAATTTCTTTGTTTCATAATCTTTCACTGGAGAGGAAAAGGTAATGAAAGGAAAGCAATTCCTTTTGAATTTTGGTTTCTATAGTGAGTAACGAAAATGCCTCTCTTTTTTTCTTTGCCTAAGATTTTGCTTTGAATTTTTCTTGTGGAATCTTTGATGTTGCTCAACAAGGGTTTAAAGTTTAAAGTAGAATCTTTGATGTTGCTCTTTGTATTTCCTGATCTGGTTCATATATCTAATTTATGTAAGATTTGGTCATAGTTTTCAATTAACAGAATCAGAGCCCCCTTGCCTTAATTTTTTTTCTCAATGGGTGTTATGCAATAACAAAAAACAAAAATCAGAAAACAAAAAACAAAATAATCCTTCTGTTTGTTGCAGATATATCTAAGGGTACCTTTATGCATGTTCTGATCTGGGTTATTCTTTATTTAATTGACTCTGTTCTTTTTTTTTTTTTTCTTTGTTTTTAAATAAATATTTCTGTTGTTTTGTTGCTCAAATTGAGTTTATAATTCCTCTGTGGTACTTCATCAGTGTTTTTTTTTTTTTCCTTTTTCTTCTTAATAATTCAATTAAGTTATTTATCTTCTAATTTTTTCACTTTCAAGTCTGATGATCATCTACTAAACATACGTCTACAATGAAGTTGCTAAGATTTATTGTTGAAAATGGAAGAGAGGTTTTTAACCCAATCAAACTCTTTTATCTATCCATTTGAATGTTTTCATGTCGTCTTCCAAATCTATACAATAACCTATAACTACCGCCCTTTGATCATGATCAAGTGGTCCACAAACTTTCACACTCCCTCAATCACACCCTACTCACACAAGCCTGACAGTCTCTCCGCCCCTACCAGTTCCCTCTCTCTCTCACTCTCATTTTGAATTTCAAAAAAAAATAAAAATTCTGCCCCTGACTGATCCCCCCCCCCCCCCCTCTCTCTCAACCCTCACAACGCCTCTCAACCTCTCTCACATCGTTTCACTCTCTCTCCCATCTAGGTTGGCCCTTTTCCACCTCTCTCTCTCTCTCTCTCTCTCTCTCTCTCCGTAACTCTTCTTTCCAAGCCATCGCCAGGACCACACCACCAGGTCACCGGACAATCACCACCAAGTGGGAATTTCATTTTTCCCATCTCTTTGTCAATTCAATTTATGTTTTTTTTTGGGTATTTGATTATACTTTTAAAAAAAAATGAAGATCCGGTCTCGCCAACATAGGTACGACTCTGATTCTTTTACTTATGGTTGTTAATTAAGAAATCCTACTTGTGTATACTCTGTTCACTCTCTTTCTCTCTCTCTCTCTCTCTCTCTCTCTCTCTCTCTCTCTCTCTCTATCCAGTGGTGGAAGATGACATCTCTGCACTGCTCACTGCCTCACACAGAGATGATAAGGCCAGCGAGGTTGAGGTAAAGAAAGATGAACATCAACTTGAGCATAGGGTACATGCATTTAAAGTTGGGTGTGCAAAAGTATGTATGCCTAGTAGTGGTCATTTAG
Organism: Hydrangea macrophylla; assembly: GCA_033977485.1. Classification (NCBI taxonomy): domain Eukaryota; kingdom Viridiplantae; phylum Streptophyta; class Magnoliopsida; order Cornales; family Hydrangeaceae; genus Hydrangea; species Hydrangea macrophylla. The sequence goes on from CM066987.1 coordinate 50,803,862, forward strand.
AAGAAAAAAAAGTTCAAATTTTTGAGAAAAAAAATGACAAATTTGTTCGAGATAAAATTAACCGGTAGTCTTGAGACGCACATTATTACTATTGCTGGCGCTTCTTTTTCTTGCCAATTAGCCTTTTATAATTCCATTTTCAAAGTGAGAGCTGACCATAATACTTGTGATTTGGGAAAAAACATTACCTTGTTTATCACAATGGTATTTACATTACATGTGCCTTGTTTATTGGGTTTGGATCTCAAGCACTACCGCACAGTTTTGAAGAAAAATCAAGTGACAGTTGGTAAGCTCGGAGTTGAAGGTTGTAAGTTGGATGAATCTATGGATGATAGATATGTTGCTGCAGCTCTCCGCTCGGGTGGGATGGGCTGCAAGGATGACCATACTCGGGTTATTTCTCAGCACAGTCCAAGCAAGATTAAAGTTGTTACCAAACTAGAGTATGTGATAAAACTTTTGGCCATTGGAGGAGGAAAAAGTACAAGTTCATATACCATTCACCCAGTGGTGGACCCAGGAATGCGCATTTGAGGGGGCAAAGTTTATTGGCTTGGGTCCATTAGGAAATAGATTTACTCAGGGGTTCGGGGGCAGCGTCTCCAAGGAAAAGAATTTTGGGTATAAATATTCTTATGTAAAATTTTTTATATCAAAAAAATTACTTTTTTATTTGTGAGAATTTTTTTGTCATTTTGAGAGTTAAAAGATTTTGTGCTAGCAATTCCTATATTGCATAAGTGGTTTTGATCTTCCTGTCTCCCGATTCTTTTTATAATTACGCCCCAGGTTGCATATTGTCAATTTTTTATTCAATAATAAGTGATGATCATTGATTTTAGTTTGTAATGGTTGTGTTGATATTAAAACACTTTGAGTTGGGCTAAACTTAAAGTTGAAAAGAAAAATTGTTTAACCAAATATTTTAGATGTGATTGATTACATCTAGCAAATTTATTTCAACTCAACTGATAGTTTAGGGTGTGTTTGATTGCAATTAATATTGCATATGTATAAGAAAATGATAAATTTAGAGGAGTCAATATGTAAATTCATTTTAAATTTGTATAATTACATATCCATAACTAATATTTTCAAAATTTTGCAGAGGCTAATATGCATAATATTTACCCTTGAGTATTTTGAGGAAGTTGTTTTGCTCACGTGAAGCAAGACAAGAGAATGCCAACCATTGGATGAGAAACAAGGCACATGTTGAGCGACACTTGGCATAATGATTTTGGAAAGTTTCAAACCCATCTTACCTGTTGAGTAGGTTGCCCGCACACCCAACACCTAATTTCACCAACCATAGTTTTGCAAAAACTCTGGGCCCACATCTCTTTCTCTCTCTTGCTTTGCCAATACACACATAAATGCCAACTAATTTTTAGTTGGCATTTCTCTTTCTCTCTATTTCTCTCTCTTGCTTTGCCAATACATACATATTTTTAGTAATGTCATACTTTTCAAATTTTAATCTCAAATAATGTAACTATGAAACCATTTTTAATAATGATGGGAACCTTTTCCACATTATCTAATCAAATAAATTGATATAAGTTTGTTAATTTAAGTAATTTTCTTTTGAAAATAAATTGTGTAAGCACTTGTCTTTTTTTTTTTTTTTTTTTTATTATTTACTTATTAAAAATATATATATAAAGGGCCTCATCTTTGACGTTTGCTTGGAGCCCTCGAAAAGTTAAGGCCGCCACTGATGTGTAGGTCCCCATATGGTGTAACTTATGTCCCAATATATGTAATTAGGTCCCAAAGAGTGGTAATTTTAAACCACTTCGAATGCCACTTTTTTTAAAAATAGTTTTCAAAGTTACTACATTTAAGACCTAGTTACACGCCGAGCGGGCTGTAGCCCAATTGGTATAGCCTCTCTCTTTCCAGTGGGGAGATAGAGGGTTCGAATCCCCATAGGGGATTCTAGTTGCTTGCCGCCTCCCCAGTTATTCTTCAGTCGGAATGAGTGGCCCTTCTTGGGCTTTGCTGTGGGCCAGTGTGGGGCTTTGGGGTTGGGTTGGGACTGGGGTGTGGGTGTGGGTGTGTGTGTATCTAGTTCGGATCTGGGTAAGTATCAAATAAAAAAAAAAAATTTGACCCAGTGTCACATTTTGGGCTCTAGAAATATATAGTATAATATATTACATGCATTAAGTTTTAAATTCATTGTTAAGGGTATTATTGGTAAGTATAAGTTTGCACTTTTAAGATGCATTTAGATTCATCTCTCTTTAAAAAAAGACACTTATTCAGTATCGAACAATCACTTTTTTTATTTACTAAAAAGTCCATTTTCAAAAGTCCATTCCTGGAATGGACTTTTGTAAAAGCTACCCCAAACACCACCTTAGTATCTTAAAATCTATTTTATCACTATTAATAACCAAGATATAATCAGAGTAAACAATTAAGGATCCCACTTAAATAAATCAACTAGAATCAATACCTGTGCGATGCACGGGAAAATGTTTCTAGATTTTATATACGCATTTTTTTGCTAAGCAAATTTTATGTACGTAAATTTGTTAGTGATTTTATTATTTTATATATGGGGGCTGCTAACTTACAACATGATGGTTGTAGGTTAGCAGCGTACAACAGCCTCTTTAGCGACGAAAAACAGGTTTTTAATGACAAAATTTTTGTCACTAAAGGTTTCAACTTTTAACGATGAAAAATTTCGTCGCTAAAAGCTTGTTTTTCGTCGCTAAAAGTCTCTTGTGCTGTAAGTTAGCAAATCCCTTTTTATATATATAATAGAGTTATATTATTTTAATTAATTAGTTTTGTTTGTATCATACATTTGTAGATATATGTATATATATACATACACAAACAAATTAGATAGATTATGATTTAAAAAGTATATTATAGCTAATCTTGGACTGCTACAATTTTAGGATATGTAACATAGCTGCTACACACAGACACATATATATATATATATATATAGGGGAATGCTGACTTACAGCACGACGCCCTTTTAGCTACGAAAAAAACTCTTTTAGCGACGAAATTTTTTGCCTTTAGCGTCAATTTTTTTTTCACCTTTAGTGATGAAATATTTTAAAAAGATTTCTCCCTAAAAGTTTTTTTTAGTCGCTACAAATATTTTTGTTGGTCGCTAAAAGCTGGTGTACAATGCTATCCTACAATCTTCGTGTTGTAGTATAGCAGCCCCCATATATACATATATATATATATATGCATGTATATATATGTGCATGTGAGAGATATGGAGAGAGAGAGAGAGAGAGAAGGAAAAAGAGAGATATTATACATCTATTTACTTAAGAGTGGGCGCGCGGGAGAAGAAACAAACAGAAAATTCATTAGATCATAAAGTGGTGGTTCTTTCAAACGAATGCACTAAGTTTTCTAGTATGTGTATATAGATATGTGTATATATATATATATATGTTCATCCCTCGGACTAGTACTGATGACACTTTTCCCTGTCTTGTATTGTGGTTTCAGTCCTTTGAGTGAAAGTGCTAGCGCGGTTAGTGCTGGATTGGCTGTTCCAGCTGCACAATCTGGATGTATACCAATGGATAATGTATTTAAGCTTGCCGTGTCTACATTCAGAGTTAATGACTGGAGCCTTTATCCACTTGCAATCGCAGGCTACAGAACTGAATGAAAAGATAGAAGTCGCGAATCGTGAAAGAAAATATCATCAGGTGATTCAAGCTTCTAAAGCACACCCGTGTTACATTACAATGCAGGCACTTCATTTCAAGCAGATAAACATCATTTCTTTCTTTACTGATTAATTAGCAAAACACTGCATACGAGCCAAATGCTTTATCTATACAATGGAAAGAGCTTTGTGAATTTTCTTTATCTTTACTAGATAAAGAAAAATATGCATCCTAACTTCCAGATAACTTCTTATGTAACCATCTACTAGTAATACTTCTAGCCAAACTAGATGACTTTCACTTATTGTTTCTGTAGTATGCTACTTTTGAATTTTCTACTTTGTGTAATTTATTTTTATGGTTGCTTCTCTGCTTCACCATTTTAACTGTATTCATTTCATAGGCATCCTACAATGTGCCTCCTATGTGAACCATTTGACTATGGATTGTGGACCCAACTTGAAATGCTGAGTTTTTGTTAGTTTCTTGACAATGTGGTTTCCATTAACATCTCTAAGATAGTAAGATACTTTTAGGAACAACAAAATGAGATTTGGAGGGTTTTTTTTTTTTTCAGTTGATATAAGCAAGTGAAGTAAACTGGGAACATTCATTCTTTTCGGTTGGAAACATATTTTTAATCTTTGAACTGTTTTGTAGTTGCATCATTTACGGAAAGGACAATATATTCAAAGCAGTCGGTATAAATTCGAAGCAGCCCAAGAGAAAGTCATTTTATTTTTCTTTTGTTTAAGATTTTGGGAATTGGGAAGTTCTAATATTGTAATAACTCTGGTGTACATTCTGATTGCTAAATTCATCTACTTGTAAATTAAATTTTGTTTCTAAATATCCATTATTAATTTGTCTTTTACTATTATTTTATTTTTACTTATTTTTTGTGCCGTGCCCACGGGTAATTCGTGTTTGTAGGTAAATCGTATTGAATTGCAATTGTATACCAAACTTTTTTTTTTCCAGACTCTTTCAGAATTGTCACCATTCTAAACAGTGACAAAAAGTTTTTTTTCATAATTTTTTTTTTCAGAATTGTCACCATATTTGTCACGGTTCAGAGCGGTGACAAATTGAAGGAAATTGTCAACAAATTTGTCACAGTGAAAGAAGCGACAAATTTTGTCACGGTTTCGAGAGGTGACCAATTTGTCACGGTCCAGAGCGGTGACAAACTTCATATTTTGTCACGGTGTGGAGCGGTGACAAATTTCATATTTTGTCACGATCCAAACCCCTTTTAGGGGAGCGAATTGTCACAGTCCAAATCGGCCAATTTGGTGCAGTGATTCTTCAGAAATAATATGAGTGATCACATATAAGTCATTAGATTTCACACCAGAACATACAAAAGAACCATTTCTTTTAATAACAACTTTAGTTCCAAAATAAACAAAATAGCCTTTATTCGACAACTGAGAAACTAAAATTAAATGATGTCTCGTACATGGAATGTAAAGTACATTTGGTAAAACTAAAGACTTATCATTCTGGAATTCTGAACTACTACTCCTACCGCAACCGCTGAGATGGTTATACTAGTTCCTTGAGTCAGCTTGATCTCCTCATCACTTTACCTTCTAGTTGATCTAAACCCTGCAACAAATTATAGATATGGTTAGTCACAATAGAATCAATGCAACAAGTATTTGAAGTATCTATTATAAAACTTACTTCAATAACTTGTGATTCAGTTATACCTCTGACTCTTGTGGGCTTGTAGCCAAGTATTCCAGACAGTTCTCTTCCAATGGCCTAGTTCACAGTATTGGAAACACTTTCTTTTGCCCTAACCACCTGCCTTTTCCTTGCCCTTGCCTTTTGATTTTCCAATCTTTGGGATAGGTTCAACCTTTTGACCCTTGGTGCCAGACTTATTCTTCTTTTCGTTCTTTCCCTTTTGGTCAGATCTTGAAGCAGAAGCCTTTTCAGCGTTCATAACATTGCCCCCAGATTTGATTACCCCTTCTGCTGCAAAACTTATCAGGTTGGATTTGTTTGCCTAGACATGTTAATTATTGTATCCACTTGTAACCATTATGGCCCCCATCATTTTTATTGCGTAAATGTTGCGTATGTTCAATTTGTTTGGAGTGTTTTGGTGTCAACCTTAAGAAATGGAACTGCATTGTAGGATCAATTATTTATTTGGGCTTTTAGTAATAAGTTCATTTTAGGGTATTTTGGCATTAGCTCTAGCAAAAACAATTTAGTGAAAAGTACCTACGAAAACTCTACCCATTAGTTTAAAAGAAAGAGATGAGAGGAATAATTTTCATATATTATTCATCCAATATGTATAGGTTTATATACAAACTAAGGAAACCAAAAAAGGAAAGAAAAAGAAAGGAAATAAACAGATTACAATCAATCATAATTAATCTATTCCTAAAAACCCGTGATTGGGTTGGACCATAATCAAAATATATTCCAACACTCCCCCTCAAACTGGAGTTGGAGTAAAGATATTGATCAGACCCAGCATGACTAAAGATGACTGCAGAAGTAAAGGACCAATAGACTTTGTAAACATATCGGCAGTTTGATCAGTGGAAGGCACAAATTCTGGGACGATGATTCAAGATTGAACTTTTTCTCTAATGAAGTGAATGTCGACTTCAATATGCTTCGTACGTTCATGGAGAACTGAGTCAGAGGCAAGCATAAGAGCAGACTTGTTATCATAGAATAAGGTAGAAGAGCCACTAACTGGAAAACCCAATTCTTTCAATATTGAACGCACCCATAGGAGCTCACATGTACCCGGGCCATGGCCCGATACTCTGCCTCAGCGGAAGAACGAGAAACCACAACTTGTTTCTTGCTTTTCCATGAGATAAGATGATTTCCATAGAACGTGCAGAACCCAGATGTGGACCGACGATCACTTTTAAATCCCGCATAGTCTGCATCCGTAAACCAGGACACCCCAGACTGTGTTCCTGCAGAGTAAAATAATCCAAGACCTGGAATTGAGATTCCGAAGAATATGATGAACAGCATCTAGGTGAGATGATCGGGGTGCATGCATAAATTGACTCACTATACTAACTACAAATGTAATGTCTGGTCTAGTGTTGGTCAAATAGATAAGACGACCAACAAGTCGCTGACATACCGAAGCATTAGGAAGAAGTTCCCCAGACTCAATGGACAACTTATGATTGGGATCCATGGGGGTGGAGACAGGACGACACCCCATCATATCTGTATCTTGCAAAAGATCTAGAGCGAGCAACTTCTATCCTGAGAAAATATCGAAGGGAACCCAAGTCCTTAACATTGAAGGATTGACTAAGGGCCTTCTTGACTTTAGTAATACCTGAAACATCATCCCCTGTAATAATAATATCATCCATATATACCAGTATAATAACTGTCCGTCCATCAGGTCGACGATGCGTAAAATAAGTATGATCAGAATGGCACCGGGTGAAACCCAAAGATAAGATAACATCACTGAACCGGTTAAACCAAGTTCGAGGAGATTGTTTAAGTCCATATAACGATTTTTGAAGATGACATACCTTCCCTGAATACTCCCCCTCAGCGCGAAAACCAGGTAGAGGATCCATATAGATAATTTCATCCAAATCCCTATTTAAGAAAGCATTTTTGACATCCATTTGGTGCAAGGGCCAAGAGTAAGAGGCAGTCAGCGAGATAATAAGATGAACTGAAGTCAATTTTGCTACAAGAGCAAAGGTAGCACTGAAGTCTTTCCCGGGAATTTGAGTAACGCCCTTAGCCATAAGACGGGCCTTAGATCACTCAATAGTACCATCAGCATGATATTTAATAGTGAAGACACTTGCACCCAATTGTTTTCTCACCTGGGGGTAAAGACACAAGTTCCCAAGTCTGGTTTACGTTGAAGTGCATCCATTTCCAAAGTCATGGCAGCTACCCACTGTGGATCCTAAAGTGCCTTAGAGACAGACTGAGGGATGGATGTGGAATGAACCTGACTAAGAAAAGAGCAATAGGAGTCTGAAAGGCCCTGGTAAGACACACACTGAGAAATAGGATGATTAGTACTAGCAGAGAAACCATAACGGTTAGGGGGACAACAAAGCTGGGTGGATTGTCTAGTAGGTAAAGGAGTAGAAGCATTACCAGATTTCATGGAAGATCTTGGAAGTGGAGTCTGAGCAAGAGGTCGTCAAGAATACACCTGAGTAGGAGTGGTGATAATGACCGAAGGAAGGGAGGAGGAAGTCTCCAGAGATGGTTCAAATAGAGGAACTCGACGCGGAAGCAACTCAACATTTTCAGATAAGGCATCTGGAGAAGGAGTAGAGACAGACTGAGAACCTGCAAAAATATGGAGTATCCTCCAGAAACGTAACATCCATAGAATGATACATATGACGGGTGATTGGGTCATAACACCGATAACCTTTGGATATAGGTGAATAGCCAAGGAAGATGCAGCGGATACCTTTATTGTCTAATTTGTTCCAAGTGGGACTGCGATTCTGGACAAAACAGGTACAACCAAACACACGGGGTAAAATAGGTAAGAGAGTTTTGTCGGGCTGTAGAAGTTGCATTGGTGCCTTGCCCTGTAGGACACGACTGTGAGTTCGATTGAGAAGGAAAATGGCAGTAAGAACAGCTAAATGCCAGAAGTATTTGGGTACATTCATCCCGCAAAGAAGACACCGAACAACAGACATGATGGAGCGGTTCTTCGTTCTGCCACATCATTCTGCTTTGGAGTATAAGGACATGTGAGTTCTTGGAGAATGCCATGCTTATTAAGCGTAGCCCGAAATTCATTAGTAATATATTCCCTACCATTATCAGAACGCAAATGACGGACCACTGTGCTAAATTGAGTTTTAATCATTTGCAAAAAATTAGAGAACAAGGAAAAAACTTCAGATTTCTTTTTAAGCAAATAAACCTATGTGCACTTAGTGTAGTCATCAATGAATGTAACATAATAACGGTGTCCAGAGATAGCAGTAACTGGGGAAAGACCCCATACATCAGTATGAATAATATCAAACATAGAGGGAGCACGATGTACATGAGGTATATACTGAGAATGAGTATGTTTAGATAATTCACACACCACACAACTAAATTTAAATTTCTGGCAGACTTTATTTAATAATGGGAAAGTTGACAAAGTTAATTAAAGTTAGCATGGCCCAATCGGGTATGCCATAATTTTATTGACTCAAAAGAAAAACTAGACGACTTAGACGACTCTGAATTAGGCAAAACTGATGCCTCAAGACTCGAAGACGACAAACTTAAACTCCTGCCAGGTGGATCACCGAAGTAGTAGAGGCCATCCCGCTCATATCCCTAACCAAAAATCTTCTTCGAAATCTGGTCCTACAAGAGAGAACAATTAGGTAAGAACACAACTGCACAATTGAGAGATTTGGCAAGACAATTAACTGAGAGAAGATTATAAGGAAATGTAGGGACATGAAGAACATAAGATAAAGTGATACTTGGAGAGAGACAAATATCGCCTTTACTTTTTACAAAGATAATAGACCCATTAGCAATCCGGACAGACTGGGAGATGGGGACCATAGAGGAGGAAAATAAAGACAACTCACCAGTCATATGATCACTAGCACCGGAATCCAGAATCCAAGAGGGGTTGCTAGACCGAACATGGAGTGTAGTAGATGTCACGCCCCGGAGTAGCCAAAAATAGGGAAAATTTAAAATTTCCTTTCTGGACTCGTAGGGAATGACGAGTTACATAAAACTGACCTGTCCGTGCAACATACGAACAAAAGATATATATCAGAGTGAGAAATTTTGCAAAAGCATCTAATGGTATTCATGGAGGAACTTAGAGTGTTTTGCTACTTAGGCTATTACAAAAGTTCCAATTGAAAACCACAAAAGATGAGTTTGGGCAATTTACGCCACTCAAATTATTACATCAACCAAAAGATAGTTTCTTAAAACATAAGAGAAGTCTTAATACGAAAGTAGGCCAGGGTCCTTCTTCTAACTGGCAAACCCGTAACCCTCATTATCGAACTCTTCTTGATAGTCTGTCTCAGGATCACCTTCCTGATAGTTCCCATCCTGAGGATAGTGATATGCATCTTCATGGTTACCTTGATGGTTCTCCTCATTATAACCTAGACGTAAAATGTCCAGGGCAGGGAAGGAGCCGTTAGCTTTTGAAGCTAAGTGAGAACGTCTTAACAGATCACTCCTAATACAGGTAAGGATATACAAGTACAACAATATCTTGAAAACAACATTAAATAGGCATATGACATGGTAGTATGATGACACAATGCATTATCAATATATTCGACTTTAACTCGACCATGGACACCACGACCGACTCATGTGACTTGTTACATTACCAGTGTAATGCCGTTAGCTCAGAGTAGAATGATTACGTTGCTATCGTCGCCTAGCAGGGCCCTATAGCAAATTTTGATTTCAAAAGAGTGTAATCATTGGGCTCTTAGGTCCTCGTGACCTTGCCGGGAGAATAGAATAGTTACAGCGCTATCGTCGCCTAACAGGGCCCTATAGCATTTGAAAGGTAACTATTGTATTCTGATGGATACATTGCTATCGTCGCCTAGCAGGGCCCTATAGCGTATCAATCATCAATTCATGCATAACTTCAATGATTTCAATGGAAACTCTGGCTATCGTCGCCTAGCAGGGCCCTATAATAGTTTCATCGTTGTTCCCATTTACTTGACTGCACCACTCGGACCACTACGGTCCACTCAACATGTATAATAATGTGACTGGGTTAGTCTCCGTGACTAACCATGCAGACGTCAATATGGACATCATGACTCGACCATGTTCATGTGAATGTTCATGTGACTATATAATCGGGAAACTATGATAAACAAGAATATCGACGAATATCAACTAAGCATGGAGTGTAGTTAACTAACATGCGTTCATTATATAAGAAACAATCTCAACATTTACAATGATAATATTTATCAGTATCGTCCACACAGGACGCACTGGGCATACATATTTGATCAAAGAATAATTCTATAATATACCAAGTGAGTTAGGACGACTCACCTCGAAGCGGTTGCGTAAAAACAAGCGTAGCGGTTCCTACAAAGTACATAAATACATAGAACGTTGATTAATAAGTGTATTAGAACCAAGGGCATAAGGGTAATTGTGCCGGGTGGGTTCCTAAACCTCAACATGATGATCTAGACATCATTCTGAGTCTAACCCCATTGACTAGACTCAAATCGGAGTCCGTCGCTTAAAAGGCTGGATTTTCTATACCAGTTTGGCCCTAAAGATAAGCTGTATTTTGACCGTGTCAAAAGGTCACCAAACTTTAAGGGAATATTCTAGACATTATTCTAAGACTCTAGGAACTGACCGCGTATTTTTCTGAGCTACGGTTTATTTATTACAAATTTCTGAAGTTTAAATCGTCTAATAATAGACTGCGGGGTCCCATAATTATAAAATATAATTTAGGGAGATGTTTGACCTTTATAAATATTTTTATTAAATACTAGGCCTTAAAATAGGCTAGTAGTATTTTTTCCATAATTTTCGGGGCTCGTTTGGTATTTTAAATAATTAAAATACAACCAAACGGATACTTTATAAGTAATTAATAATTATTAAAATATTAAAGCTAGGGTCTTGTAATTAATAATTTACAATATAGAGACACTAGACCTTAGAAAAATTTAATATAATTTTCCTATACTCGAAAGGGGTCATTAGGTATTTATCACCTAATTATTTTAAATAAAATAATATTTACTTATCATTTATTTAAACCAATAATTAATTAATATATCATATAATAATAATAATTCATATTTTCAGAATATAAGCATATCATAAAAATGATATTACAATTTATTAAAATATAATATATAGTATTATTGAAACCTTTATTAGATTTTTAAAACAATTTAAAACCATTTATATTATTTATTAATACCAAATATATTATAATTAATATATCTATATACTAATCTTTAGTTAGAAGAATAATTAAGGCTGCTAATTTATTGCTAAAATAGCATTTTGTTTTATTAACTCGGATTAACTGAATAAATATTAATATATAATAACTTAATCAGTGATTTACGAATTAATTATAACTAATAATAATTAGCAGAATAAACTAAATATTAATTATTATTATTAGAACAGATTATTAACGCACTAATTAAGTTAAACAGAATAGTTAATAATATAATAACAGACTAATAAACCTTAATTAAGATTAGTAGAATAATTAGTAATATAAAAACAATTAATTTTAATAATAAGTAAAAGCCCGCGGGTCAAACCCAGATCCGAACCCGTACCCACGGGTTGCCCGTTTACACACTAGGGATGATCCAACTTAAAAGATCCGACCCGCTACCCACCATATTAATATAACCCGAACCCACACCCACTTAAACTAACAACTAAACCCATGCCCGTGACCCAAGACCCGACCCAGTCGGGTAAATGATATAACCCGTTGACCCACGGGTCGCGTTTTCTCCGGCGAGGCCAAGCTGCCGCCGGCGAGCCCGTTTTGGCCGGAAATCTCCAAATGGCCATAACTTGGCCGTTTCTCCATGTAAATCCGTGATTCCAACGGAAAAATGACCGGAATGGAACCCTCTTTAACATAGTATGAGTCCAAAACTAGATTCATTCGTTTAGGGTTCCTACTAAGGCATTATCCTTTTTCGGTTTTTAAAGGATAATGCTATGCATGTCCTACCAAATGCGTCCCAAATCGAATGCTGCTCTAAGGGAGGTCTCCTGAGATCCTAAGGGTCTGTTTGGTGTGGTTTTTAATGGCCCTAGTTGGGTTTGGAGATTCGAGCTCCGGTGAGGTGCTTTTAATGGCAGTTTTGGTGTAGCAAGAGCCTTGGGCTCTGTTTGGTTTGAAAAAGGGGCTCTGTGTGTGTGTGGGTGCATGTGTGGTGCTTTAAAATGTATAAGAACTAAAAATAAGGGGAAGGGGGAGCATATACCTTGGTCTCGGGTTCTCTCTCTCTAACTCTGAGCTTATCTTTCTTCTGGATCAGTGTGAGTGTATGTGTGTGCAGAGGGTAGGCAGAGAAGTGTGTGTGAGTATGTGTTCGGTTCTCTAACTCTCTTCAACTCTCGGTTACTCCCCCTCTCTCAACTCTCATATATATAACACAACTCTTACATACATACACACATGTATTCACAGCTTCATGCTCATGCTTGAGCTGATGGGGGAAAGACTGATTGAAAGGGCATCTCTTGGGGGGAGAAATGGGGTGGCCGACGGTTGGGAGAGTGAGGGGGAGGTCCAGTGGGTCAAGGAGGGGTTTTAATTGGGTAAGGGTTATTACCTATAGGATGATGGGTGGTTGGGTAGTACACCACCCATATTAGGAAAGATTCCTATTTTCGTATTTGTATGGTTGAACAGGCGCTTGGGGGTACGTGTACTGCAGTCTGCTTAAAATGCAGATTTTACGGGTTTGCGTGTTGAGTCAGTCCGAGGTTCGTATTTTACAGTCCAAGTAATTAGGTAAACGAGTACGTATAGGCACGTGTTTAAATCTCTAGGATTTACGAGAACACTACACTGGAATTTAATACGGGCAAAATGCGGGGACTCATTGTATTAATATCAGGAAATTTACGGGTATTACAGTAGAAGATGTACCTGAGGCCAGAGTAGCAGTGGGAGTAGTGCCAGATTAAGAACCTTGCTGAAGTAATGATCCCAATTGAGACTGAAGTTGACCAATCTGAGTCTGTAGCTGGAGAAGATTCAGAGTAGGTGCTGTTTCAACAATAGCAGCAGTGCGAGCTGGGGCCTTTCCTTTATTGCGAGGAGGCTTCTCCCGAAGTTCAGGATGAAGCTTGAAGCAACAGTCCTTGACATCACCAAGAATACCACAGTGAGTGCAGAATGGGCGATTACTAAAACCAGGAGGATGGGTGAAAGGTCCAGACGGGGCAGCAAGAGCCATCTGTTCCGGCACTGGGGATGGCTCAAGTAAAGCAGGATATATCAGGGGTCGGCGATGCTCATCACCATCAAGAATGGCAAAGGCCTCAAATAAAGAGAGCAAAGAGATTCGAACTCAAGTTTTAAACCCATCAGGAACTGGTATGTGTCCTGGCGATTGAGACGTCAAAGAGCAATGGTGGCTGCCTCGGGTGGAAACTCACTAAGGGGCTCATACTGAGCCAATTCCTCCCAACGTGATTGAAGATAGCCAAAATAATCGGCAACGGAAAGACCCAATGTAAGCTGAGATGCGTGGGCAACCTCCTGATAAAGCTCAAAGATACGGGAGTCATTGCACTCATGGGCATACATCTGAGTCAAAGAAGTCCACAGATTGTGAACGGTGTCATGAAACATGAACATATAATAGATCCGATCCTCCATAGAGTTAAACAACCACCCTAATATGGTACAGTTATCAATATCCTACTATACAAATGCGGGATCAGAGATTGCCGGCTTCGGTTCAGTACCCAATATCCACCCAGACTTGCCATGTCCTCCAAGATAAAGACGAAAAGAATGGGACCAAGCAGCGAAGTTCCTTCCATTCAACAAAACGCTCGTAACCCTATGAGCAGGGGTGTGTTGGGAGAGCGACAGATCTGGGCATACAGGTGTAGTAGTGTCCTTACCGTCAGTCATATTGGGATGTCTGAATCTGGATAAAAGCCAACAGAATGATAGAGAATCGGAAGCAAATAGGAGGAGAACAGAATTAAGGCTCTAATGCATCACACGGATGCGAAAGAGGCCCACGGAGGGGCAGGCGGCAGTAGGACAAGCTACCGCCGCTGATGAACAGAGGGCCGACAAGTGTTGGCGAGGGACCCTGAAGGGTCGGCGAGGGCTGTGGGTGGCGGGGGACTTACGACAAAGGGTGGAGGGGCTGGGGAGGGTCGTCGAGAGGTAGAGGGGGCTGGGGACTTGCGGCAAAGGGTGGTGGCGGTTGGGAGGGTTGCGCCGAGAGGTGGAGGTTGTGCGGCGGGTGAGGTTGTGGGAAGAGAGAGGCTAGGTTTTGCTCTGATACCAAAAAGAAAGAGATGAGAGGAATAATTTTCGTATATAATTCATCCAATATGTATAGGTTTATATACAAACTAAGGAAACCAAAAAAGGAAAGAAAAAGAAAGGAAATAAACAGATTAAAATCAATCATAATTAATCTATTCCTAAAAATCCGTGATTGGGTTTGACCATAATCAAAATATATTCCAACAAGTTTAAAAACACAAGCTTTATGTTTATCTTCAAGTAGTTATCCCAATCATAACAAACTTTTTAATACGTCTTTAAACTTTAACAACCTATAATTTTCAATAATGTATGATAATTTTAGACACTACTCGTGATCTATTAAATAAGCACCTCCATTACTATGAAATTCTTAAAATAAAAAAATCAAAAGAAAAGTGAAAATTTGCACTACGTTATGTGTGAATCTGTAGCATGAGCGTTGTTTCTATTGCCTTTTTTGTTTTCAATTTCTATCTCTTTTCTTGAATAAAGACCTATGGACTCTTAGTAAGTAAGTTTTGACATGAAGTTAAGAAAATGATTTTCCGCGGTAAGTTGCTCCTCTAGTGTGAAGTGTTCCATTCATGAGACGGTTCTGCTTAAAAATATCCATTTTACATTGTAGAAGTACGAGTTATTTGATTCCATGAATATTTACTCTATATAAGCCTCTACATCATGAGAGAAAATAAATACGCCAAATTCGGAGGGAGTTCATCTTAAGAGTGTATTTTCAGTGAGATTAGGGTCGAGGTCGTATGTTTAAAGATTGCTATAGGGAAATAAAGCTTGAAATCGATACTGAACATTGTCGTTGTCCATGCACACACACACACACACACACACATGAAGTTTAATGAAAGCGATGTACTCTAATGATTTTTATGATAGATGAATTGTGTGGCTGCATGTTTTTGCATTGTGGAAGTATGATAAGGATGTTGCGAAGTATTTCATATTTGTGTGCTTGGTATTGGAAAATGGATAAGCATATATGATAACCATGTTAGAAATTTTGTGGGTAGATTCACTACAAACCCTTACAAGATAACACTCGTCCACTAGGGAGAACCTAGGGGTTTAATGGTTTGTTGCATATGCTAAATGCAATCGCGATTCCTGTGAAACTGAGTTATGTTTTATTTTGTTTATTGTCTGTTTTTATTTAGGTTTGTAGGGTAGTTCTCTTTTTGCACTATTTCATTTCATTACTAGGGACTAGTAATGAGCTAGTTGGGGGTGTGACAAGCGATGGATATTGCATATCCAGAAGTGCTAATAAGACTAATTACATATGATTTCACCCCTAATTCTAGGCACTTATGCTTATTTGAGATACAAGTGCTTAATAGAGGCATTACTGCTAATGTTTGCATAAGTATGTGATATTTTAGGATAAAAAAGCATAAAGAAAATGAAGTGAATGATGGTGAAGAAGAGAAAGTGAATTAAAAGAATAAAAGGAAGAAGTTGCTGAAAGAAGACCATGACCGGTCCCAACAAAGAGGCATCACCGGTCACGACCAGGACCAGTCCCAAAACACTAGCATGAGCGGTCGCAGCAAAAGAGCTTGGCCGGTCACGCTTCTACAGATTCGCGGGAAGCAGAGTTTTTTGGGATTTAACTTCCTAAACCTATAAGTATAAGATAACATCATGTAAAAACGATATAGTTTACATAATATACGACTAGAGAGTAGCTTTAGGAGATACTAGGGGTTCAAACCCTAGTTTGCTTTAAAGCAACTTTGTAAGGATTCAAGATCAAAGATTGAAGCTTTTCGCAATTAGAGTTCATATTATTCATGTAATCTAGGTTTTTCATCATTTATATTTAGTTTTTCTATTCCAGATCTATTTTTGATTGTTTACAATGTCTTTCATTAATTCAATCGCCAGATTCAATTTAGCTATGCTAGGCTAAATCTCTAGTTAGGAAAAAGTAATGAAACAGTGATCAAATTAATTTCCATGGATGTATTCATTGAGCATCCCTAAATCCAGAAGTTAATGAATGTTTGAGTAGAGATTCATAAGATTTCATGTTTTCTAATATGTATCATGTTAACAAGCATGACATTAATGATTTTCTAACATGGATTTTCACTAGTTTGTGAACTGAATTCATGCATTTATCATAGATTCATTTTCTTAAGCATCGTAGATTAGTTGTAGCCATGAATTGTGCTCATAAGCAATCTGTCCAGACTTAATAAAAATGATTAATTGAAATCGTTTCATATCTTTTTGTCGACTATAAGGTATTTTACTATTTTAATGAAACCTAGATACTAGAGGCATAACTTTGGATGATTGGGATTGCTATATCTTTCTGTAGGCATGGAGATTAAGATGATTACCGTGGATTTGCGATTTCCTAACGCTTTTCTCATATTTAAAAGTCTAAATCAAATTCACTGTTTTAATTAATTCATAGTTATTAGTTAGTTTACTTGGTTAAATCACTTTTTAGTTTAGAATATTGCTTTAATTAGTTGTTAGTTTCACTTAGTTAATAAAAATTATTAGTTTAATATTAATTTCAGCAATTTAATATTCCTAAAAGTTTCCATTAGTTAACAGTTTTATTTTCACTCAGATAGTAGTTAATATAACTTTCAAAAGCAATCATCTTTTCTTTATTTTTAATAGCAATAAATTAGGTAAAGTTAATCAATAAGAATGACTTCTCCCTCAGGTTCGACCTAGGCTTACTAGAATTATATTACTTGAACAATCGCGTGTACTTGGGTGTAGCATTAAGAGCACTCAAAATTTTATTCGTGTCACACCTTCCCTTGTCATAACAGAGTCCCCGAAGCTATATCAAAATCTTTGATTTACGCATGGCGATTTCTGAGTCATCACTTTTAAAAAGGCCTACTTTTCAAAACATTTTCAAAAATAAAAACTGACATTTTCCTCAGGATCCTAACACCCGAATAAAAAAGTTGTATAGGTGGCGACTCTGAAACTTTTACTGGCCCTACACCCCACTTTAATGCACTTTTACACACTTTTCAAATAATTAGTCGTAATCCTCGAAAGGATCCCCCTTATTGAAAGGGCAGGCATGACAGTACCATCCATAACAAAATGTTGAATCTATGCATATCCGTATGCATTTCCGGTTGCGTAAAGATTGGAGGTCGACCTGATATGAATATAAAAATTATGTTCGAATGCACAAGTCGAACGAATCAAATGTTGTACCCTTATAGTGCCACAGATAAGAAAATGTTGTACCATTATTATGCCACTGATAATGTAACAACCTGCATTTCTTTAATTGATTAAATGTAGATTTTATTGTATTACTTGCTTTTATTTTATTATCAATTCTTTATTTGGGGTCAAGCTGTAAATTTTGTCAATTTAAGAATACCTGTATTTTGATTTCATAACTGATTTATTTCATAAGGCTAGTAATAGTACCTGTGACACAATTTCAAATTTGCATTTTCGAAACGGTGAAAATATTTACTTTTGGCTCAAACTGTATTTTTATATAATCGGGAAATTATTTCCTTCTTTAATTTTAATTTTTTGTATTTTTATGGTGATCACCGCACCGCGAAAATACCAGTTTATGTAACGAAAACTGTCCGTGCCGCATTGATCTCCCACAGTTTGGAAATCTCCACCAATCAAGACTTGACACTTGCTTTAAATTCATTTAATTCAACCAATGATTGTGTTTGATTTGTTTGGGAATGCTATATGTGTGTGTGTGTTAGATTAGTGCCATAAGTTATGTTTCTCAAACACCCTTAGAGATTCCTAGACACCTTGTTTATGTCTTGTTTGGCAATGCCTATGTATGTGTGTGTTAAACTAGGGCCATAAGCTAAATACCCAAACATCCTTATTTGGCCCCTAGCTGAGTCTAGCAACTCCCATAAACCATTTAGAGTGTATATGTAGTATGTAATCTGTATGTATATATCTTATACGTATATGCATTATGTATAATTATGTTTATATGTAAATTAAAAAAAAATCATAGAATTTGTTGAGTGAGAAAGGTTGTACTTGGTCCCCAAGGATTTGAAATTTTAATTCTATATATACACTAGCATAACTCATTTTCTACAGATTGAGAAATTGAAAATAGAGAGAGTTTCAGAAAGACAGAGATTTACAGCAATTAATTTCTAGAGAGAGAGAGCTCTCCACCATAGCCAAAAGCTTGAAGTTTGGATTATTAATTCTTGTCACTTTCTCAGCAACTTCTTCAAAACTTATCACAGTGAGTATTCTAAACTCACTTTGAATGTAATCGATACTTTGTTTACTGTTAGTATTGCTTGATTGATAAAATACCATTGTTGATTTCAACTTTGAAGCTTAAAGCTTGAAAATATGAATTTTCCAAACTTAACTAAAATTCATTTTTAGAGATGATTATGAAAGATTACAATACATAGAGACTACAGTTTAAGTATTAGAGCCTAATTTATTCGTATCGCAACGTATATTAAAAATGAAGTTTCGTCACCCCTCGATTTTTCGCAAAATTCGAGAGCTACGGATTGATTTGCACTAAATTGATTTTAGATTAGTAATTCTTGTAGAATAATGAAAAGATTCATGTATTATATGTCGTGTATGCTTTCGGATTCAAAATGGGTCAAAACAGGGCATTTAAACTGAAACAGGGGAGAAAAACGAAGAAGATGAAGTTTCTGCGACAACTCGCGCGAGCGACTTAGCCTTTTCTGGTTTTTGTCTGTTTTCAGTTAAGGGACTGTTTGGATAAAGTTTTAAAGGTTTTTGCACTACTATTTGGGAATTATACCAAAATAGAATCCATCTGTAATGCTTTGTTTAATAAAGGGTTGATTAAAGACTCGATTATCCTCGCACGTATGATGTTCTTGTTTTTCAATAATTTCCTTTTCTGTATAAAGTCATATGACATACATGTGGGGTCAAGTGTACATGCATGGTGAGTGATGGTCAGTGTGAAAAGAGTATGTGGATGAGATTGTGATTGGAAACTCCCTGGTGCTGGTGTACTATAGTGTGATGTGATGAGATTGCAGTTTAGAGTATCTTTGAAATGCGACGATGACAAACTTGGACACTCTCTAGTGCCCATGGTAGCGCTAAAGTGTGTGACGCTGACTTGGACACTCACTGGCACCTGTGGTAGTACTATAGTGTGGCCTACTGGACACTCCCTGACATATGTGGTATGGCTAAAGTATGAGGCAATTGGACACTCCCGGGTACCCCGTACTAAAGTGTGAGGCAAACTGGGCACTCCCTGGTACCCCTGTACTAAAGTGTGGTCACCTTAGTATTTCAAGATACTGGAGCAAGAGAGTTGGGTGATGGGTTGTCGAGAGAAAAGAGTCGGCGAAAGGAGAATGGTTGCATTGTTCCATGCACGATCACATGTTTTATTGATTTAAGATTTTTATATTATCCTTGTTGTTTTACGAGTTGAATTCATTTCTATATTTCTATCATGCGGAATAATGAGCCTGTGATAATGAAAATGATAAAGGGGTATGTTTTACAATGAAAGAACATGTTTTTAATACTCATCAGCTTCATGAAGCTGACGACGTTGATGCGCTCTGGACATTTGTGTTTAGGCTTTTCAGGTTACAATCAGGCTGGACCGTACGACTATGCAAATTGAGAAACAGCTACTAATGAAGAGAAACCATTTATATACTGCTTTAGTTGATGAATTGAACTTGTAATATGGATTACTGTAATAGACAATATTTTGTTTCAAGGCTGGTTGTGCCTTTAGATGATCATGTGCTATAATAATCATTAACTTGAAAATTGATTGCTTTACTCTGATTTAAATTATTATATTATTCGACGTTTGGGACGGAATCGATCCTTCAAACTGTCGCGACCTACGAGTCCATAAAGGAAATTAAATGCTTTCCCTATTTATGCTACGTCGGGGCGTGGCAATTGTTGTACCTTTGTGTTTTCTCTTTGTTCTATTGATAATTGCTATTTTGACGTTTGAGACGGAATCGATCCTTCAAACTGTCGCGACCTACGGGTCTATAAAGGAAATTAAATGCTTTCCCTATTTATGCTACGACGGGGCGTGGCAATTGTTGTACCTTTGTGTTTTCTCTTTGTTCTATTGATAATTGCTATTTTACTTCTGTTGTACCATCCATAAGAAAAATGTTGTACATTTGTTGTACCATCAATAACAAATGTTATACCCTTATTATGTCACCTATAATAAAAGTTATATCATTTTTGTTCCATTGATAACAAATGTCGTATCCTCTTTGTTCCATTAATAACAATTGTTGTTCTTCTATTATCCATAACAAAATGTTGTACCTGTATTGTACCATTAGTAACAAAATATTATACTCTTATGCTCAATAGTTGTAAATCGTCATCTTATGTCTTCATTTGCTAAATTCTTTGATAGTATTAATGTTGCATGAATATAGTTCTATCTTTTATTTTTTTCCAATGACTAGCAATTTCATCAATTTTTAAAATTGATTTTGTCAAGAAAGTTACGAAGTGACACATATAAGAGAGAACGTCAACGTGAAATGACAACTCATTGCAAAATCACATATCGATCTCAACTTTTTGAGAGTCATAAACAACTCACTAATAATTCATTGAACTGTCCATCTTATGTGTACAACAATCACATCCAAATCCAAACTGAGTGAAGTGTCTAAACTCAGTCTTCAGTATGACAGGTAGCAGGATCTTTGTGAAAGACGTGCACTTGTGAACTAACTAATTGATAGCTACAAACTATTGTCACATGTTGAACACATCTTCATTGGTGCGGTTCACGGTCAATTTTCAGAATAGTAATGTTACAGACATAACACGTTGTACAATACAAAGCACAACAGGGTTATAAATATCTTATACCCTGTGTTGTTTGAATTTTTTACACTTTTTTATGCACCACTTACATAGCATAAAGTACATGCATTTAAAACCCTGTTGTACTTTGTGTTTGTTTGTTGTGTTTATTTATTTGGGCGTGCCAGAGCCTTGTGAGGTAGACCCAAACTGATAAAAACAAAATTTCCTAAAAGCACTTGTGTGAGTGATACACAAGGTTTTGAAAATCTAACTTCTAATAGGCGATTGTGTGAGGTGAGTAGGAAAGTACCCTCACCAAAAGTCCCTAGACAGTGCTGAAGCGCACAAGTCTAGCAAGTGATGAACACAAGCAAGAGAAATTAAGTAAAAGAGCATTTTTATTTAATTGATGGAAAGGAAAATTACAAGAAGTAATTTAAATGCTAAGAAAGCCTAAGAAAAATAAAAAAGAATACTAAGAGTGCTAAGAATGCTTTTTTAGATGCATTTGTCGAAGTGACGCGGGGTGAATTGATAGCTAGGCCAGCCTGCTGTATTTATAGCGGCCATGGAGGTCTTCTAGATAAGGTAGGAATCATCTGATCAATAATTATCTGGTAAAATTTACTAGATTTCTTCCATATCTGATAAAGCCTTCCATATCTTCAAATATATATATATATATATATGCAGCTTGAATCTGGTCCATTTTGTGGCTTCATTCAGCTTCCTTCTTAAGCAAGTAAAATATATACTTTCCTAATCAAATAATATTACCTTCCCATAATATTGAAATATTATTACAATATGGTATATTATCTTCCTAAAATATCTCCCACTATATAATTGATAATATCAATAGAGATACTTTAGGAATAAGAATGATAGCATTCCATATGTGGGTCACCATAATCCTTCTCAAAGTAGATGACTTCAATACTGATGGCCAAAATAATACAGTCCGAACATATATCTTGAACGGCCAAACGGACTGATCCACTTCCATGTGGCAATTGAAGTACTAGAAAAAGCTATATCCATATGAATTGCACGTGACAATGGCAATGGTCAACAAAAGTGATCCCAATTACCTTTGGGTCCCATATTCCCAAAGATATAACAAATTGCATGTAAGTCCGATAGAATGACTAAAAATAGAGCCAAGCCCGATGAGCTGAACTTCCCATTTCAATGCCTTTGCTGAATATTAATTAGAGTCAATCCATGTGTGGCCCACCATGGTACTTGCTTAGTTGATGCAAACAACACCATTTTTTGCGCATCTCTTCTGCCCGATTGAGGTGCAACTTCCAAACAAAGCTCAAGCTGATTGAAAAGCAGCTGAGTTGGCTAATTGAATGAACCATATTTATACAATGGTTAGTCAAAGTGACCAAATTGCAATAAGGTAATACCGACAAAATTTGGTAAAGCAAGTGCACATGGCCTAAGTCATTACAGTGGTGGCCCACCCATCAATCAAGTACTTTGGCACAATACTCGTAATGGTCCGAAGTGATGAGGTAAGGTCGGGCTGAATAGATGATGACCACAGCCCGAGCAATTATGAAGGCAGCCCGATGAAACACAATTAGTCCAATTATGAAACTCATTCGGCCTTACTAACTTTGAACCATTATTTGGCCATTAATTTTTGCAATCGGTCTCTAAGTCCGATTAAAAAGTTACAATCGGCCTCTACTAATTTTTACTTAAAAAATGTATTTTTTAGGTGCAAACAATTGCCCCCCTGGCCGTTTAAAATAAAAGCAAGTGAAATTTTGAATGGCCATATTTTCTTTTCCAAACCGATTTACCTTTAGACTACTTTCGGGCTTGGCCAAGGGACCGATGAACTTCTGTCGCAACGTATTCGGACCGTTAGAACTGTCATTGCATGAGTGCCATTATTCCAGTCATGTAATAAGCATTCTAATGGACCCCACCGGCTTTGAATCTTGCTGCAGTCACCTACCAATCTGCCATACATGTAAATTCAAACTAATGGCCACCGATTGACTCATTGACCTGGGAATCTTCATACTTACCAACTTGGGACCCACGTCCTTTGAAGAAGGCAGCATTAATTAGGATCAGCCTCCAACAAACCTTGATCAACACCACTTAGACTTGTGCTCATATCAATCGGCATGTATGTATTGTCCGATTTTGCATTCTTTTCAGCAACACATAATTTTATTTATTACTATTTTTTTTTCTTCTAGTATCTCTTCTTCGGTCTGGTAAGACAGTCCGAATTTTATTTGTTCAGTGACTTCAGTCTTCCTCGATAGTACCACTGTTGCAGCAGGATCCACCAAATAACAGCTAGTTTTTGGTGACATACACAAAGCCAACGTGGATGTAAATCAACCCAAGCCAAATAATTAATTGGCTTAAAATAAAAATAATAATCGGTCATTACAACAAGACCGAAATATTTGAACAATTCTTTGAGGCTAAGTTTCCTCAAAGAAATAGGTTTAAAAACTTCATGGACCGATTTAGAATCAATCGGTCTCGGCGAAGCTTGCCCCCCGAGCCCTTTATCGCCGATTTCTTCATCACCAAGAGGGTCTTCGTCATCGTCCTCCTCGCTAACGGGAGGCCCTGTGGCCGATACACGATCACTCGGCCTATCACACTCTTCCTCTTCGGCCTCAACAAAATTTTGAGGCTCATCTTGAATTTGCCCTCCGGGTGCTTCTTCGTCTTCTTCAACGTCGGCGAGGAGCTCTATGGCCGAAATAAGGTTATTCGGCTCTTTAATTATTTTTTCGCCGTCTTGCCCCCCGAGCGGCTTGGACAGCGTGGAATCAAGATGACCAGAGACATCGGTCTCTTGATTTAACGTGGTAACATCGGCCTTCTCGGGCCGTTGTCGTGACTTTAAGAATTGCTCGATCTTATGCCCTTGAGCCTCTAGTATTGCCAGACTTGCTTTCGTGTCTTTTTCAAACCGGCTAAGCTTTGCCTGCTGTTCTCTCGAGTGCGCCTTCATATCTTCAAGAGCACGAAGAATGTTGTCACAAACTAGATTCTTTCGCCAGTCACCGTATAGAAAATCGTCTAGAGACATGAACGAATTTCCCTCGGGCGGCGGTTCATCAACTCCACTTGAAGCTTTGAGGAGGCCGATTTCTTGATTAAAAAATCGCATGTCGGCCTCAAAACGGTCTATCTCATTGTAAAGATGACCAGTTTCATTCCAATATCCATTGTTGTAGAGACGACAGATTTCTTCGTGAAGTTGGCATATTGACTCATTCTGCCAACCAATCTGGTTGTTGTAGAAGTGTAGCCATGCTTCAGTGTATGCATGGCTCATCACTTGGCGGTCCCACCGGGCGTGCCAAATTGTTTGTTGTGTTTATTTATTTGGTCGTGCCAGAGCCTTGTGAGGTAGACCCAAACTGATAAAAACAAAATTTCCTAAAAGCAATTGTGTGAGTGACACACAAGGTTTTGAAAATCTAACTTCTAATAGGCGATTGTGTGAGGTGAGTAGGAAAGTACCCTCACCAAAAGTCCCTAGACAGTGCTGAAGCGCACAAGTCTAGCAAGTGATGAACACAAGCAAGAGAAATTAAATAAAAGAGCATTTTTATTTAATTGATGGAAAGGAAAATTACAAGAAGTAATTTAAATGCTAAGAAAGCCTAAGAAAAATAAAAAAGAATACTAAGAGTGCTAAGAATGCTTTTTTGGATGCATTTGTCGAAGTGATGCGGGGTGAATTGATAGCTAGGCCAGCCTGCTGTATTTATAGCGGCCATGGAGGTCTTCTAGATAAGGTAGGAATCATCTGATCAATAATTCTCTGGTAAAATTTACCAGATTTCTTCCATTTCTGATAAAGCCTTCCATATCTTCAAATATATATATATATATATATGCAGCTTGAATCTGGTCCATTTTATGGCTTCATTCAGCTTCCTTCTTAAGCAAGTAAAATATATACTTTCCTAATCAAATAATATTACCTTCCCATAATATTGAAATATTATTACAATATGGTATATTATCTTCCTAAAATATCTCCCACTATATAATTGACAATATCAATAGAGATACTTTAGGAATAAGAATGATAGCATTCCATATGTGGGTCACCATAATCCTTCTCAAAGTAGATGACTTCAATACTGATGGCCAAAATAATACAGTCCGAACATATATCTTGAACGGCCAAACGGACTGATCCACTTCCATGTGGCAATTGAAGTACTAGAAAAAGCTATATCCATATGAATTGCACGTGACAATGGCAATGGTCAACAAAAGTGATCCCAATTACCTTTGGGTTCCATATTCCCAAAGATATAACAAATTGCATGTAAGTCCGATAGAATGACTAAAAATAGAGCCAAGCCCGATGAGCTGAACTTCCCATTTCAATGCCTTTGCTGAATATTAATTAGAGTCAATCCATGTGTGGCCCACCATGGTACTTGCTTAGTTGATGCAAACAACACCATTTTCTGCGCATCTCTTCTGCCCGATTGAGGTGCAACTTCCAAACAAAGCTCAAGCTGATTGAAAAGCAGCTGAGTTGGCTAATTGAATGAACCATATTTATACAATGGTTAGTCAAAGTGACCAAATTGCAATAAGGTAATACCGACAAAATTTGGTAAAGCAAGTGCACATGGCCTAAGTCATTACAGTGGTGGCCCACCCATCAATCAAGTACTTTGGCACAATACTCGTAATGGTCCGAAGTGATGAGGTAAGGTCGGGCTGAATAGATGATGACCACAGC
Organism: Hydrangea macrophylla; assembly: GCA_033977485.1. Taxonomy (NCBI): domain Eukaryota; kingdom Viridiplantae; phylum Streptophyta; class Magnoliopsida; order Cornales; family Hydrangeaceae; genus Hydrangea; species Hydrangea macrophylla. Next base: position 50,830,158 of record CM066987.1, read on the forward strand.
CCGAGCAATTATGAAGGCAGCCCGATGAAACACAATTAGTCCAATTATGAAACTCATTCGGTCTTACTAACTTTGAACCATTATTTGGCCATTAATTTTTGCAATCGGTCTCTAAGTCCGATTAAAAAGTTACAATCGGCCTCTACTAATTTTTACTTAAAAAATGTATTTTTTAAGTGCAAACAGTGTTGTACAATGTGTTGTTTATGTAGCATTACTCTTTCCAGGCTATGTAGTTGTCAGTGTAAAAGAATAGTTGTGGGGGGGATTGGGGTTTTGTTTTGAGTTTTATAATGACAAATTAGGACTGTTGCATAATTATTTTGAGTAGATAAGTTTATTGGTTTTTAAGTAAATATGAGTGTTAGTGAAAAAGATTATAGACAATTGCCCTTAAATCCCTCATTCTTGTACTTTCGTGGATGGAGGACACTCAATATTTTTATTTAATACTAGATCCCTAGGATCCTAGTTAACACACCTAATCATGGTTAATGATTTTGTTGTCCCCATTTTACCCTTCTATATATTTCTATGATATACATATAGATGTAATATATATTTAGTCATTAATTGGGAATTTGGGAGTAATAATTGTATTTATTCCCCACTATTGCCATGTTTGTTTGTGTTTTGAATGTTAGAATTATTTCTACCATTTACATCCCTTAACACATGCAGATTGAACATTCATATTCATTACATCATAAAAATTTGTCAAATTAAATGTTTGACTCTTTAATTGTGTGTTCATGTGGATCATTTTGTTTTTTAATGATTGCTTTTGGTCTTCTTTCTTATTTATATTTCACAGCATGTGAGACATACCTTATTTACACAAATGTAATTCAATACAGATTGGCTAATATCACTACTATAATCGATTGTTTAGCTTCCTTGCAAGAGAAAAAAAATTGTTAAAAAAAATGTTGACTCTTTAATTGAGTAATCCTTCAATCATTGACCCTTGCATTGTGGTATTTTTATCTCTATTAATTACATACATGTTAAACATTATATATCACCACAAAATCATTACGCCCAACGTGAACAAAAAGAACATCATCAATTTTTTTGGTCATTACTTTGCTTGTGAAATTCACAAAACAAGTTGTTGGTATATAAGGCAAATAAAAAAGGATTACAAGTCCCACAAGTGAGACAGGTTGTTGCCCACAATCATGACGACCACCTCCGCGACTCAATGGTGCGGTGGTGATGTGTTGGCAGTGGTGGTGGGTGCCATGGTGCTATGGTGTCTAAGAGTGGTGGTGGGTGCAATGGTGATGATGGTGGTTAAGATTGGTGGTGGATGCGATGGTGGTTAATAGTGGTGGTCTCTCTCTCTCTCTCTCTCTCTCTCTCTCTCTCTCTCTCTGTTCCCATTTTCCATAACATGTTATGAGTTTCACAAATCATGTTGTGTCTCTCTCTCTTTCATTTCTATTTTTTTTTTCAGAATATGTTGTGAAATTCACAAATCATATTGTGACTTTCTATTCCATTTTCATTTTACAGAACATGTTATGAAATTCACAAATCATGTTGTGACTTTATGTCGCTTTCATTTTCGTTTTCCAAAACATGTTGTGAAATTCACAAATCATGTTGGGACTCTCTCTTCCATTTCCATTTTTCTAGAACATGCGAAATTCACAAATTATGTTGTGTCTCTCTATTCCATTCTCGTTTTCTAGAACATGTTGTGACATTCACAAATCATTTTCTAGAACATGTTGTGAAATTCACAAATTATGTGGGACTCTCTTTTCCATTCCCATTTTTTCAGAACATGTTGGAAAATTCACAAATCATGTTGTATTTCTCTCTCTCTCTCTCTCTCTCTCTCTCTCTCTCTCTCTCATTTTCATTTTCCAAAACATGTTGTGAAATTCACAAATCATGTCGGAACTCTCTCTTCCATTCCCATTTTTCAACAACATGTTGTGCCTTTTCAATTCAAAACGTGTTCCACAAAATCATGTTGTTGGACACGATTGTGGATGAAAATAGCTATCATTATGAGTAATAATGACCTTCAAATTTTGATCCCCATAATTTTTTATTCTCTTAATTTTTGGGGAGAAATTTTGGTTAAAAACATTAATGGAGGACGTTAGCATTTTTAAGAATACCAAACTTAATGAGGAAGGGGTATTTTAGTCCCTAAAAAATTTCAGGGACTTAATTATAAACATGTTTTAACTCAAGAACTTAAAGTTATTTAATTGCAATATTAGGGATTTATCACTAAATCACCCAAAAGATTATTGGTACCCTTTATATTTGCCCTTTTGTAGAGTAGTATATAAATATTACTAATAACAAAACTTGGCCTTCTGAGCAAAAAAAACAAAACTTGGCCTCAAAAGCGTTATTTATACCCCACCTCTCAGAGCACAGACGAAGAGAAGAAACCTAGCCCTAATTCCACGCATACGATTGAGATCGATCTGCTGAAGAAACATGTGTTTTGGGCACAGATGGGTTAGTTTTTTTTTTTTTTTTCTCTGCGTTAATGTTATCCTTTTATTGTTTTTGAGATCAATCGATTTTTTGATGTATTGATATTATGTGTGAGCGCGCTCTGTTTTCTGGTCTGTCCTCATTCAGGATGTATAAGAAACATCATAAACGCATCAAAAATGATATCTATTCATGAAGATTGAACAAATTAATCAAGTAATTTTCACTTTACCCATTTATGACGAAATTGTTGAAAGCTCAGGGCTCGTTTGGTAACGTTGTCGTTTTCTGTTTTCTGTTTTTGTTTTCGTTTTTTAAAAAACGAAAATTGAAAACACGTTTGGTAACGTTTTTGTTTTTGGTTTTTAAAAAACGTTTTCAAATTTTGGGTAGAAAATGAAAACAGCAAAAAGTCGTTTTGAGTTTCCTGTTTTTGTTTTTAAAAAAAAAAAAAAAAAATCAACAATGTTACCAAACAAGTTTTTGTTTTTTTTTTCAAAAAAAAAAACCAAAACTGGTTTTCGTTTTTAAAAAACTGAAAACTCAAAACAGGAAACGTTACCATGCGAGCCCTCAGCTTTCAATCTTGTTTCTGAAACATTTGTGTACACTTCCTGAATTTTGTAGACTACATGAGGAGAACTCTCGAGGAACTTTATGAGATTTTGATTTCGGAACTCATAATCTCAAGAAACTTCCTCGCAACTTTTCGGGCCGGGAGGTATTATAGGGTATTTTTTGGGGTTCTGTAATTCTTTGGTTGATTTTGGAAGTGGTTTCTGTTGGCTAATTATGATGTACTAGCCACTGAGTAGGGGTGGCAATCGTATCGTGTTGGGTCATAATCGTGTTGTGTCATAATCGTGTCGTGTCATAATCGTGCCGTGTCAATAATCGTGTCATTTCTAAACGTGTCAAAAACCTAAACCCATACCCGTTTAATGCAATTCACGTGTCACCCATTTAACCCACCAACCCGCGTACTGAACAAGCTGTTTTCTCGTAACCTTTTTTTTTTCTTGTATAACATGACATATTTAATAGATTGACTTCATGTAATAAAAAACCAAACATAGAGAGAAAAAAATGAAGAGGCACGATTCCAAGAACACAAGTCTTCCCACCTAATGTACCAACTACCAACAAGTCAACGACAGTAAATGATCAATTGTTCCAAATTTAAACTAATTCAGTACAATATAACAATATCTAACTATTATAAAGGTAGGACTGTAATACTCTTAACTCCACTTTTCCCTCCAAAAAAAAATAAAATAATAAAATAAATAAATATTACTTGCTTTTTAAAAAAAATGTATTTAAAAAAAAAGTATATTTCCAAAAATACCCTCTATAATCGTGTTAAACGGGTTGACCCAATTAAAACATGACCCAATCCGTTTATTAATCGTGTTAAACAGGTCGACCCGTTTATGACCCATACCCGTATAAGCTAAACCCAAACCCGTTTAATTCGTGTCAGATTTGTGTCGTGTTGCCGTGTCGTGTCGAAAATTGCCACCCCTACCACTGAGGCACACACGGCTGCGTGTGCAACGTTGAAGATAGGCTATACTCCAAACTCCAAAGTTGCGAAGGGGAAAATAGAAACCCACCAAATAAATAGAATTGAACTGAACACATAACTGATACACGGGCTAGTCTAAGACTCTTCGATATGAATTTGTACTTGGAATTCGGAAGAATCTGAAATGCTCCCGCTCTCAGGCGAGGTGGGATAGAGAAGAGGGCTTGCCTAGATAGATATTCTCTGTAGGTATCCTATAAGTAGCTAACAGAATGCAATGCATCCTTCTAGTGGCGGTCGGTCGGTCGAGCTGGAACTTGGCTCCGTGAGGGGGTAAGAACCTTGACTTCTTTAGGGGCTTGCGTCTTTTTATTCTATTGGGTGGCGTGCCTGGTAGACATATACTTAAACGAAAGAAACATGATCCATATTACTAAAAGTTGCAGAGCATTTTCAGTTGAAAAAGTGTGCATAATACAACCACATAATAAAAAAAGCACCCCTCCCTTTACCTTTATGGAATAGTATAGATATACAATGGTTATGTCCATAGCTTTCCTACATATGGGGAAAAAAAAGAAGTTTACTACGAGTTTGGCAATAAATGGTGGTTATGCTCAAAAGTTCAAGTGGCATGGTGGTTTATATTTGCATGGGAGTCTAAGTTTGGCTGTTTTATTTCTTATTTTTTTGCTTAATTGTTGATTAATGCTATGTTACCCAATTTTTAATCCCAAATTTGTTTTCCAAATGGTTTAACAGTTGTACCACATGCAGTGGTATGTGGTACTACCGAACATTCCTAGAGCATGTGGTATAATTATTAAAGCATTGGGGAACTAATTTGGGAATCCAAGAATTATTTGGTTGACGATTGTGGTCTGACTGTGTTTTTGGAGGTGGGCTTTTTCTTTTGTGATAGCATCCTTTCGTCTTGTGGTGTGTTGGAGTTTATTTGTTTGAAGTTTTGTTTATTAGGGTAGTCTGGTCCTTGCGAATTTATATATATTTTGTTGGGTTGGTGGGGGGGGGGGGGGGGGGGGGGGGAGTTTTGTGGTTAATAATTAAATTAAGTTTTGTTCAACGATTTTGTTGTTTTTGTTGGATTAATAGTCTGATCACCCGGATCGCCCGACAAAGACAAAGGTTCGAAACTTATCTCAAGTTACATTGAGCTGGGAACCCTATCTATGTAGCCAGATTGATGGAAAAATCTTGCCATTGAAGAAGCTCAACAAGGAGATTCCACCTGGGAAATCAATTACAGCGCGTCGAAGTGATTACCAAAATTATGACTACGTTTTTCAAATGCATGTCAATGTCTTTCCGAAATCCCTGTCCAAAGAAGATACTGCGTGTTCGAGCGTATGGGCAACGATGATTGGATGCGAGCCTGAAATCAAGATTAGCTATTCGCAAGGGGGACGAGTTGAGTTTTACCCTAAGAATGTTACTACTCCGCGGAAAATGGTAACTTAGACCAGATTTATATATATATATATATATAATATTTATAAAATGGTGACACGAGATTAATTTCTCATTATCCAATAGCCATATCTGGGATGTTCTCTTGTGTAACTGACCTAACACTGCACCTCAATTATTTGTGTGCGCACAATTTTTTCAACTTTGTTAGGACAATTTGTTCAAATTGTATTATGACAAAAGTTCGGTGACACAAAATACAATAGAGTTTGTATTTTTTATTTTTTTAAATGCAGAGTCACTTAATTACCAAGCTACAAATTTGAAGACGCAAGCTTCACAAATTTGTGCTATTTACTTTGGGCGAAGTAAGGCCAAGGAATTAGTTTGAAAGCGAGTGTTCTGAGATTTTTCTGTGGATGTTTGACAGTCGTGTATTGCCGGGCTATTTTTTTTTTTTTTTTTTTTTTTTTTTGTCGGTCAATATACTTTTTAGTTTATATCTCTTGTCAAAAGGTTTTCAGATTGCCTACAGTACAACAGGTGTAAACATGAGGAGTTGCATCATTCGTGGGGAAGAGGTTGTATATCCTAAACAGTTGAACTCACTCATTTTCCTAAACAGATTCTTATTGGATTGCAGAATATTTCAGATTACCTACAATGTATGTGAATGTTTGGTTTTGCGTTGTTTTTCATAAATTTGCTTCTTTATTTCTTACTGTTGGATTGTCCCACATCGCCCGGGCATAGCTTTCCGTCTGTGTTTCTTTTATGCATGAGTAATCCTCCACTCATAAGGCATCTTTTAAGGATGATTGGTCTTTCTATTCTCACTAATCTTGATATGGTTCAAGATTTGTTTCCTATTGTTCTCTTTTCTAAGGCTGTGTTGGGTTTTGATAGATTCAGTGGGGGAAATGATAGCAAAACACTAAGAAATTTATTTTTCTTTTCTTTTTTTTTTTTTTTTTTTTGTGAAAAAGGAAAATGGTGAGGAAATTAGGAAGTACAAGAGAATACCGGAAGAAATAAATGAGAAATTTAGAATTTTATGAGTTACTCCCGTCCCCTATTTTTCTCGAGTTAATATGAAGTTCTAATTTTTGTTATTTATTTATTTTTGGGTTAGTGATTTAATCATAGAGGGCAACACGGGGGAAAATACAAGGAACTCATTTTTCTTTTTTTCTTTTCTTCCTTTAAATCCACAAATCAAATAGAGCTGAAATAAAATAGACGCAGGTAAGAGCATCTCCAGTGGTGTTGCGGTGTATAGGGTAAATCTAAATTAAGTTCCTATATGGGTGAAATTCTACAATGGAGTAAAGGGGTAGCCGGCTATGGGAATGCTGGCTAGGGGTAGCCGGCTGAAACAATGCCGTTTGGCAATGATTTTATTATTTTATTTTATTTTTATTCATTTCCTGCCTAAACAAACAAACAAAAATAAAATAAAACAAAATAAAAAATTGGAATAAGCCTAGTCGGCAAATGCTTTGCCAGCCAATCAATGCTAGTTGGACATTTTATTACAAAAAAAAAAAAAAAGAATAACTAAACGGCAAAGGGTTTGCCGGTTGAGAGTGGCCTGCTTTTTTCTCTGCCAGCTAGGCCCTAGCCGACATTCCTTATGTTGTTTACCCTGTGGTAATAAATTTAGCCAAAGTGTAAAGTTAAGTTTCGTTACTATGTACTTAAGTTTTTTTATCCTACAAACTACATCACTGCATGAGTGTGTAAGATAAAAAATTTAAGTTGCCTTACAAAAATCACACCGCTGGAGATGCTCTAACCAAGATATGGTTAAGATCAGTTGCATCACAATTTTGACAAATAATAAATCCGAGTAAAAACTTGGGCTTTATGGCTAGTGTAGATTTTGAACTTGTCCTTTCTCTAGCTTCAGACATCTCCAGAACTGGTTTTCAGAAAATGGTCATGGGAAGGAGGAAATGCATTAAAATCAGAAGTGTTGGCCATAGGGCCTGTATGGCAACAACTTTTATTTCTCTGATTGAATCACTTTAAATTTCTTTTGGGCAAAAACTTCCCATTGTAGATTTTGGCCAATTGCAAATATTTGCATTGATTCAAATTTTTCTTCAATTGAATCAATTCAGGTGATATGTCAAAACAATTTCATTCTAGCTTTTGGAGTTCCAAAATCACTTATGAGCTCCAAAAGTTGTTGCCAAAAAAGGCCATACCTATGTTGAAATTCCAATTTAAAGGCCGGAAGTGAATGGTTACCACAATAGAGGCATTCCGTTTAGCATGGCTTTTGATTCTACAGTTCAATTTATAAAAAAAAAATAAAGATAAAAAATTTGATTACCACAACACAACCCCTAAATAGATCCGCTGCCCTAGGGGTGGGCAAAGTCATATGTGATTGTTTGATACAAATTTTTGATAAGCATAATTTTTTTTTGGTGAAAATGAATTCAAAATGTCAAAATCACTAGACTTGCATTTAGAAAATATTCTATGGTTCTGGACTATAGGCCACGTAGTGATCCTGACCATTAATGGGATGTCATATGGTCGGACTGTCTCTCTAATAGGAAAAAACCCAGTCATATGGCATGTCTCTATTGGCCAGGACTAGGGCTGCTCAACCGACTGACCATTCGGCTCGGTTTTGAAGAAAACCGTCAACCGAACTGAAAGTGTTGGTTTTATTTAAAAGAGAAACGTCAGGCGACGGTGAGTATCGGTTCTTCTCTATTTTGGTTTGTGTTCAATTTCTGTCAATTTTTGGTCAGTGGCGGCCGGTTCAAGACCATTCTTCACAAACACAAATACAATGAAGAAATTAATTGAAGAGAGAGAGAGAGAGAGAGAGAGAGAGAGAGAGAGAGAGAGAGAGAGAGAGAGAGAGAGAGAGAGAAGAGTTGCCATCATTTGTGGCACTTGAAGATTGAAGAAGGATAAAGTGAGAATAAATACAAACCAGAGGGACAGAGAAAATCGTCGGTTCATGCATCGGCTGGTGGCCGGTGGTGGGTGGGCATCAACAAAAGAGGCCGGAGGGAGAGAGAGCGTTAATAGAGGCGAAGTGTCATACCCGCTCCTGCGGTATTTATTTATATCATTTTAGCATGCTTATGGTTGTGTTAATTAACGTGTGTGAAGTGAGTGATGACTCACTAGTTGTTAGAAGGTGTCTTTTGAGAACCCAGTATTGGCCTTAAAGGCAGTTCGGAAGGTGTCAAGAGAGGATACGGGAACATGGAAAGGCATGTTACATTGACATAGCTAAATGACATTTATGTGATTTAAATATTATTTAACTTATCTGGTATTTTGATGAATAGTAAATTTACCTGTGTAGAGTAAATTCTAATAATCTTGATACTATTAGATATCATTTTGAGAACTGTGGTGAGAACGTGAGTGTCACGTTATATAAAAGGTAGGATGTGTAGAGATTCTACAGAATTTGGTTTTCGGACATAATTTTGGATCCAAACAAGACTTAATCGAAAACTTTTATAATTTATAGTTTTCATTCGTGAAGTAATGAATTAGACGTGTAAGACGTTTCGAGGGATAATTGCAAGTTTTGAAAACTCGTGGGGAGGTAAACGTAATTTCTGAGAATTTTGTCTATATATAGAAGTTCCAAGATATTTCTTCATTACAACTTTTCTAATTTCAAAATCAAAAGGGAGATTTGGGAGTTTGGGAGCTTAGAGCTTGCAGACGCAAATCGACGGACTTCTGCCCGTTTGTTTTCAACCAAAATTCGTATTTGAACTCCCCAAGGTAAGGGCTACGTTTTGATAGTCTTTAGGCCATGTTTGGCTAAGTTTTTATAAATTCCTAAATCTAGGAATTTGGGGAAAACACGTGTAAACTTGTAGGTTTCGCGTAGGATCGGAGATTTGGCGTTTAATCGGGCTTCTAGTCGTTCCCTCAAAGTTATACGACGATAGCTCGAGGTATGAATTTCTAGCCTATGTTATATAGGTGAAATACATGTTTTATATTTCGATGACGAAATTGTGATCCAGGCAAAATCCATGTATTAATCTTAGGCCCGTTAATTATGCACGCGCTCAAATGTGAAAAGCAGGTCTAATTTTACGCGAGCACGTATATGTGTTAAATGAGCATGTTTATGTGCCTATGTGGGTTAAAGGGGGATCTATGCTAATTCACTGTGAGACGTCCTCTCGAAGGGGGAGGATTAGTAGTGACGACGGTCACTTGCCGAGAAAGGCATTACGCGACATGTCGAAGGGGCATGGGTCGTGGTTGAGTCGAAAGACTTTGGATCAGTGAATGTGCACTTATTCCCTAGAGACCATTAGTTATGTGTTATGATGAGATAAAAGCATGATTTGTCATATATGCATATGTTAGAAATTGTGCACTCAGCATATAGCTGAGCAATGGAGATTTACTCCATTGCAGGTATGAAGAAAGGAAAGATGGAATGCGAGGGATGAGGCCGTTGGGGATCAATCGGAGGAATTGGTGTATAGAACATTTCTGTAACCGAGTTATAGAAGCTCTGTATTATTTTTGAATTGATGTAATATTCTTTTGAAAACCTTTTTAAGTTGGTTGGAAGCGACTCGGAATCTTGAGTTCGCGTCTTGATGTTTAACAAGTTGGATTTCATGTTTTATAAATTGTTGAAGCACTTATGAGATTTTGATCCAAACGAACCCTCAACTTAATTAGTTAACGTTTTCCAAACTTAGGCAAGTTGTTATACTTGTCCTTATAACATTGGTAAGGTTTGATAAGAATTGGAATATGTTTGAAGGGTTGCAAAGGAGTGGGGTTGTTTGATGCCTTAAGCAAATTCTGCAGCTTTGGGTAGGATTCTGCTAAAGGGTCATTCGACCGGTCGAAGGGGGTCGTTCGACCGGTCGAAATACCCTCTGCCAGCATTTTTAAACTCATTCTTCCAATGTTCGGAACAACTTCTAACTAGGCATGGGGGTACCTTTGGGGGACCCTTTGACCTATGAAACTGTTACTTTTGAAAATGAAATTCGTTAAGGCGTGTTTGGACACGTGTTTAATATAACCTTTGAAAAACTGCTTGGAAGTTGGTTATTTTGGAGCAAAACTTTTATTAAGGTCATTTTGGGAACTTTAATCATCGTTGGTAAGCCTTGATGGCGTGCCACGTAACCTAGATTCATATGTATGGATCCAGGGCGTGACACGAAGGGATAGGGGGTATCACGATCCATCCCACTACGCGTGGAAATAGGACACGTGGCACGCCACCAAGGCTCATCTAAACACCATCTAATAGTATGCAACGGAAAGGATTATAAAACATCTCTGGGTATAATAAAACTTAGGGAACATTACCCTCTGAGTTTGTAAAATCCATGGAAATCAGAGTTATAAAAAGTTTTGGCCCAATGGAAAACGCATCCCAAAAGAAACAGTTTTGAAAACAGGGGTTCAGTCGACTGCTCCTAGGGTCCAGTCGACTGAACTGAGCAGAAACCAAAACCTAAAATTCTCAACAGAGGTCCAGTCGACTGATCAGGGTCCCCAGTCGACTGATCAGTCGACTGATCAGTCGACTGATCAAGGTCCCCAGTCGACTGTGTTAAGCAGAACCAAAATCCATCCGTTTACAAAAGGGGTCCAGTCGACTGACCCAGGGTCCAGTCGACTGCTTTTACCATTACGAGAAGCAGTAACCAAAATCAATAGTGTTCAGTCGACTGATCAATGGTCCAGTCGACTGCTTCTCTTACTATTCACTCTCAGTATCTCCATCCTACGAGATCCAGTCGACTGATCCTGGGTTCAGTCGACTGCTCCCCTGCTGGCAGCCCTGTGTTGATAATTAACAACTCATACTTTCTCCACACAACACCAAAACAATCACAACTGATTTTCAACATTTTAAACTTAACTACAGACGTTCAAATATGGAATTACCATGTTCAGAACCAATCCAAAGATCTATTACAACATACTATTACAATTTCAAATCCTTACACAAGGTTTTAACATTTAAACAAAAACATATACAAATGTGGTTCCCCGACGTTCTTCGGCCTCACTCCTCACGATTCTTCTTGTCTTTCTTCTTACCTGCAATGGAGTACATCTCTACTGCTCAGCTATATGCTGAGCGTACGATTCTAAATGTATGCTTATATGACAGTTCATGCGTTAAGCATCTAAAACACATAGAAATAGTCTCTAGGGTGAGTGGTACGCATTCATCCGGTCGATGCCGTAGGAGGCCCACCTCTCCCACGCATCTCGTACACTGGTTGGGCCTTCCTCCATACCAGGTACCGTGTCCTGGTTGGGCCCACCTCCAATCCAGACACAACCAAAATTCCAATTCCATCACAATCACAATCCTCAAGGTTCGAGGAGCTTACTCCGGATGAATTTGCACCAAACTCCCCTTTGACCCAAGTAGACACATAACATGCTCACATAAACAGTTATACGTGCTTTTATCATAATTTTACGTGCGTAATTAACGGGCCTAATTAATACATGAATTTCACCCGGATCCAAGAATATCAAAAATGATGTTCAAAACATGAAAATCCATATATTTCATAGATCTAGAATTCATACCTCGTGCGAATCTCTTCAAACTTTGAAGGATCGTCTAGGGGGCTAAATAATCGTCGGATTTCAAATTATATGCGATTCCTACGCGTTTTACCTGATTTTCCCTAAAAGTCTAAAATTAATATTTTTACAAAAATTTGCCAAACACGACCTAAGTAGTATCAAAACGTAGGTCTTACCTCCACGAGTTCGAATATGAAATCTGGAGAAAATCTGACGGACGAATGGTCGTCGATCGGCGTCGCAAGGTCCGGAGAAACCAATCCCCTTTTCTCTCTCCTCTCTCTAGATATTTTTAGAAGTTTGGATGAGAATGAAATCTCATCCACTTCTATATATAGAAAAACTTCTCGGGAATTACGTTTACCTCCCCGCAAGTTTCTCAAACTTCTAATTAACCCTTGAAACTTCGCACACGTCCATTTTATAACCTTACGAGTGAAAACTATAAAGTTCAGAAGTTTTCGACTAGGTTTCGTTTGGGTCCAAAGTAACGTCCGAAAACTATATTCTGTGGAATCTCTACACAACCTACCTTTTTAATTAACGTATCACTCACGTTCTCACCACAGTTCTCAAAATGATATACTAAAATATCCAATATACCAGAATTCCCACAACACAGATAAAATTACTATTCAACAAATACCAGATAAAGTCAAATAACATTTAAATCATATAAATGTCATTTAGTCATGCCCATGCAATATGAACTTCCATGTCCTCGTGTCCTTACTGACACCTTACCGTTGACCCACGTCAACTCAGCTCAAACTATTAATAACATTAATAATTTCAAAAATCTCAAATGATGCATTTTCAAAATCGTAAATTTCTGGAACGGGTGTGACAGGGGGGGACTGAGTAAGAAAGAAAGACTAGGGGAGGGAAGTGAGAGGTTGAAGCCGTGAGAGGGTTAGGGTTAGGTTTTCTAGAGCTGAGTTTGGGGAAGAAGAGAATGGAGACGGAGGGGTTTTTTTATTTTCAGTAAAAACTCTTTACTGGGTTTTCTTCATTCCAAAAATAAAAAAACCCCTCTAAAAAATCTGCTATAACATATATATGTATATACATATTAGCTTTAAAGTCTATTGGGACAATAGAGTGTAGTTATAATCCTTAAATAATAATATAATATATCTGTTTTATTTTAAAGTCTTGGGAAATGGGAAGGTCAGAGGCTTTAAAGTCTTGGTCTTGGGGAGTGGAGAGGATCAAGCTTGTGTTAGTGTTTTTTCTTGAAAATTGTTCATATTCTATCACAGTCGGTTCGGTTTTAACTTTTCTTACTAAGGGTAAACCGAGAACCGACCAAAAAATCATGCAACTCACAACTTCTCAACCGATTTCGACTGAGAATCGCATGTAAGCCGACTGTTATTACTCAGTTCGGTTCGGCTCAGTTTATCGGTTTAGATCAGTTTTCGAGCACCCCTAGCCAGGACCACCACGTGGCAAGAGTAATTATTCCATAGTCCTGGACCATTGCCACATAGCGGTCCTGGCCAGTAAAGAGCTGCCATGTGGCCAAGTTGTCTCCCATTAGTGAGATAACCTGACCACATGACAGTTCATAATGTTCTCGACCACCACATGGTCCATGGTTCGGGACCATACAATAATTTCCCACATGACAATGGTCAGTCGTGGAGCACTAAATAATTACTCACGTATCATTGAATGGGGATACGCTAAAGTGGGGCAAGGTGGTTTAGCTCCACGTGGGGCGAACCACTGTCCACCTGTCAGTCGACCACATGGCAGTTCATACATAGTCCAAGGTTCAGGACCATACAATAATTTCTCACATGACAATGCTCAGTTATGGAGCAAAAATAATTACTCACGCATCATTGAATGGGGATATGCTAAAGCGGGGCAAGGTGGTTTCTCTCCACATGGGGCGAAACCACTGTCCACCTGTCAGTTGGACTTTTCAAAGCAACGATTGGACTTTTCAAAACAACATTTGTACCTTGCTTAGCTTAGTCTGTGTGGTAGGTTCTAGTGTGAAATGTATGAGAGATAGGATGGGTAAAACACATAAGCATGTTAGTACATGTGGAACAACAGATAAAATGTGATAAAATAATGCAGAAGTGACCACAGAATAATATTATGTAAAAATACAATAGAATAAATAGGATTCGGAGAGAACATGGCTCGGGTGAGAACCAAGGTAGCACCAAATGAAAGAGAGAGAAAGTAGTAGCAGACCGAGGTCTAGGCGAAGGTGTGGTGTCTAATGTAGGGTAGGACCCGGTTAGTGTTGGTAAGTGGTATTGTAAGGTGATCCGGGTGATGTTGGGAGATGGGCTAAGGATTGATAAGACCCAAAGGCTTGAGAGTGGGAGTGAAGTAGCTATCAGTGACTTAGGGAGTCAAGGGAATTGGTGAGATCAAAAGTCTCTTAGCTAGATTGTTACGAGTCTATGTTGGGTTTATTTAAGTTAGACCCCGTTGTTGAATCTGTATAATGAAGCTGGTACTTATAAAAGGGGTAGTGAGGGTTTGTGAGACAGCTGAAAAAAGCTGAGTTGGTATTCTCGGAGTGATCTGTCTGCTTAAGGTAGTTATGGGCATTAAATGAGATTTTGATTTGTCCTGGGCTTGGGAGAAGTCACTACAAGAAAATTGACTATTAGTGGTGAAAATTTTCGTTGCTAAAAGTCAAATTTTCCTCACTAAAGCTCTTTAGTGACGAAAAAAATTTCGTCGCGCGTTCGTCGCTAATTCCTCGACGCAAAAGGTCTTTCGTGACGAAATCACATTTCGTCACCAAAGAGTATCATTTAGCGACGAAATTTTTCGTCGCGAAAAGTGTGTTTTTCCCAACGAACAAAATTTCATCACGAAAGAGTCCTACTATTAGCGACGAAATTTCGTCGCTAAAAGTACCCTTTAGTGACGAATATTTCGTCAGGAAAAGTGTATTTTTTCTAACGAACCAAATTTCGCCACAAAAGAGTCCTACAATTAGCGATGAAATTTCGTCGCTAAAAGTATCCTTTAGTGACAAAATATTTCGTCGAGAAAAGTACATTTTTTCCAACGAACCAAATTTCGTCACGAAAGAGTCCTACTATTAGCGACGACATTTCGTCGCTAAAAGTACCATTTGGTGACAAAATTTTTCGTCGAAAAAAATACATTTTTCCCAACGAACCAAATTTCGTCACGAAAAAGTCCTACTATTACCAACGAATTAAGTTTCATCGGCAAAAAATCTCTATTCCCAACGAAATATTTCGTCATTAAAAAGTAATCATTAGTGACGAAATAAGTTTCGTCGGTAAAAAGGTTTAATTAGTGACAAAATTTTCGTCGCTAAAGATAAAACTAAAAAATACAATTTGACTATTAGTGACGAACAATTTCGTCGCTAAAAGCATTTCTATTTTTTTAATATATATTTTATTCACACAATATTTTTTTTGGGTCCACCTGCTAACGAGTAATCTAAAACATCCACAACATACATATTCACCAAAAAAAGTTTCATTCATTAATAAATTACCTACTCAATCCAACAAAATAAAGCAAAATAGTATCTCCAAACATCCAAAAGCCATATAGAAAACACAAATTCCAAAACAATATAGTATCTCCAAACATCAATGTAAATTTCTCCAGAAAATGAGATCAAAATCATGCATAGCTTTCATTCATGCACTCCAGATGCCCGTAAATCTGCAATACAAAAATATACAAATCAATTTTAAATAAAGTATAAGTAAAAAAAAAAAAAAAGAAGTGTGCAACAATTCGTTAAAGAAAGGATTTAGATTTCAAAATGCATTTTTGTGTCACTCCTTAACCGGGACTCGGTTTTCAATTCCGTTTCTTCCTACAAGTTTTTTCAAGCACAAGTGAGTTTTTCGAAGTGCTCCCGGTCCATTCGAACCATTATTGGACAATTTTGACCCCCAAAACCCCCGTATGCCCTTTAATGAAATAGTTGAGGTTTCAAAATGCATTTTTGCGTCATTCTCCCTAACCAGGACTCGATTTTCAATTCCGTTTCTTCCTACAACTTTCTTTAGGTACAATTGAGGTGCTCGAAGTGATCTTGGTCCATTCGAACCATTATTGAACAATTTTGAACTCCAACACCCCGTATGCCCTTTAATGAAATAGTTGAGGTTTCAAAATGCATTTCTACGTCATTCTCCCTAACCGAGACTCGGTTTTTAATTCTGTTTCTTCCTACAACTTTGTTTAGGCACAATTGAGGTGCTCGAAGTGTTCTTGGTCCATTCAGACCGTTATTGGACGCTTTTGACCCCCCAACACCTCGTATGCCCTTTATTGAAAGAGTTAAGGTTCTAAAATGCTTCTTTGCGTCATTCTCCCTAACCGAGACTCGGTTTTCAATTCTGTTTCTTCCTACAACTTTGTTTAGGCACAATTGAGGTGCTCGAAGTGGTTCCGGTCCATTTGAACCACTATTGTACGATTTTGACCCCCAACACCCCATATGCCCTTCATTGAAAGAGTTAAGGTTTCAAAATATTTTTTGCATCACTCTCCCTAATCGAGACTCGGTTTTTAATTTCATTTCTTCCTACAAATTTTGTAGACACAATTGAGGTGCTCAAAGTGGTCTTGGTCCATTCGGACCATTATTGGACGATTTTGACCCCAACACCCGGTATGCCCTTTATTGAAAGAGTTAAGGTTTCAAAATGCTTCTTTGCGTCATTCTTCCTAACCGGGACTCGATTTCAATTCCATTTCTTCCTACAATTTTGTTTTGGCACAATTAAGGTGCTCGAAGTGGTCCCGGTCTATTCGGACAATTATTGGACGATTTTGATCCCCAACACCCCTTATGCCCTTTTTATTGAAAGAGTTAAGATTTCAAATTGCATTTTTGCGTCATTCTCTCAAGTATTAGACTAGTATTTGATGGTATTTGTTTCGATTTCTTCGTATAACTATCTTTAGTAAAATAATCAAATATTACATTTTAAACTTAAATAAACTTACCATCAATTCTGCTTCGATGATGATAGTAGTTGTTGTATCATTTCCTTCATTTCCGCATGTTCTGCTGCCATTCGTTTTATGGTGTCCTGCTGGCTCTCATGTTCTGTTGCCATCCGATTTATGGTATCTTGCTGGCTCTCAACAATACCACGTAAGGAAGTCACCTCTGGATCAGGTCCGCTAGATACTGTTTGAGATGTGTGTGACGGCGTTGGCTTGGGCCCGTGACCAAGACCCTTAACATAACCTGGCTTCTTCCCCAACACACAATCAGCAACCTCGTCCTCTGTCGGGCGAGTCCCTCCGTCAGATACAGGCTGGTTCAACCTCACCTCCATTTCATCCTACATAGAATGTGGAAACTTATATAAGCATTCATTACCAAAACAAAACACAAGTTTGATAAGATATACCTAGAAACTTACATGTATCACCCTAGCCTGGTCACAACACCAACCATTCTCGTCTGTGTGGCGTGACCATTTAAACCATTCACAGCGGCCGAGAGGCTTCTTTAAGTCCTTTTCCTACAATAAAAAAAAAACTAAATAGAATCGCAAAGAAATATTCTTAATTTAAAGACTTGTATAAATATTTGTATTTACCTTCTTTGCTTTACCCGCCACAAATGCTCGTGATCCCATACAATGGGTGACAGTCTGACAGGCTCTGTTCTTCTTATTTGTCTCAGACCGTTTCTTCAAGAGTAAATAATTTGAAGTAAGCTTACAAGGTTAAATGTCGTTCTCAAATTTTAAAAAAATACTTGTAATTGTACCTTAAAGGCTTCCGATGAGAAATAGTCGCATTTATTATACAAATGTTAGACATTCATTCACAATATAAGCCTCTGCGATTGATCCTTCAGGACGAGCTTTATTAGTAACATAACCCTTAAGGGTACACAAGTACCTACAAACATAGGGAAAATTTTCCAATAAAGATATGAGCTTTTCAATAAGCATTTCAGTCCGGTTCCTATTCCGTTTCTTCTTGCAACTTTCTATGGATGTGTGGGAGGTGCGGGTTAAGTTTCGTGGTTACCGGATCGACGGTTTGCATTTTGACCCGCCAAACCCCAAAAACTTAGTTTTTAAGAGTTTACGAGTTAAAAAAGTTGTTTTGTATTGTATCTTGATAACCGGTAGTTCGGTTCCTGTTTCATTTCTTCCTGCGACTTTCTATGGACATGTGGGAGGTGCGAGTCATGTTTCGTGATTACCGGATCGACGGTTTGCATTTTGACCCCCCAAACCCCAAAAACTTAGTTTTTAAGAATTTACGAGGTAAAAAAGTTGTTTTGTATTGTATCTTTATAACCGGGAGTCCAGTTCCTGTTCCGTTTCTTCCTGCAACTTTCAATGGATGTGTGGGAGGTGCGAGTTAAGTTTCGTGGTTACCGGATCGACGGTTTGCATTTTGACCCCCCAAACCCAAAAACTTAGTTTTTAAGAGTTTACGAGTTAAAAAAGTTGTTTTGTAGTGTATCTTGATAACCGGGAGTCCGGTTCCTATTCCATTTCTTTTTGAAACTTTCTATGGACATGTGGGAGGTGCGAGTCAAGTTTCGTGGTTACCGGATCGACAGTTTGCATTTTGACTCCCCAAACCCCAAAAACTTAGTTTTTAAGAGTTTACGAGTTAAAAAAGTTGTTTTGTAGTGTATCTTGATAACCGGGAGTCCGGTTCCTATTCCGTTTCTTCTTGCATCTTTCTATGGACATGTGGGAGGTGCGAGTCAAGTTTCGTGGTTACCGGATTGACGGTTTGCATTTTGTTACAAATTGTAACAATTCCCGACGAAAGTTTTTCGTCACGAAACCTTAAATAATTCTCGATGAAATATTTTGTCACTAAAAGTAAAACAATCACCGACGAAACAATTTCGTCACAAATTGTAACAATTCCCGACGAAAGTTTTTCGTCACGAAAGCTTAAACAATTCCCAACGAAATATTTCGTCACTAAAAGATAAACATTTACCGACAAAATAATTTCGTCACCAATTGTAACAATTCCCAACGAAAGTTTTTTGTCACAAAAGGTTGTATAATTCCCGACGAAATATTTTGTCACTAAAAGTAAAACAATTACCGACGAAAGTATTTCGTCATTAATTGTTATAATTACCGACGAAAATATTTTGTCACGAAAGGGTAAACAATTCCCGACGAAATATTTCGTCACTAAAAGTAAAACAATTAACGACGAAAACATTTCGTCACCAATTGATAACGTTTCGTCGCCTAAACTTTTCCCACCAAATTTTTGGCGGGGGAAATTTCCCGCCAACTATTAGCGACGAACTTTAGTGAAGAAATAAATTGTCGTCGGTAATTGTTCGACTTTTACCCGCGAAAATTGGTTTCGTCGAGAAAGATAAAGACTTTTGCTGACGAACGTTGATTTCGTCACTAATAGTATACTATTAGTGACGAAAATAATTTTGCGGGTAAAAGTTTCGTCACTAAAGGTCAGATTTGTTGTAGTGAGTGAATCAGATATGAGGGGCGTGTTGTCACTTGGTGGCAAATAAATACTATAGAGTGGTCAAAGGGGGAAGACATTCTATTGGTGCAAATGTTTAAGCGAGGAAAGATACGAATGCTCATGCCATTGGTTCGCTGAAGGTAAGCGATGGCAAGTTCTAAGGCTTGGTCATTGGTGCAGAGTATTAAGCGACCTTGAAGTGACCTGGCTATAGGGGTCATAGGTTTAACAAATGTTGCGGTCATCGACTCCTCTAATTGGTTGTGAGGTTGGTGGGGCAGGCACGTGAAAGTCACGTCTCTCTCTCTCTCTCTCTCTCTCTCTCTCTCTCTCTCTGGAACCAACCCTAGCTTTTCCTGTGAGGCATGAGCTAGGGAGATGCCCTTGGTTCTAGCCACCTATCCATAAGCTCCCGAGATACCAACGGGCGTGGCCACCCTTAGATACTGCTTCCCGACCAAGTGTGGATGTCCCGAGTGGCAAGTATGTGTATTTAGTATTTAATATTTATATTCCAGTTGCATGTGATCCTCAGTGAGTAGAGACACTAGCTTGTGAGATCCGGAGAGCGGTTTGCAAGTAGGGATCTCGAGAGTAAGACCCGAAGTGTGGTCAGCGGGTAGAGATCCGGAGAGTCGTTTGCGAGTGGGGATCTGGAGAGTAAGACCCGAAGTGTGATCAGTAGTGGAGATCTGGGGTTTTTCTTTGTCTCGGAGTGGGGATTTCCTTTGTCTCGGAGTGGGCTCTGAAGTACTTTGGAGTGGGCTCCGAGGTGAGGCTTCAGAGTGGACTCATCTGAGGTGGCTTCAGGGGCTTCTCCGAAGTGAAGTGAGGCTTCGGAGTGGGCTTCTCTAAAGTGACGCTTCAGATTGGGCTATTGGGTTCTTCTACGGTATAGATGGAGCTCATAATTGGTGGTGGTATTGATACACGTGGAGTCAGTGGTAACATGTGCTAGTCAAACTGTGTGAGTTGTCAACCATTATCTACAGTTTGTACCTTGTAAATGTTGAACAAAATGAGAAAAAACTTACGCGCAATTAATATTTCTGACACGCAATTAATGCTGTCGGTTGAACTTTTCAAAGCAATATTTGGACTTTTCAAAGCAACGTTTGGACTTATCAAAGCAATATTTATATCCTGCCTAGCTTAATTTGTACCTTTCTTAGCTTAGTTTGAACCTTGTAAATGTTGAGCAAAATGACAAAAAGCTTATGCGCAATTAATGCTTCTAACATACAATTAATGCTCTGTCGATTGGACAAGCAACGTTTAGACTTTTCAAAGCAACATTTGAATCTTGCTTAACTTAGTTTGTACTTTGATTAGTTTAGTTTGGACACTTCTTAGCTTAATTCGTATCTATGTTATTTACATATGTTAAACTTTGTTATCAAGGTACAAATAGTTCATTGATAAAGTCCAAACGTGGTTTAATAAAGTCCAAATATTTGTAAAAAAAGTACTCCCTCCGTCCCATTTTACGTGTCCCTCTCTCTTCTTTGGGATGTCCCAAAATTGTTTACTTTTCTAAATTGTTATGCAAATTTTACTTAGTTTCTCAAATTACAATTTCTTACAATCAACACCAAAATAAAACAAACAAAAAAAGGAAACTACAATAATTATGAATAATTGTGAAAAATAAGTATAGATTCTTTTTATCTCTTTAAGTAATTAAATTCCCAAAAAAAAAACACATAAAAAAAAACAGAGTACAAATCATTGTTTCAAACCATCTTTAAAATCATTCGTCATTTGTGCGCAGAAATAAGAGCTCAGACTTGAAAGTTTAACATTGGCCAAAAAAAAAATTCGCCTAGGTGACTTTCCGAATGACTGCACAGGGAATGCACTGGTCTCGGTCTATGATAATGTAGACTGTGTACATGTCAGTGAATCTTTGAAAATCTAACAGGATATTCAATGGTATTTTCAGCCAAAAAAAGAAAAGCATCTTCTACGATATATACTACTACGGAGTATTAGTTTTGATTATATTGTACGTTCTAATTTGATACTTAAGAATATACTTAAGAATAAGCATAATTATTAAAATATTATATGTAAATTTTAAAATTTTATGATTTTGAAAATTATTTTATAATGCATTTTATTAGTTTTTGATGTATCCTACATTTTAGTAGTTTTTGTACCATAATGTTAAATGTTAAAATGAATTTTTGCTAAGAGTAATGCTGGAGAGATCAACAGGCAAATAAAAAAAGACATGGGTCGACTTGGACAATTAAAGACTCTTCATTAATTGCATAACAAATAAAAAATATTTTAGATTTAATTTTCAAAAAACTAATAATTTAGGTAAACAAATACAGTGTAACTAGCATCTCCTTCTCCCAGACCAATAGTTAATATAGAAATGTATTGTTTAGTCCCTTATTATGCAGGTTTTATATATTGAGTGTATTTAAATTAGGTAGTTATGAAATCAATCCCTTAATTGGTGTACAATTCAGGAATTAGTCCTTTACCCTAATTTTCATTTTTTTATATTACCTTTATACCCTTTATCTGTTTTAAATAGAAATTAATTTGAATGTGTTATTTTTAGTCATTATATATTATAATAGAAGTGGAGGAGTTGTGGGATCATGGCTTCCTTAAATTATGGTAGTTGATTGTGTGTGGTTTTAAATGTGATTTTAAACTGCAACATATAGGATAATCACAATTCAAAATTTTTTGAATTCTAGATTTCTCACTGTTGTGATTAAAAAGGTAATAAATTTGTTTGCATCATTGTTTAGTTCGTTATAATTGTACAGGCACGTATGTGATAAATTTGTCACTGATATTTAATAGCGTGCCAAATTTATTGCGATGGTGACAAATTTATCACTCAATCTTACTGAGAGATTCACATATATGTTCGTCATTTGCATTTTTTAGTTCGTGGAGCTTTACCTATGGGTTTTGAATGTGAGAATTTTAAATTATGCCCATTCATAAAGTGAGAAATTTTGAATTATTTGCCAAAAAAAAAAAGTGAGAAATTTTACGATTGAACAAGTAGTTTTTTTGTGTGTTACTTACTGCACGCTTCAGTAAGATTCATAGGTTTGTTCTTTATTTTGCATTTTTGATTTGGTTTATTTCTATGTTTTGAAGGTGAGAAATTGATTTTTTTTTTTTGAGAAATTTCGCATTATCTCCATTCAAAAAGTGAGAATGTTGCATCATTTCCTATTAAAAAGTGAGAAATTTGTTTTCAACAAGTGACAAATTTGATTATGTGCATTTATGGCTGGTAAAGATAAGGAAATAATGATCCCAAAAATTAAGGCATTTTCCATATTTTACTCAACTATCGTTACTTATCTTTTGGTTTCTATGTTTGAGAAGTTGTATGAAAAATTTACTTATACTTTGGTTTCTACTTTTAAGTGAGAAATTTCTCACTATGTGGCTGAGAAATTACGGGGTGAGAAATTTCTCACTCTTTGTTCTATATTAGGAAATTTCTCAGTCAAACAATGAGAAATTTCTCACTTTGTCAGATTTTAACAATCATAAAGCAAAGTGTGAGAAAATGTGAGAATTGTTGAAAAATTCATGTTCACTTTGACAGATTTTAACAATCATCAAATCATTGGATTTTTTTACGTATTATATCGATTTGTTGAGTTCTTAGTAAATGTGTGAATTTCTCATTTTTTTTTTAATGTGAAAATAGTTATGACAAAGTGATAAATTCTCAGTTACAGAAAGTGAGAATTTTATATAACAGAATGTGAGAAAACTATAGAACAGAAAGTGAGAAAAAGGAAAAAAGTATTTTCCAAATACAGATTTTTGCAATATCAACAAAAAAATTATCACTACCATCATGATCTACCCACTATCACCACACAGAAACAAAAAAAAATTACAATTGATGTAAGCTTCAGATCCTTCGATTGCTTCGTGATCTCGAGGAGTCTCGATGACCCCGACGACGATTTTTATGATAATTGGTTCATCAATCGGAGAAAATCATCTGGATCCATAAGAAAAAGTATATCTTCAATTTCGGTTAGAAGTTTTTAGATCTTCTCGAGTGATGGGTCGTCCACATCACTAGCATCAATTTGTCACCCAAAATCACTACCATCATCATTGACATACCCACTATCACCATTATCATCATTCAAGAAACACATTTCTGTGTAGTGATGGTAGAGAGAGAGAGAGTGATAGACAAATCGCGAGAGAGAGAGAAAGGGAGAGAGGCATATTGAGAGAAATATAGAGAGAGATTGTGAAATATACATATGTACATATATGTTTAATCTGAGCAATTTTTGGGGTTTCAATTCCAAACCCCTAATTTCAAGGTGATGGTAGAGAGAGAAACATTTGACAGTTTCCACATATATATACATATATATATATAATATGAGGGTATTTTGGTCCTCTAAATAGGTGAGAGACTAATTCTTACTTTGTGTTATGTTAAGGATCAATTTCTAAAAATGGGGGGCTATAATGGGCTATATATTAAGTATCCCTAGTTAATATTAACATATAAAAAATTAATAATTTAGGTAAACAAATAGAAATTGGGAGTAATTAGCATCTCCTTCTCCCAAATTAATGTCGTGGCTAGTAGAATTGCCAAAAGATAAATTCTGAATTGTTTGTTTCAAAATTTGGATTTTATTTTCTCAAAAAGTTGACTCATTTTAATGTCGTTTTTGCAAACCATGACATTCAATTAAGTGTCATTTTTATAAAAATAATAATTTAATGTCCTTTCTTTTTTTTTTTTTTAAAGGAGAATGTCGTTTTTAATAAGAACGTTTTATACTTCTTTTGTTTGTAACTTAAAACCCACCCTAGTTTAGTAAATAAGTCTTTTTTTGAGCAATTAAAGTGGAAATAGCTCGGAGGGATAATTACTTTTCAGTTATTTTTATGTGTCAAAATTAAAAGTCAGTCTACTACTTTTTCAAATTGAAAAAAAATCAACTTTTTTTGTAAAATAAAAACGTCTTCAAATTTGACACGACGTTTTGGAACAACTATTTATACGGATGAGAGCAACTCTTCGAAATATTTTGGAGTATGTTTGGAGCTACACTCTTCTAAACGTAGAAAGCAACCCGTTTAAAAGTCATGTGCAACTCTTCTCCAGGGCCGGTCTCGAGTATTTGGAGGCCTGAGACAAACTACTGAGAAGCCCTTATACGGGAGTTTGGGGGCAACGGCGCCCCCAAGGCGATTTTTTGGGGGGTCTACTTATACATAATTAGCAATTTTCTTAGGTTTTGCTTATACATAATTGACGATTTTTTTGAGGTCTACTTATAATACGAGTCTATTTGTGAAACTTAAACATTGTATGGTGTATTCCAAAATTTTAGAGGGACCTATTTCTAAAACTCAAAAAATTCTTTCACTAAAAGTGTAATTTTCAAAATTCTAGGAGGTTTTGCTTTTGAGTTTTATATACATCTATATCAATATATACGTAGTTGATGGCACTAAATTGGGTCTTGGGGAGGCCTAAATGTAAAATACTAAAAATCTCAAGGTAAAAATGTAAATATGAAAATTTCATGTACGCCCTCAACATTTTGTAAACTTTGATGGCCGGGGCGGTTGCCCCTTTTGCCCCCCACCCTTTTGGGCTGGCCATGCTCCTCACAGCGTTGGAAGCAAGTCTTCAAACATTTTAGTGCAAGTTTAGAACGTTGAAAATAAAAATCAACTAAAATTTAAAAAAATTATTAAAAAGTTGATTTTTTTAAATTTTTTTTTTTTTTATGGCTTTTTAATTTTTAAATTATTGTTGAAATGTTTTTAGCAATCAAAAAGTAGTGGACTGACTTTTAAATTTTGTACAAAAAGTTAATTAAAACCTAATTATCCGTATCTTGAAAATCTTCTATAAGGCCATGTTATCCCGTGTTTGGTGCTGCAATCCATGTGATTATTTTATCTCAAGGAGGTCTTTTATCCTATTGAGTATGAGATAACTCAAGACCATGGGAGGGTGGTATTAGGTGGGATAAGAGAGTTTGGGATAACTTTTGGTACAAATTTTTATTTATTTATTTATTTTTTCCAGATTTTTTTCCCAATTTCTATTACTATTATTATTATTATTATTTTATTTTCTACTTTCTTTTTCAAGTTTTTTTTTTCTAGCTTTGTTTTTTAAAGATTTGTTTTTTTTTTCTTAAAAAGTTTCTGATCTGCTCTTTTTTTTTCCTTTCAAATCTCTTTGGTTTTTTTTTTTTTTAGATTTGTTTTGTTTAAGAACATCTCAGATCTTTTTTTTTCCCTCCCATATTTGCTTCTTCTTTTTTATTTTTATTTTTTGTTCTTTAGATCAACTTTTTTTCTTTTGTCTTTATGACTTGCTTTTTTAAAAAAAAATTTAGATCTAATTTTTTTTAGATCTTTTTTTTATAATTATTATTGCTAAAAAGCAACAATTTAGTTATTAACCGGAACTTATGTTCAGCATGCCTAAACACATGATTAGGATATAACAACTTATCCGACATTTTTATCTGGTACGTTCCAAACACAGGACAGTACAATAGCTTATCTGACAGGATTACTGTCCTATCTGATCTTGCCTTATCCTATCCTATCCTATCCGACCTGCCAAACGAGGCCTAAGTGTGATTCAATTTTGGTGTTCGTAAATAAACCACGTCAAAAAATAAAGGGTAATACTTGGGACACACCCAAAGACACAACTTTTTGGACACAACCTCAGAGATGTGTCTATCTCTTTCTTGTGTCACTGTGAGATTCAGTGACATCACAGGAGAAATATAGACACATCTTTTGAGTTGTGTCCCAAAAATTGTATATTTAGATGTGTCTCAATCTTTATTCAAAAATAAAATGTAAAATGAAAGTAATTGCTTGGTGTAAAGTGTGGTTGGCATATGCCAACAAAAGAGAGATGGAAACAGTGTATTATTAGTGTTTTCATAGCAACTCCGATGGTAAGTAGTATCATTTTGAGTATTCAAAACACCCTGTTGAATCCTTTAATATTGTTTTTGGTGACTTAAACAGACTTTTTTTTTCCCTCAAAACATTTCAACCATAGTATCTAAAATGAGTATTCATATTAATATTTAATGAGTAAGTTTATTGTGAGAAGCTTCTCATGTGAGAATGCGAGTTTTAACTGTTAGATGAGCATTTGGCCATAAGATTTCCAAAAATCTCGAGATGCATTTATTGCTAAATACTTATCCAACGAGTAAAAACCGATTTCTCATATGAGAAGCTGCTCACTATAGACTTGCATATATTTAATACTTGCATATATTTAATACATTCCAATCACTGTCAACTCCAATATATTATTTAAGGCTAAAATCAAGGGTAAGGACGTAGACACAATTTTTGGATCGCCTTGTTTTCTTTCTTCAAAAGTCCTAAGTTTGAATTCCCAAATCATGAGTTTTCAAAAGACTAATTCTATGTTTTTCAAATCTTAATTCCAAATTCTCATCTTAAATGATGTGACAATAGCACCACCCTTAATATAAATGGGACCACTTCAACATAATCTACTCAAAATTTTGTAGACTCACTATGACGTCATTTGTTATAAAAATTTAAAATTAAAATGTCAAAAACATAGCGGTTTCTATTAAATTACAGTTTTTGGGATGATACATATTTGAATCCCCATTAAAGTTCTCAGTAGCTCCTCTACAAAAAGAACCAACCGTCTTTATCTATCAAAAAATTGGTGCATTGAATACTACTCCTTGTATCATGGATCAAATTTCTTCTTTCCTCCAAGGGCCCCATGATTATGAACCCCCAACACATGCCATCTCCTTGAAAAGGTACAACGAGCTTGCTGCCTTACATCATGCCATCTCCTTGACAGTGTACAAGGTGCATGTTGAGCTGATTTTGGTACTGGAGGAGATCACTTGTGAGTTTATCCAAAGCCGCAAGCTGGTCCTCTTTCGTGACTTGGTAATTGCAGTACCATGTCAAGTTAGTACAGTCTACATGATAAACTACATATGTAGAACCAAGTTCTTATTATGTGGGGTCTCGTGTTTGAACCTCCTTATCGGACTCTCCCTAGTCATAAGGGTTGCTCGTGGAATTAAGTTATTTAAGAGTCTTCGAAACTGTGCTCAAACGCATGTTGGCTTACTCAATGATGAGCGTGTAGTGCTTCTCCGCCAAGTACCTGAGCTCGACTACCTAGTGCCTCCTTTGTTCTTGGATGAGAGCCGAATGGTGTCACGCCAACTTGGTATTATTAGCAAGTATTATATGCTCTTCTTTGTTGTATGGGCTATATTCAAAGTCATGGTGGTCCTGATGCCATTTCTGGCTTATTACACCTAGCTAGCTAGCTTTATGTGAGTTTCTCTTCTTCTTCTTCTTTTTTTTTTTTTTTTTTTTTTTTTTTTTTGAGATTTTTTATATGCCTTCTTATTCTGAACTTGCATGCCTATTTTTACTTGATTTTGAACTTCTTATTCATTTTGCATCTCTCTCAGAGGCTACGTTTTTTGCAATTTTTTTGGGTATATCAACTCGTAAGTTTGTTTTTTTTTTTTGGTAATGATATTGTAAGAAAAACTTATCTTATGACGCTTAGATGAGAAAGCAGCCATATGATTCTTGAGGACTTCGAGATATATTTATGGTTACTTTCCATCCAAGATTATACGATTGAGAAGTTTTTTACATTAAAATTATCCTTTTTTATATGTTAAATGTGTACAGGACACCCCCTACACGGAAGTGAAGCAGCTTGCTGTTTGTGATGGTGTCTTTTTGAAATGGTGCCAGTGTTTTGTCTGGGGAAGATTATTATGACAGATTTTGGACAATTTAATATTTAGCTTGCTCTATGAAATTGTACTTACTGCCTTTTTTTTTTTCCTTTTTCTTCTTTTGTTAACGGACAGTTTGTATTATAATTGTTAGATGGTTTAGTTAGGGACTAATGTTTAACTCTGCTTCGTTGGTAATTTGTTGTTTACATTTGTCTTTAAATGTATTTGGGGTTATGAAGTTGTCAGATTTTGTATCTCAGATATTTTCCACAACACCAATCATGCTGAGATGATAAAACACTTTTAACAAACACTTCTAAATATATTTTATTTCTTTTTTGAGTGGCACTGAAATTATCTAGCCTCCACACTGCAGTATTACCTAGGAGTGTGTTTGTTAAAAACAGGGTGTTCATGGGTTGGGCGGGTCGGTTTTGGCCCTCAGCCGATCACCCAACCCGAACATAGTCTGGACTGTAGGTAGAGTTTAATCCGTGAAATACTTGTGTATCTCGCTCCCTCCCTCAATCTTCTCCCCAAAATTCGTTTCTCCCCCTTTCTCTAACTGTGCTCCCAGAAGAAAAATATTCATGAAGACTTATTCTCCTTCTCTCTTCGAATTCTTCTCTCTCACTCTTCTCTCACTCCCAACAACACTAGAGAGTTTGAGCTTTCTCAATTTTTTTCACAGAGAATACAGAAATAAGAAATATGGAGTAAAACAAAAAAGAAAAAGTGAGGGAGAATGGGAGGCGGATAATAGAGAAAAGAAAAAAAAGGTAAGTCTATTGTGAGAAGCTTCTTGTATAAGAAGGCAGGTTTTAACCGTTAGATGATCATCTAGCAATAAATGCATCTCTAGATTTTTGAAAATCTTATGGCTAGATGCTCATCTAACGGTTAAAACTTGTCTTCTCATATGAGAAGTTGCTCATTCTAACATTGCCCAAACAAAAAATACACGATGCCTTGTTGCTCATGATGATGTGCTGAAAAGCCTGAAATTATGGGGAGTTGTGCCAAGTCTTTTGACTTGTCCAAGTTCCAACACACAAAATAATTATAAACACACTGGGTACGTGTACTAGGTGAACGCACTGGGTTTTTAAGTTTAAAAAATGGTGAATGCATTGGGCTTTTAAGTCTAAAAAATTCACGGGTCAGCAGATCGGCGGGATGCGACGTGGGTTAGTGGGATGCTTCGCGGATTTTTTAGACTTAAAAGTCCAGTGCGTTCGCCCAGTGTGCTTATTTAGTATGCACTGGAGCCTAATTCAGTGCGCACTGGGTGAACGCACTGGGCTTTTAAGTCTAAAAAATCTGCGGGTCAGCAGGGCGGCGGGATGGGGCATGAGTTAGTCCGGGCGCTTCGCAGATTTTTTAGGCTTAAAAGTCCATTATGTTCGTCCAGTACGCACTGGAACCTAACTCTGTAATTATAATTATATATATATATATATACACACACATCCCCAGTATGGCCAATACACTAAGGAAAAATAATAAAAAAAAGGAAAAGAAAGAAGGAAAAGCAATAAAAATTCAAAATCTTACCCAGACTTTTCCATTGAATCTTCTTTTAAGTACTAGAAGGTGCCACACATACTCGAGTTCTATTTTTGAGCAGTTTTTTTTTTTTTTGCCAATTGCTCAAGTAGTTTTTTGGAGCAGTAATTTTTAGCCAAAACTATTAAGAATTTTTTTACTTTTACAATTGGGCATTTTAATCCCCTTGTAATAATTTTTGGGAAAGGAAAATTGTATTAGTTTACGGGTAATTATTGATGATAAAATCCAAAAAGTGGGAATTCCTCCCTTTCCTTTTATATATGTACTAAAGGAGTGGTACTTACTTTGTGAGTGCAAGTGATTGGGTGGTTGAGAAAAGTTATATTATTTAAATTTTGTTTCAAATGACATTTTGATACCTTTGCGAGAAAATTTGATAAATAAATTGTATAGGTTTTAATGTTGGTGTTAAGGAAATTTTCTTTGGTACCATTCTTTCTCTCTTTCTATATTATTGTAGATATATATAATAGTATAATATAAGTATACTAGGTATTGCCCGTGCCCGAGGGCACTACCCGAAAAAAAAAAAAAAAAAAAAAAAAGAGCAGTAACAAATGATTCCAACTCTTGAATAGTATAACGTGTACAAAAGTCGTAAAAACAATCGACAAAGTCCCCTTTGTTATTTTAACTTTAGACCATGTTAACACGCACTACTGAAAAAATTCTAACACACATACGTTCATTAAGTATTTAAGTCCATGTACCATCGGCACTTAATACAAGTTCACTTGTACTTTTAACTACAAATGGAGAAGAATATGTTACACTAAAATCCCAAAATTCTACAACTGAAAAATTCAATAGAAACAAAACATCATAGACTCATAATCGTTGTCACATCATGTGGTACAACTGCCCTACAAATTTGACAACAATAATATTCAACATATAAAATTCTAAAAATTAAGAGTCTTAGTCGGGATCAACCCCATCAGTCTGGTTCCTGAGAAAATATATTTACACCCAAATATATTCGGAAATAATAATGACTGAAAGCACAAAAAAAGGGGGGGGGGGGGGGGGGGGGGGGGGGGGGGGTTAGCCATGGCGGCGGTGGTGGTCATTGTGAATACTGAACAATAAAAAGGGTTAGCCATTTACTCTAGATAGCATTGTCCTCGAAGTGGTTCAAATTAGATCAACCTCGAGGAACTTCAAATTTCAATTCTACTTCAATTGTAGTTCCTGTGGAGAAACATGAAATTATTATTACGTAAGTTGGTAAATTAACACTGAATAAAGAGAATAGCTACAAAAAAAATATGCATACACATTTACTCGTAGGGTTATTGATGAAATTGGGAAAGAAACATTAAAAAAAGAGTCAAAAATATTGTGCTTCAATCTACCTCGGGCTTTGGCGGACTTTAAAAGATATTTGAGCTATTAAAAAAAAAGGATAGGAAACTGTGCAAGTCTTATGCTCACATACAGCATGTACTCTGCAGATTTTGTTGAATCGCCTAACTAAAAGAGAATACTTTCCTAAACCTTGAAATGAATGGCTAAATTTATGACATGCTGGCCTTCTACTTGGAATCCAAAAGAAATTGAATAGTTGATCTGCTCAAGCCAACACATTCTTTGGCCAGTACAAACACAAATGATACAAAAGTTTGCAGGGTACAGGGAACCAAACAATCCAAACCATGTACTTTTTGTTACATTGAATATCGAATAGCTTGTTGGAACTAAATAAAAGTTTGCATTTTCAATAAAGATGGAAATCAAGTAACACAGCTTTGTGCTAAAAACACACCAATTTTTTTTTATTTGCCAAGTAGGTCAAAGCACATCAACCAACTCCCATCTCTCAATAAAGGGTTGTTATTTGACAAAAATGAGTTACCAAATAAATAGCAATTGAAGGCAAAAACCCAGAGGGAGTTCTATGAAAATCAATCTAGATTTTTTGTGTGTGAAACCTGCCATTTCACAAATCAGTTTGGAGCACCCTACAAAGTTCATCCAAATCTTTAGCTATTAGCCATTCTATTCTCTCTGTTGCAGCACCATTTTATAAATGAATAGCAAAAGAATCCAACAACAGAAGATTTCCCTAATTGTCCAAATTCAATGATGAAGCAGCGAATTTAGCATACCCACATCAGAAAAACTTGAAGAAATAGAGTTTAATTGTTTAAGTGAAAGAGGAAAGCAAGTAACTTGTAGCACATCCTTTTGAATGGTCTGACAATTGTAGTAGTACTCATTTGAATGGCATATTGGAGCAGCATATGAAGTTACTCAATAGGAATCGAAAAATAAGCTACCGCAATCAAGAAGTCACTCAGTTTTTGGCATTGTGGAGTACTATTTATGCTCCAAATCCCTTCACTTTTCTACCCTAAACCAATATACACAGGAATGCACAACAAAGCCAGTCCTTTCTTTTTTTCTTGACAAAAATTAATTTAGATAATAGATTGCATCTCGCTTTTACAATATCTCTACTCATCAATTTGAAGGTGCTCATTCTAGACATTAAGAAAATTAAAAACCCAAAAGTGTAGATGTGGAATTTGTATATCCCAATCATGTGCAATAATACCAAAAAAGAAATCTTGGTCACTCTTGAAGCCATGTAATTTAATTCTAGAAGCTTCTGAGAGTTTCACGAATTTAATTTTGCAACAGAACATAATCCAATTGTAGAAATAGTAGTTAACACGCACTGAAAAATAGGTACTGGAACTACAAAAGGGTGAGCTGCCTAGCTAAAGACTCTCTGTGAACCAAACACTTGACAATGCCACTATGAAAGTCAATGATTCGAATCCATCTACACAATGGAATGACAATTATAAACTCAAGCAGAACGACCAGTCAAAATCATTCAAAGTAGAAAAGAAATAGAATAAATAACATGCTTAAGCATATATAATAAGGTTTTGAGGTTCCTCATTAAAGTTGCAAAATGTGCTCACTCATGTACGGTGTACTGGGAGACTGAAAACAACACATAATATATACCCGTATATTGCAATTAAAGAAAGGGACGAAACTTGAACCAAACCAAAATAAGCAAACATGACAGAACGCGAACCTCCTTAAATTTACCCAAGAAAATTAAATTATAATGAGCTATTAGTTTGTTTAAAAGCAACACAGAAAAGAATTCAAAAGGAAACAAATAATAAGAAAACCCACGTGTGGAATCAAAGCTTCACCTAACTCATTGTTAGAGCCACCTGTGGAATCAAACAAAAGAAAAGAAAAGAATCACAAAAGAATCTAATCAAATAAAAAATGGTTGGAATGTTGAAAAACAAACCATGGCTTCCATTTTTGTGAGACCCACCTATGGAATCAAAAGAAAAAAGAGGGAAAAAAAAAGAATTACCAAGAGAAAAAAGAGGAAACAAACCCTGGCTTCCATTTCAGTGATTGAAATTAAAGGAACATCGAAATTAGGAACATAAAATTGAAATAAAAAACTTAGAAACCTACATGAAACACTTAAAAACAGAGACAACTCTACAAATCTCTGCTGATGACAAATCACCATCAATCACTTTTTGACCCAAAAGTTTTAAATTTCAACCAAAGTTCTTGCAATGTTCTTACCTTTAAGGGTGTTTGGGGCGGCAAACTCAAAAACTCTTGACTGCAAACAAAAAGGAGGACTTTACTCTGTTTTTTACTTTCTCAAACATTAGGATTTTACCTGCAAAAAAATCAATACGAAATTAAAGAGAAACAAAATAAAGGGATGGAAAAACACTAAGCAAACCCCTCCTTCTAAAACCTAAAAAAAAAAGAGTAGGGGGTAATTATCGAGCGGAGAGAGAAGCTTGAGAGAGATACCTGGAAGAACAATCTTAAACTTTATACCCAAAACTGGAAGAGAGAGTGAGAGAGAGGGGGGGAGAGGGCACGGAGTTTCCGGTGGTGGAGATTTGTTGGTGGCGGCCTGGTGGGCACTGATCGACCGGAGAGAGTAGCTTGAGAGAGAGGAGATTGAAAGTTACCTGGGGTTTAGAGAGAGTCTGTGAGTTTTAGAGAGAGAGAAGAGAGGGGATGTATGAAATGTGAAATGCTGAAATGTAAGAGAGGTCAGGTGGGTCTTTTTTGTTCGGTTCCCGGTTCCCTTCTTCTTTCTTTCTTTCTTTTTTTTGAATTTGAATTTCTGAAATGGTCTTGGGAGTCTTCTACCGAATCTACCCCTTGAAATTCAAGTGAATCTCAACCGTTGCTTGTCTTTATGGTTGACAAATCTCAGCCGTTCTTTGTCTTCTCCTCGATTGAAGACAAACCCCTTCCTCCCTTATTATATAGATATTACTTCATCAGGTCGATTCGGGTGACCCGAAAAGAGGACAACACCCGTGACTCGAACCAAACCTGCCTAAAAATTTAAACTATAACTATGACTCCATTCGATAACCCACGAAACTGACCAATCGGGTTCGGGCCGGTTCGGGTCAATCAGATTTCACGGGTTTGCAGTAAATATGATCACCCCTAGTAAAAAGTGTTTGTTAGCCTAAAGTGTCTATGTGAAAAGTGTTTGTCACTCAAATATTACTCTTTCCAAAATGAAGTGTTGGAAATATAATTTGAAATTTTCAAATTATTCTAGAACAAACTTGGTGAAGTAATAACAAGTAGGTGGTGGTTAGTAGTTTTATGGCTGTCTAGGTATTCCTAGGTCTTTTGGCATTTTGACAGGTTTGGACAAACTTGCCCCTTGAATGTCATAATCTAAATCTAAAACTTTTGAAAAGTAACTCACTAGTTGATGATGCCGAAAATTGGTAAGAGAAATTCAGAGAGGGGTATTGAGAGACACAAAAGATTGAATGTGGTTCGGCCCCGTTAATGAGATGACCTACGTCCACGGCTGCGTCGGAGCGCTTCAGTAGCAGATCACCGGTGGGCGTGGTGAGCCAACAGTTTGGGCGGCACTACTAGTAAAACCGACCGGGTGTATGTGTCTCAGTGAAAGTAATCTGCTATTCTCTAGGTTAAGAAAGCCCCCCCTGTAAAGAGGGTAGGCAGACTCTTTTATAGATGCAAGAGTCCACCTATACATGACAAGTATTTAGATTAGGAAGCCTAATCTAATTACAATTGATTTACATAAATTTAGGAGAGTTCCCTAAGTGGTTTATGAAACTGCTTATTCTTTCCAATAGTCTTCTGACCGGATTAGGAAACTGTGGAGAGGCCTGGTGGTCACGCTGAACTCCAAGGAGAACAGCCGCACTGTACGCTCGGGCTATAGGTCCATCCCAGGCGGTCATAGTCAGAGAGCTCGGGACTGGTGGGCCATACGTGCCTCCTTCGGATTTTCTGGGGTCTTCCCTGCTGATGTGGCGGTTTGACCTTTGACTGGGTATTTCTGGACATATCAGCTGCCCCCTATTTTCAAGGCTGATACGACGCTACATCGGACGAGGTTTGAAAATTGGTGCCGCCCTGATGAACCGTCCGATAAGAGGTCGGGACTCTGCCCGGGGTGAGACAGGTCGTGCTGGTCAACTGGGGTATGGACCGAGCGGTGACCCTGTGGTCCCGGGTCCTGCCTCTGCCATGTGTCAACTGGTCACTGGCCTGGTCAGGATCAAACGATACCAACGTGGGAGTAACCGAGCTGTTTACGTGGTAACCAAGCCGTCTCTTCATGCATTAAATGCTTGCGCCTTTTGAGGCGACGCTTCACATACCCGAGGTGACACCTGTAGGGCTATTTTGGGCGGGAAGGTTTCCTGGCTGTTAGATCTGGCTTGATCTGGACCATCTGTGCCCGGGCGGTTGACTCAGGTAACTAGGTATGGACCTTCCCAGTTTGGCCCCAACTTTCCGTGGGCCGGGACCTTGGTAGATTGGTTTACAGCCTTAAGGACCAAGTCTCCCACTTGGAAACCGCGGTGCTTGACTCTGCTGTTGAAGTACCGGGAGACTTTCTGCTTATACGTTGCCACTTTCAGATAAGCACGATCTCTTTTCTCTTCTACCAAGTCTAGTTCTCCTCTAAGTGCTTCCTCGTTGCCCCATTCGCTGAAATTTTCCACTCGGTAAGTAGGCAACCCGAGCTCTTTGGGGACTACCGCCTCGAACCCGTAGGTGAGTGAGAACGGTGTTTCGCCTATTGCCGCTCAGGGAGTTGTACGGCAGGCCCACAGGAGGGTTGGTAGTTCTTCTGCCCAAAGGCCTTTGGCGCCTTCAAGCTTAGTTTTGATTGACTGCAGAATAGTTCGGTTGGTCACCTCGGCCTGGCCATTGGCTTGAGGGTGCTCGGGGGAGGAGTAATGATTCGATATCCCATAGACTGAACAGAACTACCAAAACACCGGGGTGTCAAATTGTCTGCCGTTGTCACTGATCAGGACCCGGGGGATGCCGAACCTGCTTAGGATATTCTTCTCAATGAAAATTTTCATTTTCTTCTCGGTGATTGTGGCAAAGGGTTCGGCTTCCGCCTACTTGGTGAAATAGTCCACAGCAATGACAACGAACTTGACTTGTCATTTTCCCATTGGGAGGGGACCGACAATATCTATACCCCATTGAGCGAATGGCCAGGGACTGAGAACTGGCGTTTGAAGCTCTCCCAGACGGTTAATCATAGGAGAAAATCTTTGACATGTGTCACATCTTTTGACATACTCTTGGGAATCCCGGGCCATGGTCGGCCAGTAATATCCCTGCAATAGGCCTTTTTGGAGAGTGCACAGTCTCCGGTGTGATTCCCGCACACTCCCTCGTAGATTTCGTACAATATCGCTTGGACCTGTGCAGGATGGACACAACGGAGATATGGGATTGAGAATCCTCTCTTGTAGAGGACGCCATCAATGATATGGTATCTAGCCGCCCAATATTTGACCCGGCGGGCTTCCCCTCTCGCCTCTGGTAAAGCCCCGGTTATTAGAAATTTCACGATTAGATCCATCCAGCTGGGTACTAGGGCAACCGGTTCGACCTCCAAGCATTCTGAGTAGGCCACACTTGGCTCGGGTAGGTATACAATCCTTATCCCAGACAAGTCTGACTCAGAAGACTAAGCCGGGCGGGCTAACCGATCAGCCCTAGTATTTTCTCCCCTCGGTAATTGCATAACGGAGAACCCCTCTTCTTTGAAACTGCTCGGACAAGGGCCAGATAGGCCACCATGTTGTCCTCCCGAGCTTCGTATTCTTGATAGACTTGGTTTACCACGAGCTGGGAGTCGCTGTACCCTTGAATCTGTTGTGCCCCCATTAAGGTAGCCAGTTGCAGTCCAACATACTCGGCCTCATTGTTGGAGGCTCGAAATCCAAACCTAAGTGCATACTCGAGCTGGATTCCATCTGGCGTAGTCAGGATGATCCCTGCCCTGCTGCCCTGTTTGTTGGAAGACCCATCCACGTAAAGTATACAGATTGGGACACTTGGCTGTAGCCCGGGCGGTGGAACTGGTAGGTTGAGCTCTTCCATCGGATGCTCCGGGTATGTGAACTCAACAAGAAATTTTGCTACGGCTTGTCCTTTGATCGTCGTCCGGGGTCGATAAACTACTTCAAACTCTTCTAATTCCAAGGCCCATTTAACAAGCCTTCCAGACGTCCCAGGCCTGCTCAAGATCTTGCGAAGAGGTAGGTCCGTGAGGACCACGATGATGTGGACCCGAAAGTACGGGCAGAATTTCCGAGCAGAGGTAATGAGGGCCAATGCAAGCTTCTCTATCCGGGAGTATCTGATTTCTGCACCTTAAAGTGCCCGGTTGGTATAGTAGACTGGGAATTGTATCCCGTGCTCTTCTCAGATAAGGGCCGAGCTGACCGCTGAGGGTGATACTGCCAAGTATAATAATAACTCCTCGTCTGGCATGGGTGTTGAGAGTAGAGGGGGCGATACTAAGTACTTCTTGAGTTCCTGGAACGCACCCTCGCACTCTTTCGACCATTGAAAGGCCTTGTGGAGGATTTTAAAAAATGGCAGACACCGGTCAGTGACTCGGGAAACAAATCTGTTCAATGCGACGACCAGCCCAGCCAAGCTCTGAACTTCCTTGGTTGACCTGGGCGAACGCATGTTTATGATGCCCTGAATTTTCTCGGGGTTTGCCTCGATACCCCGTCTGCTGACTAGGTGTCCCAAAAACTTCTCGGACGAGACGCCAAATGTGTATTTGGATGGGTTCAACCTCATCCCGAACTTCCTCAAAATGCTGAAGGCCCCGACTAGGTGCTCAAGATGATCGGACTCGTCCCGGCTTTTGACCAAGAGATCGTCAATGTATACCTCCATAGACTTCCCGATTAGGTCCTTGAACATGTGATTGACAAGGACCTGGTAGGTTGCCCTGGCATTTTTGAGGCCGAAGGGCATTACCTTGTAGCAATACGTTCCTTGATCTGTGATGAAGGAAGTCTTCTCTTCATCCCTGGGGCACATGCTAATCGGATTGTACCCCGAGTAAGCATCCATGAATGAGAGGAGTGCATGACTTGCTGTGGAGTCCACGAAGAGGTCTATCCTGGGCAGCGGATAGCAGTCCTTGGGGCAGGCTTTGTTTAGGTCGGTGAAGTCTATGCACATCCTCCACTTCCCATTGCTTTTCTTAACCAGTACCAAGTTGGCTAACCAATCGGGATATTGGACCTCTCAGATAGATTTTGCTTT
This sequence comes from Hydrangea macrophylla, assembly GCA_033977485.1. Classification (NCBI taxonomy): domain Eukaryota; kingdom Viridiplantae; phylum Streptophyta; class Magnoliopsida; order Cornales; family Hydrangeaceae; genus Hydrangea; species Hydrangea macrophylla. The sequence goes on from CM066987.1 coordinate 50,868,612, forward strand.
CAGGAGATTTTCTACTTCTTCTGACATCATCGCCTGCCGTTCGGGGGTCATGCCCCGTCTTTTCTGCTTCACCGGCCGGGATTCTGGATTGACATTAATTCGGTGAGATATCACCCGGGGGTCTATCTCGTGCATATCTTCGTGACACCAAGCGATATGTTGCAAGAAATGAACCAATTCTTCCCTGAGGCCGGGCTTCAGGAGGGTGCCGACGCTAATCGTCAGGTCGGGGAGCTGAGGGTCTAGCATCACTCATTCCAGTTCCTCTACCGGACCCACTCTGTCACTGTGGTCTCTTGGGTCCATCTCCTGGACGCTCAGTGTTTCTGTGATGACTTCTCGATGCAGGGAGCTGACATAACAACTCCGGGCGGTTGCCTGGTCCCCTCGCAAGCTTCCAGGCCCTTGGGGGGTTGGAAACTTCACCACCAGACTATACGTCGACACAACCGCCCTGGCATTGTTGAGCATCGGCCTTCCGAGGATGACATTGTACTCGGACGGGGCGTCCACGATCACCAAGTTTGCCAATGCAGAGACCTACTGGGGGTAGGTCCCCATAAGAACTGAAAGTTCAAAGGTATCTAGCGGTTGTGTGCTGAACCCATTGAAACCTACTAGGGGAGTGGCTACTGGTCAGAGGCGATCCCTGAAAATCCCGAGTTAATCAAAGGCTGAGACGAACATGATATCGGAGGAATTGCCCGTGTCAACCAATACCCTTTTTACCAAATAGTTCGCTACTGAGACCGTCACCACCAAGGGGGCATCATGAGGGCAATGCAGATCTTCTATGTCATTGGATGAGAACGTTAGCACATCGATCGGTGGGGAGCTGGTGGATTGGACATGCCAGACATCCGACTGTGATGCCCGAGCATGCCTCTTCTTGGCTGACTGTGAATCCCCACCTCCCGAGGTACCTCTGGATATTACGTTGATTTGCCCGAGGGGCAGTGGCTGATCCTAGGCTTGGGCGTCTGGCCGAGATCGTCTGTCTACTGCGACGAACTCGGCGAGATGGCCCTGTTCTATCAGCTTCTCAATGGCGATTTTAAGCTTGAAGCAGTCCTCTGTGTCATGCCCGTGATCTTTGTGGAAGCGGCAGAACTTATCCCAGTTTCTTTTACCGGGCAGGCCCCTCAGCTTCGCTGGCTGTTGGAGTAGCCTTTGAGTCTCGACGGTGGCCATGACCTCGTGGATAGGCCGGGCAAGAGGTGTGAAGGCGATCGGGGGCTGATCTCGGGCTCCTCTCTGTTGGTCTTGTCTGGGCTTCTTTCCCGGACCCTTTTCAAAGCCCTCGTGCTTTCGCTTAGCTTTCGGGGACTCATCTCCCATGAGGCTAGCACGTTTGGACTTCAAAAATTCTTTCGTGTCAATATATTTTCCGACCCTCTCCGAGAGCTTCACCAGGGTTGCCGGTTGGTCATGATGGAACGATGTAGTAACTTTGGTGTGTTAAACTCCTGAGCAAAAAGCCATGATGGCGGCCGTCTCATTCAAGTGACGAATTTGAAGCCTCTATTGATGAAACGATCCATGTAGTCCTTTAGGGATTCCCCCTTTCGTTGCTTGACGGTCAGCAGTTGGGTGTCCGATTGCGACCCATCTAGCATCCCTACGAATTGGCTAATGAAAAGCTAGCTCAGTGTCTTGAAGTCATCAACCGTTCGGGGTTTAAGAGCGTAGAACCACTGCACGGCAGGCCCTTTGAGAGTACTGGAGAAGGCCAGGCACAGTAACTCATCGACAGTGGTAACCAATGCCATCTAGGCCTTGTAGGTACAAACGTGATCCACTGGGCTCCCTGTTCCATTGTAAGAGCTGAGATGCGGGGCTTAAACTTTCATGGGATGGGAAACCCGGTGACGCGAACGGTGTAGGGCGACTCGGTCTCTGTGTTGGTATGATCATGGCGCTGCTTGCGGCCTAGCTGCTCGATCTATTTCTGCAGGTCCTGGATTTGAGCGTTCACGTCTTTCCGCTCGGTCTTCCTTTTGGTGTCTAAGCGATAGATCGGATCAAATGATGAGGCCTCTTCTTCGAAGTGTGTTGTCCTCGGGGATAGGACCCGGCTCTGGCTCTGGGTGATCGTGTGCCTAAGATCCCTCTGGCTCCTGGCCGGGGGGTCTTCGGCTGACTCCCAGTCCATATGTCCTGGTCCCTCCTTTCCCACAGACGGCGCCAAACTGATGATGCCCAAAATTGGTAAGAGAGATTCAAAGAGGGGTATTGAGACACAAAAGATTGAATGTGGTTCGGGCCTGTTAATGAGGTGACCTACGTACACGGGTGCGTTGGAGCGCTTCACTAGCAGATCACCGGTGGGACTGGTGAGCCAACAGTTTGGGCGGCACGACCAGTAAAACCGACAGGATGTATGCGTCTTAGTGAAAGTAAACTGCTATTCTATAGGTTAAGAATGCCCCCCTCCCCCTGTAAAGAGGTTAGGCAGACTCTTTTATAGATGCAAGAGTCCACCTATACATGGCAAGTATTCAGTTTAGGAATTTTAATCTGATTACAACTGATTTACATAAATTTAGGAGAGTTCCCTAAGTGGTTTAGGAAACTGCTTATTCTTTTCAACAGTCTTCTGACCGGATTAGGAAACTGTGGAGAGGCCTAGTGGTCACGTTGAACTCCAAGGAGAACAGTCGCACTGTACGCTCGGGCTGTGGGCCCATCTCGGGCAGTCATAGCCAGAGAGCTCGTGACTGGTGGGCCATACGCGCCTCCTCCACATTTCCTGGGGTCTTTCCTGCTGATGTGGCGGTTTGACCTTTGACTGAGTATTTCTGGACATATCACTAGTAATTCTTGAATATAATTTAGCGAAATTCAATTAAGGAAGTAGAGTTTTCAGGAAGCATCACAATTAATGGTTAATAGGAAGTCATCTCTCTCCATTGTCTATGGTACAACTTAAGCACCAAAAATAATAGTAATTCAAGCTCTTAAGCTTTTCGTTGTTTATGGGAAGTCATCTCTCTATTGTCTATGGTACAACTTAAGCACCAAAATTAATAGTAATTCAAGCTCTTGAGCTTTTCGTTGTTTTCAAACCTAACTAGCTACTTTAGCAGTTAGCACCAACAACATACTAAATTTGTCGTATAAAAACCTCAGCATAAATTTAGATGGCAGCAATAATAAAGAAATCTTAACAACAATATTAATACGTGGCCAAATAGGACAACCATTCACTCATATCTAAGCTTAATTTGGTAGCATACTTTACAAGTTACAACATTTTCAAATTAATTTGGTATAAGATATTTTTAAACATAATGGTAAATGATTGTAAGTTAGAAAATTAATTTAAACTACTAGAATGCATGATATAATCCCAAATTATCGTGAATGTATCATAGAATTACCCTTATATTTATCTATTTTTTACTCTCACCAATTTTTTAGGTTTTTTTTTTTTTTTGGTGTCCAGACCAGCTTGTGCACACCTTGACTAATCCTCTGAGGCCCTGGAGTCACCGGGTGAATTTTTCAGTGACCACGCTCCTAATAACTCGAACACTAAACCTCTTAAGTAGTGCACCCAAAAAATTTATCAATTTTTTGTATTGATTTATAAAGCTTGGGAAAAGAAAAAAGCTAAACCACTTAGAGCAATTCCATTGTGTTCCTTAGTGGGGGAATGTTATAGATGTGTCAGCCAACATGTGTCTTGCAACTCCATTATATGTGTTAAGTTTACCTTTAATCGCGTAAAACATTAACTAGCTCTCTAACTACAGCGAGTAAGATAAAGTGTATAGGAGATGTGTTGCACGACTCCTCCAAAATGTTACCGTTTATGTGATTTGGAAAGTTGAAATGAAATAAGTAAAATCAGTAACTGTTCTGGAACAAAATATATATCCGTTGAGCCAAAGAATTTATGTTTATAAAACTCGTCTAACTTACCAGTATTTCTAATTCAATATTCCTCCATTCCTAAATCCTCCCACCATGGATTCTCGACTTCCATTCCTCACCAGTATTGAGAATAGATGTACAAAGGTATTCGAATTGGATTATGTGATTTATGTTGGGATTGTGGAGCCTAATTCCGTGTGAGATGTTCCAATCAAGGGAAAAGGATAACGAAGAACCAGGGGCTCGCTCAGGCGTGCCGCCGCCAGACACGATGATGAGGAAGTTTGTCGAAGGAGCAAAAAGGGACTATAAAGTCCCTCACTCGAGCGAGACGCGCTGTTTTATTTTTTGTTTCCTGTTTTGATCAGGTAATTGTGTTGGCTTAAGAAACGCATATGGTCTTATAAATTCCGATTTTTTCAATGCACTTCATAAAGTTCAAGTTGAGTACTCCTCTTGTAACCCTAGAGTATAAAACTCTATGAAAGATGTGAACGTAGAGTGGTTTTGGGTAAACCACGTAGAAATTAGCATTTGTGTATGTTAGATTGTTTTTTCTTGTTTACTTCATATATCAAATTTGAACAACATTTCATGATCATGGAACAACAATTGATTTGCATGGAACAACATTTGATGATCACAGAATAACATTTGACGATCCATGGAACAACATTTGATTTGCACAGAACAACATTTGATGATCACGGAAAAACATTTGACAATTCATGGAACAACGTTTGATTTGCACGGAACAACATTTGATGAAAATAGAACAACATTTTCTTATCATGGAACAACATTTGATTTGTACGGAACAAAATTTGTTGAAAACAGAACAACATTTCCTGATTATGGAACAACATTTGATTTGCACGGAACAACATTTGACGATCACGGAACAACATTTGACAATCTATGGAATAATATTTGATTTGCACGGAACAACATTTGATGAAAATAAAACAACATTTCCTGATCATGGAACAATATTTGATTTTCACGAAACAACATTTGATGATCACGGAACAACATTTGACGATCTATAGAGTAACATTTGATATACACGGAACAATATTTGATGAAAATAGAACAACATTTCCTGATCATGGAACAACATTTTATTTGAACGGAACAACATTTGATGATCACGGAATAACATTTAATGGAACAACATTTGATTTGCACGGAACAACATTTAATGAAAATAGAACAATATTTCTGATTATGGAACAACATTTGTTGAAAATATAACAACATTTTCTAATCATGGAACAACATTTGATTTACACGGAACAACATTTGATGATCATGGAACAACATTTGATGAAAATAGAATAACATTTTCTGATCTTAGAACAACAACATTTGTTGAAAACAGAACAATATTTCCTGATCATGGAACAACATTTGATTTGTACGGAACAACATTTGATTTACACAGAACAACATTTGTTGAAAATAGAACAACATTTCCTGATCATGGAACAACATTTGATTTGCACCGAACAACATTTGATGATCGCAGAACAACATTTGACGATCCATGGAATAACATTTGATTTGCATGGAACAACATTTGATGAAACTAGAACAACATTTTCTAATCATGGAACAATATTTGATTTTCACGGATCAACATTTGACAACCATTGAACAACATTTGATTTGCACAGAACAACATTTGATGAAAATAGAACAACATTTCCTGATCATGAAACAACATTTGATTTGCACGGAATAACATTTCTTGAAAATAGAACAACATTACCTGATCAGAGAACAACATTTGATTTACACGGAATAACATTTGACGATCCATGGAACAACATTGGATTTGCACGGAACAACATTTGATGAAAATAGAGCAACATTTCCTGATCATGGAACAATATTTGATTTGCACAGAACAACATTTGTTGAAAACAGAATAACATTTGACGATCCATGGAACAACATTTGATTTGCACGGAACAACATTTGATGATCAACGAACAGCATTTAACGATCTGTGGAACAACATTTGATTTGCACGGAACAACATTTGATGAAATTAGAACAACATTTCCTGGTTATAACAACATTTGATTTGCACGGAACAACATTTGATGATCACAGAACAACATTTGACGATCCATGGAACAATATTTGATTTGCACGGAATAACGTTTGGTGAAAATAGAATAACATTTTCTGATCATGAAACAACATTTGATTTGCACGGAACAACATTTGTTGAAAATATAACAACATTCCTGATCAGGGAACAACATTTTTTTTCGCGGACAACATTTGATGATCACGGAACAACATTTGACGATCCATGGAACAACATTTGATGAAAATTGAACAACATTTTCTGATCATGGAACAACATTTGATTTGCACGGAACAACATTTGATGATCACGAAACAACATTTGACGATCCATGGAACAACATTTGATTTGCACGGAACAATATTTGTTGAAAATAGAACAACATTTCCTTATCATGGAACAATATTTGATTTTCATGGAACAATATTTGATGCAAATAAAACAACAGTTGATGATATATGGAACAACAATTTATGATAATAGAACAATATTTGATGCAAATGGAACAATATTTTCTGATCGTGGAATAACATTTGATTTTCATGGAACAACATTTGATGTAAATAGAACAACTGTTGATGATCCATGGAACAACATTTTATGATGATGGAACAACATTTGTTGCAAATGGAACAATATTTCCTGACCATGGAACAAAATTTGATACCAATGGAACAATATTTTATACAAATGGAACAAAATTTGAAAATCAAGGAACAATATTTGATTAAAATGGAACAACATTTTATGATCCATGGAACATCATAAGTACTTCACGATTCCCAACATATAATGGAATCATATTTATAGTACGGTCCAATCTATTCATATTATTGTGTCTGACAACATGACTACTCATTGCATTATTGACTTGACAATTCCTTCACGGACTGATAATGCTCTATATTCCTGATTCTCTACATATAATGGATTCCTTTACTTCAAGGATCACCACCATTTGGAATCTTTAAGCAATCTATGCGCTTCTTGCACCATCTAACATATTACTCGAAAATTCGTACACATGGAAAGAGGTGAGTCTTCCCGTGGTTCTTTATCCCAATGTTTGAGAGTATGCTAATGATTGTGGGTCAAAGGGGAGTTTGGTATAATTTTATACTGGTGCATGCCTCTCGATGTTTGAGAGTTTATAGTAGTGACGATTACTTGTTTGGTGTGGAAAGTGGCCAACCAGAGCAGATGGATGCAATGGTTGAGTGATCTTTGGCTAACCATTGGCATCGTGGTTTAAGATATAAGACTTGCCGATATACCGGGTGAATGCATATCTCTCTCCCCAGAGACTAAATTATGTGATTTGGATGTTTATAGCATGAATTGCCCATATGCATTTGTTTAGAATTGTACACTCAACATATAGCTGAGCAGTTGAGACATCCTCCATTGCAAGTGAAAAGAAAAAGGGAAAGAAGAAGCATGAGTAGTGAGACCGTGGGAGCGACGGGGATTCTTCTCTTGTTTATTGTAATACCCTGTATTTTTATAATATATTATATAACTAAGACCCTGTATGCTTATTTTAATACTTGTATGAGCTTGGCCTTACCCTTGGTATATTTTATATACCAATCGATTGAACTTTATCTCAATCGATTGATTGTTCCAATCGATTGAACTTTATACCAATCGATTGATTGTATCAATCGATTGACACTTATGTCAATCGATTGGAGGCAGCTGGGCAGATTCTTTTGCTCTGGCTGGGGAGAAGCCACGTGAACACTCCCTCTTTATATAAACCAACCCTTTTCCTGCGTTTTTCTCTTTAGAGAAATCAGAGAGAGTGAGGGGGAGGGTTTTGTGTGTGTGTTATATATATATACACTTATATATATATATATACTCACATATATACATATATTTACTTACACCCACACACAGAAATGGACTGAGACAAGAAGAAAGAAGAGGAGAAGGTCAGAAAGAAGAAAGAAGGAGAAAGAGAAGAGAGAAGACAGAGAACTAAAGAGAGAGAGAGAGGAGGACCACCATTGAAGCTCAAGCTTCAAAACACATTCCCAAACACGCCTTAACGCCTAAGGTGAGTTCTAAACTCACTTGGTAACTTATATTGATGTTATGACATGTTTTGAATGAAGAAATGAAGAAGAAATCATGTATTCCCGTTTATATGTTGCTGAGCAGTCTTCTCTGTGAAGAAGACGAAGTGTCAATCGATTGACACTATATCAATCGATTGACATCTCTCATGTCTCAATCGATTGACACTTTATCAATCGATTGACATGGATTGTGATCCAATCGATTGAACTTTATTCCAATCGATTGACACTACTTTTATACCAATCGATTGACATCTATACCAATCGATTGGTAGTTACAGTTTACTGTTTTACTTGTTTAGATAATGTAATAACTGTTTAGTTGTTTATTTACTGCTCATTATTTCCCAGCATGCTTTATTACTGTAATACAGACATGATAACGAGTTAATGCAGCATAGGATCGTAGTAATAACAAGACTATCGGATAATGTTTATGATGTTAGATAACGGAATAGTTGTGAATCCTTTGGAGTTAACATTCATTCATTCAGAGTAGTCGGGCCACATTGGGATTGCCATGTATCGGAAATAGAGTTGAACTTAAGTAGGTTTGCTAAGATTCGGGAATCTTGCGTGGGCGGGCTTTGGTCGATCATATGTTCTTAAAAGCGGTAGACAGACGAAGGTGTCTATGACTTGCGGTGGACCGGACCAATTGCCCTAAGATAGCCAGATGATCTAATCATATGTTCTTAAAAGCGGTAGACAGACGAAGGTGTCTATGACATGCGGTGGACCGTGATCACTGGTAGACGTCGCTAAGTCGTGGCATAGAATGATGTACTGTTGTTTAAAGCGTTATATCCCTGACATGCGGTGGACTGTGCATATGTTCTTAAAAGCGGGGGATGGACTAACGTGGGATCCATGACATGCGGTGAACTGTGCATATGTTCTTAAAAGCGGTGGATGAGCAATGGTGCGTTATAGAGTTGAACTACTGTCGAGTCTGTTCCCCTATCTAGACGTGTTATCGGTTTTTAATAAGTAAAACATTAGTAATTGGATCATCGATTTGATTAAAGGAGTTATCCTTACAGAATTCTAATTTGGTTACGGCTTATAACTTGTAATAACTTCAATAGTTGATACCCTGTTAGTATCTAACTCACTCGGCTTTCATTAAGCTGACGGCGTTTATGCCGCTGGACATTTCTACGTTCCAGCGCACCCTGGTTATGACTATACAGGTGAAGGGCCTGCAGGAGAGGACTACTATGCCGGTGACGGAGTCCCTGTGGAAAATTTCCCCGACGGAGGTCAGACCGAAGAAGACTACTACGCCGAGGACTACCCTTATGCAAACTGAAGTCTTGACTAGAATTGTAGCTAGTTGTCTTTACCGTTTTAGAATCTTTTTGTAGTCAGGCATATGTTGCCTTGGCATTTGTACTTCCGCTGCCTTATATTTGATTCGAGACTCTGATATGTAATAGTTAGTAACTTCTGTTGACTTTATGTTACGCTGTGATCAGAACCTAGACTTCATTCCTGTTACACTATTCCTTCTTGTTGCTTAGTACTGCGTGGTGTGGACAATCATGTGACTTCACCCGTCATTCCCTATGGACCCATAAAGGAAATTTATTTTTCTCTATTTATGCTGCTCCGGGGCGTGACAGGATTCTTGGTATCAGAGCCTAGGTTGTATACCTTTCCGCTCACAGATTGTCCCACACCATCTGGTCCTAGAACCTTGAGATTCTATAGATGAGTATTAAGATTAGTTCTGACTTAAGGTAGTCCCTTTTCAGGTAGCATGGCACCACCGCTGTTCGTTCCAGACGAGTTCGGAGGACACTATGTGTATGAGAGTAGTATTGTGCCAGCCGATCCAGAGTACTATGCCTGGAAGGTTAGACAGAGAGCTATTGCAGAGACAGAGCGAGACATGCAGATCGAGCAGCAGAGATTTGGGACCCAGGACCCAGAAGTGATACGTCAGGAGATGATCTACCGCAAGGAGACCTTCAAACACATCGAGGAGGATTCTCTACTGATGTTACGAGACCGTTCTTCGTACCAGGTTCTACTTGCACAGGTTAGAGCAGCACCTCCACCCCCACCGGAGGAAGACATGGCTGATGCACCCCCAGCAGATGAGGACCCGGAGGATGATGATGAGACCGATGACGACGATGAGCCAGAGGATGCAGATGAGGAGATGGAAGATGAGGAGGACGAGGACACCGATGACGAGGAGCCAGAGTATGATCCGGAGGAGGAGGACCCCGTGGACCCAGCCGGTATGGACGTGCCAGTTGGCGTAGATATTGTGGTTGCAGAGGGTTATCCGATAGAGGAAGAGGAGGTAGCCGCAGACGATGATGCAGTAGTACCAGTCTTACCAGGAGGAGTTATAGCACAGCTAGCAGCTGAGTGGGCCGCAGAGATGGCTGCACATCCCCATGGATTTGAGATCGGAGCACCGGAGTTGGCACAGGCTATGGTACAGGCTGAGGCACTTGCAGCCGCATTTAATGCAGCCCAGGCTGACATGGCCGCTGATGCAGGAGATTTGGGAGCTATTGTGGAGCATGATGGACCCGAGCTGATCGAGGATGTTGTGATAGAGGATGAGGACATGATGGATGAGGATGATGTTTTGTCTGAGGTTGCCCCAGAGGACGAGGCTTCCATCTATGGATCCGATGTGGACAACTTTTGAGTCCAGTACCTTTAGGACTTAGACTTTTACGCTTGACTTTAGGACATGTTGTCCACTTACTTTTGACGCTTACATAGACAGCTATTGACCGTAGCCTTTTTGTATAGGTAGCCACCAGTAGTGGTTTTGTGTATATCTTTCTTTTGTTTAGATCTTGTATAGGATCATGTACTACGCGGTACACAGATGATCTATTGTGTACTCCGCTGTACATCTTTTGGGTATATATATGGCAGATCGTTTCTCTTGGTTATTTCTGTTGTCATCTCATTGTTATGTTATGGTTGTGATTTTGATTCATGTTATGCTTTCTGTCATTTAAGTATGATTATTTCCCTGAGGAGATTGTCAGCTAATCGTTAGATCCTTCATAGGTACACCTCACACGGATCACTATGGTGGGACCCACAAGGAACCAAGCACAACTGGGAGCACCCATTCCCGAGGGTATGGACCCAACTGGAGTCTTCGAAGCTTTCATGCAACGGATGGAGCACATCGGCGATACCTACAATCATGCCACCAACGACAATGGCAACAACCACTTTGTCCCTCCAAGGCAGACAGGCGATAAGCTATTGGAACGATTTCGTGGCCTGCGACCCGAGAAGTTCGACGGCATGGCAGAGTCCTGGAAAGCAGAGCAATGGATACGAGAGTTGGAGCTAATCTTTGAAGCCCTGGAGTGCAGTGAGCTTGACAAGAGACGTCTAGCCGCATTTCAACTGACTTACTCCGCCGCGGACTGGTGGGAGGCCGAGAGAGCCACGATTGGGATTGACGCTGCAAGGAGAATGCCTTGGGAAGCATTCAAGGCTCGATTTCTCGAGAAGTATTTCCCTGAGGACGAAAGAGATCAACAAGAGAGGAATTTCCTGAGTCTAACCCAAGGAAACTGGACAGTCAGGGAGTATACTACACAATTCGAGCGACTTTCCCGTTTCGCTCCGCACATGATAGACACCTCCGTCAAGAAGGTCAAGCGATTCCACCAAGGACTCAACCCACACCTCCGGCACATGATGATAGGCCATCTGGGCCAGTCGTTTGAAGGGATTGTCCGTCTTGCTTCAAGTTTGGAAAAGGATGCTTACCCTGTACAAGGACCACAAGTGAACCGACCTCCACCCAGGACCTTCCAACCAAGGAACTTTCCCGTGCAATCATCAAGGAACAATCAAGGATGGAAACCCCAGACCAACAACTATCAGGGAACTAAGCGCACGTAGGATGGGACAAGGAAGCCCCAAGCTAATTTTCCTCGACAACAGAATCAACAGCGAGGACCACCTCAGGCACAGCCCGTCGCCCAGCGACAAAACACTGATGGATGTTTCAACTGTGGAGTGCCCGGACATATTTCAAGGTGTTGCACAGCCCCCAAGACCAACCGGCGTAATGACCTCGTTTGCCGTAACTGTAACAAGCCTGGTCACATAAGCAAGGATTGTCGAGCACCACGTGGAGGCTACTATGGAGCGCCTGCTCAAGGACAGCAAGGACAGGTTAGGGTGAATGCCATCATTCCTGACAATGCAGGGTATAATGCAGAGGAACAGCAAAACTTGGAAGGTACACTCATTTTATTTCACTGTCAAGTTAGAGCTTTGTTTGATACCGGTGCCGCCCGTTCTTTCATAGCTATTAAGATGGTACGTGATTTGGGATTGTTACCCCTAACACTTGAGCCGACCCTTAATGCCGTTTCACCCTTGGGAGTATCCGTTAAGTTAGGTAAGGTGTGCAAGGATTGTCCCTTGACACTAGAGGATAGGAATCTCCCAGCAGACTTGATAGTCCTGTCAATGTCTGAGTTCGACGTGATCCTAGGAATGGATTGGCTTACTAAGTATGGAGCTAACCTGGATTGTGTTAGTCGGACCATTGTCTTTTCGACGCCTGGTTGCCCGCAGATCAGATTTCAGTGCCAACCGTTGAGCGACATGTTTATCACAAGCTGCCTAGCCACGATTAAGACTTCAAGCACGGAGCTTACTATCAACCAGATCCCCGTTATTCAAGACTTTGAAGATGTGTTCCGAAGTATCTCAGGACTTCCGCCGAAGAGAGAGATAGACTTCTGCATTGAGTTAGCACCCGGAACGTTGCCGATTTCCAAGACCCCGTATCGGATGGCGCCAATAGAAATGCTAGAATTGAAGAAGCAAGTTCAGGAACTCGAAGATTTAGGTTTTGTTTGCCCCAGTACATCGCCTTGGGGAGCACCAGTTCTATTTGTGAAGAAGAAAGACGGAGAGCTACGACTCTGTATCGACTACAGGGAGCTGAATAAAGTCACGATCAAGAATAGGTATCCACTTCCCCGGATAGACGACCTGTTCGATCAACTACAAGGATCAAGGATATTCTCAAAAATCGATTTGCGTTCAGGATACCATCAATTGCTAGTTAGACCGAAGGATATACCGAAAACTGCCTTCAGGACGAGATATGGACACTATGAGTTTCTAGTGATGTCTTTTGGATTGACTAATGCCCCGGCAGTATTCATGGACCTAATGAATAGAGTATTCAGACCCTATCTGGATCAATTCATTATAGTATTCATCGACGACATTCTAATTTATTCAAGGACGGAAGAAGAACATAAGCAGCATCTACAAATTGCTCTACAGACTCTCAGAGACAATAGTTTGTATGCGAAATTCAGCAAATGTGAATTCTGGCTTCAGGAAGTTAAATTCCTGGGACATGTGATATCACAGGATGGGATTTCTGTAGACTCATCTAAGATCGATGCAGTCTTGAGCTGGAACAGACCAACCAATGCGACCGAAGTTAGGAGTTTTCTTGGATTGGCTGGATATTACCGGAAATTTGTGGAAGGATTCTCTAGAATCGCAGGACCATTGGCAAGCCTGACTAAGAAGGAGACGAAGTACGAATGGACTGATAAACATGAGGATGCATTCCGGGAATTGAAAGAGAGACTAACCTCAGCACCCGTACTTGCGATACCTAAGAGTGGTGAACAATTCATAATCTATAGTGATGCGTCACACCAAGGACTTGGTTGTGTGCTAATGCAAGAGGGGAATGTCATTGCATACGGATCAAGACAATTGAAACCGCATGAGAAGAACTATCCGACGCACGACTTAGAACTAGCCGCAATCGTGTTCGCCTTGAAGATTTGGAGACACTATTTGTATGGAGAAAAGTTCGACTTGTTCTCAGATCATAAGAGTTTAAGATACCTGTTCTCTCAAAAGGAGTTGAACATGCGACAACGGAGATGGATGGAGCTACTCAAGGACTACGACTTCTCTTTGCAATACCACCCGGGTAAAGCAAATGTTGTAGCCGACGCTCTGAGCCGGAGACCACGCCTTTTGGTTGCTTCGATTTTGATTAGAGAATGGCGAGCAATGGAGACGTTAGCCGAATTCGATCTTCAACCAGTGGAATCAGGAGAAGGACAACACTTTGGATGTCTTGCTGTACAACCGACTCTCATCAGCCGCATCTTGGAAGCTCAACAGTCGAACGAGGATTTAAAGTTATGGTTTGCTAAGGTGTCCGCAAAGGAACCCGAGATATGGAGTATTAGTACGGACGGAGCACTGAGATGCAAAGGCAGACTCTGTGTGCCAAATGACGATGGACTCAGGAGGAGCATTCTGGACGAAGCACACAAGTCAAGGATGACTATCCACCCAGGAGGAAATAAGATGTATAAGGACTTGAAGAGAAACTTCTGGTGGCAAGGAATGAAGCGAGAAGTGGCCGAGTATGTATCACAATGTCTTATTTGCAAACAAGTAAAGGCAGAGCATCAGAAACCACCTGGACTCCTACAACCGCTACCGATTCCCCAATGGAAATGGGAGCACATCACCATGGATTTTGTGGTTGGATTGCCGAAGTCTCAACAAAACCACAACGCTATTTGGGTAATAGTGGATCGACTCACCAAGTCAGCACATTTTATCGCCTACAGCATGACGTACCCTGTTGAAAGATTGAGCCGGATGTATCTACAGCAAGTAGTGCGACTGCACGGAGTACCCGTCTCAATAGTTTCAGATCGAGATTCACGCTTTACCGCAGAATTCTGGAAGAGCCTTCAGACAGCAATGGGAACGTCATTGAATTTGAGTTCAGCCTTTCATCCACAGACAGACGGTCAGACAGAACGAGTCAATCAAGTGATGGAAGATATGTTGCGAGCATGTGTCATTGAATTCGAGAGTTCATGGGAGACGCATCTACCTTTGATCGAGTTTGCCTACAACAACAGTTACCACACGAGCATAGGGATGGCACCGTTTGAAGCATTGTATGGAAGACCTTGCCGATCGCCGCTGTGTTGGGCCGAAGTCGGAGATACTCAACTACTTGGGCCCGAGATGATTCGAGAAACCAACGAGAAGATCCAGATTGTACGAGAGAAGATGAAGACAGCGCAATCCAGACACAAGAGCTATGCCGACAAGCGACGGAAAGATATAGAGTTTGCAGTTGGAGATCATGTGCTACTCAAAGTCTCACCAGTTCGAGGTGTCGTCAGATTCGGACAGAAAAGAGGCAAGTTGTCGCCGCGATTCATCGGACCGTTCGAGATCCTAGAACGTGTTGGGAAGGTTGCTTATCGACTTGCGTTGCCGCCAAAGATGTCAGGAGTGCACAACGTTTTCCACATCAGCATGTTGAGGAAATGTGCCCACAACCCAGCGCACGAGATCAGTTTTGAAGATATCGAGGTGAACGAGAACGTGACCTACAACGAAGGACCAGTGCGCATTCTAGACCGAGGAGTGAAGAAGCTCAGAAACAAGGATATTCCGCTAGTGAAGGTTCAGTGGAAGCACCACGACGAAGGAGAAGCTTCATGGGAGTTGGAGTCAGAGATGCAAGAGAAGTTTCCATTTTTGTTTTAACCCAGTTTATTTCGGATTTCGGGGACGAAATCTTTTGTGAGTGGTGGATGATGTAATACCCTGTATTTTTATAATATATTATATAACTAAGACCCTGTATGCTTATTTTAATACTTGTATGAGCTTGGCCTTACCCTTGGTATATTTTATATACCAATCGATTGAACTTTATCTCAATCGATTGATTGTTCCAATCGATTGAACTTTATACCAATCGATTGATTGTATCAATCGATTGATTGTATCAATCGATTGACACTTATGTCAATCGATTGGAGGCAGCTGGGCAGATTCTTTTGCTCTGGCTGGGGAGAAGCCACGTGAACACTCCCTCTTTATATAAACCAACCCTTTTCCTGCGTTTTTCTCTTTAGAGAAATCAGAGAGAGTGAGGGGGAGGGTTTTGTGTGTGTGTTATATATATATACACTTATATATATATATATACTCACATATATACATATATTTACTTACACCCACACACAGAGATGGACTGAGACAAGAAGAAAGAAGAGGAGAAGGTCAGAAAGAAGAAAGAAGGAGAAAGAGAAGAGAGAAGACAGAGAACTAAAGAGAGAGAGAGAGGAGGACCACCATTGAAGCTCAAGCTTCAAAACACATTCCCAAACACGCCTTAACGCCTAAGGTGAGTTCTAAACTCACTTGGTAACTTATATTGATGTTATGACATGTTTTGAATGAAGAAATGAAGAAGAAATCATGTATTCCCGTTTATATGTTGCTGAGCAGTCTTCTCTGTGAAGAAGACGAAGTGTCAATCGATTGACACTATATCAATCGATTGACATCTCTCATGTCTCAATCGATTGACACTTTATCAATCGATTGACATGGATTGTGATCCAATCGATTGAACTTTATTCCAATCGATTGACACTACTTTTATACCAATCGATTGACATCTATACCAATCGATTGGTAGTTACAGTTTACTGTTTTACTTGTTTAGATAATGTAATAACTGTTTAGTTGTTTATTTACTGCTCATTATTTCCCAGCATGCTTTATTACTGTAATACAGACATGATAACGAGTTAATGCAGCATAGGATCGTAGTAATAACAAGACTATCGGATAATGTTTATGATGTTAGATAACGGAATAGTTGTGAATCCTTTGGAGTTAACATTCATTCATTCAGAGTAGTCGGGCCACATTGGGATTGCCATGTATCGGAAATAGAGTTGAACTTAAGTAGGTTTGCTAAGATTCGGGAATCTTGCGTGGGCGGGCTTTGGTCGATCATATGTTCTTAAAAGCGGTAGACAGACGAAGGTGTCTATGACTTGCGGTGGACCGGACCAATTGCCCTAAGATAGCCAGATGATCTAATCATATGTTCTTAAAAGCGGTAGACAGACGAAGGTGTCTATGACATGCGGTGGACCGTGATCACTGGTAGACGTCGCTAAGTCGTGGCATAGAATGATGTACTGTTATTTAAAGCGTTATATCCCTGACATGCGGTGGACTGTGCATATGTTCTTAAAAGCGGGGGATGGACTAACGTGGGATCCATGACATGCGGTGAACTGTGCATATGTTCTTAAAAGCGGTGGATGAGCAATGGTGCGTTATAGAGTTGAACTACTGTCGAGTCTGTTCCCCTATCTAGACGTGTTATCGGTTTTTAATAAGTAAAACATTAGTAATTGGATCATCGATTTGATTAAAGGAGTTATCCTTACAGAATTCTAATTTGGTTACGGCTTATAACTTGTAATAACTTCAATAGTTGATACCCTGTTAGTATCTAACTCACTCGGCTTTCATTAAGCTGACGGCGTTTATGCCGCTGGACATTTCTACGTTCCAGCGCACCCTGGTTATGACTATACAGGTGAAGGGCCTGCAGGAGAGGACTACTATGCCGGTGACGGAGTCCCTGTGGAAAATTTCCCCGACGGAGGTCAGACCGAAGAAGACTACTACGCCGAGGACTACCCTTATGCAAACTGAAGTCTTGACTAGAATTGTAGCTAGTTGTCTTTACCGTTTTAGAATCTTTTTGTAGTCAGGCATATGTTGCCTTGGCATTTGTACTTCCGCTGCCTTATATTTGATTCGAGACTCTGATATGTAATAGTTAGTAACTTCTGTTGACTTTATGTTACGCTGTGATCAGAACCTAGACTTCATTCCTGTTACACTATTCCTTCTTGTTGCTTAGTACTGCGTGGTGTGGACAATCATGTGACTTCACCCGTCATTCCCTATGGACCCATAAAGGAAATTTATTTTTCTCTATTTATGCTGCTCCGGGGCGTGACATTTATGTTTTATTTTCATTTCCAAATGATGTAAAGCGTGTTTTGAGAAGTTAGAACTATTAACTTCAACTTGGAAAATTTGGAATGGTCGAGAAGGTTGTAATAAGTCATAAAACTCTTTCTGGTTATGTTGTAATGAATCCGAAAGTGATATGGAGAGATCAAGACAAAATCAGCAAGGCCAACAAGGAAAGAGAAATCACGAGGGTAATGACTGGAGCTATAGTGGATCTTTCAAGAGGTCGTTTGCAAGGGGTTCAAATTCTAGTTTAATGGGTTCAGAAACCGGCAAGTAATATACAGTTATGTCCACTGTGCAACCGACCACACACTGGCTGATGCTTTATGACAAATTTCTTGAACAATCTCAAGGAGCTAATAGTGCAAGTGCTACACCGGATATGAGAGGCAAGTGCTACGATTGTGGAATGTTTGGACATAAATCCAAGGAGTGCCCGAGGAAACGCCCACAACAAGGAGCTATTTCTATAGCTTCTAGTGGTTTAAAGCCTAGACAGACCAACAATGGGGGACAAAGGATGGAGCAACGTCAAGGAAGGTCATTCCAGATGAACCCAGGAGATATGGCTGCTTCGGAGACAGTGGTCTCAGGTATGGTGCTTGTATGTTCACACTTAGCACGCATACTTGTTGACTCAGGATCTACGTATTCATTTGTATCGCATGATTTTGTTGAACATTTGAATGTTAGATCGGCACCGTTAGGATATGAATTATCTGTTGTTGTACCCCTTAGTAAGCCAAAAGTGACGTCTACGGTGTATAAGAACTGTGAGATCCAACTAGGTGAGAAGCGGATGACTGTAGATCTTATACCGATTGTGATGAACCACTTCGATGTCATACCAGGGATGGATTGGTTAACCCTTAACCAAGCCACGATAGATTGTAAATGGAAAGAAGTTAATTTCCAATCACCGGTAAACGGAAGCTTTTGTTTTCAATGGAGTGGGGTTACACCGCCACCTATTTGATTTCGGCTATCCGAGCAGGTAGATTGTTGAAAAAGGGATGTCAAGGATTTCCATGTTCAGTAACTGATATGTTGACGACCGAAGTTCAAGTAGAGGATATTCCAGTGGTACGAGAATACCCAGATGTATTTCACGACGACCTACTAGATGTTCTTATTGAGAAGGAGATTGAGTTTACCATTGAGATAATGCCAGACTCAAGGTCAGTATCGAAAGCAACGTATAGAATGGCACCCGTGGAATTAAAAGAGCTAAAAATCCAACTACAAGAATTACTTGACAAAGTTTTTATCTGACCTAGCATATCACCGTGGGGAGCTCCAGTATTGTTCGTAAAGAAGAAGGAAGGTTCAATGAGAATGTGTGTAGACTATCGAGAACTAAACAAGTTGACAATTAAGAATAAGTATCCATTGTCGAGAATTGACGATCTATTTGATCAACTTCGTGGGGCACAAGTATTTTCAAAAATTGATTTAAGATCGGGTAATCATCAGTTGAAAGTGAAAGCGGAAGATGTAGAGAAGACAACTTTCAGAACGCACTACGGACACTATGAGTTTTTAGTCATGCCATTTGGAGTTACAAATGTACCAACCGCGTTCATGGATCTTATGAACCAAGTCTTCAAGGACTACTTAGAGATGGAACGTTTGGAGTTAGATGTGATTTACTTGACTTTTCGGAGATTATTTTGTTGATGTATATTAAGATTGTTGCATTCATATGTTGAACATTCCAATCGATTGGGAAAACTATCCAATCGATTGGGGTCCTAATAGCAATCGATTGGGAAAAAGCCCAATTAATTGGAACTTCGTCTTCTCTAACAGAAAAACAGTCCAACATATATAAACGTAGAGGGATGTATTAACTACGTCTAATCTTCATTAAAACTTGTAAAAACATCAACTAAAGGGGACCAAGTGCAACACCCATACTCGAAAAAAAAAAAGGTTAATGATCATTTTAATATGCATTAATTTATATAATTAGTGTATAAAATGGGTTACGGGGAGGCTTTGGACTCGCCTGTGAAAAGTGTTCAGTGAAGAACTTAAGAATTCTGGGGGTGTAAATTGAAAGAGGGAGAAATGAGGGGTTGACACATCATGCATGAGGATGCATGTGTGTCAAGAGTATGATAACTCTCAATTAAAACAGATTGGAAGAGAGAGAGAGAGTGAGAGAGAGAGCCGGAGAGAGAAACGAGGCTCCGATGCCGTTTATTCGCCGTTCCATCGCCACCGTTCATCCAATTCGCGAACCTAAGCCATATTCGAACTTCTGGAGGTGAGACGATCCTTTACATATCTTTTAATTTTGTTTTAATTGTCAAATTTTAGTGACCTGTTTTAATCGGTGACTCACAATTTACCGAACTCATGTAGGATTTACTCCAAAGAGAGAATTGGACTAAGATTTGATAAAATTCAGCATTTTCTTAACTTAATTTGGGTAGAACTCAGCTAAGGTGGGTTTTCTAACTAAAATCTTGATGTGGTTATGTCATGTGCTTCAATTGCTAATTAGAGATTATAAATTCTGCAATTTGTAACTTAACTCATGTTAGAATTGCCAATTTCATGTTAATTATGTGTGCAATTAACATGTTTATGTGGCTATGTGCTTATGTGTGTTAAGTGGTCAATGAATAATTGGGATTAATTGTTCATTGTGGTGAAATAAGGGAGGAGAAGGAGAAGAAACGGTTTTAGAACGGTAGTCCAAGGAATAGACGTGACCGCGGGGCCATGGGAAAAGTCATCGGGTCTAACTGAACAATTAACCTAATTATTCTACGATTATGTATGCTTAAATGCTTAAAATTACTACATTATACATGTCCATATCATTTAGGCACATTAGTTAATTCACTAAGCGTAATGCTTAAGAAAATCGTTTTCCTATATCTGTTGTGGTACATAACAACCACTGCAGGTTCTGAGCAAGGCTCGGAAAGGAGGTGATGTGTGTGTCGGGATTGGGGGCAAACTTGGGAGTTGATGGTTATGTTTTAAACTTAGTTGAACATGTACTTGTTGTTTAGGAAAGTTCTTCTTGAACTTAAGTTGTAATATGTTAACTTTTGTAAAATTAAAACCTTGTGAATAATGTGATTTTTTTAGAACGGCTGGTATTGTCGTTTTATGTAAATTATGACTTGTGATCTTGTAAATTGGTTAGTTTGATAACTTGGGAATGTTTAGATAGACTTATGATGTTTTTAATGAAGTTTGGGCATATTTTGGTTTAAGTTGGTGCCTTGAAATTTGCTTAGAAATGCTTGCTGAAAGTGCTGCAGAAGGTTCTGCTGGTGTAAACTAGTCAACTGGGTCGGGCGTACAGTCGATTGGACCACCCTGTCCACAGGTTGAACCCTCTGCAATTGGCACCTTCAGTCGACCAAACCCATGTTCAATCGACCGGACCCCTCAAAGTTCAGTCGACCGGACCAGACAATCGGCTGGGCGAGGGCATTCTCAGAACTAAGCTCTCTGTGTCTTGCATTTCTAGTCGACTGCGTCCCCAATCAGTCGACTAGATCTGGCTGTTCAAATGAAAATGTTTTATTATGTGTTTAATGGAATATTTCTTGAAATACACGTTAATAATTGATCTTCTAGGGTGGATAATCCTTTGTTACACAGTCCTAATCCGCGCGTGGCGGAATGGGGTGTGATACAAAGTGAGTTAGGACTCACCTAGTGTGTGTGGAGGGTGTGTTTGGCTACCGCTTCAAAGCTTTATCTCTCTTCTTCTCTTTCTCTTTCATTCTTTGTCTCCTCTGTCTCTTTCTCTCTTCTTCTGTTCTTCTTTCCTTCTTCTTTTTCTCTTCTCTTTTGCTCTGTCCAAAGAGTGTGTGTGTATGTGTGGTGTATATATGTATATATGTGAATGTATATATGTGTATATAGATATATGTCACACACACTCTCTCTCTCTCTCTCAAACAAACTGTCTAACGAGGCACAAGGCCAAGAATGAACTCATATATATAAAGAAATAGAGTGTCACACGTCAGAACACGAGCAAACTTGAAAACTAAGTCTCTGCATACGGCAATTGATTGGGACCAGTGGTAATCGATTGGCTTAAGATATTTTATGGCAAAAGATTGGATAAGAGGGCAATCGATTGACATAGGGACACATCATGGATTCAGGTCGTGATTGCAGCAAAACTTAGAAGAAACAAGACTTTCCCATATTTGGAAAAAACTTAAGTTACACTATTGTAATGTGCTTGCTATACCATACCTAATTTTTAATACTTAACCCCTAATTTTGGGGTTAACTGCCTATGTGAGGTTAATTTTGACACTTGAACTCTCCTATGTGAGGCCTATTTCAATACTTAATCCTCATGTGAGTCTATTTTGAGAGTATATTGCTCCCTTCGTTCCAAAATACGTGTCCACCTTTTATTTTTTGGATGTTCCAAAATAAGTGCCCATTTTTAAAAGTCAAGTACAACTTTTACATAAACGTCCCATAATATCCTTACAATAAAGACAAATCACATTTATGTGTGGTCAAAAAATGACTACAAAAGTTAAACACCTATCACATTAAGGATAAAATAGAAAAGTTTTGATCTAATGCAAAAAAATGAATACAATATATATTTCTTAAACAATGTGCAAACTTATAATGGACACTTATTTTGGAACGGAGGGGAGTAGTATTTTCACTTTTGTCCAAAACACAAGGGGGTTAAGTGTCTACTTTTGAACCACAGGGGATAAAGTAGAAATGGGCCTAACCACATAGAGGTAAAATGTAATTAACCCATAAAAATAATATAACTATATAATATACAAAATACCGCCGAAAAATACGTACATAAAATTTAAAAATATTTTCCTCTGTATCGCACGAGTTTTGATTCTTAGTATTACCATAATTCCACTTAGTTATCAAAGTAGGAATGTTTTAGGAAACCACTTACTTTTATTTGACCTATAAGATAAAAGTTTAAATTGAAAACATACTACCATTTAAACTCAATACATATGGGATATGTATTATGTGGCACATACAGATAAATAAATGTGTCAAATACAATTTATCCCCTTGGTTGGACTCATTTTCACTTTACCCCCTGCTTCAAAAGTGGCCACTAACCTTTGTAGTTTTGGACTAAAGTGAAACTGCTAACTTTTTTCACAAAATTGATGAAAATTCTATAATTGGCCAAAAAAACTTAACTTAGCCCCCTCCGTGAGGATAATCTTGGGGTTAATCCCCTATGTGGAGATAATGCTGCCATTTGACCAGTCAAGTGAGGCTAGTTTTTTTACTCCTAATCCTTTTGGGGGACTAATTTTGGGGCTGTCTACCTATCTGAGGGTTAACTTTGACACTTAAACTCTCCTCTGTGGGGCTAATTATAACACAAAATATATGTGTGACTGTTTTGAGAGAAACCTTAGTAATTCTATTTTAGTACAAAATCACTAGTGAATTAAGTGTCAAATTTTAAACTACAGAAAATAATGTGTAAATAAGCCTAACCAAAAGGGTAAAAGTAATTAACCCTAAATAAATATTGAAAATACGTTTTCTCACCCAAAAAATAGTTCAGCAATACTCACCCAAGTATCCCATTGGCCAATGCAGTAGGACCCAGGATTAAACACAGGATTAAACAATGATGTTTAATCCATGGATCCCATTACATTGGCCAATGAGATGTTTGAGTGAACATTGGTGAAACATTTTTTGGGTGAGCAAAAATGTTCTTATAAATATTATCTTACAAAGAGAGAGAAGTGGGTTTGCTTGAATTTGTTTGGTAACCGAAGAGGTCAAAGGGGGCTGGGTGTGCTTTTTGGCAAAAAACCAAATGTGATTTTCTTTTTAAATTGAGAGATAATATGGACGGCAATAATGATGCTCTATCATCATCCAATGGCTGCGATTGGTTTGGGTGTATAAACATCCAAACCGCCCAAACATACCAAAGTGGGTGCCTAATAGCAAGGGCAATTTGTTAGCAAATACAAAATCTCGAGGGAGGTCAGTGTCATGACAGAAACCTCATATGTTTGGCAATTGTACTGGCAGCCCGAATTTGCATTTGATAAAAAAAAAAAATTAAGATTTATACTGTCACACCCGTCCCAGAAAATGCATTCATTTTAAAATGCATATTTGAATTGTGAGAATTATTAATGTTGATTAATAATTGAGGAATTGGTTGACCATGGTCAACGAAGGGTGTCAAGTGAGGACACGGTGATTCGATATCCATTGAGGCATTCATAAGAATTAAATGACATTTATGTGATTAAAAGTTATTTGAAATATCTGGTATTTTATGAATAGTAATTTACCTGTGTAGTATAATTTCTGGTAGTTTTGATCTGGTCTTAGATCATTTTTTGAATACTGTGGTGAGAACGTGAGTGACACGTTATATAAAAGGTAGGTTGTGTAGAGATTTCACTGAATTTAGTTTTCGGACGTGATTTTGGACCCAAACGAGACTTAGTCAAAAACTTTTGAAAATTTTAATTTTCACTCGTAAAGGCCTAAAATGGATGTGTGCGACGTTTCAGGATTTAATTAGAAGTTTTGAGAAACTGGTGGGGAGGTAAACCTAATTTCCCGAAAGTTGCCTATATATATATAGATGAGGATGAGATTGAAATCTCATCCAAACCCACAAATATCTAGAGAGAGGACAGAGAAGGGAGATTTGGTTGCCACGGGCTTTGCGACGACAAACGGCGACCGTTCGTCCGTCAGTTTTCAACCAAATTCTAGATTTGAACTCGTGGAGGTAAGACCTACGTTTTGATACTACTTAGGCCACGTTTGGCAAAGTTTTTCTGAAAAGTTAATTTTAAGAATCTGGGAAAAACATGTCTATACTTGTAGGAATCGTTTAAGATCGGAGATCTAACGTTTATTTGGTCTTCTTGTACTTCTCCTGAAGTTTGAGAGCTATAACTCGAGGTATGAATTCCGAACCTATGTAATATAGACAATTTTGGATGTTTTAGATGTTTTGTATGATTTGTGATCCGGGCAAACTTATGTGTTAAATTAAGCCCGTTAAATTTAGTGAGTACGTATAGAAAAGCACGGTGACATGATTATGTGAGTATGCTAAATGTCTATGTGGGTCAAATGGGAGTTTGATATAATTTTACGCCGGTGCACGCCTCTCGATGTTTGAGAGTTTACAGTAGTGACGACTACTTGCTTGGTGTGGGAAGTGGCCAACCAGAGCAGATGAATGCAATGGTTGAGTGATTCTTGGCTAACCATTGGCATCGCGGTTTAAGATTTAAGACTTGCCGATATACTAGGTGAATGCGTATCTCTCTCCCCGGAGACTAAATTATGTGATTTAGATATTTAAAACATGAATTGCCCATATGCATTTGTTTAGAATTGTACGCTCAGCATATAGCTGAGCAGTGGAGACTTCCTCCATTGCAGGTGAAAAGAAAAAGGGCAAGAAGAAGCGTGAGGAGTAAGGCCGAGGAACGCCAGGCAAAAACACTTGTATATGCTTTTGTTTTAAATCCTAAACTTGTAATAAGGATTTGGTTTTTCGTAATATGTTGTAATAAGAACTTTAGTTTTAGATGTTGTAATTGAAGCCTATAATTATGTTTTAAATGTTAAAATCAGTTGTGGTTGTATTGGTGTTGGAATTAAGAAGCATGAGTTGTTAGTAATTTCAACACAGGGCTGCCAGCAGGGGAGCAGTCGACTGGACCCTGGGTCAGTCGACTGGATCCCGTGTGGTTGAGACTCTGTAAGTGAATAGTAGGAGAAGCAGTCGACTGAACCCTTGAGCAGTCGACTGAACCACTGTAGGTTTTGGCTACTGCTTCTATTAATAGAAAAGCAGTCGACTGGGTCCCTCAGATCAGTCGACTGGGCCCCTTTTGATAATGGTACATTTTGGTTCTGGATAACCCAGTCGACTGGGCAGTCGACTGGACCTCTGTTGAGGATTTAGGATTTTAGTTTCTGCTGGACACAGTCGACTGGACAGCCGACTGGGCAGTCGACTGAGCCTCTGTATTTTGAAATGGATTTTTGTGGACACTTTCAATTGAACAAAATTCTTCCTAACTCTGATTTCAATGGATTTTACAACTCAGAGGGGAATGTTTCCTAAGTTTTAAACTACCAGGGTTGTTTTAAAGAAGTTCTTTCCGCTGCGTATTATTAGATGATGTTTGGATGAGCCTTGGTGGCGTGCCACGTGTCCTATTTCCACGCGTAGTGGGATGGGTCGTGACATATACATCAAATTTGATGGACAATTGGAGATGCGGTCAAGATCCCAAACTGCACAGCTTGGGTGCAGTATCTTGGTAGCGCCTGCATGGCATTGATAGGATCACACAATAATTTTTTTTTATAATTTTAATAATGAAAAAAAAAAAAAAAAAAAAAAAACAAAAACGCTCGTCTCAACACCACATAAACGCTACGACAGGATATCCGGCCGAGTATCCCACCCAGTAAACACCCGCACCCATATCCTTTACACTAAAAGCAAGAGATCATTTTGTAACTACTCTGTTTTGGTGATAGAAACACTGATAATGACAACACAGCTGTGATAGAACTCCAAGTTGTACAGTATCATTTTGCATTTCCTAGGTGAAAGGTTCCATTTTCTGACAAAAAAGCCAAAAAAAGTCGCGGGTCTACCTAGTCTATAGACTTACCCTTCTTTCTTTCTTTTCTCTGTTTAGTGATTTATCTCTTTCGTCCCAATTCATGGATTATTTTTGTTTTTTTTGGGAATGATGAGTACACATCATTTGGGACACCAGTTTATCTATTACTCTCTTTATACTTTCTCTGTCCCATTTTATGTGTCCATTTTGGGGAATTCAACTATTTAAGGGGACAAAAAAAATTTACCCCTATTTTTTACAATTGCCCATAATCATTACACTTTATTTTTTTATTTTATTTTAGTATTGATTGCAAGGAAGGATAGTTTGGGAAACTAAGTAAAATTTGCATACTAATTTAAGAAAGTGGACAACAATTTCGGGACATCTCAAAAAGAAAAGATGGACACATAAAATGGGACGGAGGGAGTATTATTTTGTAAGTTCTATATTTTAATTTTAGGATATCTTAAAATTAATGTCTTTTTTTTAAGTTGTACAATTTTTATTTATTTTTTAAAACTATTACTTTTTGAAATCTACATCAACACAAAATTAAAAAGTTGTGATGATTAGGTATAATTGTGAAAAAGTAGTAATATTGTAGATTATTTTTATCCCCTTAATAAGTTGAGTTATTAAAGATGGACTCACAAAATAGAACAGAGGAAGTACACACTTTAATTGATGCACAGTCATGCACTTGTTGCAATCTATGACTACGTAGCTGTGGATACCGGAAGTGGACCACTTCTCTCTTGTTTGAGATTGTTTTGAAATTGATTTTGACTTGGATCAAAGAAAAGAAAATAGTCTGTTGAAAACAGATACAGAGTCGCCACTTGGTCTTTAAGGAACCAAGAAACCTAATTTTGACTCACCCAAGCGGATAAGGGCACCGGCCCTTCATAACCAAAGAACTTGGTTCGGGGTTTTGGTACGAGTGAGGAAGGAGCCTTTGTCGCGACTAAAACACCCTCAACTCGCCCCGTCTCTCGACGGGCCTCAATTAGCATCCAAATAATCATCTTATACTATATTTGGTTCGACAATTAATACTATTGTAGTATATTACATCACATAAGAAAACTTGAAATTGGAAGATCAAAAGATAAGATATCATTCATAAGATCTAAGCCAAATATCATACAATGTAAAGTGAAAATCACACAAATAAACCTAGGAAAAATCGTCTAATCATATATCAATTAATAAAGTTTCCTAATCTAAAAGGGGCATGAATTGTTATTGAAACAAATAACCAAAGAAATAAAAAAAAAAGTGCTTAGCAAGGCTAGAATGATGCATGTTATTCTTTGATAAAAGAAGACCTCTCAATCCCCGGGACGGATGAGAAAGGATGAATAGATCAAAGGGGAAGCATGAACGAGTGATCGAGTTCATTCCTTATAATCTCCTTAGATTAAGAGTTATAAAAACCCCAAATCTTGCATGAATGCAATGCATGTATCTAAGATGTGCAAAGGTTGTAGTGTGTTTTGTGTACATGGATTTCTAGAATGACTTAGAAGTCTAAAATGTGTGTGAATGAATGAATTAAATTAACATGGGGTGTGTACAAATGTAGTATGAACTACTTCCTAAGATATGAACTAATTTGGAATGCATATAAGCATCAAATCAAAGAATGAAAGTTAAAGTATACTTGCTGTGAATAGTGGACAGAACAGTAGCATGATCTTTTGGAATTTGAAAAGAGGGGTTAGGAATGTTTTCAATGCATGATTTTTTATGGAGATGTTCCTTATTGTGTCTAGAACACAACCCAAAAATCCAATCTTGAATAACTATCACAGATTGAGAGAAATTACACAAACAATAGAGGTCACTCAGAAACAGAGTTCGTATTGTCGTCTGAAATGTTGAAAAATCTTAGAAAATGAAAACTAATGATCTAGAGGCCCATTTTATACAGAGAGTTCCCTAAGACATTGCAATTTAAGGGAAAAATAAGTTAGGACCACCCCTTTTGGAAAAGTTTTCTGTAAAAGAGGTCGTAAGTTGACCTAGCTGCTGTGTTAGCAAAAAACAGAATGTTTGGAAGGAATGTTGGGACCCAAATGGACCATTTCTAAGTACTTCCAAGTCAAACCAAAAATCATGGGTGTTCTCCAATGAGTTAGGAAGACTTTCCAAGTGGCCTTGTATCCATATGTTGAGTATTGTGTTCTAGAAAAATCTTTGAACTCAACTCACTCACTGTTTTGACTCATTGTTTTGAAGATTTTGGAGAAAACAAAGTTTTGTTTCTTGAAACCAAATGAGAGGGATTGAGAGGGGTTTTGAAATAGATGTTTTGAAAACATGTTTTCAACACTCAATAAGGATTATAGCCACTTAGAATGTCAACATTAAACTCATCATCAAGAACCTCCAAGATTGTTGGAGAGATTTATTTTTATTTTTGGGCATAACTTCAATACATTCCAAGAATACCTTGGAAGTATTGAGGTTATGATCATCATCTATCAAACATGTTTTTGAGGTCAAGAGCTACTATCCATAAGGATTCACTCACCCCAAACTTCATGTCATCACTTAGATGATGATGAACTAGTAAGTAAATAAAGAAAAGAAAAAGAAATGAGATAAGGAGAGATGAACATATATATAATCAAGCAAGTAGATGATAATCAATAGATGATATTCATGAAGCATGAGACTTGTAGATTGGTGTATCACTCATATGTAATGACACTAGACATGGAAGAAGCTTCCACACTCTTGAATGCTCACTAAAATGGTGGTTGGGAGTATTGAATGTTGAAGTAAATGGAAGTAATGAAGTAAAAACAAAGTTAGAAACTCACTTTTGTTTTGAAAAATCAAAGAAGAAAGCTTCTTTTCTCTCCACTCTAACCTTATCTCTACACTTTCTCTCCCAAACTTTCTCTAAACTTGCATTTGACTCCCCCCAAAATGAAGAGCAATGGGGGGTTTAAATAGGCCAATTTGGGGTGGTTTTGGGATTTTAGAAGTACTCCCATTGGTCCCAAACAACTGTGAACATAAAACTATGTCGTTTTGGCTTTCAATTAATCAAATTGGACCCCCAAAAAAATTACAAAAATGGACTCTGCGAGGTTTGAGTGCCGCGGCGGCACTGGGCCAGTGCCGCGGCGGCACTGCTCCTCAGAAGCCCAGAAAATTACGTTTAGGCCCCCAGAGGTTCCGGTATTCGCGAAAAGGCCCTATTTCGTCCGAAATTCACAGAAAATGCATACGAACTCCAAATTGAGGTTGTGATATACCGTTGGAAAGGTAATGGAGTCTACTTTACATAAAAAATAGTTCGGGGATAGGTCACTTTGAAAAGTTTTGCGGTATTCGCGATAAAAGCTGATTTGATCGCCTTTTCCACCTTCGGAAATTCAAAATAAATTCGTTTTAAATCCAGAAATTATGTGCGATATACCGTTGGAAAGCTATTGACCTCTAGTATCCATGAAAAATATTTGAAAATTGTTTCGGTGCCCCGATTCCAAAGTCAAATCTTGGTCAAACTGGTCAAACCTGGGATTCCCGGGAAGTTCTGGGAACCTCTGGGAGCTCCCAGGAGCTGATGTTTTCGCTCGATTTTCTTTTGGAACTTGTTTTAATACTTTTCTCATGATTTAAAATGATTCTGGTGAATTCGGACGATTTCGGTCAAACTTGGTCAAACTTGGTCAAACCTGGTCAAACCTTGGTCAAACCTAGTCAAACCTTGGTCAAACCGGTCAACGGGGACTTTCCGGGAACTTCCGGGACTTCCGGGGGTCTCTGGGAGCTGACGATTTCTTCCGGTTTTATTTAAAAACTCATTTTATCACTTTTTTTACGACGTAGTATGTTTTCAGAACTTTGGGACCAAATCTGGGAGTTTTCGGGCTTTCAGGGGCATTTTGGTCATTCTGAGCATTCTGAGAGATAGAGCTGACTTCCGAGAGTCCTTTTGAGTCTTTTACGATCATTGTGAACCACCAAGCTATGGGTCTCCTAAATCTGATAGCCGACAAAATGGGGTGTCTACAGTTTGCCCCTCTTTGGCATGAACTTGCGAGGCAACGCATGTCGCAAGCGAGTGCCAAAGTTTTGAAGAGACAGGACTTTTTGGAGGCTATAGATTTAGGACAAACAGCGTTTGCAAAAGATGGAAGGATGATGCTGGTCGTGCTCCGCGTGAGCTGCCTACGTATCCCAAGGGGAATCAGACCAGGACGTAGTTCAAGACACAAAGGGATAAATCACATATGCACATACACAACAATCAGGCGGATGCTATGCTATATGAGGATGATATGCAATGTGTGGATGTGATATGATCTCATACATGAGTCCTATCATGCCTAGTTTTCTGATCCTAGAATGAGCAGGTGCCAAGGGGTGTGCCACTCCGAGTGGGCTAGTGTTGTGTTAGTATTTGTGACTGTGATGTGGTGGATGACTCGGATAAGGACACCAAGGCTTAGGAGGCTCAGGGTCTGGGGGCAAAACTTTTGAAACTTGGGAAGTGCGCTTTGCAAACGAGTGAGGCAGATCAGATGTGCTTTGTTTAGCAGACGACAACCAAAGGTGACCGAGGGATTTTGTGATAAAAATGGACAGATGAGAAAGCTCATGATGATCAGTGGACACGGATCCTTGAATTGTGAATAGATAGTGCTTGCCCTGGGAATCAGGGTGATTTGACTGTGGATGATGTTTTCAATCGCTGGCAGATCCTTATGATGACAAGCCGGAGAATCGGTCCGGACTTCTGTTATCTTCTGCAGGGGATGGTAGGGGACTCTCTGAGAATCTCTCTTCTTGATCGGGAACCAGGATCCATCTCTGAATCTCTCACGGTTGATCAAATCTTTCGGCGCTCAATCCAAGAGGGCCGGTCGGGGCCTCCGGGAGCTGAAGGATAACATACTCTACTAGGAAGAAGGAAATACGTCCGTTAAATGGGAGTAAAGGTATCATTCTATTTGTGACAGAGATGATTTGCGGCGGTTTGACACTGATGGAGGGTGATAATCAATAGCAACTTATGGACTTATGTTGCTAGGATGAAAGAAGATCATCAACTGCCACTCGTGGACTTATGATGCTAGGAGAAAGGAAGATCATCAACAGCCACTCATGGACTTATGTTGCTAGGAGAAAGGAAGATCATCAACAGCCATTCGTGGACTTATGTTGCATGAATGAAGGAGGATGACCAACAGCCACTCATGGACTTATGTTGCTAGGAGAAAGGAAGATCATCAACAACCATTCGTGGACTTATGTTGCATGAAGAAAGATGAAAGATCAAAAGCCACTCATGGACTTATGTTGCTAGGAGAAAGGAAGATCATCAACAGCCATTCGTGGACTTATGTTGCTAGGAGGAAGGAAGATCATCAACAGCCACTCATGGACTTATGTTGCTTGGAGGAAAGATGAAAGATCAACAGCCACTCATGGACTTATGTTGCATGAAGAAAGATGAAAGATCAACAGCCACTCATGGACTTATGTTGCTAGGAGAAAAGAAGATCATCAACAGCCATTCGTGGACTTATGTTGCATGAAGAAGGAAGATCAACAGCCACACATGGACTTATGTTGCTTGGAGGAAGGGAGATCAATAGCCACACGTGGACTTATGTTGCTTGGAGGAAGGGAGATCAATAGCCACACGTGGACTTATGTTGCTTGGAGGAAGGGAGATCAATAGCCACACGTGGACTTATGTTGCTTGGAGGAAGGGAGATCAATAGCCACACGTGGACTTATGTTGCATGGACGAAGGAAGATCATCAACAGCCACTCATGGACTTATGTTGCATGAAGAAAGATGAAAGATCAACAGCCACTCATGGACTTACGTTGCTAGGAGAAATGAAGATCATCAACAGCCATTCGTGGACTTATGTTGCATGAACGAAGAAAGATGATGGATCAACAGCCACTCATGGACTTATGTTGCACAGATGAAAGAAGATCATCAACAGCCACTCATGGACTTATGTTGCATAAACGAAGAAAGATGGTCAACAGCCACTCATGGACTTATGTTGCACAGATGAAAGAAGATCATCAACAGCCACTCATGGACTCATGTTGCATGAACGAAGAAAGATGATGGTCAACTTTCGACGGTTTGGAAAGGGATGAAATTTTCCCCAAGTTTGGACGCTTCTCATGCTGACGCCTTAACCGGTGCAGTAATGGTGTTTGGTACTCCTGTTTATATTGGCATGCTCTTTATAACTTGATTTGAAAAATTCATTATTCGTCACTGTTGACTTACACATTTGAGACTACGACCGACTCTTTTCCTGAAAAAGACTATGACAGACTCAAAACTGACAGATACCGACACGCGAGGGTGACACATTTGACACCTAAATGAAACAAGCTCGACTTGCCAAGACTTGATGTGCTTTCATCATAAACGATGTACCATTTCTCTTTTGTGTTTACTTCTCACCTTAACGTGGCATCACTTTGATGGTGAATCTTATTTTGAAAATTTTTCCCTACTGATCTAATCAATTTCTTTGCTTCTCCCAAGATGTGCTTCGAATTAGTGCCTTAGCTTATGGAATAAAAGATGCTCCATTTCCATCTATTCAAGACAATTCTTGTGACTTGAAGGCTTACCATTGGTGTATAGGGATCGGGTGGCAAACGAAGTTTGCCCCTAGTTTGAAGGCCATGACGTGGGATCGGTAGGCAAACGAGGTAAATGACCGAAGTTTGCCCCTAGTTTGGAGGAAGGTTCATTGGAGGTTTTGGGCAAACGAGGTAGGTGACCGAAGTTTGCCCCTTGTGTGAAGGGTAGATAGTAAAAGTCAGGCAAACGAGGCGGGTAGCCGAAGTTTGCCCCTTGTGTGGAAGGTGATTTTCTGGCTTGAGGCATGGACCGTGACTTTAATCTCTCAAATGCTCATAACTTTTTCCTAGGCACCAGTGAGGTGACCTAGCAAGCTCTTTTCTCTCTTTTGTTATTGCTCACCTTGGATTTAACTCTAATTTTTGCCTAGGCGTCCTTTCGGATTTTCGACCTAGCGAGCCATCCTTCTTTTTTTTCTTTTTTGAAAGTCTGCCTACGTACCCCCGAGTGGGGATCAGGTCCAACGTAGTTCGGGCATGGTTGGGAAGAAGCGGGTTGATTTTTGGGTAGGTGGGGTGACCGAACCGATGCGGTTGCCTACGTATCCCCGAGTGGGAATCAGGTCGAGCGTAGTTCAAGGCTTGAAGGAAATTGGTTTGATTATGATGGTGTTGACCGAACCGATGTGGTTTCCTACGTATCCCCGAGTGGGAATCAGGTCGAGCGTAGTTCAAGGCAAGGCTTGAAATAAGGGGTTTGAGGTATGAGGGTTTTTCAAACCAATCGTCTAAGAAGTTCAAACTTGAGCCACTTGTGGTAGCTTTGAATAAAAAAGATTCAGTTTCAATCTCCCTTTCTTTTCTTTTTCTTTTTCTTTTTCTTTTGTTTTGAGGATTGATCCTTTTCACTTTTGCCTAGCCAGTCAATTTTTGCTTTTCATGTAGTTGATTCTTGCAAGATCCTTCAATCGCAATCTCAGAATTCCAGAATGTGCATGTCAGCTCTCGGAATTTATTTGTGGTCATTCCGTGCCTTTTGAAATGTGATCTTGGCACGTTCTTAAGATGTATCTTGAAGCGTATGATTCCCTTATCAAAATTTTCTTCAATCTTTTGACTAGCTAGGGTCAGATTTTGGAAATCAACACCTTTTTAGCTCTCACTTTTGCCTAGGTGCCCTTTCGGGTTTTCAACCTAGCGAGCTCTTTTTTGTTCTTTTTCTTTGTTTTTTTTTTTTTTTTTTTTTTAAAGTGGAGATGAAACTCACTGAAATGTTTGGCTACCATCAAGGACCAAGTCCGCACAGGTTCGCATGGCTATCAATTGGGTTGGGCCCAAGGCTTTGAAATGGTAGGAATGGTGGAAAGGGTGTTGGGCAAGCCCCAAGTCGGTTTCAAGTATGTCTTTTCAAGATTGAAGCAAGAGAATCTTTAAATTCTTAAAGTAAGGCTATTCAATTCTCGGCTCTTCATCATTGTCAGCGCAAAATTGACTTTGACCTTTCAGGATTTTTTTGTTTGAGTAAAAAAAAAATATTTTTTTTAGCACAGTAATATCCATGGTAATTTGAAAAGTGACACTTCAGTTCAGCGATTCATGCATCTATGACTAGGCACATTAGATTAGGCAAAATGAGACTTCATTCCATCACTAGAGAAGGTTACAGACTCATAACAACTTGATGACAGACGGACTCGACCACAAGACTAAACTTAAAATAGACAAAACACACAACAGACTCGACTGGACTTGACCCGGTCTCAAATGGAATGTCACAGTGACTCGCTTATTCTTTTTTTTTTTTTTTTTTTTTTTTTTTTTAAAGAGCATCCTCATTTGTTTTGATAGCAAAAGTCCCAAACACCATCGCTTCACCGGCACAAGTTCAACATTCATGGTCCTCAGCGAAGGGGATCATTGAAATGGATAGGTCATGGGTTGGTCCAGACCGAGGTAGTGAATTGGATTGGGGTGCGGCGCATCATCTAAGAGATCCTGAATTGAGTGACGGAGCCTCTTACAGTTGTCGGTCTCATGGCCTTGGTCTTGGTGGTAATCACAATACTTGGATTCATTGTACCCAGGAGGTGGGTGATTAGGAGGCTTACTGGGCTCCAAAGGTACAAGGTGGACCTTTTGAACAAGCTGATTGAGAGCGGAGGATAAGCTCATGTCAAGTGGTGTGAAGACTCTTTGGTTTCCTTTCTTGTGCCTCTTACTGCAGTCATTTTGGCTTGATGATGGGCTTAAGGCATTGACATCTAGGCTCTCTTGATCTTCACCAAAGGTATGGGGTCTCTTCTCCTTTTTCAGTGACCCAGCTCCATTGATCTTGCCTTCACAGATAGCATCCTCGATTCTAGTCCCAACCTCAAACAACTCTTCAAATGTTGAGATGGATTGGTAGAATAGTTTTTCATGGTATACCGGTTGCAGGTTCTTGACCAGCATACGTACTTGCTCTTTCTCAGCAGGCCTGTGGATCATTTGGGCTACTTTATTCCTCCATCTGCTCAAGAATGCAGCGAAGGACTCATTGAAATTCTGCCTGGTAGTTTCCAGATCTCGGATGGTGACATCAAGCTCTTGGTTGTAAGAGTAATGATCAATGAAAGTTCTAGCAACATCTTCCCAAACTCGGGTCTTGGAAGTTTCAAGGGTTAGGAACCAGGATAGTGCGGCTTTCTGGAGGGTTTGAGGGAACAGCATAGCTATGTGCTCATGGGTGCAGCCCATTGACTGGAAAATGCTCATACAAAACTTCACGTGGCTCTTCGGATTTCCAGTTCCATCAAAACGGTCGATTTCAGGCATCTTGAAGTTCTCGGGTAGCCTCACCTTGTTGGGCTCAAACAATCCTTCCAGATCTAACATGTAATCGTCGACTCCCTTACTCTTCCTTAGTATGTTCTCAAGCTTGTCGACCTTGTCCATTTTCTCTTGGAGCTTTTTCTCATATACAGGCGGCGGGACCCCTTGAAACCATTCTTCTTCCCCATTGTTCTCGGGAGGCGGTCCAAATCTAGGCGGTGGTGGTGGGAACCTAGGTGGGTACTGTGGTTGCTGTTGTCGGAACTCTTCCATAAATTTCAGGACTTGAGTCAGCCGATCTGACTGTTGATTTATTAATTCAGTGACCTTGGCTTCCAAAGTTTCCTGATTCATGTTGAATTTTCTCGGCGGACTGATTCTAACCAAATGACTGCTCGAACTTCTGACCCAGGATGGGGATCTCAGTGGCTGATTTTGGGAATCTACAATGACCTATAGATTCGAGAGGAGTGTATCAGATTCTGATAGTGATGACTAGAGAGACAATGACAGTGAGGTTAAGGAAGATGGACTGACTTATGTACAGACTGACTGAGATAGTGTACGCAGACTGATGAGAATGGTGCATGCACATGAGACAAGCATGCAGATGCAAGCCCTAATCTATATGATGCCCCTACTTCTAACAGATAGAAGTTAAACAAATAAGGTCCTAGCCATACAGAGTGTGCTAACCTTACTTTCCAGTATGATCACCAAGGGATAACAGGGATTTCCGGGATACTTTGGGAATTTCGGATAGAGTTTCTGGGAGAAACATGGGTTTGGAAGATTCGGAGAAATTTCTAGTTTCTAGGAGAAAAAAGGATTTCTGGTTGATTTGGACTGAGCTTCTAGGAGAAACTGGTATTTTGGGTATTTCTGAGAAATATGGATAGAGTTTCCAGGGGAAACAAGTATATCTGGGCATTTCTGGGTGATTTGGGCAGAGATGTTGGATTTTTGGAGAATCTGGGAGATTTGGGCAGAGCTTCTGGGAAAACAGGTACTTTGGATATTTCTAGGAAATTTGGATAGAGTTTCTAGGAGATAGGACAGAGTTTTTGGGAGAAACTGGTATATCTGGGAAATCAGGGAGATTTAGACAGAGTTTTTTTTTTTTTTTTTTTTTTTTGGGGGAAAAACTGGTTAATATGGTTATATCTGGGATATCTGGACAGAGTTTCTGGGAAAAATTGGTTAATATGGGTGTATCTGGGATATCTGGACAGAGTTTCTAGGAGAACTGGATAATATGGTTATATATGGGATATCTGGACAGAGTTTCTAGGAGAAACTGAGCAATATGGTTATATCTGGGATATCTGGACAGAGTTTTTGGGAGAAACAGGTTATGATGGTGATCATACTGTCTAGCTAGTTTTCATACTCCTATGTCCTAGGACCAACAAACAAGGCTTGCGGTGTATATCTTTGTGAACATGGAGCAGACTTCCTTACCATGGTGCCTAGGCAGGTCACTCAATGTGGTCACATGTAAGTGATTGCCTTGGGGATCATAAGAAAGAAGTTCTGCCTCATGCCACATAAGCGTCTACACCGCGCAGGTAATCCCGTCAGGGCATACAACAGTTATATCACATTGTCCTATCTGAAAAGATAAATGAATAGTCCTATGAAAGGTTCTACAGGAATCTATATGCAAAGGCTGGGTTTAGTCAAAGAGGGTCCGTTGACGAGAGTTCCAATATACCGTCAGGGAGACAGTACGGAGGTTTTTACTCTTTTTGATATACCTTGGAAGGTACAGTATCAACGGTGACTTGTGCCCTGGCACAGCAAGACCTGAACAATGTCAGCGCCGCGTTTCAGACACAGTCGGAGGGGGGAAATGCAAGAGTGCAATGCGGTGAACCAGACACAGTAAAAAGATGATTTTAAGGATGCTTCTTATGAGTCAAACCTCTGTATTATTTTGTTTTGAAAATAAATATCCCCAGCAGAGTCGCCAGATTGTGGATACCGGAAGTGGACCACTTCTCTCTTGTTTGAGATTGTTTTGAAATTGATTTTGACTTGGATCAAAGAAAAGAAAATAGTCTGTTGAAAACAGATACAGAGTCGCCACTTGGTCTTTAAGGAACCAAGAAACCTAATTTTGACTCACCCAAGCGGATAAGGGCACCGGCCCTTCATAACCAAAGAACTTGGTTCGGGGTTTTGGTACGAGTGAGGAAGGAGCCTTTGTCGCGACTAAAACACCCTCAACTCGCCCCGTCTCTCGACGGGCCTCAATTAGCATCCAAATAATCATCTTATACTATGTTTGGTTCGACAATTAATACTATTGTAGTATATTACATCACATAAGAAAACTTGAAATTGGAAGATCAAAAGATAAGATATCATTCATAAGATCTAAGCCAAATATCATACAATGTAAAGTGAAAATCACACAAATAAACCTAGGAAAAATCGTCTAATCATATATCAATTAATAAAGTTTCCTAATCTAAAAGGGGCATGAATTGTTATTGAAACAAATAACCAAAGAAATAAAAAAAAAAGTGCTTAGCAAGGCTAGAATGATGCATGTTATTCTTTGATAAAAGAAGACCTCTCAATCCCCGGGACGGATGAGAAAGGATGAATAGATCAAAGGGGAAGCATGAACGAGTGATCGAGTTCATTCCTTATAATCTCCTTAGATTAAGAGTTATAAAAACCCCAAATCTTGCATGAATGCAATGCATGTATCTAAGATGTGCAAAGGTTGTAGTGTGTTTTGTGTACATGGATTTCTAGAATGACTTAGAAGTCTAAAATGTGTGTGAATGAATGAATTAAATTAACATGGGGTGTGTACAAATGTAGTATGAACTACTTCCTAAGATATGAACTAATTTGGAATGCATATAAGCATCAAATCAAAGAATGAAAGTTAAAGTATACTTGCTGTGAATAGTGGACAGAACAGTAGCATGATCTTTTGGAATTTGAAAAGAGGGGTTAGGAATGTTTTCAATGCATGATTTTTTATGGAGATGTTCCTTATTGTGTCTAGAACACAACCCAAAAAGCCAATCTTGAATAACTATCACAGATTGAGAGAAATTACACAAACAATAGAGGTCACTCAGAAACAGAGTTCGTACTGTCGTCTGAAATGTTGAAAAATCTTAGAAAATGAAAACTAATGATCTAGAGGCCCATTTTATACAGAGAGTTCCCTAAGACATTGAATTTTAAGGGAAAAATAAGTTAGGACCACCCCTTTTGGAAAAGTTTTCTATAAAATAGGTCGTAAGTTGACCTAGCTGCTGTGACAGCAAAAAACAGAATGTTTGGAAGGAATGTTGGGACCCAAATGGACCATTTCTAAGTACTTCCAAGTCAAACCAAAAATCATGGGTGTTCTCCAATGAGTTAGGAAGACTTTCCAAGTGGCCTTGTATCCATATGTTGAGTATTGTGTTCTAGAAAAATCTTTGAACTCAACTCACTCACTGTTTTGACTCATTGTTTTGAAGATTTTGGAGAAAACAAAGTTTTGTTTCTTGAAACCAAATGAGAGGGATTGAGAGGGGTTTTGAAATAGATGTTTTGAAAACATGTTTTCAACACTCAATAAGGATTATAGCCACTTAGAATGTCAACATTAAACTCATCATCAAGAACCTCCAAGATTGTTGGAGAGATTTATTTTTATTTTTGGGCATAACTTCAATACATTCCAAGAATATCTTGGAAGTATTGAGGTTATGATCATCATCTATCAAACATGTTTTTGAGGTCAAGAGCTACTATCCATAAGGATTCACTCACCCCAAACTTCATGTCATCACTTAGATGATGATGAACTAGTAAGTAAATAAAGAAAAGAAAAAGAAATGAGATAAGGAGAGATGAACATATATATAATCAAGCAAGTAGATGATAATCAATAGATGATATTCATGAAGCATGAGACTTGTAGATTGGTGTATCACTCATATGTAATGACACTAGACATGGAAGAAGCTTCCACACTCTTGAATGCTCACTAAAATGGTGGTTGAGAGTATTGAATGTTGAAGTAAATGGAAGTAATGAAGTAAAAACAAAGTTAGAAACTCACTTTTGTTTTGAAAAATCAAAGAAGAAAGCTTCTTTTCTCTCCACTCTAACCTTATCTCTACACTTTCTCTCCCAAACTTTCTCTAAACTTGCATTTGACTCCCCCCAAAATGAAGAGCAATGGGGGGTTTAAATAGGCCAATTTGGGGTGGTTTTGGGATTTTAGAAGTACTCCCATTGGTCCCAAACAACTGTGAACATAAAACTATGTCGTTTTGGCTTTCAATTAATCAAATTGGACCCCCAAAAAAATTACAAAAATGGACTCTGCGAGGTTTGAGTGCCGCGGCGGCACTGCTCCTCAGAAGCCCAAAAAATTACGTTTAGGCCCCCAGAGGTTCTGGTATTCGCGAAAAGGCCCTATTTCGTCCGAAATTCACAGAAAATGCATACGAACTCCAAATTGAGGTTGTGATATACCGTTGGAAAGGTAATGGAGTCTACTTTACATAAAAAATAGTTCGGGGATAGGTCACTTTGAAAAGTTTTGCGGTATTCGCGATAAAAGCTGATTTGATCGCCTTTTCCACCTTCGGAAATTCAAAATAAATTCGT
This sequence comes from Hydrangea macrophylla, assembly GCA_033977485.1. Taxonomy (NCBI): domain Eukaryota; kingdom Viridiplantae; phylum Streptophyta; class Magnoliopsida; order Cornales; family Hydrangeaceae; genus Hydrangea; species Hydrangea macrophylla. The sequence continues at coordinate 50,909,213 of CM066987.1, forward strand.
TTTAAATCCAGAAATTATGTGCGATATACCGTTGGAAAGCTATTGACCTCTAGTATTCATGAAAAATATTTAAAAATTATTTCGGTGCCCCGATTCCAAAGTCAAATCTTGGTCAAACTGGTCAAACCTGGGATTCCCAGGAAGTTCTGGGAACCTCTGGGAGCTCCCAGGAGCTGATGTTTTCGCTCGATTTTCTTTTGGAACTTGTTTTAATACTTTTCTCATGATTTAAAATGATTCTGGTGAATTCGGACGATTTCGGTCAAACTTGGTCAAACCTGGTCAAACCTTGGTCAAACCTAGTCAAACCTTGGTCAAACCGGTCAACGGGGACTTTCCGGGAACTTCCGGGACTTCCGGGGGTCTCTGGGAGCTGACGATTTCTTCCGGTTTTATTTAAAAACTCATTTTATCACTTTTCTTACGACGTAGTATGTTTTCAGAACTTTGGGACCAAATCTGGGAGTTTTCGGGCTTTCAGGGGCATTTTGGTCATTCTGAGCATTCTGAGAGATAGAGCTGACTTCCGAGAGTCCTTTTGAGTCTTTTACGATCATTGTGAACCACCAAGCTATGGGTCTCCTAAATCTGATAGCCGACAAAATGGGGTGTCTACAGTAGCCTGTAAACATGTCAGCACTGTTTTAAAAATCGGACCGAACCGGTCGGTCGAACCGGTTGAACCGTCGACCGGAACCGCGAACGAACCGGTTTGAACCGGGAACCGGGAATAATGGTTAAACCGTTCGAATTTTTGAAAACCGGTAGAATATACGGTTGAACCGGCGGTTGAACCGGTAAAACCGGTAGTTGAACCGGGAACCGGTCATTTTTTGTTTTTATATATATATTTTTTAATTTTTTTAATTATTATTAATATTTATGACGTCATGGTTCAACCATCCGGACCGGCCGGTTGAACCGGTCAACCCGTGAACCGGTCACCTTTCCGGTTCAAGGACCGGTCCGGTTTTAAAAACATTGCATGTCAGTGAATCTTTGAAATATAACATACTCTCTCCCTCCCATTTTATGTGTCCCTCTTTGGGAATCTAATTATTTAAGGGGACAAAAAGAATCTACACCTACTTTCCACAATTGCCCATAATTATTGCACTTTTTTTTTTTTTTTGGGTGTTGATTGCAAGGAAGGATAGTTTGGGAAACTAAGTAAATTTTGCATACTAATTTAGGAAAGTTGACAACAATTTGGGACATCCCAAAAAGAAAAGGGGGACACATAAAATGGAACGGAGGGAGTATCTCCTAAAAGTTTGTTTGAATTGCCAATCTCTCAAAACTTGCAGTTGCAGATTTGTCCGATATTTTTTTTTGCTGTGAAGTTTAAAATTCATTGAAACTAAACCAAACAAAGGTACACAAACAGAGACCTATTAACCCCCTTGATAATTTTCGTCCAAATCACGAGGAACTTTATCAACCGGGATAGGTCCAAAAGAATTACATTTTATGGCTCATTGGGCAAGATTGTGAGCTTGAAAATTAGCAACATATTTGTCCGATATACTACGGTTATAGTGTACATTCTAATTTTATGCTTAAATTTAAGAGTACTAATAATTAAAAAAAGTAACTATATTTTAAATTGTTACCCCATTCGTCTTATTTTATGTGTCTATCTTTATGATATTAACTTTTTAAGGGAAGATAATCATTGTTTGAAATAAATGCAATTGTTTCAAAATTACCCCTACTTGTTTTTGTTCCCTTTTACTTTTGTTGTACATTTTCAAAATCAGTAAGGATAAGTTTAGAAAGTAGTTACAAAATTATCATAATAGACATTAGTTTTGGGATATCCAAAAAAAAAAAAAGATGGACAAATAAAATGGGACGGAAGGAGTACAATTTTGAAATTCATTTTTATTTTTACATTTTAACATCAAGTTACAATAACTATTTGTATGATACATCATAAGCCTGTAGAATGCATCACATAATTTTTCCAAGAATAATGCCGTAGAGACCTGTAACTAGGGGTGGACATTTGGTTTGATTCGGTTCAGTTCAGTTCGATTTTGACTAATTCAGTTCAATTTGAGAACTAGCGAACTAAAAAACTTATCAAAATATAATTTGATTATTTCGGTTCGGTTAGCCGAAATTAGATTTCCGTTAAATTGATGTAATTTAGAAGTAAAACGATTATTTTTTAAAATTAAGAAAATATTAATTATGAAAAAAAAAATTAACAACTCATCAATAGATTAAAAGAACATCTAACATTTGACTTAATTGCACTCTCTACCCTCTTCCACTCACTCTCTCTCTCTCTCTCTCTCTCTCTCTCTCTCCTAATGTATAGGTGTTTGTCTGAACGCCACATGTAGTAACGCTCTATACGTCATTTGTCCAAAACGCTTATCGTGGTGTAGCTTATACTGCAATTTAAGATAAAGAAATTTAGCAAAACTTAAGTTTGTGATACACGTAAGTTCTGCTAATGTTCAATCGCACGACACACACCAAGCTGTCGCCTCCCAAACGACATATTGTGAGCTGTTTAGTTCATCTTGTAAATATTTAATTTTTAAAGATTGCATGTCATTTCCTCTAAACGGCTTTGGGAGAGTCATTCGTCCCAAATAACTTTAGGAGTGCCGTATGATTACTACACCACCACGACGGGCACTAAACTAATTCCATAACTTAGTTTAAGTTTAAGCTAAGTTTTGGTTGCCCTCTATTCATGCCCTAATAATTGATGACTTTAGAGTATTTCCAGTGCAACAACCTATTTTAGCGTGATAATGTAATTGTTTAAAGTTTGTTATTGTGATAAAAGCCTCCAATGCTACATGTCATTTCAAATGCTGTTTTTTAATACAAATACCATTCATTTTATGATTGGTTGAATAGAAGACTAGTTTTCGCATAAAAACATATAATCATAGAGAAGGAAAAAGAGAAACATAATAATCGAGGTTCGTTGAAATTTGGATAAAATACCAAATTTATAGAGCTTTTGTGAAGGGGAAATGGTTAATTTATTAAACATGTCTATTGGAGCAAAACGTAGCCGTTGACAAATGTTGCCATTGAAGGGTGACGTTTTGGGGACATGCCATTTAATGGCATTAGCAAATCAATGGTTAGTCGGTTGGATTGGTCTTAGAGCATTCACAATGATGTAGTTGTATAGTAAAACGTAGTATAAGCTAGGTTTTTTAACCTTACAGTGGTGTGAAACAGAGATGGTGCATTTTTTCACGAAAAAAAATAGAAATGAGATGGCAATGTTATAGTTGTTTAGTCTCTGTCACTTTTACATGTTTTCGTTTTATCTTCATCTCCTCCATTACAATCATAGATTAATTTGTTGATTAAAGTTTTTTGACCAAATAACTAAGGTTTGACCGTTGGTATAGATACCCCATTTTTGTCCAATCCAATCATTTCAAAATAAAGTACTCGTTGACACGAGCCTGCTGTCACGTTTTGAATCATCCCAATCAGACATCAGATGAAAAAAAATCTTACAAATTAAAGTTTATTTGGGACAAAGATCAACACGAGCACGTGCACCTTTGCACATCATATAAACTCTCACCAATAATGCACCAGCATTTGCTGGTGCGTATTCCTCACCTGCTCTCTTCCTTTCTTTCATTTTTCATTTTTGTTGTCCCCCCTCCCACTAGTCTCCTTTCTTTTTATTTTTTTTATTTTTCTTTCTCTTCTCTCTTTCTCCCTCTTTATTGCTTATAAAAACCACTTCATCTGAGGAGAGAAGGAGGAGAAACGAAAAGAAAGAAGGTAGAATACTCCCTCTCTGTACCTCTCTTACTCTCTGTGTCTCCTTTACACTCTATATCTCCCTCACATTCCTCTCCATCTCCATCACTTCATCATAAAAAAGTGTACATATTCTCTACCATCATATCACCTTTTCTAACCACCACTGTCAAGGTCACCACTACAATCACAACCTCCGCCTAGCTACCACATCATAGCGACTCTCATCAGCATACCTCACAGCCACTGTATCACCGCCATCATTTATTGTCATCCAACGGTCATAGTGCCGCCTCAAATCACTATCCAACATCCCAATCACTTACCACCAATATTCTAGCAGATTTTCTCGAGTTTCCTCTAATAACTCAAGTTTTTTATTATTATTATTTTTTTTGTACATATCATTTTTATTCCCGCTTGATAATAAAAAAATAATAATAACATCCACGTCATACTCGGAATGACTTGGTTTCCAATATAAAAGTTACGTCTGACTCGGGACTACATGGTTCGCAATACAGGAATCTTATGTGGTTTCTAATAAGGAGGGCCATGTTCTACTAGGGATGACGTGATTGCTAATACGGGGACCAATGTTCTACTGGGGATGGTTTTTTAATATGGAAATCCATGTCTAAATAATAAAAATCACTTTTCAATTATTTGGGCACCGTCCCTTTTTTCGGGTACAAAATCAAAAATACAAAAAGAAGACCAAAAACAAAAATACAAAAAAAAGATTAAAAAAATACAAAAAATAGACTTTCTCAAAATAAAACACCAATGCCACCTTTGCTTGGGATCTGCAAACAGTACAAGTAAGACAGGTAAGTCTTCTCACTCTTCATGGGCGCCGACCCTTTTGTCCGGCATAAAAATAAAAATACAAACAAAACAATTCTTTTCTTTTCTTTCTTTTGGGCACCGACCCTTACTTCCGGCATAAAAATAAAAATACAAAAAAAAGTTCTCTTTTCTTTTCTTTGTTTTTGGGCACCGACCCTTACTTCTGGTACACTTTTCAGTCACTTGGGCACAAATCCTTACTTCCAGTATTGGACTAAAAGAACTAAAAAAAAATAAAAAATAATAAATAATAAAAATAAGAAAAATTCATTTCTCAGTTTTTTGGTCACCGACTCTTACTTCCAATACATTTTTCAGTCATTTGGGCACAGATTCTTATTTCTGGCATAGGAATAAAAGCACAGGAAAAAAAATAAGAATTAAAAAATTAAAAAGTACAAAAAATACATCATTCTCCATGCACTTGCATAGTCTCATTTCAATATCAATCACTTTTCAAAGGTTAAAATCTAGGACTATACCACGTGGGTTAAAGTTCCTAATTACACGAAACTCTTTGTCAAATCACTATATCACATGTGCACGGTCAAACATGACCACTTTTTTTTTTTTTTTTTTTTAAATTCATACGTATACTCGCACACACCAAGTCAGAACTACGTTTGGCCTGATTCCCGTCTTAGGATACGTAAGTAACTCTCAAAGAGTGTGGCCACACCTATCACCATTTTCCGTCTATTCACTTTCTAAAAAAAAAAACTTTTTTTTTCTTTTTCAAAAGAAATGTCCCATTTTAATAAAAATCACTAAAATTGGCAACCGTGTTTGCACGGATGTTTAAGGGTGCCTAATAACTTTCCTCGACATAATTGAGTCTCCGAATCCATCTCAAAATCTCTGGTTTCACATGGCTATTCAGAGTCACACTTTTAAAGGGTCCACTTTTCTCAAAACAGTTTTTCAAAAATTAAAGTTGAATTACTTTAATTGTCTTTGTAGGGGTCCTAATACTCTAAAATGTTAGGTGGCGACTCTGAACTTTTTTTAATAGGCCCTACTATACTCTTTTCATCATTCTCAATAAAAATCAAGTCGCAATTTACTCACTCTCAAAAAATCAGACCCGCACCAATAACTTTAGCGCTCCGAAAACGCGGACGTGACATTCGATCTTCAAACGACATTGGCATTGCCATTACCATTTTCCCTTCTCCACAACTACGAGACACCCAAAACTCGTATCACAACTTTGCATGTATCACCACTTTGCATCCTAAATTTTATGACTTTGTGGATGCTCTGACAAAGAAGATTGTATTAAGTTCGATAGTACCAATACATCATCTCAGCCACCCAATTACACGCACTCTATATTATGGAGTGATTAAGAATGAGGCCTACTGAAAGACACGTATGTAATACCTGTAATTTTCTTTTCTTTAATAATAATAGTTTCCGAATTTTTGGCATTTGACTGTCTAACTTTATATTATTATTTTAATATTGAGATGATTTTTTTTTTGTATCATAAGATTTCTGGCTAGACTGTAGTAACCATACCGACTCGACCGTAATTAGAATTAACTTAATCCCGTACCTGGACCCGGACATTAGAAATAATACCCGTCTGCATGTAAACCGAGATCGACACGTATAACGAGGAACTTATGCACGCAAACTGAGAAAGTAGCACGTAACCCAAGGTGGGCCCCACATGGCCGGTCACTTGTTGCACTTGCAACCCCCCTAGACACATGTCACCATCTCATGTTGGACACTTGTCCACCACCTTGACACATGTAAATGCATGCACAAATGCATCCATGCACATTGACACCTATCACTACACCTAGCACTATATAACCAGGCATACACTCATATATTTCATTCTTTTGGCCACCAAAATCTGCACATAAGTTAGGAGATGAGAGATACTAGGAGATAGAGAAGAGGAATTAGGAAGAAGTCTTGTGTTCATCTCTTTTCCTTGCATGCACCTTCAAACATGCACCCATACACTTATATACACACCACCATGGAGACTTATAATCTGTAATAAGAAGTTTTAGAAGACCTACAAGAGTCCCTAGAAGAAGAAGAAGTACACAATCAAGAGTAGAAGAAGAAGAAGAAACATCCACCATTGAAGTTGAGTTCAAGCTTCCTAAGCTCAAATCCAAAGCCCAAGCTCAATTTCAAGTTTAGGTGAGTATTCTAACTCACTTTAGAACCTATATAGTATGTATTAATGTTTAGCAAGAGTTTAATGTTGTATTTTGAGGTTCTATGCAACATGCAAGTCAAATCTTCAAATCTGGGAAGCTGAAACTTCCAGCAGAATGTTGTTTAGTAAAACGAACGTTTTGAGCAGTTCAAAAATGGGAATGAGGCTAGATTTTTTTGTGGATAAATCTAACTCATTTATCTACAAATAACTCTTCTATAGCTCAGTCTAAATATCACTCCTTCATAGGTGAAATGCATGTACAACGTAGTGTTATAAATCTGAGAAACAGAAACCTTCAGCAGAACATAGTTTAGTAAAATGAATATTTTGAGCAGTTCAAAAATGGGAATGAGGCTAGGTTTTTTTGCGGAGAAAGATAACTCATTCATCTACAAATGACTCTTCTATAGCCTGGTCTAAAAATGACTCCTTAATAGGTGAAATGCACATGAAACGCAGTACTATAAATCTGGGACAGAGCAGTCCGAAAATATAGAAATGTCTAAGTAAAATAAATATTTTGAGCAGCTCAAAAATGTAATTGAAGCTAGATTTTTTTTGTACATGAAGCTAATCCAATTATGTACAATGTTCTAGTTTTGAGTTTGATCTACAAATCAATTTATCATGCCCAAATAAATCATATCAATTCAGTCGATATAGTAAAATTAAATTCTGGCAGATTGTATAACTACTTGTATGATGTGTTTATTGATGATGCTTGCTTTCTGATACCTGGGTGGTTATGGATATCTTGTGCTATGGTAGTGCTATCGAGTAGATGAGTATGTTAGGGGCTTCATCTATAAATATTATTGGTATTAAATCCACGAGCTACACGCTAGGTTTCCGTTGTTATGAATATAGTGTGATGACCATAGAGAGTTCATACCCAAGCTATAAGTATGTTGTATGGCATGATTATTGCATTAATAGTGATTGGATAGGTTTCCATTGTAAGTATATTACGACATAAAATAGGATGATGGATGTATAAACGTAAGTTCGAAAGTATATTCGGAAGTCCTTTAATGAACTAAATTCCGAAATGAGTGATGAATGCGCGGTCGGGAAAACGTAAGGGTTGTTGTGCTATGTTAGGAGCATATTATGATAAGGATAATTGTCGGATAGGTAATCTGGGCAGCGGAGATCAGGATAGTAAGAAAAAGGGATGTGTTGTTGAGTTGTGACGCAGTGATTCTTTGAGTAAAGACTCCTTTCAGTTCTTCGTGACGAAATGGATGTTCTTGTACTCCGTAACGCTTTCGGTTCTTCGTGATGAAGCGGTGATTCTTTGAGTAAAGACTCCTTTCGGTTCTTCGTGACAAAATGGATGTTCTTGTACTCCGTAACGCTTTCTGTTCTTCGTGACGAAGCGGTGATTCTTTGAGTAAAGATTCCTTTCGGTTCTTCGTGACGAAATGGATGTTCTTGTACTCCGTAACGCTTTCGGTTCTTCGTGACGAAGCGGTGATTCTTTGAGTAAAGATTCCTTTCGGTTCTTCGTGACGAAATGGATGTTCTTGTACTCCGTAACGCTTTTGGTTCTTCGTGACGAAGCGGTGATTCTTTGAGTAAAGACCCCTTTCGGTTCTTTGTGACAAAATGGATGTTCTTGTACTCCGTAACGCTTTCGGTTCTTCGTGACGAAGCGGTGATTCTTTGAGTAAAGACGCCTTTCGGTTCTTCGTGACGAAATGGATGTTCTTGTACTCCGTAACGCTTTCGGTTCTTCGTGACGAAGCAGTGATTCTTTGAGTAAAGACTCCTTTCAGTTCTTCGTGATGAAATGGATGTTCTTGTACTCCGTAACGCTTTCGGTTCTTTGTGACGAAGCGGTGATTCTTTGAATGAAGACTTCTTTCGGTTCTTCGTGACGAAATTGATGTTCTTGCACTCCTTAACACTTTGTGACGAAGTGGTTGATGAAAGATGGTTTGGTTAGCAAGAGACACTTTGGGTTTGTAAATGATGTCGGATGTTAGAAATGAATGGTAGTGGCATTAAGAATGTCTAGACGGGTCTCCTGAATTGTTTGTATTCCTATCGCATACGTAGTCGGGTATGCTACTAGTTATAATTCAACGGTGAGAACGTAAAGATCCTAAAAGATATGTTGAAAGGTAGTAAATGTATTCCTATTGTGTTTTACTATATACGTTCCATTTGATTTAGCTTACTCACTCAGCTTTCATAAGCTGACGACGTTCATATCGCTGGACATTCCCATGTCCAGCTTATCCAGGTATCGAGTACACGGGTTATGATGCTACGCAAGCGGAGAACGTGGAGGAAGAGTACACCGAAGATGGCTATGGTTATGCTAGTTAGAGAGAAGACTAGCAGTTATCCTCTGTAAATGTTTTGATTATAACTAGAAGACTTAGCATATATTTTGTAATAGTTTTGTAAGGCCAAGAGCCATAAAGACTCTGATGTATTTATAATGATGTATTAACTAGCTAAGTACTTTGACTTCTCATTGTAATATATTCCAGTAAGTAAATGATGGTTTTATCTTTTTATTATATCGTTTAAATATTATTATTTGGTCATGGACAATTCGGTACTGCAACCAGTCACGTGCCTCAGGGTCCAAGATGAAAATTTTAAAATTTTCCATATTTTGGCTACGCCGGGGCGTGACAACGTACCATGCCAACTGAGATGCTGGGTCAATCCGGTGGTAGAAATTGCTGACTTCAATCGGTAAACTTAGCATTTCTTATATATATATAAATGTGTTAAATACACTTACAGTTCTTGTGGTTTGGTCAATTTGCACTTACCTCCTTGTGGTTTAAATTTTAGCAGTAATACCCTCCATGGTTCGGACTAAAGTATAACTGTTAAATACGTTGTAGATAATTTTAGCACTAATACCCCCTGTGGTTTGGCCAATTTGCACTTACCCCCTTCAATTCCTTAACAAATTTTAACGTTGCACTTTAGTCCGAACCATAGGAGATATTAGTGCCAAAATTTAAATCACAAAGGAGTAAGTGCACATCGACCAAACCACAGGGGTGTAAATGTATTTAACCCTATATATAATCATGTTGCCATTAAGTTTATTAGCGCGCACTTTATATGTATCAAGTATGTATGATTTTTTTCTACTTTTGTACCAGCATTATGATATATGTATATATATAGGGTTTTGTTAACATGTGCTCTTAGGGCACATGTTAAGGTTTTAAAAGTGAAAATGAATAAGGGAGATAAACACTAAACCCCACACTGAACACTAAAATCCACACTATATCCCTTAATTATTTCTAATTTTAGAATCTTAACATCTACTCTAAGAACACATATTAACAAAATCCATATATATAATCATGTTACCACTGAGTTTATCAGGACCTTCACATGTATGTCAGAATTGTAGGACCGACTCAATTTGTAATAGAGGAGATCAAAATATTTCAACCTCATATGGGCTAGCAGTAATGTCCAACTATAGTTTTTTTTTTCTATTTAAGATAAGATAATGTCAAATGTACGTGTGAATGCAAAACACAAGGCGGATTAACAGTAAACAACACACTCTAACTTCCTCCATCGAAAGCTATTCTGACTCCTACCAATTACTCCATTCGTTTTATTTTGTGAATCCATTTTTAAAAACTAAATTTATTAAAAAAAATAAAAATAATTTATACTTATTTTTAACAATTATCATTAATCATTACACCACATAAACACTACGACAGGATATCCGGCCGAGTATCCCACTGAATAAACACCCGCACCCATATCTTTTACTCTGTACTACATTAAAAGCAAGATCAACTTTGTGAGATGGGCAAGGCGAAATAGACTTTGAAACTAGATACGCCCAACAATAACTACTCTGCTGTGATAGAAACACTGATAATGACAACACAGCTGTGATAGAACGCCAAGTTGTACTTGAAAGTTGAAACTACAGTAACATTTTGCATTTCCTAGGTCAAAGGTTCAACTTTCTAACAAAAAAAAGTCGCGGGTCTACATAGTCTATAGACTTATCCTTCTTTCTTTTTTGCTCAGTTTACTGATTTATCTCTTTCATCCCAATTCATTGATTATTAATTTTTTTTTTTTTTAAGAAATAATAAGTACAAATGTTTGGGACACCAGTTTATTTATTACTCCTTTTGTTCTATTTTGTGTTATATATTTAATTTTGGAATACCTTAAAATTAATGTCATTTCTCTTAAATGGATGTACAATTTTTTAATTATTTTTTAAAACTATCACTCTTTTAAATTTATATACCAAGACAAAATTAAATAAATTATTATGATAATTAAAAGTAATTGTGAAAAGTAGGTAATGCAAATTATTTATGAATAATGCTACACACACACCCATTTGCACAACCATTTGCACAACAGTGCTTAAAAATGTTGGACTTTGTGCTGAAAAGCCTGTACACACAAAATGGTGTGCAGTGTGTGTGCAGACTTTTTAGCACAAAGTCCAACATTTTTAAGCACTGTTGTGCAAATAGTTGTGCAAATCGGTGTGTGTGTATCATTGCTGATTATTTATAGTCCCTTGATAAATTAAATTCCTAAAGATGAACAGAAAATTTACTTTATTTGATGCACAGTCATGCACTTGTTGCAGTCTATGACTACGTAGCCTGTAAACATGCCAGTGAATCTTTGAAATATAATATCTTCTAAAACTTTGATTTGAATTGTCAATCTCTCAAAAGTTGCAGATTTGTCCGATATACTACTATTATAGTGTACATTCTAATTTTATGCTTAAATGTAAGAGTACTACTAATTAAAAAAAATAACTCTATTTCAAATTGTTTCTCCCTCCGTCTCATTTTATGTGTTTATCTTTATGATACTAACTTTTTAAGAGAAGATAATCATTGTTAGAAAGAAATGCAATTGTTTCAAAATTACCCCAACTTTTTTAGTTCCCTTTTACTTTTGTTGGACATTTTCAAAATCAATAAGGATAAGTTTAGAAAGTAGTTACAAAATTATCATAATGGACATTAGTTTTTGGATATCCAAAAAAGGAAAGATGGACACATAATATCGGACGAAAAGAGTACAATTTTGAAATTCATTTTTATTTTTAACATTTTAACATCAAGTTACAATAACTATTTGTATGATACATCATAAGCCTGTAGAATGCATCACATAATTTTTCCAAGAATAATGCCGTAGAGACCTGTAACTAGGGGTGGACATTTGGTTTGGATTGGTTCGATTTGAATTGATTCAGTTCGGTTTGGTTTTGACTAGTTCGGTTCAGTTTGGAAACTAACGAACAGAAAAGCTATCAAAATATAATTCGATTATTTCAGTTCGGTTAGGCGAAATTAGATTTCCGTTAAATTGATGTAATTTAGAAGTAAGTCGATTATTTTTTAAAATTAAAAAAAATCTGTTAATTGTGAAGAAAAAAAAAATTAACAACTCATCAATAAATTAAAAGAACATCTAACATTTGACTCAATTGCAGTCTCTACCCTCTTCCACTCTGACAGTCTCTCTCTCTCTCTCTCTCTCTCTCTCTCTCTCTCCTAATGTACATGTGTTTGTCTGAACGCCACATGTAGTAATGCTCTATATGTCATTTGTCCAAAACGCTTATCGTGGTATAGCTTGTACTGCAATTTAAGATAAAGAAACTTATCAAAACTTAAGTTTGTGATACACGTATGTTCTGCTAATGTTCAACCGCATGACACACACTAAGCCGTCGCCTTCCAAATGACATATTGTGAGATCCGCCCCTGTGTTTAGTTCATCTTGTAAATATTTTTTATAGATTGCATGTCATTTCCTCTAAACGGCTTTGGGAGAGCCATTCGTCCCAATTAACTTTAGAAGTGCCGTAGGATTACTACACCACCGTGAGGGGCACTAAACTGATTCCATAACTTAGCTTAAGTTTAAGCTAAGTTTTGGTTGCCCTTTATTCATGCTATAATAATTGATGACCTTAGAGTATTTCCAGTGCAACAACCTATTTTAGCGTGATAATGTAATTTTTTAAAGTTTGTTATTGTGATAAAAGCCCCCAATGCTACATGTCATTCCAAATGCTATTTTTTTAATACAACTGCCATTCATTTTATGATTGGTTGAATAGAAGAGTAGTTTTCGAATAAAAACATATAATCATAGAGAAGGAAAAAGAGAAACATAATAATCGGGGTTTGTTGAAATTTGGATAAAATACCAAATTTATAGAGCTTTTATGAAGGGGAAATGATTAATTTATTAAACATGTCTATTGGAGCAAAACGTAGCCGTTGACAAATGCTACCGTTGAAGGGTGACATTTTGGGGACATGCCATTTAATGGAATTAGCAAATCAATGGTTAGTCGGTTGGATTGGTCTTAGAGCATTCACAATGGTGTAGTTGTATAGTAAAACTTAGTATATGCTAGGTTTTTTTTAACCTTATAGTGGTGTGAAACAGAGATGGTTCATTGTTTCACCAAAAAACATAGAAATGAGATGGCAATGTTATAGTTGTTTAGTCTCAGTCACTTTTACATGTTTTCGTTTTATTTCCATCCCCTCCTTTACAATCACAGATTAATTTGTTGATTAACGTTTTTTATCCAAACAACTAAGGTTTGACCGTTGGTCTTCAAACGGCATTGCCATTGCCATTTCCCCTTCTCCACAACTACGGAACACCCAAAACTCGTATCATAACTTTGCATGTATCACAACTTTGCATCCTAAATTTTATGACTTTGTGGATGCTCTGACAAAGAAGATCGTATCACAACTTTGCCATTGCCATTTGGGTTCATTTTCGTTATGTTTAAACCTCTAAAAATTTTGCACCTAAGTTATGGAGTGAGTTTGGGACTTACCAAAATAAAGAGGGGTATGTTTGATCTTGTAGCTCCAATGGAGTCTCTCTCTCTCTCTCTCTCTCTCTCTCTCTCTCTCTCTTCTTCCAGGGGTATGTTTGATCTTGTAGCTCCAATGGAGTCTCTCTCTCTCTCTCTCTCTCTCTCTCTCTCTTCTTCCCTTCTCTGTCTTCTTCTCTCCTTCTCTTCTCTTTTTGTCCTTCCTTTCTTTCTTCTTCTTCTTCTTCTGCTACTTCCTCTCTTTCTCTCTTAACAGTGTGTATATATATGGAGTATGTGCGTATATATATATATATATATATCAGGGTGTATATATATAACATATATCTAGTCTATCTCTCTAACTCTCTTTGTCTCAAACACCACACACACACAAACGAAAACTAATATATATATAGGCACTACAAGGAAAAAGACTTTTTATGTCACTTAAAAAGTGACATAAATAGGTATTTATGTCACTTTTTTTTTCCAATAAAAAGTGACATAAATGAGGGTGACATAAATGTTTTGTAAAAGTGACATAAATGTTTCATAAAACCAAAACATAAGTTAATAAAAAGTGACATAAATACTTAAAAGCGACATAAATACCATTTTATTTATGTCACTTTTAACCTAAAGTGACATAAAAGTAGAAAAGTGACATAAATACCAAACAAATTTATTACATCAAAGCCTTAAAAGTGACATAAAAACTTTAAAAGTGACATAAATACTTTATAAAAGTGACATAAATACTTGATAAAAGTGACATAAATGTGTAATTAGTTATGTCAACTTTTTTAAAAACGACATAAATATTTTAAATAATACTGATGCAATCCTGTACAAAATTAAATCGAGCTCAATAATCTATTCCAACTAATAAATTTCATATATTCTTCTCAATATCAACCAATTGGAATCTACAAAAAATATATATAATCGATCCCCGTGAAAAAAAAAAGAGACTAACACATATTCAGATTGGGTAAAATTGAAGAAAACTCTCAGATCTGTTTTAAAAAATAATTTGTAATAATTCATACATTTTGTTTTTGGTAAAACCGTCCGCGTTGGTCAATAAACTAATCACATAAACATGTTATGTTCATAAAAAAAAATACTACCAAAACTATGGAACCAACAAAAAACCCGCATCTCCTGCCTTAAGCCTTTTTGCACCAACAAACATACTCCAACCAGCAGTGAGGAGGTGTCGCTTCCGCTGCCCTATATAAAAAGGAAAATGCAGAATAAATTTAGGAAAGCATTTTAATGTCACCAAAAGAAATATTATGATGCTCTACACTTTTAACGTCTACTACAGAAAAATCACTGCAACAAAAAAGCAACCAAGTAGTACTTAAGCCTCTTACCTAAAAAACAAGCTCTAGATCAAGTACTTATCAATGAAGTAAATAGTTGTACTTTCATGACATGATAAAAAAAGAATAGTTGTAATGAGAATATAAATATTTCAAGCATCCTCACCTCGGTAAATATGACGAAAAGTCTAGGTATTATCATGCAAAGTCTCGAACAACAAGCTCTTCAGTTGGAGGTTACATCAAATAATTCTAAAATAAACAAATAGAAAGAGTCCAAAATAAATGTACTAATAAATGTACTAATATCTCTATCCCACAAAGCTAGCAACTTTCTCATGCGAGACAATAAAGGTCTCACCAACTGGGGAAAGCAGTTTATCACTTTATAAAGCAGAACTTACCAAGTTCACAGATGAAGGATTATTTGGTCATTGATCTCATCTGTATCTTTATGTACCTATCAAATAATAAAAAAGAATAGGTAAAACCACAAAAGATGTTTTAGACAAAAAAATAAGCAATAAATTTATTTGTATGTGCATTCACAAATAGATTGAGAAAATATGCATAGTGCAACGTTGTGAATTTGGCACATCAACTGAGATGGGAGATTCAGATAGTTAGGGATCTGTGAGGTTGGTGATCTATTTATGGTAATTGCAACATGTACAACAAGTTTAAGTCCATTACCCAATGAAAGTAGATATGTAGATACATTTCATACAAAATAAGTATGTTAAAACTTGTGGGGCTAATGACTTTTTTAGTTGCGATAGAATCCCGGTACTAATAGCTACTGCATAATTCTTACAAGCCAAACTATGGAAGGTGAAAAATCCATTCATCTGCAACAAGGACACTAGCAAGCAGTGTTCGGAACAGTTCTAAATTAATCTGAAAAAATAGTGTGCCTCAGGCCCTCAAAGTTAACGTCTAATAAAGTTAAACTACAGATGAAGTTGCATGTTACTATTGCCTAGGAGACATTGTTTTTAATTGATGGAAATAATTAAGATTTGTGGCTTACTTTAAATTTTTTGTCTCAACTAATAGCCGTTGTTTATCGACCATGCCACAGAATTATGCAAAACAAAAGAATCTGAATAGTAAAGGAAGGTATAGACGAGGTCAAATGATCCATACATACATAGAGAACGAGAATTAAGTACATATTTCCCAAGAATATTGTTCTCTTTTCTAGTGTTACATGTTGACATGTTGCGCTGGGAGTGCAAAGGCAAGACACCGTAGAGGATTGGAATTCAACGTAGATTTTCTCTTTTTCTTCTGTCTCTTTTTTTGGTTTATTTTTCTGCACTTTCAGTACTTTCAAACTCGTTGAATTCTAAACTTGAACTAACCCCCTTGAATCTCCAAAAAACCCTAACCCTTGGCCCTTTAAGGACACAAATCTAACTCACCAAATAGCCCCAAACAGCAAGTTTTAATGATCACAGATACTGTTTCACAACATCAGAACAACCCATAATTTCTCGTTTCTTTGTGAAAACCCTAGCCTTCCTCTTCCACCTATTGCAAGGCCTAAAACCCAATATTTCAGCAACAAAATTGATTATAAGCAACCCCAAAGCCCTATTTTACTGCTACATGCATGCATTTTTTTATAGTATAGCTTGTAGGAGATTGTAACACATGCTTTCCTTATCACTACCACTTTCCCCAAGAGCTAAATAGTTTAGGAATGGCCCAACAATGTATATCAAGCTTCCACATGCAAATCACAAGTAAAGGGTCGGTAGTAAAAGAAAAAAAATTGTAACAACCTGCATTTCCATTTAATTATTTGCATTTGCATTTAACATATTTAAATTCAATTTGAATTTCTATGTTTAATCTGTATTGCTGACTTCATTTTTATTTGCAATCCTCATGTTTAGAATTTTATTACTTGCTCCAAATTCTTTTTGGGGTCAAATTGTAATTTTATAATATTTAGTAATACATGTGTTGGGTTTTAAAACTGTATTTCAAAAAGGTGAAAATACTTTCTTTTAACTCAAGTAGTATTTTTATAAAACCGGAAAAATCGATTCTTACATTAAAATGAATTTCCTGTATTTTTGTGGTAAACACCACGCCACGAAAATACCAGTTTATGTTCGAAAACAGTCCGCGCCAGATTAAACTTCCACATATTTTGGAAGTGATGTAAAGCAAGATTTGACACTTACTTTACTTTCCATTTATGGTAACTCATCATTGGGTTGGGCTTGTTTGGGAATGCTTTATTGTATGTGTAATGGTTATGCCATAAGCTTGTTTTCCCAAACAACATAGTTGGCCCCTACTAATCTATGCTTGGCTCTTGGATAAGTTGTGGGTTAACAATCAGTGTATACACATATACGTATATAGTTATGCTGATAATTAAGAAACAAATTAAGGATTTGATTTCCCAATTAAGATTGTTAATTGAGTTTTAAAAATTTTCTTGGCCTCCAAGTTCTTATGTGCTATATATACACTCCCATACTCCCTCAATCACACAATCTGCACATCTCCAGAATCTGTAAACACAGAGAGAAAAGAGAGAGCTGAGAGTTCATAGTTTCAGAAATTTTAGAGAGAGAAGAAGGAACTTCAATCCTCCATAGCCAAAAGCTTTGAGTATTTCTTATTGTACTTATCTTTCTCAACTAAATCTCTAAAGCTTCAATTAGTGAGTATTTTAAACTCACTCCAAATGTAATTTGTGCTCAATTACTGTTTGTATGTATATATATATATAAATGTTGATTCACCATTGTTAACCTTCATGAAAACTTGAAGCTTCAAAAACATGGATTTTCCAAACTTAACCAAAATGAGTTTTTAGAGATGACTTAGGAAGATTATAGTCCCTAGGAGCTACTGTTAAATTAAAGCCTAATTTGTCCATATGAGAAAGTATATTAGGAAATTAAGTTTTGACAACTTTTTATTTTTCACTAAGTTTGAGAGCTATGGTTTGAATCATGTTAAATTGATTTCATATTCTTAATCCTTGGTGAAAAACAAATAAATCCATATATTACATGCCATGTTTAAATTCGAATTTCAAAATGGGTCAAAAGACCCCCTTAAAATTGAAACATGGGAGTTTTGGGGAAGAAGACGAAGCCTCTGCTTCATCTCGCGCGCGCGATCGCGCGAGCGAGGGTCGCCTGAGCAGCCCGCGCGAGCGACCCCTTGCGCGAGCGGCCCGCACGCTCGAGCTTCGTGTTTTCAGGCAGACAGAAAAGATTTTTATAAATAAAACAAAAAATGGGACGCGAGCAGCTCGCGCGAGCGACCTTCGCGTGAGTGGACCGCGCGCACGACTTTGGGCAGTTTATGGTTTTTGCTTGTTTTATGTTAGGAAACTGTTTGGGTGATGTTTCATGGACCTTTAAAGCCCTGTTTGGGAAATTTACTAAAATAGAGTCCTATTTGGTTATGTTTGGACGATTAAAACGTTGTATCACGACTTATCAATCCATGTACGCTCTCTGTTTCTATATTTCAGTGATTTACTTTATGTTTAAAATTTTATGACATACATGTGGAGTCAGTTGTACATGCATGGTGAGTGTGAATGTTGGTCAGTGTGGAAAAAAGTAATGGTCAGTGTGGAAAAGAGTAATGGTCAGTGTGGTAAAGAGTGTATGGTTGAGATTGTGTTGTGGACACTCCCTGGTAATTGTGTACCAAAGTGTGACGTGTTGAGATTGCGGTGAGAGTATCTTTGTAGTACGACGGTGGCAAAACTGGACACTCCCTGACGCCCATGGAAGCGTTAAAGTGTGTGACGCCGAACTTGGACATTCCCTGGCACCCATGGTAGTGCTAAAGTGTGGCCTACGGACACTCCTTGGTACCCGAGTCTGGATACTGCGTGAGGTTACCTCCGGTATTTACAAGGCCGATTAGGTACTAAAGTGTGAGGTATTGGACACTTTCTGGTACTCCGGACCAAAGCGTGAGGCAAACTGGACATTCCCTAGCACCCCTGTGCTAAAGTGTGGCTATCGGAGTATTACAAGGTTACTGGTGTGAGATAGTGGGTTGTTGTGTTTGTCGAGAGAAAAGAGTCGGTAAGATGAGATGGTGCATTGTTTTCATACACGGTCACATATATGAATTACATCTTTAAAATGATATTGTGGTTGTTTTCTAAAACGAACTCTTTACCTTCATATAAACTTATTGGATTAAACGATGATACGCCCAAAATTGGCTCTATCTTATGACCGAGCGGCTCAAATCAGCAGCTAGTCCATGCCCCTGGTAAATCCTGCACAGCTCCTCAGAAGCATCAGCCCGAGCGGTCTAATTCACTCATCGACCCGAGAGGTTCATCTACGACCCGGTCAACAGGTCGGGGAAACCGCACAGGCACATCCCGCCGCAGGAACAGCTCATCCGGTCCCAAAGGCATGATCCCGAACATTACGGGCAATCTCCTACTCAAGCTAGAAGACTAATGGAAAGTGCACACTATTTCCTAATCCAATTAGGAAATCCCCATAATTAATGCCAATCTATATCAATAGGATGATATTTCCTTATCCATGTATGAGTAAGTCTCTTACATCTATAAAAGAGACCTCTCACCCCCCATGGAGGGGGCCGCTGACTTTTCAGTCTACACAGTACCTCTATAATTCTCCATTGTACGCATACACCCGGCCGGTATTACTGGTAGTGCCGCCCCTCTTTGTTGGCTCACCAGGCCCGCCGGTGATCTGCTAGTGAACGTGCTCAGACACACACGTGGACGTAGGTACCTTCATTAACAGGGCCGAACCACATACAAAAAATAGTCTCTCACTCTCTCTCTTCTCAAATTACTTTACTTTACTCTTACCAATTTTTGGCATCACCAGTTTGGCGCCGTCTGTGGGAACCGACGAATCTTCTCATCAACAAATCTCTTAATTGATCATCATGCCACCGAAGAAGGGTAAGAAGACTGATCAGCAGTCCGACCG
The DNA here is from genome assembly GCA_033977485.1 of Hydrangea macrophylla. Lineage (NCBI taxonomy): Eukaryota > Viridiplantae > Streptophyta > Magnoliopsida > Cornales > Hydrangeaceae > Hydrangea > Hydrangea macrophylla. Next base: position 50,929,148 of record CM066987.1, read on the forward strand.
GGATGTTCCTTCGGCCCCGGCACCGGCTGTGGCAGTCATGACATTTGAGCAGATCACCGCGACCCTCACACAACTCCTGGAGGGACAGTGTCAAATCCAGCAACAGATCGAAGCCCTGCTAGCCCAGCAAAGCAATCCTCCAGTGGCCGGGAAACGACCCGGGAACATTGCGTACGGTAGGGAACCGATCTTGACCAGACAACGGGCCCGAGCCAACTCGTCCCGTGTTGAGGATGCCAGAGACATCAATAGTGGGCGTGCTGCCCGAGAAGAAAGGCAGGAGCATATGGCCCAGGAATCAGTCCTGGGTCACTCGGTCAAGAGCCGACTCGTCCCTAGGCGAACGGTTAATCGGGGTCATAGCCGAGCCCGATCCCAGAGGACAGCACCCCGCCATGAAGAAGAAGCCTCTTCCACCAACCCGACCAGTTCCTCAGATACCGGTCGGGAAGGAGTGGAAGCCCGAATCAAGGATTTACAGAAGCAGATCGACGGAGTGGCCAAAAAGCTTGGTCAAAACCGTGCTTAAAATCAAGCCAATACCGAATAGAGTCACCGTTCTCTAGCCAGATCACTAGATTCTCCATCCCGCGCAAATTCAAGCAGCCTTGTCTAGATCCCTACAACGGCTCGGGAAGCCCGGTCGACCACGTCCGGACCTATAAGGCTCAGATGGCCCTAGCCACAAACGCCGACGAGCTACACTGCCTAGCCTTCCCCAGCACTTTGAAAGGCCCGGCCATGCAGTGGTTCTAATCCTTGAAGCCCCGATCGGTCTGTAGTTTCAAACAACTCAGTAATCAGTTCATCAACCAGTTCGCCGGTATGGATGAGCGGCCAAAGCCAGACATGCAGCTACTGACGGTCAGACAATGGAATAATGAGTCCCTCAAGGAGTTCACCGATCGGTTCAACCAACAAAAGCTTCAAATCTGCAATCTGAACGAAACAATTGCCATTATAGCCTTCTGCTCGGGAGTTCAACATACCAAGTGCGCCGCATCGTTCCATAGAAACCGACCGGTAGCTTTGGTCGAACTCACAGAGAGGGTTGGAAAGGACATCGACACTGAGGAATTTCTAAAGATCAAAGACCCCGAGCAAGAAAGCAACAATTCTTCCAGAAGCAAGCGAAAGCGAGATCAGCCCAGGGGTTCAGACAATTCTTTCAGTTCACAGCAGTCCGGGTCAGGCAGCCCCGACCAGACCTCTAGTTCACAGCGGTCAGAGTTTGGCAGCCCCGACACAACCTCCAGTTCAAAGTGGTCAGAGTCTGGCCGCCCTGACATGACCTCTAATTCACATCGGTCAGGATCTATCAGTTCCGACTTTGCCTCCAGCACAGATAAATCAGGAGCCCGGTGATCCTGATCCGACCTCCTCACTACATCGGTCTAGATGAGCCCGACTACAGTGGTACTTGCCTGATCACCACATGAGACTCCGTCGATTGTCAAAGAGCCTTTCCAAAGTCCTCGGGCCTAACCCCGAGGCATCTAAAGACCTTGGGCTCCGAACCCAGGCACTTAAAAGACCTCGGGCTCCGAACCCAGGCACTTAAAAGACCTCGGGCTCCAAATCCAGGCACTTAAAAGACCTCGGGCTCCGAACCCAGGCACTTACAAGACCTCAGGCTCCGAACCCAGGCAGCAAAGACCTTGGGGTCACGCCCGAGGCACTGGCTTCGCTTAGGTCCAACCGACGATGGGGGTAAACCCCCTAGGTGGCTGATGATGGCAAGCTTCAAAAGACCCTGCAACCACCATGTTCCAAGTCAGTTACCTACAATCATAGCCTCTGTGAGACCCTCATCTTAGCGAAAGCTTGGGGGGCAAGATGGTGTTATGAACTAAACAGGTAATCACACCGGGTATCTACAGGCCTCGCGGATAACCAAGTTAAAATCTTGGACAACCCGAGCACCTACAGTACTCAGAGGCATTAACTCCACTTAGGTCCAGACCGACGATAAAGGTGACTAAAATCTCTTAGGTTGGCCGACGATAGAGGAGCAAAAGGACCCTAAAGCAACGTGATTTAGGTCGGCTCCACCAACATGGTCAAGCTCTTCTCCCAACAGCCTTGACGAAGGCTAGCTGGGCGGAAGACAACCATCCTGGGGAGTTAACAATACAAAGGACCCTAGAGCAATGCGCTTTAGGTCGGCTTTTCCAACATGGTAAAATCCTTCTACCCACAGCCTTGATGAAGGCTTACGGGCAGAAGATAACCATCCTGGGAGCTAACTCAAGCAAAAAAGACTCTGGAGTAGGCCGAGTCTCAACTCTCGGTCACTTCCCGAGCACTCAAAGACTCCGAATTAGGCCGGGTCTCAACTCCCGGTCAGTTCCCAAGCACTTAAAGGTCCCGAGCTAGGCTGGGTCTCAACTCTCAGTTAGTTCCCGAGGGCTCACCAGGCTCAGTAGCCCTGAGGCAGCTTCCACAAGCACTCAGACAGCGGCAAGTAACATCAAACTGATTTCCAAACTTGCCCCGATATAACATCTGGCCAATCTTAGAAATGGGGGGCAGCTGATACGCCCAAAATTGGCTCTATCTTATGACCAAGCGGCTCAAATCAGCAGCTAGTCCATGCCCCTGACAAATCCTGCACAACTCCTCAGAAGCATCAGCCCGAGCGGTCTAATTTACTCATCGACCCGAGCGGTTCATCTACGACCCGGCCAACAGGTCGGGGAAATCGTACAGGCACATCCCGCCACGGGAACAACTTATTCGGGCCCACAGGCATGATCCCGAGCATTACGGGCAATCTCCTACTCAAGCTAGAAGACTAATGGAAAGTGCACACTATTTCCTAATCCAATTAGGAAATCCCCATAATTAATGCCAATCTATATCAATAGGATGATATTTCCTTATCCATGTATGAGTAGGTCTCTTACATCTATAAAAGAGACCTCTCACCCCCCATGGAGGGGGCCACTGACTTTTTAGTCTACACAGCACCTCTATAATTCACCATTGTACGCATACACCCAGCCGGTATTACTGGTAGTGCCGCCCCTCTTTGTTGGCTCACCAGGCCCGCCGGTGATCTGCTAGTGAACGTGCTCAGACACACACGTGGACGTAGGTACCTTCATTAACAGGGCCGAACCACATACAAAAAATAGTCTCTCACTCTCTCTCTCTCTTCTCAAATTGCTTTACTTTACTCTTACCAATTTTTGGCATCATCAAACGAGAATTGAAAAATGGTAAATAAGTATATGTTACATTCAAAGTTATGTTTTTAATACTCACCAACTTCTTGAAGCTGACGACGTTGATGCGCCCTGGACATTCGTGTCCAGGCTTTTCAGGTTATGATATTGCTGGACCGTACGACTATGCAAACTGAGAACAACTGTCAGATGAAGAGTTTACCGTTATATGTTTAAGTTAAACTGAATTCTGTAATAAGGATGACTGTAATAGATGTTAAGTTATTGTTTTGATTTAAGGCGGTTTGTGCCTTTAGAGACCCCGTGCTGTAATAACTATTAAGTTAGAAAAATATTTGTAAGCTTTGATTGCTCTACTCTGATTATGGTTTTTTTTGTTGTTCGACGTTTGGGACGGAATCGATCCTTCAAACTGTCGCGACCTACGGGTCCATAAAGGAAATTAAACGCTTTCCATATTTATGCTACGTCGGGGCGTGACAAAAATAAAGAAGAAAGAAAGTACATATCATTGTTTTTCTCACAAATGTCTCTACGTACTTCACACAAGAAGCTTAAGTTGGTGCCATTACATAGAAAGATACAAGAAATCAACAATACTAGGTAACAAAAAGTTGAACCAGAACTTCTTGAGTTCTTGAATAGGTATCAACAATAGACCATAATTTTCATGTGCATATATGCATCAAAATGGTAAAGGCTATGAGACAAAACATGCAAAACTATAGAACCATATAAAGCGTTTACCCTCTGTAGCTGAAGGGGAGCTGTATTCAGCCAATCAAGTTTAGATGGAAACTCTGGCACAACAGTAGCACCTCCGCTTACACAATGAGAAACTATATTAGTCAAATAATTAAACACGTAATTATAATGGGAAAATACAAGCAGTCATGGAAATTGAAGACGGTCGTTGTCATAAAAATGAGAAGAAGAATTCCCACTTACCTAGTTTCTAAATCAGATATATAATTCACAAATTGTTGGATTCTCGTAAGACGGGATTCCCCTATGACCAGTAAAAGGCAAAACATTTAAATTCCTTCTTCTCTTGTTATTGGATGTCCAGAAAAAAGAAAAACAATTGGAGATACAAAATCAAAAGAACCATGATTTTAATGCGAATTTGTACACATCAATATAAATCCTCGAGAATTTGGAACAACATAAGAAGATAAAAATAGATGGGAAAGAAAAGGAGAAGTAAAAAAGATGCACAGTCAAAACAACATACAACCTAACCAAATGAAAACTATTTTACTACAAATATCAGCACCTTTATTTTGTTGAAAAGAGGGGTTACCGACTCCAAAACAAAAATTCCATACAGCTTTTGGAAATGAATATTGCATTGCCTGCAAAGGCATAGTAGCTTCCAGAAACACAGTAAGAATTGAATTGAGAAATCACATCAATTTACACTTTGCACATTCTTCGCTTTCCAAGAAAACGAAAAAGACTAGTTCGAAGAAAACTTAGAATAGAAAAGGTATTCCAAAGTATCTTTGTAGGTCTTATGTTAATCATACAAAGTATACCTTCCAATTTGTGATGGTAAAAAGGAGACAAGAGATAGCAATGCCTAAACTTCCATATCTGACAATGTCTCATCGAGAACCCTGCAAACTGTCGTGCGACCTCAAAGTTAAAGCATACCAATAAGAGCATAAAGCTCTTTAAAAACTATATATCATTGATTCATTGATCCCTTTCAATGAAGTATTGTTTTCCCCTAAGCTACCGATGTATATACCCTAAAATACAATAATACGGCATTCATAAGCTTCAAACAATAACCTAACGCTATATGATATGAGTCATATGACATAAGACCTAAATCTAAATCTTCTTAACAACTAAAAAAATTCAAGAATGGCAAAATTCTTAAACAAATACAAAATACAACACTAAATGTAGTCTTATTATCTGTTTTCGGTACACTTTTCCATGACTAGGGTGATTCATCCATCTTGATAGATAAAACTCAACCTCGAGTTTTTATCGTTCAATGATAACGGATTTTCACTTGATATCAAACTGATATAACTGTAAGTTGACTCAGTTAGGAACTTCAAGAATCATACGAAGGCCAAAACATTTTGATGTTTTATTTTTATGATGAAAATGGAAGGGAAGAGAAAACAGAGTAGAGAGAAGAAATTATGAAGAAGATATTCCATGGAGAAGAGGGAGAGAAGAGATACCAAAGATACATTATTGAGAGAAGGATAGAAAGAGGGAGGACAAATAGGAAGATGTGATAAAGAGAAGAGAGGCAAGGAAGAAAGGGAGACAGAAAAATACATAAGAGAAGAGAGGCAAGGAAGAAAGGGAGACAGAAAAATACATAAAGCTCTTTCCAAAAACCATATCAAAGAGTACATAACTTTCCCCTAAATTGGTCATCTTATATTCCCTACAAAACCCTAATACCACATTAATTACCTTCTGAAAATAACTTTACCGAACATGAAGATAATCTAAGACTAAAATCTTATCCTAAGAATAAAATCTTATCCTTAACCCATACGAAACATCAAACATCAGACAAAAAAAAAAAGGGCAGCAATACTCCTGAGAGATTTAATAAAACACTAAATTAAGCCTTATTGTCTGTATTTGGTAAACATTGCCATAATTAGACTCCTTAGAGACGGTGCATTATCAGCAGCCTCACAATCCAATGAGTCAAGCTTGTGCATATATACTTCGAGAAAACAAGACAATAAACAGGTTGCTACATACATAAATTTTCCAAGCCATTGTACCTTAACAGCTTCATTAGCAGCCTTGCAAGCAACGACAGTGGCGTCGATGTAACAACCTGCATTTCCATTTAATTTCTTATAATTACATTGCATATTTAAATTCAATTTGTAATGCCTGCTTTTATTTAATTACAATTCTCTTTGTATTAAATCTGATTATTTGATTTATTTAATGTAAACTCTTGTTGGGGCCAAACTGTAATTTTACAAATTTAGTAATACGGGTATTGAATTTCAAATCTGTATTTCAAAACGGTGGAAATGGATGCTTTTGACTCAAACTGTATTTTTATAAAACCAGAAAATCATTTCCCACGTTAAAATGAATTTTCAGTATTTTTGTGGTGAACACCGCGCCACGAAAATACCAGTTTATGTTTAAAACTGTCCGTGCCATGCTAAACTTCTAAAGATTTTGGAAGCGATGTATAGTTAGACATGACTCATGCTTTATTTCTATTTATGGCAAATAATCATTTGATAGGGCTTTGTTTGGTTTTGCTTATTGTTGTGTATTAGATGTGCCCATAAGCTTCATTTCCCAAACAACTTAAGCTTGCCCCCTACAAGCCTATATGGACCCCATATCAACTTAAGCCTCAATCAAAGCAACTCTATAGCAGTTATGGATGTATAATCTATATATACGTATGACTATTTGTATATATTATGTAATTAGTTAATTTAGAAAATAAATCTTATTTGTTGAGTGTGGAAGATCTTTCTTGGTCACCAAGTTCACCCAATTGAGTTCCTATTTATATTACACTCTCATCCATACACTTTCACATTCTGCACACATACAAACACAGAGAGAAGAGGGTGAGTTTGAGAACTTATACAGAATTATAGAGAGAGAAAGCTCACCTCCATAGCCAAGCTTGATTTGGGTTGCTTAATTCTTATATCCTTCTCAACACACACTTCATCTTCTACCTCAGTGAGTATTCTAAACTCACTCCAAATGTAAAATATGTTTATTTACTATGTAGATTAGTCTATTTTAGAAATCTCTATTGATGACTTACGTTTGAAACTCCATAGCTCAAAAACATGGATTTTCCAAACTTAACCAAAATTCATTTTTTGAATGAAATATGAAAATTATGGTATGTAAAGTATACGATTGTAATATTAGAGCTTAATTTGTTCGTATCGCGACGTATGATTAAAACGAAGTTTCCGTCAACTCTCATTTTTTTGTAAAATTCGTGAGCTACGGATTGATTCATGTAAAATTGATTGTAGATTCGTAATCCTTGCGAAAAACTGGAGAAATCCATATATTACATGTTTTATTAACTTACAGAATTGAAAATGGGTCAAATAGACCCCATAGAACTGAAACAGGGGAATTCTGGGGAAGAAGACAAAGCTTTTGCATGAACTCACGCGCGCGATTGCGCGAGCGGACTACGCGCGCGAGCTGTGTGTTTTTCGGAAGAAAGAAAAGTTTTTAGAATAAAATGAAATTCAGACATATCGCGCGAGCGACCCGCGCGTGCGATCTCCCTGTATTCTAGCAGTTGGAAAAGTTTTATAAAAGAAAAGGAAAATTGGGCATATCGCGCGAGCAGCCCGCACGCACGACTGTGGGCAGTTTCTGGTTTTTGCTTGTTTTATGTTAAGGAACTGTTTGGGTGATGTTTTATGGACTTTTAAAGCTCTGTTTGGGAAATTTACTAAAACAGAGTCCTATTTGGTCATGTTTGGACGATTAAACCGTTGTATTATGACTTATCAATCCCTGTACGTGCGCCGTTTATATAATTCAGTGATTTACCTCATGTTTAAAGTTTCATGACATACATGTGAAGTCAGTTGTACATGCATGGTGAGTGTGACTGTTGGTCAGTGTGGAAAAGAGTAATGGTCAGTGTGGTAAAGAGAGTATGGCTGAGATTGTGTTGTGGACACTCCCTGGTAAGTGAGTACCAAAGTGTGTTGTGGTTGAGATTGTGGCGAGAGTGTCTTTGAAATGCGACGGTGGCAAAACTGGACACTCCCTGATGACCATGGTAGCGTCAAAGTGTGTGAAGCCGAACTTAGACATTCCCTGGCATCCATGGAAGTGCTAAAGTATGGCCTATGGACACTCCCTAGTACCCGAGTCTGGATACTGTGTGATGTATTTGTGAGGCGGATTAGGTACTAAAGTGTGAGGCATTGGACATTCCCTGGCACCCCGTGCTAAAGTGTGAGGCAAACTGGACATTCCCTGGCACCCCTGTGCTAAAGTGTGGCTATCGAAGTATTTCAAAGATACTGGTGTGAGATAGTGGGTTGTTGTATTTGTCGAGAGAAAAGAGTCGGTAAGATGAGATGGTGCATTGTTTTCATACACGGTCACATATATGTTAATTTTAGCTTTCAAATGATATTGTGGTTGTTTTCTAAAAATGAACTCTTTACTTTAATATAAACATGTTGAATTAAATGGGAATTGGAAAATGGTAAATGAGTATGTGTTACATTCAAAGTTATGTTTTTAATACTCACCAGCTTCTTGAAGCTGACGACGTTGATGCTGTTAGGGATGTATACGAAAAGACATGCTTTATGTAGTTAATTTATTATTTTAAATAAAATCAGTTATTCCATTTTTATGAGAATCTGTGTGGGCAATGTTTGTATTATATTATTTATTTAATATTATGCATGTGTGTCTTTCATTCTACATAGTAGGTGGTTTGGTGTGTAGAGTTCGGCTTACACACGGAAGATCAGACCACCAGATATTGTAGAATGTAAGATTTTGGTTTACTGTCTTAGATGGGATTGGACACACCATCGGTAGGACTGCAGCATGGTGTTGTAGTAGGTTTGTCTTGATTGCGGGAAACGGTATTGTTTCAACTCATTATGCTGGTACACTTTGTGTATTAAACAGGACCGACTTGGGGTAATTATCTTTATACTGACTTATAAGATAATTAATACCTCATGGCTATTATGAGTGCTTATGCTCTAAATCCTAATTTAATTTATAGACACGTACATTTGATATTTACACTTTGATCCCTAAAAGGGTGAGATCCTTAAATGGGTCAATATCTCATTGGATTGGGTGGCAATATTAATTGTATGGTGGATATTAATTAATGATGGAATCCATGTCTCAATTTTGGGATTGATGATATCCCCTTGAGAAAGCTTATAAGTTTTGATTATGTTAAACCCTGCAGGTGGATTTTGTATCCGACATATCAGATAAGTTAAGCAGAGGATCTCAAGGAATTTTAAGAAATGAATTAAATGTGATTGTCAGTAATTATATTTAATTAATGGATATCTGTAATCTTAACATGGGGATATAATAAGCATTTAATAACATGGAGCTCGAAATGTATTTTTGAGATAAGGGTAGGAGTGCAATTATAATTCTTTAGTGGTATGAATTATAATTTATGGAAATAGGAATCTGATTCAGTTCGAATTAGGGTTTCCTAATTCCATAAGGAAGCCTATTCCTTATTGACTTCTTATGGTCCCTATCGTAGCCTATATATATGCTGCCTTGGCTCTTCTCTCAGGTTGCATGATTTCATATTCTAAGCTTCCCTTGACCTCCTAGCTTTCTTCTAGAAGGGTTTCCACTAAACCCTAGTCTCTGTGAGCATTCAAGAGACATAGGAGTGAAGATCGCTAGCGTCGGACAACTCTCACTAAAAGAGCTTCGGACTGCTCGATACTGATCGAAAGTTGCTGAATTTTTTACACAACGTTCCTGACGTCGAGACGGAGCTTCTGTAAAAAATTCAAGTAAATCGGAGATCGTTTAGTCCTCCTGACGAACACATCTTTGTCGGATCAATGTGATCAGGATTGAATCGTCACAGCAATCAAAGAGGGTGTTATAACTGGTAATAGAAAACAGAATGTAAAGAGGGAAGAGCAGAAAACTAAAAGGATTTTGAAAGAGCCCACACTCAGTTCGATATTCTGGCAGCAAAGGAATACGGTAGAAGATCGTGAGCTGTTATCGAGCCCGTGTTCTCGATTCGTCTACTACAGCAATCCATTTTTGCAGTTCAAGGTAACCCTAGTTCCGCCCTTGTAGGGTTATTGTAGTTTTCACGTAATTTTTTTTGCAGTACCAACTTATACGCGCTGTCAATGGATTCTGGGAACATAGTTTCCTAACAGTGGTATCAGAGCAACGTTGATTCTGCGTATGGGTTGGATGCAACCATGTTATCCAATAAAATAGATCTTATGCGTGTTTTGATGGATGGATAGAACGTAGAACTGTGCTAACCCTTGTTTTGCAGCGTTCTTATTCCACTATTATGGTCACTGATTTTGTGTGATTGGATCCCACGATGCTTTTATCCGTGGTTAATTTTGCTGTTTTAATATAGCATGTGAACTCCTTTATGGAGGCATAGGATTTGTGTATATTGGATCCCACGCTTGATTGATGTGTGGTTAATTTACTGCAAGAAATAGCATGTGAACTCCTTTATGGAGGCATAGGGTTGTGTAATATATCTCAAGTAAATCCGTGAAGACAGTTCGTGAAGATAGTTTACAAGCAGTTTTAGAAAGCAATCTGGAGGCAATTTCTAGAGGCTATTTCAGAAAACAGTTCTGGAAGGCAGTTGCGTAGTGGCGACATAGAGCTAATCGGGTTCCATGAAGATTTCTTCACAAGAGTTGCATCTTGACCATAATAGTGGGATTCCTAATTTATTATGGTTTCCTTATTTATGTGTGATTGAATGATTATTATTGTTTCATGTTTAATGAATAGGATAACATGGATAATTGTTCCTAGACCTATTTCAGATGTCTAGCTGTATGTTTAATTTATATTAATTTAAAATGATGGACAGCTACATGTGTATTTAGAAATAAAACTAATTCCATAATTTGAAAACATAAGAGTACTTATTTTCTAAAATCATGAGAATAAAATAATTTTATTATCTACACATGTGGGTTTCACAAGTAAGGATGAATTAATCCTTGTCAAGTATTCTATTATTTTTTATTAATTAAATTAAAAGTTTTTCTAAAAAATTATAACCCTCAAATATTTTTAAAATTCTAAGTGGGAGAGGGAATTTATCAAGTATAAATCCCATGATCTCCATCACTGGTTTGTAGATGATATGATTAATTTTGTGTGATGGCTCTAGTGTCATCCTCCCCATCGGATGTAGTTGATCATGGAATCATCAGTACAAACTTCTTTAAAAGAATGTTTTGGGTGATTGTTGGTGTGGGTCACCTCTCCATCAGAGGTGTTCCTCACAAAAATCTTGACCTAGAATTAAGTGATGGTATACACTTAGCTATAAATAATAATATCCTCTCCATCTGAGTCACTGTTACTATTTATAGGACCAAAGCAAGTCAGCAGTTTAATTTTATTAGGCAAAGTACATTGCCTGGATAGTAAAATTAAAAGACAATTGTCTATATGAACAAATGATGGATAGTATATGGCTTCCCATCGAGTCATACTATTTGCGGTGTATCAGGTTGCTGGCGGATTCCTTTCAAATATGGTAGAGGGAACCAATATTTTCAACTCGAATCCATAGTAATTTTTGCCTAAACATAATTATTTATGTTATGTGATTCTCAGGCTTTTAAATGGGTACTTTCAATCCACTTGCTGTTATACTTAAAGAAAACAAACTTACTGGACCAAACTATATAGACTGGAAAAAGAATTTGGATATTGTGTTAACTGCTGAAGAGTACAAGTTTGTGCTTACTCAAGAATGTCCTGAGCAACATGGTGAGGGGGCAACCGCTGAGGAAACCCAAGCTCACAAGCAATGGGTCAAGGCTGATGAGATGGCGCAGTGTTACATTTTGGCATCCATGTCAAATGTTCTGCAACATCAGCATCAGTCAATGACCAGTGCCTATGACATGATGGAGAGCCTCCGAGAGATGTTCGGGGATCAAAGTCGTGCTGCTAGGCAGGTTGCCATGAAAGACTTGATGAACACAACCATGGCTGAGGGGACGCCTGTAAGGGATCATGTTCTTAAGATGATATCTCTTCTTAATGAACTAGAGATCATTGGAGCTGAAATCGACGGGAAAACCCAGGTCGATATCGTACTCCAGTCACTGCCAGAGTCTTTTAAGCAATTCCGCCTCAATTACAACATGAATAAATTTAAATATACTTTGGCGGAGCTGCTTAAAGAACTCCAGGCAGCTGAGGGTCTCAACAGAAAGTCAGGGAGTGCTCTTGTGTTTGAGAAAGGTTCTGCTTCAAAGCCGAAAGGCAAGAAGAAAATGAAAAAGGCTCAAAAGAAGGCCACGGGTCCTCCGCCAATCCAAAGGCCACAAGGACAACTGGGAAAGCCAAAAGGCAAATGTTTTGTTTGCAAGCAGCCAGGACACTGGAAGAAGCAATGTCCAGTTTATCTCGCCAGACAGAACAATCAAGGTAATCTCATTTACTAGTTGTTGAATCGTGTTTAGTGGTCCGATCTACCGGTACCTGGTGTGTAGATACGGGAGCCACTGATCATGTATGCAATTCTTTGCAGGGGTTCCAGGGAACCAGGCAACTCAGTGATGGAGAGATTTATCTATATATGAGAAATGCTACGAGAGTAGCAGCAGTTGCAGTAGGAGATCTACATCTTAGTTTTGGTAGAAATAGAATTTTAATATTAAGAAATTGCTTTTATGTACCTTCTATTAGAAGGAATTCAGTTTCAGTTTCTAGTTTAGTAAAGAATGGATATTCAGTTCATTTTAATAAAGTAGTAGTTATTAAAGAAAATAAACATTTTATTTGTTCTGGTCAATTGGTGGATGATCTTTATATTATAAATCCTATCTCTCCTATACTGCAACTTAATGAATTGAATAACACAAATAGTTTTCCATTTAAGAGAAAACAACCTTCGAGGATGAACCAAACGCATCTTTGGCACTTACGCCTTACTCATATTAATTTGAAAAGGATTCAAAGACTAGTTCAAAATGGGCCATTAGGCTCATTGGAAGTGGAGGCACTTCTAGTCTGTGAATCCTGCTTGGAAGGTAAAATGACCAAGAGGTCGTTCTCAGCCAAGGGCTATAGAGCAAAAGAGCCGTTGGAACTGGTTCACTTTGATTTGTGTGGTCCTATGACTGTCCAAGCAAAAGGGGGATTTGAGTACTTTGTCACTTTCATCGATGATTACTCAAGGTATGGGTACATTTACTTGATGCAGCGTAAGTCTGAATGCTTTGAGAAATTCAAAGACTTCAAGGCTGAAATGGAGAAGCGTCTAAGTAAATGTATCAAGACACTACGATCTGATCGTGGCGGAGAGTACCTCTTGGGAGAGTTTAGGGAATACTTATTGGAGCAAGGGATTACATCCCAATTGTCTGCACCCCCATTGCCTCAGCAGAACGGTGTAGCAGAAAGAAGGAAGAGGACTCTTATGGACATGGTAAGATCTATGATGAGTTATTCGGATTTACCAATTTCCTTTTGGGACACGCATTAGAGACAGCCGCATACATTCTAAACTTGGTACCATCTAAGTCAGTACCTACTACTCCCACGGAATTATGGACTGGGCGAAACCTAGTCTGCGGCATATTCGGATCTAGGGTAGTCCAGCACATGTGCTGAAAGGGAACACAGAAAAGTTGGAATCGAGAACAGAAGTATGTTTCTTTGTTGGGTATCCAAGAGGAACTAAAGGTGGTCTGTTTTATAGTCCTAAGGATCAGAAGGTTATTGTTAGCACCAATGCCACATTCTTAGAAGAGGACTATGTTATGGACCACAAGCCCAGAAGTCGTATTGTTCTAGAGGAAATGAGAGGAGAGACACCGAGACATACTTCTTCGATACCAACGGTACGAGAAGAAATACCACAAGAAAGAGTTATCGATATTCCATTGCCACGTCGTAGTGGGAGGATTATCGAAACTCGTGTAGATCCCGAACCAACCATTAACACGCAGGTTCTTGAACCAGTACAACGTGTAGATAATGGTGTATTAGGTTCAGAATCTTCACAACGAAATATCAGTGATACACAGACACGGGTTGTGCCTCATCGTAGTGGGAGGGTTATTATTCAACCTGACCGATATATGTTCTTGGGAGAGTCTTATGATCGGGTCCCTGATGAACAAGGTACCGACCCCTGTAACTACAATGAAGCACTCCAAGATAAAGATGCAGATCTTTGGCAAAAGGCTATGAAGTCTGAAATGGAGTCCATGTACTCCAATCAAGTCTGGGATCTTGTTGAACCACCCAATGAAATAAAACCCATTGGATGTAAGTGGATCTATAAGAAGAAGAGAGGAGCAGACGGTAAGGTGGAAACCTTTAAAGCAAGGCTTGTTGCGAAAGGGTTCACTCAAAAAGAGGGAATCGATTATGAGGAAACCTTTTCGCCAGTGGCCATGCTAAAGTCTATCCGGATTCTCTTATCCATTACTGCACATTTTGATTATGAAATTTGGCAGATGGATGTCAAGACAGCATTTCTAAATGGGAATCTTGACGAGTGCATCTATATGATGCAACCAGACGGGTTCATTGCGAAGGGCTAAGAACGCATGTTGTGCAAGCTTAAGAAGTCCATTTATGGACTTAAGTAGGCATCTAGGTCTTGGAATATCTGCTTTGATCAAGCAATCAAGTCTTTTGGTTTTGATCAATGTGCGGATGAATCTTGTGTGTACAAGAAACATGATGGAAGAGTGGTGGTGTTCTTAGTACTTTATGTGGATGATATCTTGCTAATCGGAAATGATGTGGGGGTATTATCTTCTGTAAGGGTATGGTTATCTAGTCAATTGGATATGAAGGACTTGGGAGAAGTCGATCACATCCTAGGGATCAAGCTTATGCGAGATCGCAAGAATAGGATGTTGGGCTTGTCGCAAGGCACTTATATTGACAATATTCTTGCAAGGTTTAGCATGCAAGATTCCAAGAAAGGATTCCTTCCCTTCAGACACGGAATTACACTATCTAAGGATCAGTGTCCTAAGACACCTGATGAGATAGAGAAGATGAAGGCAGTTCATTATGCCTCGGCAGTAGGAAGCCTAATGTATGCTATGCTATGTATTAGACCTGACATCTGCTTTGCTGTTGGCATGGTTAGTAGATATCAGTCTAATCCAGGGCAAGAACATTGGACTGCGGTTAAAAATATTCTCAAGTACCTGAAAAGGACTCGAGACTATATGGTAGTTTACCAAGCAGACAGTCTTGTACCCATTGGGTATACAGATTCTAATTTCATGTCTGATAGAGATTCCAGAAAGTCTACCTCAGGATATGTGTTTACCCTAGGAGGTAGAGCCATTAGTTGGAGTGAGGTGTGTCACTTCATGGCTTTGAGTCTAAGTGGGAGATTGTTAGGGATGTATACTAAAAGCCATACTTTATGTAGTTAATTTATTATTTTAAATAAAATCAGTTATTCCATTTTTATGAGAATCTGTGTGGGCAATGTTTGTATTATATTATTTATTTAATATTATGCATGTGTGTCTCTCATTCTACATAGTAGGTGGTTTGCTGTGTAGAGTTCGGCTTACACACGGAAGATCAGACCACCAGATATTGTAGAATGTAAGATTTTGGTTTACTGTCTTAGATGGGATTGGACACACCATCGGTAGGACTGCAGCATGGTGTTGTAGTAGGTTTGTCTTGATTGCGGGAAACGGTACTGTTTCAACGCACTATGCTGGTACACTTTGTGTATTAAACAGGATCGACTTGGGGTAATTATCTTTATACTGACTTATAAGATAATTAATACCTCATGGCTATTATGAGTGCTTATGCTCTAAATCCTAATTTAATTTATAGACACGTACATTTGATATTTACACTTTGATCCCTAAAAGGGTGAGATCCTTAAATGGGTCAATATCTCATTGGATTGGGTGGCAATATTAATTGTATGGTGGATATTAATTAATGATGGAATCCATGTCTCAATTTTGGGATTGATGATATCCCCTTGAGAAAGCTTATAAGTTTTGATTATGTCAAACCCTGCAGGTGGATTTTGTATCCGACATATCAGATAAGTTAAGCAGAGGATCTCAAGGAATTTTAAGAAATGAATTAAATGTGATTGTCAGTAATTATATTTAATTAATGGATATCTATAATCTTAACATGGGGAGATAATAAGCATTTAATAACATGGAGCTCGAAATATATTTTTGAGATAAGGGTAGGAGTGCAATTATAATTCTTTAGTGGTATGAATTATAATTTATGGAAATAGGAATCTGATTCAGTTCGAATTAGGGTTTCCTAATTCCATAAGGAAGCCTATTCCTTATTGACTTCTTATGGTCCCTATCGTAGCCTATATATATGCTGCCTTGGCTCTTCTTTCAGGTTGCATGATTTCATATTCTAAGCTTCCCTTGACCTCCTAGCTTTCTTCTAGAAGGGTTTCCACCAAACCCTAGTCTCTGTGAGCATTCAAGAGACATAGGAGTGAAGATCGCTAGCGTCGGACAACGCTCACTAAAAGAGCTTCGGACTGCTCGATACTGATCGAAAGTTGCTGAATTTTTTACACAACGTTCCTGACGTCGAGACGGAGCTGCTGTAAAAAATTCAAGTAAATCGGAGATCGTTTAGTCCTCCTGACGAACACATCTTTTTCGGATCAATGTGATCAGGATTGAATCGTCACAGCAATCAAAGAGGGTGTTATAACTGGTAATAGAAAACAGAACGTAAAGAGGGAAGAGCAGAAAACTAAAAGGATTTTGAAAGAGCCCACACTCAGTTCGATATTCTGGCAGCAAAGGAATACAGTAGAAGATCGTGAGCTGTTATCGAGCCCGTGTTCTCGATTCGTCTACTACAGCAATCCGTTTTTGCAGTTCAAGGTAACCCTAGTTCCGCCCTTGTAGGGTTATTGTAGTTTTCACGTAATTTTTTTTGCAGTACCAACTTATACGCGCTGTCAATGGATTCTGGGAACGTAGTTTCCTAACAGATGCGTCCTGGACATTCGTGTTCAGGCTTTTCAGGTTATGACTATGCTGGGCCTTATGACTACGCAAATTGAGAAACACTGCTTGATAGAGAATTTACTTTTATATGTTTTAAGTTGTAAACTGAATTCTGTAATAAGGATGACTGTAATAGACTATAGATATTGTTTTGTTTTAAGGCGGCTTGTGCCTTAGTAGACCCCGTATTGTATTATGTAATAAGTTAGAAAAATATTTGTAAGTCTTGACTACTCTACTCTGATTATGGTTTTATGTTGTTCGACGTTTGGCACAGAATTGATCCTTCAAACTGTCGCGACCTACGGGTCCATAAAGGAAATTAAACGCTTTCCATATTTATGCTACGTCGGGGCGTGACAGGATTTAGTGGTATCAGAGCCACGTTAGCTCAGAATAGTTTAGCCAGGTTAGGGTTTACCAGTATAGACCCGATTCCACAGTTTTGCTAACTTAAGCTTTGCACACCCGATGATACGACATGGAGGATAGACTCAGGACCCAAACGCCTAAGATTATCTCTGTCCTGATTTACAATAGTACTTTTTTCAGGTATGGATCCAGCTCAACCCCTTTTTGTACCTGATGCTTTTGGAGGGCATTGGGTTACTGTGGGAGCGATAGTACCGGCTTTGGTGACACTTTATTTCACCATTGTTGGGCAGCGTGCAGTTGTTACCATCGAGTTAGATCTCTAGCACCAGATTCACGTGTTAGGGCTGGTTGATTTACCCCGTGCTCGCCTCGAGATCCTGTACTTTATCGAGATTCAGCGCTTAGTGCTTGTAGAGATGGTTCGATTGGTTAATAATGATGCTTTCTATTTATCCCTTGAGGTCCAGGTTGTGCAGGCTCACCTTGCACAGCTGGATATGCCTCCACCAGTTGTCCCCGCTGATGAGGATGACGCTGAGGTGGTTCAGTTGGCTCCTATAGGTAGGGAGGGTGTTGATGAAGAGGATGGCATAAGTTGGGACGACTTCGCAGTTGACCTTGAGGAGGCACTGGTACTTGAGCTAGCTTTGCCAGAGGTAGATGCCCCTGGACCTGCTTTGTTGTTAACCTCACATAGCTGTAATTTTGGGGCAGGCCCCTCTCAGGTTCAGCGACTTCATCAGGCCGACTCACTTGACCTTTTGATGGCTACCTATGACGATGACTGACCATTTAGATGTCGCCTTGTATACATTGACTATTTTTGACTAGTAGCTCTATTATCTTTTTGCAAATTGTATTTACGTGCATTCGAGTATAGGGCAATGACCCCATTTTTGTAACTTTAAACTCTTGCATGGACGATGTACATCGTAACTCATATAGATAGGGTAGGCACTAATCTGATCATACACGCTTTTTGTATCAACTTGACAAGAAGTTATATATAGAAATACTCTTTTGATGTTGTTGTCACTTAAACTGCTTTATACTTCTGTTGCATGCATTTTCCTCATTCTACTATCACTATCATGCATTGAATGGCTGGGAGACCGAGAAGAAACAGGAATTTCATTGAGGGAGCACCTGAGGCTGCCGATCCCACAGGAATGTTTGAAACTTTTGTCAGACGTCTCGAAAGGGTTAGTAATCAGAATAAAAACCGACGAGACGGCCAAATTGGAGATAAGTTGCTGGAGAGATTCCGTGTGCTAAGGCCCGAGTCATACACATCGAGCACATATGTTTTTTCCACAACTGAATCATCCCAACACTTTTCTTCAACAAAAAACCAAACAATATCTCATCTTCTCCAGCAGGCCCCAAATGTAGCTTAATCCAAGGCAATACAACAGCCTCAAACAAGCCAAATAAAGTCTAAAATTCTACAACAAAACCCAAATGTAGCAGCAACCCAAAGCATCAAATTCTACAGAAAACTCTTCAAAACTGCCCGTCCAAATGTAACGCACAGCCGCACGGAGTAGCTTAGCAATAGAAAAAACAGCAGCAGCCCACTATTTAGTTGACCCCAAATTTAACATTGTTGCCAAATTATTTGCGATAATTGCACTCTTGGATAGACTTCAACCTCCTTTGTATCACCCATTAACACTACATATCATCCAATACAAAATTCAGCAGCTTTTCCACGGTCTGGGAGTCAAGAAGCCAAAACAACAACATCTCGAGTAGACCCAGATTTCTTCAGTCCTTAAAGTCAATAGCACCTAAAATAACTTACATAAATAGCACCATTTGGATAGAACATGGTAAGAATATGAGACCACAACTTGAACAGCCAAAATTCTTCCAGACCCATCGAATTTGTTTCCTCAACATTCCATAGAAATCCACTCAATCCCATAGTCCACCACCAGTACCTTATTGTTCCACAATTCAACTACTAATGCAGTACAATCAGCAAGGAGTTGCGCTAGAATCAACAACCCCTAGATCAACTATTTTCATGTTACACCACATTTAAAAGTTTTCCCCAATTTTTTCCTTTGATATGCCAAATAGCTACCACCACCAATCAGAGAGCAAACGCACAAGTCATTAATGATGTAGCCAATTCAACCATGGAATTGCACTAATATCAATACACAACCCCTGTTGAAGACCCCTCCATTTACCAGTGATAGAAAGAAAAACATTCCTTCCACTTAAAAAACCAGAATAGCAACTACACTTAACGAACACACGCGACTCGAAAATCCCTATCCCGAATGAGCACACACACCAAACACACACCAAATGAATGATAAGCACTCCAATTACCGAAATAAATAACCCGAAATGAGAACACACAACAATACCCCCCTCCCAACCCCCACGCACTGTTACATATTCATGCGACTTGAAATTTCTAGAAGTTTCTGCTGTGACAATCCAGAAATAGCAAAAGTGTAGACACCCCATTTCTTCGGCTATCAGATTTAGGAGGCCCATAGCTTGGTGGTTCACAATGATCGAAATAGACTCAAAAGGACTCCTGGAAGTTAGTTCTATCTCTCAAAATGCTCAGAAAGTGGTACAAATGACCAAAATGACCCTAAAAGTCCAAACGCTCCCAGATTTGGACCGAAAGTTCTGGAAACATGCTATGCCATGAGAAAAGTCATAAAAAGAGTTTTGTTGCAAAATCAGATGAAATCGTCAGCTCCCAAAGACCCTAGGAGGTCCCGGAAGTTCCCGAAAAGTTCCCGTTGACCGGTTTGACCAAGGTTTGACCAGGTTTGACCAAGGTTTGACCAAAATCATCCAAATTCGTCGAAAAGTTCCGAGATCATTATGGGTTATGTGAAAAGTACTCAAATGAGTTTTAAAAGAAAATCGGTCGAAAACGTCAGCTCCTGGGAGCTCCTAGAGGTTCCCAGAACTTCCTGGAAATCTCAAGTTTGACCGATTTGACCTAAAAGTTGACTTTGGAACCAGAGCACCATATCATTTTTCAAATATTTTTCATGAATACTAGAAGTCAATACCTTTCCAACGGTATGTTGCACATAATTTCTGGATTTAAAACGAATTTATTATGAATTTTCGAAGGTGAAAAAGTTGATTAAATCGGCTTTTATCGCAAATACCGCAAAACTTTTCAAAGTGACTTACCTCTGAACTATTTTTTGTGTAAATGAACTCCATTACCTTTCCAACGGTATATCACAACGTTAGTTTGGAGTTCGTATGCATTTTTTGCGAATTTTGGACGAAATAGGGCCTTTTCGCGAATACCGGAACCTCTGGGTGCCTAAACAGCATTATCTGGACGTTGGAGGAGCAGTGCCACCGCGGCACTGGCCCACTACCACCGCGGTACTGGCCTCCAGAATAGTCCATTTTTGTAATTTATTTTGGGGTCCAATCTGATTAATTAAAAACCAAAACGACGTAGTTGCTTGTTCACAGTCATTTAGAGCCAATGGGAGCACTCTTTAAATCCCAAAATCACCCCAAATTAGCCTATATAAACCCCCCTTGACTTCTCATTTAGGGGGGGTGCAAATACAAAGCTTAGAAAGTTGTAGAGAGAAAAGTTGTAGAGATAAGGTTAGGATAGTGAAAGTGAGCTTCCACCTCTTGATTTCCAATAAGAAAGTGAGTTTACAACTTTGTTTTTACTTCATTACTCCTCTTTACTTGACATTCAATACACCCAATCATCATTTTAGTGAGTATTTGTGAGATAGGAATCTACTTCCATGTCCAAAGTCACCATATATGAGTAAAACACCAAGCTACAAGTCCATAATCTCATTGAATATCATCTATTGATTACTTACTTGCTTGTTTACATGTTATGCTCATCTCTTCTTAATCTCATTTCTTTTTTTATTTTCTTTATTTAATTACTAGTTCATCATCATCTAGATGATGACATGGTGTTTGAGGTGAGTGAATCCTTATGGATAGTAGCTCTTGACCTCAAAAACATGTTTGATAGATGATGACTTTGACTTCAATACATTCCTATGTATTCTTGAAGTCACATTCAAAATGAAAACAAATCTCTCCAACAATCTTGGAGGTTCTTGATGTGAGTTCAATATTGATATATCAAGTGGTCATAACTTTCATTTAAGTGCTGAAAATACACTCTCAAAACCCCTATTTCAAAACCCCTCTTAAACCCCTCTTTTGATTTCAAGAAATAAAACCCTATTCTTCTCAAAAATCATCAAAATAGTGAATGACCTGAGTTTAAAGAAATCTCTAGAACTCAATACTCAAAGTATTAACATAAGACCACTTGGAAAGTCTTCCTAACTCATTAGAGAACACCCATGATTTTTGGTTTGACTTGGAAACACTTGGAAAGGTTCTATTTTGGCCCAAACATTCCTTCCAGAAATTCTGTTTTTCCTGTCACAGCAACTTGGTTGACTTTCAACTTATTTTACAGAACACTTTTCCAAAACAAGTGGTCCCTACTCATATTTTCCTTGAACTTCAGTGTCTAAGGGAACTGTTTGTATAATATGGTCCTCTAGATGTTTTGTTTTCATTTTCTAAGATGTTTTGACATTTCAGTCGACAGTACGGATTCTGTTTCTAAGTGACCTCTATTGTTTATATGATTTCTCTCAATTTGTAATAGTTATTAAGTTTGGCCTTTTGATATGTGTTCTAGACACAATAAGGATGATCTCCATAAAAAAATCATGCATTCAAAACATTTCAAACCCCACTTTTCAATTTTTACAGAGTCAACTCACTGTTCTGTCTACTATTTACAGCAAGTATACTTTTACTTTCATTCTTGGATTTGATGCTTGTATGCATTCCATATTAGCCCATGTCTTATGAAGAAGCCCATACTACATTTGTACATATCCTACGTTAACAAAAAATCCCTAGCAAATCAAACTTTAAGGACAAGAAAACCCTAGCAGAGGATAAATTTCTTTGGTTAGTTGGCTTAGGAAATGGTTTTGATTTTCGCATTGTTATGATTTTGATTTTGTTTTGGTTGGACTGATACAATTTTGTTTTGGTCTATCTGCTTACCATACATGTTTATGATTTTTCCTTCTTTTCTGCAGAAGGTAATACTTCGAGACACTCAAGCATTCGCGAACAATTCCGGTTCTTTGGAAATAGAGGGATGAAGGAGGCAATCGAGCCGGATGTTGTAACTGGCAAGAACGGTATAAAACATCAAATTCATTTAAAAAGTTTAAAGTGGGCTGGGGGCTGGGGGAGTAGTTGGAGATCCTGCTTTTGTTTCGTG
Source organism: Hydrangea macrophylla (assembly GCA_033977485.1). Lineage (NCBI taxonomy): Eukaryota > Viridiplantae > Streptophyta > Magnoliopsida > Cornales > Hydrangeaceae > Hydrangea > Hydrangea macrophylla. The sequence goes on from CM066987.1 coordinate 50,951,764, forward strand.
GGTCGATTGTATCCCAGAAAAGCAGGAGCTGAGCTGAGGAGGACCATTGATGTAGTGTATTACAAGAGGATAAATTTCTTTGGTTAGCTAGCTTAGGAAATGGTATTGGTTTGCGCATTGTTGTGATTTTGATTTTGTTTTGGTTGGACTCATACAATTTTGTTTTGGTCTATCTACTTACCATACATGTTTTATGATTTTGCCTTCTTTTCTGCAGAAGGTAGTACTTCAAGACACACAAGCATTCACGAAAAATTCCGGTTCTTTGGAAATAGGGGGAGGGAAGATGCAATTGAGTCGGATGTTGTAACTGGGAAGAATGGTATACAAAATCAAATTAATTCAAAAAGTTTAAAGTAAGGTGTGGGGCAGTAGTTGGAGATCCTGCTTTTGTTTCGTGGGTCGATAGTATCCCAAAAGAGCAGATGCTGAGCTGAGGAGACCATTGATGTAGTGTATTAGAAGAGGATAAATTTCTTTGGTTAGCTAGCTTAGGAAATGGTTTTGGTTTGCTCATTGTTGTGATTTTGATTTTGTTTTGGTTGGATTCAATGACTCATATAGTTTTGTTTTGGTCTATCTACTTACCATACATGTTTTTATGATTTTGCCTTCTTTTTTGCCGAAGGTAGTACATCGAGACACTCAAGCATTCGCGAACGATTCCAGTTCTTTGGAAATAGGGGAGGGAAGAGGCAATCGAACCAGATGTTGTAACTGGCAAGAACGATATAAAAAAATCAAATTCATTCAAAAAGTTTAAAGTAGGGTGTGGGGAGTAGTTCGAGATCATGCTTTTGTTTCGTGGGTTGATAGTATCCCAGAAAAGTAGGAGCTGAGCTGAGGAGGACCATTGATGTAGTGTATTACGTCTGTCTTGTATATGATGGTGTAATGTGAAGCTCTTTACTTAATATCAATATATTTGCTGTTAAGAGGGGAAAAATCATAGTATATGTTAAGAGTACTTCGAAAACCAACACATCGAAACCTAGAATATATTTTTGCAAAACCAACAGGTCATAAAAATCATATACTTGTTTTTGACGGACTATTTTTGGGGTTGCTAGACAACTTGCAAATATTTTTGGGGTAGTGTCTCTGGTCCAATCAAGGTAGGTATATAGGTTTTGAGGGTCAAGGGTCTGGGTATGATGGCTTAGCTGAAAGTCTAGATCATCTTGTTATTATATAGGTTTTAGCTTCAGCTTATACAGTTACAGTTGTTGTGTAATATAAAGCTTTTGCTTATTAATCAATATCTATCTATCTATGTTACTCACTCTCTCTCTCTCTCTCTCTATATATATATATATATATATATTATGCTGTTAAAAAAAAAAAAATCCCTAGCAATTAAAATTGTAAGGACAAGAAAACCCTAGCAGAGGATAAATTTCTTTGGTTAGCTAGCTTAGGAAATGGTTTTGGTTTTCGCATTGTTATGATTTTGATTTTGTTTTGGTTGGACTCATACAATTTTGTTTTGGTCTATCTACTTACCATACATGTTTTTATGATTTTGCCTTCTTTTCTGCAGAAGGTAGTACTTCGAGACACTCAAGCATTCGCAAACGATTTTGGTTCTTTGGAAATAGGGGGAGGGAAAAGGCAATTGAGCCGATGTTGTAACTGGCAAGAACGGTATAAAAAATCAAATTCATTCAAAAAGTTTAAAGTAAGGTGTGGGGCAGTAGTTGGAGATCCTGCTTTTGTTTCGTGGGTCGATAGTATCCCAAAAGAGCAGATGCTGAGCTGAGGAGACCATTGATGTAGTGTATTAGAAGAGGATAAATTTCTTTGGTTAGCTAGCTTAGGAAATGGTTTTGGTTTGCTCATTGTTGTGATTTTGATTTTGTTTTGGTTGGATTCAATGACTCATATAGTTTTGTTTTGGTCTATCTACTTACCATACATGTTTTTATGATTTTGCCTTCTTTTTTGCCGAAGGTAGTACATCGAGACACTCAAGCATTCGCGAACGATTCCAGTTCTTTGGAAATAGGGGAGGGAAGAGGCAATCGAACCGGATGTTGTAACTGGCAAGAACGATATAAAAAAATCAAATTCATTCAAAAAGTTTAAAGTAGGGTGTGGGGAGTAGTTCGAGATCATGCTTTTGTTTCGTGGGTTGATAGTATCCCAGAAAAGTAGGAGCTGAGCTGAGGAGGACCATTGATGTAGTGTATTACGTCTGTCTTGTATATGATGGTGTAATGTGAAGCTCTTTACTTAATATCAATATATTTGCTGTTAAGAGGGGAAAAATCATAGTATATGTTAAGAGTACTTCGAAAACCAACACATCGAAACCTAGAATATATTTTTGCAAAACCAACAGGTCATAAAAATCATATACTTGTTTTTGACGGACTATTTTTGGGGTTGCTAGACAACTTGCAAATATTTTTGGGGTAGTGTCTCTGGTCCAATCAAGGTAGGTATATAGGTTTTGAGGGTCAAGGGTCTGGGTATGATGGCTTAGCTGAAAGTCTAGATCATCTTGTTATTATATAGGTTTTAGCTTCAGCTTATACAGTTACAGTTGTTGTGTAATATAAAGCTTTTGCTTATTAATCAATATCTATCTATCTATGTTACTCTCTCTCTCTCTCTCTATATATATATATATATATATATTATGCTGTTCAAAAAAAAAAATCCCTAGCAATTAAAATTGTAAGGACAAGAAAACCCTAGCAGAGGATAAATTTCTTTGGTTAGCTAGCTTAGGAAATGGTTTTGGTTTTCGCATTGTTATGATTTTGATTTTGTTTTGGTTGGACTCATACAATTTTGTTTTGGTCTATCTACTTACCATACATGTTTTTATGATTTTGCCTTCTTTTCTGCAGAAGGTAGTACTTCGAGACACTCAAGCATTCGCAAACGATTCTGGTTCTTTGGAAATAGGGGGAGGGAAAAGGCAATTGAGCCGATGTTGTAACTGGCAAGAACGGTATAAAAAATCAAATTCATTCAAAAAGTTTAAAGTAAGGTGTGGGGCAGTAGTTGGAGATCCTGCTTTTGTTTCGTGGGTCGATAGTATCCCAAAAGAGCAGATGCTGAGCTGAGGAGACCATTGATGTAGTGTATTAGAAGAGGATAAATTTCTTTGGTTAGCTAGCTTAGGAAATGGTTTTGGTTTGCTCATTGTTGTGATTTTGATTTTGTTTTGGTTGGATTCAATGACTCATATAGTTTTGTTTTGGTCTATCTACTTACCATACATGTTTTTATGATTTTGCCTTCTTTTTTGCCGAAGGTAGTACATCGAGACACTCAAGCATTCGCGAACGATTCCAGTTCTTTGGAAATAGGGGAGGGAAGAGGCAATCGAACCGGATGTTGTAACTGGCAAGAACGATATAAAAAAATCAAATTCATTCAAAAAGTTTAAAGTAGGGTGTGGGGAGTAGTTCGAGATCATGCTTTTGTTTCGTGGGTTGATAGTATCCCAGAAAAGTAGGAGCTGAGCTGAGGAGGACCATTGATGTAGTGTATTACGTCTGTCTTGTATATGATGGTGTAATGTGAAGCTCTTTACTTAATATCAATATATTTGCTGTTAAGAGGGGAAAAATCATAGTATATGTTAAGAGTACTTCGAAAACCAACACATCGAAACCTAGAATATATTTTTGCAAAACCAACAGGTCATAAAAATCATATACTTGTTTTTGACGGACTATTTTTGGGGTTGCTAGACAACTTGCAAATATTTTTGGGGTAGTGTCTCTGGTCCAATCAAGGTAGGTATATAGGTTTTGAGGGTCAAGGGTCTGGGTATGATGGCTTAGCTGAAAGTCTAGATCATCTTGTTATTATATAGGTTTTAGCTTCAGCTTATACAGTTACAGTTGTTGTGTAATATAAAGCTTTTGCTTATTAATCAATATCTATCTATCTATGTTACTCTCTCTCTCTCTCTCTCTCTATATATATATATATATATATTATGCTGTTCAAAAAAAAAAAATCCCTAGCAATTAAAATTGTAAGGACAAGAAAACCCTAGCAGAGGATAAATTTCTTTGGTTAGCTAGCTTAGGAAATGGTTTTGGTTTTCGCATTGTTATGATTTTGATTTTGTTTTGGTTGGACTCATACAATTTTGTTTTGGTCTATCTACTTACCATACATGTTTTTATGATTTTGCCTTCTTTTCTGCAGAAGGTAGTACTTCGAGACACTCAAGCATTCGCAAACGATTCTGGTTCTTTGGAAATAGGGGGAGGGAAAAGGCAATTGAGCCGATGTTGTAACTGGCAAGAACGGTATAAAAAATCAAATTCATTCAAAAAGTTTAAAGTGTTTTTAATAATCTATGACCATTTTTATATTTATTTATTTACTCACAATGAGTTCCAATTTTCCGCCACAGGTGGGGAGGAAGACACTGGTGTATTTTATGAGCAGCTATAGTACTCTCTGTTTCTCTTACTTACTATATATGCTTTAACAATTTTTTTTTGGGATTCAATATTGAATAACTTCTTCTCTTGTAGAGATGGGGTTTAATAGCCACTTGGCTCATGTGCTGAGATTAATCTATTGAATGGCCATTAATCATCCACTCTCTTTCAATGTTTCCACAGGAAGGAGATGATGATGGAAATTGCAAAGATTGACATTAGACAAAAATTAACCAGTGCTTGTGCGCAAGTAGAAGCACATTGTTTTAACTTGGAATCCATCGGAGAGCTTAAGTACAATACCGAGTGTTTTTGGGCTAATAAACTAAGTTAAGAACCACTCTTTTACTCTTTTATGTGACACATTAATTTGACAATACTTGAGTTATTTTGGCACACAGTGAAGCGTGTGAGAAGGTCTTGTTGTTTGGTGACCGTCTTCCAGCACTTTTAGATCAAAGGGGAGGTGGGTTATTTTTTGGTTCTTTTTGTTCCTGCACTGTACTACAAGAAGAGTACTACATTTCTCACATGATTATTGTAATGGGTGGGGGGCTGTAGTGAAGTTGTATTATAGGGGTCTGAGATTTTACTACCAAATGAGACAATCAAGTTTTATGTTTATTGTTTTCTTTTCGCAAAAGGTAGCATTTCGAGACAATCAAGCGTTCGCAAACAAATCCAGTTCTTTGAAAATAGAGGGAAGGAAGCTTCTACAAGTCATAGCAACTGGTTAGCTGGTAAGGCAACCAAACCGGATGATGTCAAGCTAATAATTGGTAAGAACACTATAAAAAATGAAATTCATTCATTTAAAAGTTTGTAGTGTTTTTTATAATCTTTGACCGTATTTAGTTTAATTTATTTATTTACTATAAGTTTCAATTTGCCGCCACAGGTGGGGATAAAGGCACTGCTGAAGTTCATGCCCAAATGCAGTACTCTCCCTTTCTCTCACTTACTACTTCTTTATTTGCTTATATTTTTTGGGGGGGTTCAGTACTGGCTATGACTCCTAGAAAACAACGAATATACAGTTAAAACAACGAATATTGAACAATGCAATAGTACTGAGTATTTTGACTACATTCTGTATTTTTCATTTTTATAATTTTCTCAAGCATGTTTAAAGGGTAGTCTAATATACACCATTATGACATTGCAACAAAAAATTGACATTTTCCTCGTAAGAGAGTGGTTATGTTGTTGATTAAATGGTTGAGTGGATGGGTAGAACCTAAAATTGCTTAGTTGTTGATTGAATAGCTGATATTTAGAATTAGATTTGACTAGACATGAATTTATAGGAAGATAGAGCCATAGTTTGATTGTTTTCAAGTGTCCCATGGTTTTAAATTTTATTCTCTAATCGAAGTGGTTAATGTACTAAATGTCAATTATATACTTGGATTAATATGTTGAATGACAGTTAGTTATCCACTCTCTTTCAATGTTTCAACAGGGAAGAGATGATGTTAGCAATCAGAGAGATTGTTGTTCAACAAGAATTAACCACTACTTGTAATCGCGCACGAGAAAATGGTTTTACTCCAGAGGCCATCCGAGAGCTCCAGTACAATGCCGAGCAATTTTGGGCTAATGAGCTAAGGTAAGAGTAATATTGACAATCAATAAAATTATTTCTTTCTTTTTCATCATCAATCTTTTGTAGCTATAATTATATTCATACTTTTTTATGCGTAGTGAAGCATGTAAGAAGGTCTTGTTGTTTGGTGACCGTCTTCCAGGATTGTTAAATCAAAGGGGAGGAAGTGGAGCTGGCAACGGTGGTTTGTCATTTTGCCTAATTCTGTTTCTTATCCCTACTATCATTTCGTCTAATTCTGTTTCTTATCCCTGCTGTCATTGGCTTTAGAAAAGGGGGTTTACATGAATCTGGTTCATAATTAAAATTTCCAATTTTTCCTTTCTTTTCTATCATTTGTTACCAGTTTGAGTAGTTCTTTCTTTTTTCCGCTGCTTCTTCTATCTTACTTTGACTATGCTTTTTGTTAGGATCTATGTGAAAGCGTCCTAGAACTCCTACTCATAATCCTGTGATGGACTAATAAAATGCAGATTTTGAGAATAAGCAGCGACAAAATGTTTATAGAGATGAAAATGAGGAGTTCGTAGTGGAGGTACTTAATGACTTGTTTGCATTCTTATCACAAATTCATGAATGATTTTGACTTTACAATCTAGTGCACTTCACTTGGATGAAATCCTATTTATTTAGTATTTGTGACTTGAATTAAGTTAATTGTTAAACTTGATGTATGAGGGTAATGAATAAAATGAATATGATGTATAATTCTTGTAACAATGTTCTTCAGTAAGTGATAGAATTTTGTCACCATTATCACTCTAGTGAAAAACTTAAAGATCTCATATGATTGTATAACTAGAGATAATGTCATTCGTGTCTTCCTATATCTCTATTTTAATTGTCTTCCTTTCCTATGTAGGTTACAGGGCTTAACACAGCACGCAATCATCGATGAGAATATCAAGGAATTAACTGAGAAGTTTGAGAAAAGTACACTGGAAATAGATAAGGCGATGTTTTATATATACACAACAAGCGGAGCATCATGATTTGGGATTCAGATCCAACTGTTCGGTTCTATCTTCGTCGCAAAGGTGAATGTTCATCAACATGGAGATCGCATGATCGTTGCAGTACTTATAGCTCTGGCACTTTTTCTTATCGATTTATGTGGTACACTACTAATTGTATACAGTGCTTTACACATAAAGCATTTGGTAACCACTGCCATTAATCTACAAGCAGGGGCGGATCTAGGAATTTTGCCCATGGGGGGCTATCTTTTATGTGTTACAAGACCTATGTAGGTTTTTCATATTTGATGATAAAAGAGATATGAAGAAGTAGAGAAAGCACATAATATGCACTTTTTACTACTCGGTCAATAATCTGCATGATTCTTCAAAGTATAGTTTTTTTTTCTCGACAAACCTTATAATTCTTGAATAATTTTGATGAATGCCCCCCTAATTATAAATGATAGTTAGTACGGTCAATGACCAGGACTTATATAAGGGGCGATCATCCAATGGAATAGAAACTCATGATAATATTTTAGAAGTTTTGGAACTCCTAATAAAGTAATCTTTCTAGAAGGTCACCCTACTTATAATATTTTGTACAAGTCTCTAAAAGACTCTAGAGAATTCAATGATTCTCTTTAAGTCTAGGGAGTTCCGAGCATTATGTACAAGTCTATGCAAAACCAGCTACAACACAGTAAAAGTTCCTTAAAGTTTTGTGCTTTTTTTTTTTGGTTGTTTGTTTTTTTTTTTTTTTGTTCGGACAAAGAGAATTCTCTAATTTAATTACCATAACACAACCCATAAACCTTTTTGGTGGTCAGGATAAGAGACATATAACTTTTATCCTATCAGGTGTTTGGTGACGACATAGGAATGGATAAAATAGTCCTGAATTAGATTTTTATCACATGGAGAGTGCAATAACTCTAAGGTATTTGGTAGGATTAGAAGTTTGAGATAACTTCTTGGGACAAAAAAACTAAAGATCTTTTTTTTTCTTTTCTTTATAATATCCTCTTTTTTTTTCTACTTTTTCATTCTCAGATCTGTTTTTTTTTTTCCATGTCTTTTTTTTTTCATTTTCAGATCTTGTTTTTTTTTTTTTTTAAGATCCTTTTTTCCCCTTCCGATCTATTTTTTTTCTAGTCCTTTTTTTTTTGTTCTTTTTCATTTTCATATCTCTTTCTTTTTTTTCTTTCTTTTTTTTTTTGGTTTTGGATTTGCAATTTTTTTGGTGTTAAAAACCAATACTTTAGTTATTATCTAGAATGTTTATCCGAGCACCGTTCCAAACACAAGACAACATAATAGCTTATCAGATAGAATTACTATTATATCCAATCTTGCTTTATCCTATCCTATCTGCCAGTTTTATCCGGCCTGCCAAACAAGGTCTAATAGAGTAGGGGGCTTAATTAGATTTTTAGAGGGGCTTAACTTAAATATGAGTTTCTTTTTTAGGGTATATAAAGAATTTTCCAAAACTTAGGGGGGGCTTGAACCCCCCCTTGCCCCTACATAGATCCGCCCCTGTCTACAAGATAGCCATCGCCGTGCTTCTATGGAACGACTGCAATTAATACTCTGTATGCTAACCATGGACGATGACTTCCTAGGCCAACTAGACCTTCCGCTACCGACGTTCAAGGGTACTACTGGATGGTGTGTAACAGGTTGGTTTGTGTTAGAATTATTTGTGGGCTATTGGGTCACCCACATATAATCATGGACCCGGGGTCCAATGGGCTGGACTTAACCTCCAAGTAATCCTATAAGGATTAATACTGGAAACCAAGTGAAAACCTAAGCCATATGGGATGTGTATACACATAAGAGATACACAAGAATACAATCTCTCTTGCTCTCCAAAAAGCTGCGGCTCTCTCTCTCTCATTTGGTTCATTTTCTCTCTCTAGCTTCAATCACACAAGAAGCTTGGGACTTAGCACGTGGATACAAAGGGGGTGTCTCTAGAAGGCATTCTCACGACCAGTTTGAAGCCTAAGAACATACACAATGGCATTCCAAATCGCAGCAGTTCGTGAGGTTCTTGCCGGGTTCGTAACAACTCCGTCAATCGATCCGTCGGGTTAATTCCGCTAGGTACGTCCTATACCCGACCCGTATGCATGTGTGTATATATTATTTACATTGGTATCAGAGCCTTAGGTCGTTGATTCGCCCGTTTATAGCACCCAAAACGAATATGCCATTGATGTGTTTTGAAGTTTTTTAGAAAAAATATCAAAACTTGATTTCAAAGTGGGTCTACGTAAAAACTTTAATATTTTTTGAATTTTTTGTATTGGATCTTTTCTAATACATCATAAAAGAACTCCCAGGAAGTATCATACGTTAGTTATCTCCATGGTGCAAGAAATTGCAAAACCTAATTTTTGGGATTTAAAAATCAAGTTTTTCTGAAACTTTGAGCCAATTTTCGGAATAATCCAAACGTCCAATGATGCAGTTTTATTGCATAATCTTAATCTATGCCGCGAGGGCTTTCCAACGGTATAAAATTTGTCAAATTTGGATGAGTAACGAAGCAGCTATGAGTCCGCAAACATGACCCCGCGAAGCAGCCATTGCTGCGTTTCTTTTCCTAGAGGAAGAAGAATATGAATAGTGCCCAACCACGCCCACTCTCGCCGGCGGCAAGTGGCGCTCGTGCGGTGGCTCTGGTGGTGGCATGGACCCCACTCCGGCGAGTGGGGGTCCCCCTCTGGGCCTCGGACCTCAATATATATTTTTATGAAACTTTTATTTATTTATTAAATAATTAAAACAGTTTCTGCTATTTAAATAAATAAGTTTTATTCATTTAAATCCGTTTAATAGCTTTAAAATTCTGGAAAATTAAGGAAAAATTATTGTTTATTTTTCCTATATTGAGGACATTGTAAGGGACCAGAAATAATTTATAAGTAAATTATTTCATTGTTTTTTATTTTTTAGAGCATCAAAGATGTGTTTTGCACATGTTTTTAATTGCATAAAATATCCAAAACAAAATATTAATTTTTGGAATTAATTTGTGGTGTTTAATACACTGTAAGGGGACATGAGAAAATTTTTTATAATTGTCTCACATATTTATGATGTTTTAGAGCATTAAAATCATGATTTAGGCATAATTTTAATTGCTTAAAATATCTAAATATTATTATTAATTTTTGTAATTAATATTATGTGTTTTGTACACTGATTGGGGCCATGTGAAACTTAAGGGAGACTCAGATTCCTTAAAATGCCGTATTTGCATTTATTTGTTAATTTGTTTAACAAAAACAATTTAATTGGTAAAATTGTTTTAATTTTTATTTTGTACCCATTAATTCTGGAAATTCTTTGTTAATGATGAAAAATAAGTTTTTTTCAGTTATTTTAAAATTTTCATGTGGTTTTAAATTATTTTGTTAATTTATAAGCCACTGATTTAATTGGTTTTAAATAAATTTAAAACCTTAAAATTGCTTTAATAATTGAAAGAAAAATTTAGAATTTTTTCTTAGCTTATGGAAGCTAACCGGGCTGTTTATTTTATTATTGTAATTGTATTTAGAGGCTCATTGCATTGATGGTCACGTTTATCTTGCTTTTGTTTGTGATTGATTGACCCCGAGACCTCTAATCCTCCTCTTTAAATGGAAGAAGGATTAGTCCATTCATTTAATTGGACCGCACGTACGAGTGCTTGTTGTGTGCGATTAATTCACTGATTAATCTGGAATAAATGAATGGACATTAATTTGACAATTTGTAGAGCTTGTATTGTCATTGTTGTATGTTTAAGGTTGTTCTTGTATATGTTTATGAACAAAGCATCCCTGTTTTTTGGGCTATAAATGTAATGTGAGGATGAGTGTTCTTTACTTCTTGTATTGGAAAAGCCTGTTTGTAAAGGGATGATTTTCTTTGTTCATATTTCATACACTTGAATTATCTTAGCATGAGCTCTAATTTGTCAATTCGGGCCCACGTGGGGTCCATACGCATTTATGTGTGCATGGCGCATTTATTTATTTTAATCATTGTGGATGATGTTAGATAAGTAATGAACTATCTATACATATTTATTTAGAAAAATCAATTGTGAAATATTTTCTTAAATTACAAAAGTAAAGTGATGACTATGAGCATAGCAAATTTTCGATCTTGAAATTGTAATGAGAGGTAATGTTTTTATAATTGGATTTTAAAACAAAATTTTGAAATGTGCAATATAATAATGTCAAAACCTTGTGCATGTTTTTGAATGTAGTAATGGCCACAAATCAATTAATTGCTGAACTCACAAAAGATAACAAATTGAATGGACTTAACGATGACCTATGGAAGATCAAAGTGGGCTTCCTATTGAAAGATCAGGAGTTGTTGCAGCACACTGAGACTTCAATGGTCCAACCTGCTATGCCAGAAGATGGGCCCATGGCCCAATATCGCCGAGATCTCGAAAACTATAATGCTTGGCATAAAAGAGATAGTCATGCATGCATCATATTGTTGAGTAGCATGAACGACGATATCATGGTAGAGTATCAACACTACCAAGTTACCAAAGATTTGTGGGACCAATTGAAAATTTCTTTTGGAGAGACATTAACAACTAGGCTTAGGGGCCTGGTGTTGAAGTTCGAGGTGTACCGGAAGGATCCTAAGAACTCGATGACTGAACATCTTAGGATGATGTCTAGTATGATTCGTGAGCTTAGGACCGCTAGTAACGTCGTCACAGATGAACAACAGATTTAAGCTATAATTCGTTCATTGCCTGAATCCTGGGTCCACATGAAGCAGATTTTAACCCACAATGAGAATATTAAGAATTTTGCAGATATTCCTCGACATGTGGAGTTGGAGGTGGAGCGCCAAGAAGCGAACCGCATAACTGTACTTATGGCTAGGACTTCCATTGGTGGAGGTGACCGAAAGGCTAATGAGCCTAAAGGGAAAGCCAAAGATAAAAAGGTTTTTAGACAGGGTGGTGCCAATAATTTGGCTCCAAAGGCTGATAAAATTAAGAAGCGTAAAGGAAAGCGTGCTAGCAAGAAAGACCCTTCCAAGCTAAAATGCTTCAACTGTGGTGAAAAGGGACACTTCGCTCTTGACTGCACTGAGCCGAAGAAGGTAACTTTTCAACCGAACTCTCTCTATACTTTGGTAAGTTCACATGTCTTAATTGCTCATTCACCGCATGATTGGATTGTAGATACGGGGGCAACCCGACATATGACAAGAGACAAAAGCGGTTTTGTAGATTATCGAAGAGTTCCAGTTGGTACCAGTAGTGTGTACATGGGGAATGGGGCTTATGAAGAAGCATTGGGAGTCGGTTCGTACCAGCTCCAATTGCGCACCGGGCGCACCTTACTTCTACATGATATGCTCTACGTCCCTTGAATTCAATATAATCTACTTTTAGTTTTAGCACTTTTAGACTTAGGATATGTTTTTCATTTTATTAGTAGCATGATGGATATTTTATTTGATGGTAGTATTTTTGGACATGGTTATTTATCAAATAATTTCTTTAGGGTTGATTTGTTTAATTCTATTTCTTCTATTTCTATGGTTGTTGATTCAAATAAGAATGTTGACTTTGTGACATGGCATGCTAGACTTGGACACATAGGAAGAGATAGGATGACCAGATTAGCAAGAGAAGGACTTTTGGGTCCACTCGCTAAGGTTGACCTACCTACGTGTGAGTCTTGCCTCACTGGCAAAGCATGCCGCAAGCCTTTTGGTAAGGCTACTAGAGCTAGCCAAGCGCTAGAACTAGTTCACTCCGACATATGTGGACCAATGAATGTGAAGGCCCGCCATGGCGCTTCCTACTTCCTTACTTTTATCTATGACTACACGCGATATGGGAATGTCTACCTGATTTCTCACCGCTATGAAGCGTTAGATTGTTTCAAATGTTTGTAGCAGACGTAGAGAATCAGAAAGAAAAGATTTTAAAATCTTTTCAAACTAACAGAGGTCGCGAGTACTTATCTGATCAGTTCAAGGAACTATGTGAGAAAAAAGGGATACACATGCAACTCACTATTCCGGGAACGCCGCAACAAAATGGTGTTGCAGAGAGAAGGAATAGATCACTTCTAGATATGTCTAGATCTATGATGGCGCAGGCCAACCTCCCAATATCATTCTGGGGGGATGCACTTTTGACTGCAGCCTACATACTCAATAGAGTGCCTTCACAGTCAGTTCCTTCCACCCCGTATGAGCTCTGGAAAGGAGAAAAGCCTAATTTGGAGCATTTACGTCCTTGGGGCTCATCAGGATATGTTCACAATAGATCCCATAAGTATGGGAAACTTGGCCCGAGAGCTAGAAAGCATATCTTTATAAGATATTCTGACAGCTCAAAAGGCTATGTTATGTATGGTGAACATCAGGATGGAGGAATGATAGAAATAAAGTCCCGCGATGTTGATTTTATTGAGAATGACTTCCCCAGTATAGGTGATGCCAAAAAAGATCTTGACCTCTATGAGATGGAGGATGTTGTAGACGCCATGCCATCTTTAAGCAAGGGTGGGGAGATTGAAATTCCACATCTAGTAGTCACTGAAAATGGTACTAGTCTTCAGCCGAGTGGGAGTACACTGCTAGACGCTAGTGGGAGTGTACCAGATAGTGGGAGTGCACCACTAGGCACTCAAGATTCTCAGATGGTACACCGTAGCAGACGAGGAAGAGTTCCACGTCGGCGGTTTGAAATTGAGGGAGAACTTCTCATATGTGCAGTAGATAATGATGAGCCTGCTTCCTATAAAGAAGCACTTTTATCTTCTGCCAAGTCTGAGTGGATAGTTCCTATGCAGGAAGAGATAAGCTCTATGGACAAGAACAAGGTCTGGGAGTTGGTTGATATTCCGCCTGGCCATAAGACCATTGGAAACAAGTGGGTTTTCAAAGTCAAACGCAAGACAGATGGTTCAATTGACAAGTACAAAACTCGCCTAGTGGCGAAAGGTTATACCCAAAGAGAGGGTATTGACCATGGAGACACATTCTCCCTAGTGGTGAGATTTGCCTCTATATGCCTTATACTTGCGATCAACGCACAGTTAGACTTAGAACTTTTCCAGATGGATGTCAAAACTGCGTTTCTCAATGGAGAACTAGATGAAGAGATCTATATGGATCAACCTGTTGGTTTCATAACCAAAGGGAATGAGGGCAAAGTGTGCCGTCTCAAACGTACCATTTACGGTCTCAAGCAATCGTCGAGGCAGTGGTACTTGAGGTTCCATGACTCAATCACCTCTTTTGGTTTTGAGATGATAGAGGAGGACCACTGTGTGTATATAAAACAATCAAAGAAGAGTGTTCTAATTCTTTCTTTATATGTCGACAACATCCTTCTAGCTGGGAATGAGATGAGTTCCATTGTCACCACTAGAGAGTGGTTGTCCTCTCAATTTGAGATAAAGGACATGGGTGAGGCCAACTATGTGTTGGGTGTTAAGATTGTGAGAGATCGTTCCAAGAAACTCCTTTGTTTGTCTGAAGAGACTTACATAAGGAAGGTTCTAGAACGTTTTCGCATGAATAACACAAAACCCATAGACACCCCGGTAGAGAAGGGATTGGCCTTAACCTTGGATCATTGTCCTAAGAATGAAAAAGAAAAGGGAGCAATGTCCAATGTACCATATACATCTGCTATAGGGAGTCTGATGTACGCTATGTTGTGTGCACGTCTGGACATCTGCTATACAGTCAGTCTAGTTAGTCGTTACCAGAGTAACCCTAGTCCATATCACTGGAGAGCAGTGAAGAGGATCTTGCGATACCTCCGCGAGACTATGGACCTTGCCCTTTGTTATCCTGATGGAGATTTGAAGCTGAGGGTATATAGTGATGCTGATTGGGCTAGCGATAGAGACGAGCGCAAGTCCACATCTGGTTATGCATTCACACTGGGGGTGGAGCGATTTCTTGGTGCAGCAAGAAGCAGACGTGCTTTGCTTTATCCACGATGGAGACAGAGTATGTGGCTTGCTCAGCAGCTGTTCAGGAGGCTGTATAGTTGAGGAGATTTTTACGGCGTCTAGGCTCTTCGCCTCATGGAGATGATACCATGCTTATTCATTGTGACAGCACATCAGCCTTGGCCTATGCAAAAGACCCCAAGTACCATGGGAAGTCCAAGCACATAGACATCCGTCACCACTACATTCGAGATATGGTTGCACAAGGAGAGATTGTCTTGAAGCACATCTCCATTGGCAACTTAGTGGCTGTTCCTTTGACAAAGCCTATTGCCAGAGATGTGTTCTTATCCCACATTAGTAGTATGGGACTCCATAGGATTTGATGTGCTAAGACATTTTTTTTAGTTTGAATTTTGACATTGTTATTATTATTATTATCAATTAATAATATAGTTGGTTTCCATACATATTTGTTGTTTAAATGGATTGGATGCACATTTCTTTAATGTCACCGGGCTTGAATTGACCTGTTCACACGGGTGATTCACCTTGGCGCTTAGATAGCGGATCTGGACATATGTGTCCATAGCGCTTAGATAGCGAGCAAGATGAGACATTTGTGTTCATGGTGTTTTGGTAGCTAGCTAGGACATGTGTGTCCATAGCGCTAAGAAGACGAGCTAGAACACTTATATCTCCGCAGTGTAAGAACAGCGAGCTAGATATAAATCTTATTATCTTCATATGTCGCCTTAGCTTAGAGCTAAGATGAGATCTAAAGTTTGGTACTTGGTCGAACATAGAGAGCACCCACAACTCTATGTAGCCTGTTTATAGCCGAATATGAGTATTCAGACAGACGCTGGTTGGAGTGACTATGCTGGAAATGTCAGGTTAGACGTTTATGTAACGTCTAGACTAAAATTTGTATGGCATTACTTTTACCATGAACTGACATGCCCATTTATATGGAAGAACGCCATAGCATATATATCATACTGTATGTGCTGTTTTGCGATCGTTTGTGGAGCAATGGATTAATCCCTATTTCATTGCTGTGTGAGCCACGTAGTCTCCCTGTAACGGGGATTCTACACATGTTACCTTATGACCTGAGACTATGTCATGAAAAGGATAATTGATGACGCTGCTTTAGCGTACCATCCTGGGACGAAAAGACAAATACCGTCCCATGGGGCACGTCTAGGAAAGCGGTCGAGTGAGTTGGATTGGCATTAGTAGGCAGGGAAGACTCTTCGCTAACACACCATGTTTTGTGACTCATTAGCTGGCCAGCAACAATCGTACACGTACTGAGTGTCATGGGTACATTACATAGATGGGGTATAGCACTGCTTTTCTAAGGGATTAAGAGTGCTAGATCCGGTGTGGTTGAATCTATCTGGGTAAATACACGAGAAGCCTCTAAGTGATGAGTTTTGCTAGTTATGTGGTTGACTTAGCATCTCAGCTCTTGTCGCTGTATGTTTCTTTTTGTGATGTCGCACGTTCTATTTCCCGTATGAAGAGACGATGAAATTTTGGAACCAAAGGGATTTGTTTTACGCAAACCCTATGTGGGTGAGTGGGAGATGTTAGAATTATTTGTGAGCTATTGGGTCACCCACATATAATCATGGACCCGGGGTCCAATGGGCTTGACTTAACCTCCAAGTAATCCTATAAGGATTAGTATTGGAAACTAAGTGAAACCCTAAGCCATATGGGATGTGTATATATATATGATATATACATAAGAGATACACAAGAATACAATCTCTCTTGCTCTCCAAAAAGCTACGGCTCTCTCTCTCTCTCTCTCTCTCCTTTGGTTCGTTTTATCTCTCTAGCTTCAATCACACAAGAAGCTTGGGACTTAGCATGTGGATACAAAGGGGGTGTATCTAGAAGGCATTCTCACGACCAGTTCGAAGTCTAAGAACATACACTGAGGCAGTCCAAATCGTAGCAGTTTGTGAGGGTCTTGCCGGGTTCGTAACAACGCCGTCAATCGATCCGTCGGGTTAATTCCGCTAGGTACGTCCTATACCCGACCCATATGCATGTGTGTATATTTACAGTTTGTAATGATATGGACTGAATACAAATTCGTAATGATGGCAATGCCCTTTATATTATTGTTGTGGCTTGGCTAGGAAAGAAGATAGGGGTACGAATTCTTTCCCTTTGGATGACTTTTATGAATTCATTGTATACTGTTTATGTTTTATCAATTTGAATGACATTCATGAAAGAAGATAGAAGATAATTTATTAGAGCGAATAGAAACTAAATCCAATCTTAGTATCATGTAATTTTGAATAATTTGTTTTTCAAGAATTCATTCAAATTACGGCAATATGAATTACTTGGATGTTATCAATAAATATATTCGACCAAATTTTTTTTTTAATATATAACTTTTTAGACAATTTCTAAACAATTTTAACGTCTTCTATGTTCTAAGCATCCCCCCACCCAAAAAATAAATAAATAAAATAAATAAAATAACATTATTTCGACTGAATTCTCTTGTTATTTTGTAACACTTATATTTTAAACTTTTTCATTTATCAATACATAGACCATAGGAAAGTTAAATTCATTCTTAAAGAGAGTAACATTGGATAAATTGCTACTGACTCAAATCATAATTGTTTTGCGGGAATGTTAACCTTAGCATGCAATTTGTGAATATTACATAATAGCAATTGATGTAGTAATTATGCTATATAGTTGTAATTAATATGGTATAGAGTTTTAGGCTTTATTAGTAATACGTTTATGTTGTTTTGTTTTGTTTGTTAGTTTGTGCTGGTCACAAGCATATGACGTCATTAGCAAGGGTAAAATATGCTATAAATAGTAGGCTAAGGTTAGGGTAGGGTTAGGATTAATCACCACTATATAGCATAATTACTGCATCATACACTCCCTCTAAAAGATACTTTCCCTCAAGTTTAACAACTAGCTTCCTCATTTTTAGTTTAGCAGTGGCTTTCCTCTTACGATTAATCTTAAAAAACGTCATATTTATCAACCCATAATCAAATGTATCTTCAAATCTTCAGATTGGAAACAAGATGTATCCTTGTTCTTCAAATTACCAATTCCCTTTATTGCCCATAAAACTTTTCATAGATTCATCATATTCAAAACTCTTCTCTATTTCACTATTAGACTACTCAATCTCAAATTCATCCCATGTAGGCATCTCAAAGTTGTCACTTTTAACAAACCTCTCGACAAAAGCTCCTAACTCATTGTCCTTTTCACCACCATTACAAAGAAGACATTTGAGAAAGTCAATAACATTGTCTTCTAGATCCTTACATTCATATCCATACTTCTCTTGATAGTTTGTTGAAGCAACATTACCCTTCTTTGGAGACTAAAGAAGAATAATAAAGTCCAGTTTCTTGTCCTCCAACTCGCTATCATAGCAATCATCAAATAGTGGCTCCATCTCCAATTTGGTATCATTTACTTTGCTAGGGTTTTCGTCAAATCTACTTTTAAAGCCAATATCAAATATTGGGCGTTCATCCAATTCTTTGTCATTTACATCATCTTGGGTATCTTCAAAGTAGCTGTCATAACAATAATTAAATTTTGGCACCTTACATAATTCATTGTTGTCTTCTCGATTAAGTTGTTCCTCAAACCCACCTTCATACCAATCGTCAAATATTGATTCCTCACCCAAGTAATTTGCAAAGTCCGATTCACCATCCAGGTCCAACTTATAATAGTGGTACTCCAACTCCACATTTTTGTTTGGAAACCAATTCATATTTAAAAACTTTCCCTCCAACTTCTTCCTTTTAGTGTACCAATCATTAATTTTATGCTTCCCCTTTCTCTTTCTAAGGATTTTAATTTGATACCACCACTTCGCAGCACTTCCTTCCAAACATTTTTCCACCAATTTAACTTTCGTGTCTTCTTTTACTTTATAGAAATTGAAGAGGCCTTCAACTTCCTTCAATCAGTCATCAACTCCGATTCATCACCGTAGAATTATGAAAATAGTATCCTATCACTAATTTGCCGGTTTACAAGAAAAAAACATTTTTATAATTTTGAATGAATGACTTTGCATTTAAACTGGTATATGTGTATGTAATTGTGCGAGTGAGTGTGGGTGTAGTGTACCCTAGTGGAACCCACCATCCCATCAGCTTTTGCCCCCAAACTTCTCCTATACACCTCCCTCTCCCTCTCTCATCTCTCTCTCTCTCTATCTATTCTCTTTTTCTCTCTTATTTTGGGAGCAAGAAAACTCCATAGCTCTTCAGGCTTCAAAATCCATTTTTTGCGTACACAATTCATTTTGGGATATAAGCCTAGAGTGTATTTATTGCTCCAAATCACAAGCACATGTTATATATATATATATATGTTTGTATATTTTTTCCATTGGTGATCTCGAGCTCAAGATTGGTCTAAGCTCAAGCTAGGGTTATTTTCTCCCTACAAGCTCTTCTACTCGGGGTTTTCATATTTTCTCTTGGGAGTTCTCTTTGGTGTGTTTCCTTTCAAGAACTAAAGTAGATTACATTGTTTATATCCATATGGTTTTCTATCTCTAATTATGGGTTGTGACTAATTGCTAGGATAATGACATGGTTTAACTATAGTCTTATTCCTCCAAATGCACATGTTTATGTGATTTACTTGCTTAGTTGTTAATTATTTAACTAAGTTGTTTAAATGGAATATATATTTACATGTTGAGTTGAAAGATGACTATGTGATAGTTATTGGTTCTTTAAATGTGTTTGCTGTAATTTGCGCGGGCGTGCCAGAGCCAAACGGGCTCAATGTGTGTGTGAAAAAACTAATTTCCTAAACGCTTGTGTGAGTGATACACAAGGCTTTATGCATCTGACTTCTAAACAGAGTGATTGTGTGCAGTGAGTAGGAAAGTACCCTCACCATAAATTCCTTAGCAGTACTGAAGCGCACAAGCTAAACAGTGCGGAGTTTACCAAGTAAACAAATCACAAACAGTTTAATAAAACGTAGATTTTATTAAGTGTTTGGAAAATTAAACAATTCCAATGGACAAGACTAGAACAGACTCTGATTGTCCAAAAGAACAAAAGAAATAACAAAAGGGTGCAGACCTATTTGCTATGAATGCTGAAGAACATAAAGGTTTGAATGCTTTGAATGCTTCGAATGCTTTGAATGCAATGTGTGCTATTTTTCGAATTGACGCGGAGTCCTTTGCTCGGTTGGCCTGCTTCCATATTTATTACGGCCTCTAGAAATTCTGATAAGGAAAGAACTCCTTTACTTGTGCCTTAAGCAGTCTTGATTGATTGATAGTGGCAGAATCCTTCCTAATCTTTAACTCTTGCCTCATCCTAACTCTTGATTGAACTAATCCCTATATTCTGGGGATCAGCCACCCTTTCCAACTGGACATGAAATATCCTTTCCAAAACAAACTCTGTTTCCTTAAAGATTAAGATGATATCACTGTGATAGCCGTGAACAGCACCGATGGCCGTTATGAACAGCACCGCCCACTCTCTATTTCCTTCTGACCAAATCGGGCTCAACAACCCCATCTGTTGTTACATCCGTCCTCCATGCCCGATGCCTTCTTTATAACTGCTTGAACCCAATCGGACTCATGCAACGGGTCTTCACCATTCTCATTAGATATGATGTCCGATACTCCTGCGTGCTGCTCTTATACCCCATCGGGCTTACCCTGCATTCATTTATCTACACTACCCTGAGAGTTTTTATCTATGTTTAGCGTTCTTATCAGGCTCTCATTCTTGCTACAGCCCGACGGGCATGCTAATAAATCATCACACTAGTCAGGCCCCACCATACCTCCCAACAGCCCTGTCTTAACAAACCACGTGACATCTTCCCCCTGAGTCCGATGAGAGATGGATTCACTATCACTCGGACTAAAAAACCTTTGGCCATTTTTGAATGCAAATAATTGCCCCCCAAAAGGTCATATCAAACGTCCCGCCCTTGGTTGATGTGACATTTTAAATTGAATCTGCCACGTGTCTGCCATGCAGGGACTGTTAGATCCTAGGGAATCCCCCTAATCATTCCACATTAAATGCTACACGTATAAAGTAAAGAGAAATTCAAAGATCTCTCCACCTTCCTCATTTGTACCTTAATCTCTCTCTCTCTAAAAACCCACAGCACTCAGAGCCTCCCTCGCTGAACTCCATTCTTTTGGGCGAAGAAAAACTTTCATTTATACTGTAGATATGGCCCCAAAAACTGCTCCGGAAACCTCCTCCAAGGGCAAAAAAACTTTCGTGGATGCTCCCCCGCCATAAAATAGATGCAAAAAAGTAAGGGCCCTGGCCAAAACCCATGCTTCCAAGATCCTCACTGACAGCCTTCCCAACCACAGTACCTCCGACGGTACTTCGGTGGCGCCTGACATCGGCGCTGCGTTCCACGGTGATCCTCCGGTAGCCTTCAACCCCTATTTCTCGCCAGTAGAGAATGAATCATTTCTCCAGGTACCCGCTTACTGGAGCAAGGCCTGGTTTTCCTCCCATCCCATCAGGGGTTGCCCCACACCAGCATCGGATTGGGACAAATGGGTAACCAGAGTATCAGCCTCAAAGGCCGATGTTTGGAGACGAACAGGCATCTACGAGGCTATTATGCTTAGTCGGTCCAAATTGGAGATAGACCGGCCTCTCTTCTTCTCAGCTCTCCTTTTTTGGTCGGCCTCCATAAACAGATTCCTTTTTAGCTCTGGCCCGATGACACCCACTGTCAAGGATGTGAGCTACATGATTGGTCTCCACCCTCATGAATAAGAAGTGGTCCCAGGCTTAGAAGTTGGAACGGCCAGCTTCACCTACCCCCAACAGGAATCTGTAAGAGATGGGGCCATCTACTATAGATTGATCACAGCCTTTGGAGGCTTTTTAATGGCCTGCATGGGTGCTGACCAGACCGAAGTATCCGATGCTAAACACACGACCTTTTTGATATACTGGCTAAATAGATTCCTCTTTTGCTCAGCTAGTCAAGCCATCACCAAGGAGTATACTACTCTAGCCTTAGCCCTTGCTGCTAGGAAGCCACTATCTCTGGCCACCCTAGTTTAGGCTCACCTTGTCCGAGGCATAATGGACTTCGTGCATTTGGGCTTCAGCGTTGGAGGCGGCCCGATCTGGATTCTTCAGGTCTGGCTCTATTCTTATTTCCAGCAATTCAGGCCGGCCGACCGCCAACTATCGGCCGTTCCCGTCTTTGCTATCCAATTCATGGACGTTTCTCCTTCTTCTCACTCCTTTGAGGAGTGTTTCTCATTCTTCTATGAGGGATGTGTCAACCGGGCTGTCCCTCTTTTCTAACCCTTCTTCTCCACTCACTTTCCCACGTTCCTCCAGCTCACTCATAACCCTTCTAATTGGGGACCGGGCACCCAGATTACATATAACAAAATCTTTTCTAGTTACTTGGTAGGTAGAGATATAATATTTAGCCCTAGCATTCCCTCTGCCAACAACAAGTGTGGGGCAGAGTATTACTTTGCCCCGCTTTACGCTCGTCAATTTGGGCTCTCTCAGCTCGTACCCGTCCCACCAGCCATTACCGTAAATGTGGATTGGGTTGAACGTGGCCTAATTGTTAACGATGGGCAAGTAAAGAAAATAAAAGAGAGACCAGACAAGTTGAAAGCCACCTTCAAATTCACACCATTCTCCGGCCGACCTGTTACGACCGATGAATTCGAGAAATGGTGGTCTGATCGGACTTTCAAGATTTTTACAAGCACTGCCGCGGAAGCCCTACTTCAATTTTCCTTGTCAATGCCCCCAGAGGCTGACGTCCCTACTACTACAACTGCACCACCCAGACGGAAACAAGTAGCAAAGAGGCCGGCCCATAATTGGCACCTGGGCAGGGGCAGGAGAAAAAACAAAAACAAACCTCGGTCTCCTCCACTCGGGTACTATTACTTTCCATTTTTTGTCTAATCCTTATTTTGATTAGATCTTTCATCTTTCTAACCCTTTCTCATTTTAGCTCATTGATGAGGATCTTGGCGAAGATGTGCCACTGACCGGGAAATGTTCTCCATCAACAACAGTTCCTCTGCCGGCCGATCTTCCTTCCTCTCCTTCCTAGCAAGCAGCCTATCTGGAACGGGTTGCCACGAGAGTAATGCATCTCCATATATTGCCGCCTCTATCTCCCTCGAACGAGGATGTTGGTGATCTAACTAGAGGCAACATCCCCAAACAAGTCGTTCTTTCCTCTAGCAGCGAGGGCGTGCCTGATGCCGGCGTTGCTATAGAGATGGCTGGAGAAGAAATCGAGCAAGCTGCTCCAATTGCAGTTGGAGCCCCCTCCGGCCAGGATGACACTAGCGCTATCACAGGATCAGCCTCGCAGGCAACAGGGGAACCTGTTGAGGCCGATCCCTCCCATTCTCCCGAAGATCCTATAGTTCCAAGGGTTGAGGATGGGGCGGATGAAGGGATTGCTAGCCCAGTGGTGGAAACCAGTACCGCTCCTTCCCCTGAACGTGGTCAGTAGCCATCTCAACCATCGACTTCTCAGCCAAGTAAAGCCGATGTTTGTCAAGATATCTCGGCCTCACTACTCCCTCATGCCCAGGTATTGTAGCCTCACTCTCATTTTATTCATGAATACTTGATCATCTTTTGACCCCCATTCCTTTGAACAGGCTGTTCCCATAGGCCCAGAGCCATACATCCCTTTTGCTGATTTTTTCTCTGGCCTAGACCTGGGAGGTTTTGAGCTCGGCCCTCTCGAGCCCGAAGCGGTCTCTCCCACACTCCTTCAACAATCAAAAGACCTCCTATTTCAGCTGGCCGATCAAGACCTCTCCGGCCTTCCATCCGATGCTGATGTTGATGCCGCTTTGAACACTCTCATGGCCGATCCCTCTCTTTCTGATGGGCAGTTGTCCCTACTCTGGGAGATACAAGAGAGACTCCCAAGCTGCCGTCTCCTTGACCGATCAGATTTGAATGTTCAAACTAATGCAGAAACTCACTTTGGCTCTCGGTAGAAAGTAGTGAAATTTCTTGAGGGTGCCAAAGCTAAGTTTGAAGCAGGGAAGGCCTCTCGGGCTCAGGGGATAGCCAGAGACGCTTAGTTGAAGAACCACATTGCTGCACTTAAAGCTCAGCTCGAACAATGCGAGGCCGAAGTTACCACCAATAATGCGGCCTTGGTAAAAATCGACGAGCTCCTGACCCAGATTGGTGGAGACACTCAGAAATGCAGTGATCAATTGAAGACCAGCATCCCAATATCCCGAGCCTAGGCCCAAAAACTTGACAAGGCAAAGCGGGATCGGGCTGGAGCTAATAAGGCTTGGGGAGATTTAAGGACCAAACTTAGGAATTTTGAGTCGGCCCTCCTATATTTTGTACTTTGTATATATATATTTTTTATTCTTTATTTTTGTAAGTAAGCTGTGCTCAGCTTTATTAATGCAAATGATGCTCTTTAATCACTCAGGCTCAGGCTCATAATTAATAAGTTGCTCGTATTCTAACCCTAGATTTGGATTATATTCAAGATCGATGGTCTCCCACAATGTAGGATAATAGGACTTTAAATACTGACCATTAATCAACCTAGCATGAACCGTCCCATCAATGTCCCTTAGTTTGTAGGCTCCACCATTCTTGACTTGATGAACGATAAAAGGGCCTTCCAATTGACCGACCATTTGCCGTACAGGTTGTCTTTAACTCTGATAGGCAAAATGGCCTTCCAGACCAAGTCCTCAGTGCAAAAAGACTTCTCTCTTACCCTTTTGTTGTATACTCGAGCTGCTCGTTGTTTTTGAACATTCAACGAATCCAAGGCCGTAAGCCGCGCTTCATCAAGCGCCTCTATCTCAGCTATCATGGCCTCTGTATACTCAACAGGCTCAAGCTGATTTTGTAATGCCCTCCTGGCCAATCGGATAGTGACCTCCATAGGTAGCATAGCATCATGCCCATAAGTTAGCATGAACGGTGTAACTCCAGTGCTTGACCTTTTAGAAGTTCGATAAGCCCATAATGCCTTGGACAACAGTTTGTCCCACTCCCTTGGATTCTCACCTATCATTTTCTCGATGATCCCCTTGAGGATCTTGTTTGTTGACTCGGCCTGTCCGTTAGCCTGAGCGTAGTATGGAGTGGAGTTAAAGATTTTAATTCCCCTACTTTCTGCAAAAGCCATCATTTCGATGCCCGTAAACACAGATCCTTGATTTGCCGTAATTATTTCTGGGAGGTCGAAACGGTGTATAATGTGCTCTTCAACAAATTTAATTACTGTCGCCTGGGTCACCGTCCTGCAGGGTATAGCCTTTGCCCACTTACTGAAGTAGTCTGTAGCCACTATGATGAAACAGTGCTGGCCCGATGAGGGTGGGAGAATTTTGCCAATAAAATCCATGGCCCATCCTCTAAACGGCCATGGCTTGATAATTGGTTGGAGTTCTTTAGCTGGAACTCTTTGAATCGGGCAATACTTTTGACAAGCCTGACACCCCTTTGCATAGCTAATACAATCTCTCAGTGTGCTTGGCGAATAGTAATTATACCTCCTCAAAAGCTACTTCATCTTGGTACCGGCCTGATGGGCACCACAAATTCCTTCATATACTTTGTCCATTACCTGCATTGCCTGCTTCTTACCTAAGCACCTCAAAATCACATCGTTTCCAATAGGCTTCTTGAACAGTTCCCCATCAAGTACCACGAACTGGACTGCAAACAGCCTGACTTTTCGGTCTACCCTCACATTTGGGTGATTTAGATATTCGATGATAGGAGTTCTCCAATCATTGTCCTCCATTAAGACCGAATTGCCCGCCATGTGCCAACCCTTCTTTGCAATTAAAGGTAATGATCGGATTTGGACCTAGACGGCTTGATCCTCTAAGTTTGTTCTAGCTACAAAGGTCGATCCCCTTTTTGCTAACTTATCGGCCTCTATATTTGTTGACCTTGGGATATAGCTCACACTTACGTCATCAAAAGAATCCATGAGTTGTATAGCCACTAAATGGAATGGACATAACTCCTAACTCTTTATTTGGAATTCACATGATATCTGACCGATTACCAACCCTGAGTCTTCTTTGATATGTATAGATGATGTCCCCATCTCAAGGAGTAACTCAAGTCCGATAATGAGAGCTTCGTATTCGGCCTGATTGTTTGTGCATTTGAAATTGAGCCAAAACGAAATCTTCGTCTTCCTGTATTTAGGTGACATAATGGCTACCCCTTTCCCAGCACCTTCTGCATTCTTCGACCCATCAAAGATTAAAGTCCATGGGACTAAGTCGGTACTTAGTACCTTTGGTATTGGTGACAAATCCCCCAGACTGGTAGGATCTGGGTGATCGGCCAGGAAATTGGCTATGGCATGACCTTTTAACTGATTGCTATGATCAGTATTGAATGGCAAATTCCATCATGGCCAAGGTCCACTTTTCAATTCGACCTCTCATAATCGGTCTTGACAACATGTATATTATCACGTTAGTTTGAGATATGATGTAAGTAGAAACTAGAAGCATATATATTCTCAATTTTTGGGATGAAAAATACAGTGCGAAGCATAATTTCTCAATCGACGCGTAACGCTGCTCGATTGGAGTCAGAATTCTGCTTAAATAATAAACGGCCTACTCACTACCTTGCTCATTATCTTGTGCTAACATATTTCCTATTAAGCAGTCTGAGGCCGATATATACAACTTAAGGTACCTACCCTTCTTGGGTGGCATCAAAACTGGGGGTGTAGACAAGTACTATTTTATGCCATCAAAGGCCTGTTGATGGCTATCCTCCCACTTGAATTCTTCATCTGTCTTGATCTTCAATAGTGGGGTCCATACTTGAGTTCTTCTAGCACAGTTGGATATGAATCGCCTCAGGAAGTTAATTTGCCCAAGTAGCCTTTTAATTCTTTCTTATTGGCCAGGGGCTTTGCTGCCTGGATTACCCGGGCCTTATTTTTGTCTACCTCGATCCCTCGCTGGTGCACAAGGAAACCCAAGAAGTTTCTTGCTGAAACGCTAAATGCATAATTAATAGGGTCCATCTTCAGATTGTGAGCCCGCATTCTTTAAAATGCCTTCTCCAACTCCCTCAAGTGATCGGTGTTGTCACCAAATTTCACCACCACATCATCAATATAGACTTCCATGAAATGCCCAATCATGTCATGGAAGATTAAGTTCATCGCCCATTGATATGTAGATCCGGCATTCTTTAATCCGAAAGGCATAACAACCCACTCAAAGGTTCCAATTGCCCCCGGACACCGAAAGGCCGTCTTAGGGACATCCTCTTCAGCGATGTAGATTTGGTTGTACCCTGAATGCCCGTCCATGAAGGATAGAATTTTGTGTTTAGCGGCCGAATCAATCAACTGATCAGCCATTGGCATAGGGTACTCATCTTTTGGGGTGGCCAGATTTAGGTTTCTAAAGTCAGTACAGACCCTCAGTTTCCCATTCTTCTTCACTACCAGGACCACATTCGAGACCCATTCAACATATCAGGCAGTCCGAATGAAACCAACGTCCAGAAGTCTCTCAATTTCTGCCTTAACCTTCAGAGTAACTTCTGGTGACATCCGCTGAGGTAGCTGCTTAAATGGTCTGAACCCCGATTTGATTGGCAATCGGTGTTCCACCAGTTCCCTAGATAGCCTAGGCATTTCATCATAATCCCATGCAAAGAAATCTTCATACTTGTACAAGAGTGCAATCAACTCAGCCTAATACTATGGGTCAAGCATCTAGCTTACGTAAGTAGGCTTGTGTTCGCCTTCTCCACCTAGGTTGACCTCCAAGAGGGGGTCTTGGACATCGGCCTTCAAATCATCCAGCTTTGCAGTAGCCGTCTCCAATTCATCCATCTGAACCTCTTCATCGTTTGGCGCTTCTTCTTCATAGATATAATTTTCCAAATTGACCATACCATCGACTGGGCCGATCTCTAGTCTTCTATTGGCCAGATATGCACACCATCTGGCCATGCTGGCCTTTAGGACCAGCTATTTCCGTTCTTCAATAATTGATGGCTCCATTAACGTCTTCTTGTTCGATAATCTCAATCGGCCTTGACTCTTCAGTCCGACTGAGGTTATGGTAACATGTCTTCATGTCCGATGGATTTCCTTTAAGGAAGGTAGCTGCATTCGGTCTTCCCATTTTGCCGCGACCCAGTAACTTGACTGGCCCGATATCATCTTCATACAAGACTGCATCGGCTGTCTGCACACGGGCTACAAATGGCTTTGTATTTGCTCCAACCACCTCTACCTCATTGCCTCGCCAGAAAATCAGTAGTTGATGGAGTGTGGAGGGAATACAATAATTTTGATGTATCCAATCTCAGCCCAGTAATGCATTACAGGCCGCCAAGGTTTCCACGATGAAGAAAGCAGTCATGACCGTTTTTTTGCCAACGGTCAGCTCCAGGGGTAGGATACCTTTGGTTCTTGAGGGCGCCCCCGTGAAACTTTGAACGTTCATTTGTCGGAATCAACTCTGACTCGGACTTCTGAAGGATTCTCAACATTATCTGAGGCATAATATTGATGGTAGATCCACTGTCAACCAGGATTCTGTTTATCGGAACCCCCTCAATAGGTCCCTTTACGTACAATGGCTTCAAATGCTGGTATATCTGATACATGGGTTTCTCAAAAACAACTTTGACTGGTCTGCTAGGCTTCAGCCCTTCTTCAGTCTAACGTCCATTCGGTCTCAAAATAGTGATCTTAGGCCGATCAGTCTGCACATCGGTGGCATCTACATTCTTGCTTCTGGCCTCCACCACATTGGGTTTAACGGTCTCTACCCCAGTCCAGAATACATCTTCTATCACGGTTGAGTCTTTGGTCAGGCCCTCCATTACATTCCTTTTCATGGCCGCAGGCTGAACTGGCTTGGCTAAGGACATTGGCAAATTAAACACCATGTTAGATGACAGACTTACCAGAATAGTCCCGTATTGAATTGGCGAGGTGCTGGAGTCTGATAGATCATCATCGGATTCCATACTTATTTTGTTTGATGTGGGCTTGCATCCCTCTTGTGACTTTTACCGCCTAAATATTTCTTTTAGGTGCATCGCTCCAGCCTCTCTGTCATAAAACTGTTCCGCCTCGGCTGAGAGTCTTTAGGTATCGGGCAATGTAGGCACGGTGGGCTTAGGAGAGTTTCTAGCCCAATTTTTTCAGTACTATCGTTCCCGTTCGGCCTGTCTCATGCGTTGATACCTCCTTTTTTGAGACTTACTATACTGTGGCTGCGCTGGGAATTTATGATGTTCAGCCCTATGCCACCTCTTGTCTTCTATCCGAGGTGGTAACACCATCCTTGGGCTCATGTTTGAGGTTGATGAATTTGTTTGCAGGCTAGGCTTTGGAACTGTTCGGGTACCCTTTGCCCCCAATCGGCCTGTTTCACTTGGGCCGGTTTGTGGAGCATAGGAGGGTTTTGCCTGCCATTCATGCTTCACTTGACTCTGCCCAGGCAGTGACAGCCTCTCATATACAGATCTTCTCGGGCTTGGTTCCTGATATTCATTGGCTCTGGGCCTCTTACTCGGGCTATAAACCTCCTTTTTGATATCAACCTTGCATCTTGGGCAAAGGCCTTGTTCAATGAACTCCAGTTGTCGTTGCAGATTCACTATCAAGTTATCAGTGTTGGACCTAACCGTTTCCACTTCGGCTTTACGACCCTTCTCTTCACGTTCCTTGTAACTTCTTTGGAGTTCATGTATTGTCACCCTCGGCCTATCTATGGCCGAAATGGCGATTTATTTTCCTTTTCTCTGCCTTGGCAACCCTTCTTTATCGGTCAAGTCTATCTTCGGCCTTGGCCTTGTCAACTTAGTTAAATCGGGCATAACCACATTGGTGCCAGTGATTTGAGGAAACGGATTTGCATCAATCCCCATAGCTTTGTCCGAGAACTTGAAAACTCCTTTCTCCACGTTTTCCTATATAACATTACGAAAAATAACGCAATTATTAGTGGAGTGCTTCCAGGAATTATGCCAGTTATAGTATTCTTTATTTTTTAGGTCATTGGCCTTGGGGATCCGATGGCCTTCACTCAGCTTGATCACTTTATCGGCCAATAAGGCATCGAATATTTGATCAGCCATGGTTATGTCAAAAGTGTAATTTTTCCACGCCTTAAATGCCATCTTCTTGCAGCGGCATTATTGTTGATAGGTTTATTCAAGGCGTTACATACAATCGACCGTTTACAGATTAACTCGGCCATGTCTCTCTCTGCTTCGAGGTCACAATCCACTAGGTGGACCTCGTAATTAGGGTCTTTATAATATGTGCCTTTGGACAAGTTCTTCTTCTCCTGGTCATCTAAAAGGATGGGCTCATAATGAGCGGCCCAAGTGGCCAGCTCAAATAAATCACGGAAGTCAGTTCCTTCAAACCTCTTGCGAAGTTCAAAGGACATGCCCCCCATGGCCATTTTAGCATACTCTTCCTCAGGCAAAATCGTCTTGCATCGATACTTTGCCTTACTGAAATGGGCTATGTAGGTTTCTATGGTTTCTCCTACTAATTGCATCATCCTGGATAAGTCTGCCAGTGATGTTTCGGGTTCAGTCCTATAGAATTGGCCGTGAACTAGCTCTTCCATCCCCTGCAATTTTGCACCGAATTGGCGAGGAGATTAACATACCATAAAAATGCCATGCTCGTTAGCAAATTCGGAAACAATCTCATCTTTAATGGGTCACTACTACCCACGTGGCCGCATTGAACGATAAAACGGCCAATATGTTCCACCGAAGATTGTTCACCCTCTCTAGAAAATAGAGTAAAGTTTGGTCTTTTTACCCCTAGAGAAATATGACCTGGTCAATTTCAGGGGGATACGGCAGTCTGTACGACGGCAGTCTGTACGTCGGCCTCTCGATTCTTCTCATAAACGGGCCATACTCTTCATGTATGGCCGCTACCAACTCTTCCCTATTGATGGGTTATGGAGCTATAGGCTGAGCAGCCCTCAACGGGGGTATCACCGGCGATGGTAGTTGCTGTTGATTGTTATTGGTCTGATGGGTCCAAAACCCACCATTGTTTCTTTGCCCCCCAGTAGTGTGAACTGGAGGTTGTCTGGCCGACTGAGCCTTCAGTATGGCCTGTTGATCGAACAAAACCCGGTGTCGCCGATCCATTGGGATCAGTGACTACCAAGCCACTAAGCTGTCCGTTTTGTGATTCAGATTGCTTGCCTGAGCCATTAGCCTCCCTAAGGTTCAGACAAATGTAGGGTGGATCTTTCGGCTTGTCGGACTCAAGCGATGTGCCAGAGCCTGATCCGATGACCTGGTCTTTGCTACCCTCGGCTTTATAGGTATCTATAAGTTTGCCGATCATGTCTGTCAAGCAATCCAATTTTACATGGGTGGTCCTAGTCTCTAAGACCAGTTCAGCTTGACTCTAATGTACATCGGCTGTTTGGCTGATGACCGCCTTGAGATTACCCATTGAACCTATTAGTGCATTGTATTCCTGCCACATGGGCTCAACGTTCACTCTCATGGCCTCCGAAATTGCCTCAAGAGTGACACTGCCATCTTGTAGAGAATGGCCAATACTCTCCTCCATAAGTGGGTCATAGGGAGAATCGTCTTGGCCGTTTCTGCCTGTCTGCTTTTCCTTCTTTGGAGGCATGGCTTGACCCTGTGGGTTCCACCGGGAATGCCAAAAATATTTGTTGTAATTTGCGCGAGTATGCCAGAGCTAAACGGGCTCAATGTGTGTGTGCAAACTAATTTCCTAAACGCTTGTATGAGTGATACACAAGGCTTTATGCATCTGACTTCTAACAGAGTGATTGTGTGCAGTGAGTAGGAAAGTACCCTCTCCATAAATTCCTTAGCAGTACTGAAGCGCACAAGCTAAATAGTGCGGAGTTTACCAAGTAAACAAATCACAAACGGTTTAATAAAATGTAGATTTTATTAAGTGTTTGGAAAATTAAACAATTCCAAAGAACATGACTAGAACAGACTCTGATTGTCCAAAAGAACAAAAGAAATAACAAAAGGGTGCAGACCTATTTTCTATGAATGCTGAAGAAGATAAAGGTTTGAATGCTTTGAATGCTTCGAATGCTTTGAACGCAATGTGTGTTGTTTTTCGAATCGACGCGGAGTCCTTTGATCGGTTGGCTTGCTTCCATATTTATTGCAGCCTCTAGGAATTCTGATAAGGAAAGAACTCCTTTACTTGCGCCTTAAGCAGTCTTGATTAATTGATAGTGGCAGAATCCTTCCTAATCTTTAACTCTTGCCTTATCCTGACTCTTGATTGAACTAATCCCTATATTCTGGGGATCAGCCTCCCTTTCCAGCTGGACATGAAATATCCTTTCCAAAATAAACTCTGTTTCCTGAAAGATTAAGATGATGTCACTATGACAGCCATGAACAACACTGATGGCCGTTATGAACAGCACTGCCCACTCTCTATTTCCTTCTGACCAAATCGGGCTCAACAAACCCCATCTGTTGTTACATCTGTCCTCTATGCCCGATACCCTCTTTACAACTTCTTGAACCCAATCAGACTCATGCAACGGGTCTTCACCATTCATATCAGATATGATGTCCGATACTCCTGCGTGCTGCTCTTATACCCCATCGGGCTTACCCTGCATTCATTTATCTACACTACCCTGAGAGCTTTTATCTATGTTTAGCGTTCTTGTCGGGCTCTCATTCTTGCTACAACTCGACGGGCATGCTAATAAATCATCACACTAGTCGGGCCCCACCATACCACCCAACAGCCCTATCTTAACAAACCACGTGACATCCTCCCCCTAAGTCCGCTGAGACTTGGATTCACTGTCACTCGGGCTAAAAAACCTTTAGCTGTTTATGATACTTGGGAAAAGTTTAAAGAATTATTACGCTCATGCCCACATCATCAGGTTCCTAAGTGGCAATTAGTTCAAGTCTTCTACGAGGGACTTATTTCCTCCGTGCTTAATACCGTCGATGCCGTTTGTGCGGGTACCTTCCTACACAAAAGCGCCAACGAGGCATAGAATTTTTTTTAAATATTAAGCGAGAACTCGATGCATCAGGCTGTGTCGGTACGTTCTGAGGGATATACTCATCAACCTAAGAGAGAGGTAAAGTTTGAGTCAAGTCACTTAATTGAATTTCAAGAACTATCTAAAAAACTTGACCGACTTTTAACAATGAACCAAACGACAGCCCCACCCGCTTATGAAGTATGTGCAATATGTTCCGATCCGTTATATTCTATCCTTGCATGTCCATCGGCATCTCAATTTCCGGAATTCGTGGAGCAACACATTAATTCTATTCAACAATACCCACGAAATAATTATAATTTGACTACTAATAATCCGGACGCGCTATGGAGAAACCATCCTAACTTCTCGTGGAAAAATAATAATAATAATCCTAATGAGGCGACTAATTTTTCTAATGCATATCGACCCCAGTTTCAACCTAATCAATATCAACAACCGCCTCCTTATCCAAACCCTTCAAGGGGTAACATTTTTGAGGAAAAGGTGTTGGCGTCCCTTATTAAAATC
Source organism: Hydrangea macrophylla (assembly GCA_033977485.1). Taxonomy (NCBI): domain Eukaryota; kingdom Viridiplantae; phylum Streptophyta; class Magnoliopsida; order Cornales; family Hydrangeaceae; genus Hydrangea; species Hydrangea macrophylla. The sequence goes on from CM066987.1 coordinate 50,985,339, forward strand.
AAAACACAAGTACAGGCACAAGCACAAATAGTGCACTCACACACACAATCCATTGCGAAGTGTGAATCCCAAATGGGACAACTGGCTACTGTAGTGAGTCATAGAAATGAGGGGACATTGCCTAGTCAAACAATTCAAAACCCTAAGGGACAATATGAGGTTAAGGGGTCGAATGAGCAAGTAAACGCCATCTCAACTAGGTTGACTACACGAGAGGAAGAGGTAATAGAAATTCCGAATGAGAATGTTATAGATATGAACATCAACTCTAATACAAAGAAGGGTAAGGACGCGAGCCAAAATAAGAAAGAAAAAGAAATGGCCCTGACTAATCATGTACCAAAATTGCCCTTTCCACCTAACGTTGATGAACCATCAAATTTTCCAAAGAAAGGGTCAAAGGGTGAAGATATACTCGAGGTGTTTAAACAAGTAAAAATTAGGCAGTTTCGTTCCTCGATGCTATTAAACAAATTCCCGCTTACGCTAAATGTCTTAAAGACTTATACACTCAAAAACGTAAATTGCGTAGTCATACTCCGAAAAAGGTTTTTCTCACGGAAAAAGTAAGTTCTATTTTTCAACACTCACCTCCAAAGTATAAGGATCCTAGTACGCCAACTATTTCATGTGTCATAGGTGACACTGTCATCCATAGGGCTCTCCTTGACTTAGGAGCTAGTGTTAACCTCTTACCTTATCACGTCTATAAACAATTAGGACTAGGTGAACTTAAACCTACGGCCGCTACAATACAATTAACAGATCGTTCTATTAAAATCCCTAGAGGAATCGTCGAGGACGTTTTAGTAAAAGTTGATAAATGTTATTATCCTGTTGATTTTATGGTTCTTGACACTGAACCCGTACTAGATGCTAGGAAACACACTCCTGTCATTCTAGGTCGTCCATTTTTAGCGACCGCTAATGCGCGTGTGAACTGTCGAACGAGGGTGATGAAGTTGTCGTTTAGGAATATGAAATTAAAATTGTACGTTTTTAATGCTATTGATCAACCTCCTAAAGACGATGATTATCTATATGAGGCGGAGAGTGAGGTAAGACAAACTATTGAACCCAATTACGTAATGCCTGTGAGTAATGAAAATAATATGGTGAGTAGTGAGCGGATGAATTTGAATAACCTGGACCCTAACGATGAATTTACTCAGAAGGTGAGAAATCGATGTAAACATGAGCAAGATGAACCGTCAATTGAATTAATCCATAGCGACGTTATTTCTGCTTACCATCGGGCTCTTCCTGATGTCCTTAGGGGTACAAAATCTGAGTTACGGCCTCCATAAATCTTGAGCTAGAACGGTCTAGCTAAAGACGTAAAAGAAAGCGCTTCTTGGGAGGCAACCCAAGCTTTATTTTGTCTGTTTCTCTTGTTTTTGGTCATTTTTGGGTCTTTTTGAGTCAGTTTCGGTCATTCTGAACAGGTTTGGGGGTCGGAGAAAAATTATTTTGCACTTATTTACATTAAAATAAAGAAAAATAGAAAAAGACCAAAGTCGCTCGCGCGAGATTCTCCCATAGGCAAAATTTTTCAAGTTTTTTTTTTATGATATATAGCCTCAGTATCACCTCGCGCCACAATTTGTACGCGCGAGGGGTTCGCTCAAGCGGTCCGCTCGCGCGATCTGAGGACGTTGAAATTTTTCTTTTATAAAACATAAAACATGCTTCTGCTTAAACTTGCAGAGGGATTCGCGCGCGCGAGGCTCGCTCGCGCGAGGTAGGGTTTTCTGGTTTTTCTCTTTTGTTCTCTTCCCTTCTCTCTCCATACCTGGTCAGCGGTTTTTTTTTATACTTTCTGTTTGTTCTTTTAGCCCTGTTTAGGTTAGTCTTTCTTTGTTTTTATAAGCTCTGTTTGTTTCTTTTATTTTTGTTAAGTCTCTTGATTATAGTTTAGATTCTATTATTCTAATTATTAAAAAAATTAAAAAAAAAAATTCTAAATATTTATATATATATATGTCAGCTGCTATTGTTATTGTTCTTTTCTTTTATTCCCTATTGTTAAGTATTAACAGGTAACATTGAACTTTATTGCCATATTCCTTTGTGTTCACCTGTTTATACTTGTCAAGATTGAGGTATTATCGTTCCTTTCTTACGTGCTCTCCTTTCTTTCGTTTTATTGTTTCATTGGGGACAATGAAAGGTTTAGGTTTGGGGGTATGTACTCACAATATTATTATTATTATACTAAATTTTTCAAAAAAAATTCGATACTTGTGCTTAAATAAACGATGTCACCTGCGATTTTGCAATCTTAATTCGATACTTCTTGTTATGTAACTATGATTGTTATAGAATGGTAAACAAGAGAAGATGTAATTAAACAAGTTGCTAAAGTCATGATATGATGTTTTAAGTTATGTATTGTTTGAATCGTAGTTTTATATCATAGATTTGCACACAAAGTGATGCACTGCACGTAGTCGCTTGAATGCATATTTGATGTGAATTATAATATGATTCGGATTTCTAGATAACATATAGTATGGAGACTAGACCCTGTGAGGTTTTGAGCCTATCTTTTCTTTTTAGAGGGTTATAAATACATTTTGTGTTTGTCGAATTTCATTGGAATAGCGCATTAACTTGTTGTTTAGTCTCATTATTCTTGTTTTGGTTAATAGTCAAGTTAAAATATTTGTTACCATCCTAAATAATCTTCCGTTGTAATGTGAAGAACCATATAACCATAGGACATGATTTTAGGCCTTCTTTGTTTTCCACCCTTTTGACTTTTGTCCTATCCAGATAAATGATAAATTTCCTTAGTTCGCCCTTCGAGCCAAATGCCATTTTTTTCTTTAATTACCATTATCCTGTTTTTGCTCCAATTTGGCCAACTTGGAGTTCACCCCTAAAAGATTGATCAACTTTTAGTGGTGTTAAGGGGATGTGTGATTGAGAAGAAGAAGAAAAAGAAAATAAGATGATGTTTGGGGTGCTTGCCTTGTTATTTATTGAATAGTTGTTTCAAGAAGCAACAAGAAGGAAAGAAAAAAGATAAGGATTGAAAAAAAAAAGTTGAAAGTAGAAAGAAGAATAGAAAAAAAAAAAAAAAGAAAGAAAAAAAAATGAAAAAGAATATAATGAAAAGATGAAAGTTGGTGGAAGAGATGAATGAAAGAAATCAAACATGCCTTTTCCATTCTGAGATTACCTACCTAATGAATCCTTTCTATTTTTTTAGCCACGTTACAACCTTTGAAAAGTCCTATTTGATCCTGGAACGTGGTTTAGATAAATAAACGATGGGAGAGGGATTAAAACATGGTATTGATTAATTTCTCTTGACTGTTGGCGTCCTACCCATGAGACTACCGTTCTTTCGTGTCATGCGTCTTTTTTGAGTCATATGTGAGCATTTCTCGTTTTGAAAATATATTTCCTTTACTCACATATTTTAGAAAAATTACACATGTTTCTGAGTGTTTCATTTGAGAGTGTAATTAACATTGTGAGATTCGTAGTCGAGACATAGTTAGATGGGTATCCGAGTTATATTCCAAGTTCATAACATGCGCGTGTTCATTTGACTACCACATCACACACGTGCAATTATATAAGAAACTCTATTGATTTATACGTTTCATGTGCTTAGGATTGTGTTTCATGATTTAGGTGGACGTTTGATTACTTTTCTTTTTGTTCGTTCTTCTATTTCGAATCATTGTTTTATAATAAGGAGTACTGACTATTATATTTTTCATTTCTAAATAAAACTCTTTAAATTTATAAGTTAATAAAGATGGTTGTGGGTGACTTGTTGATGAGAACCCTCACGAGACTTCACTCGTCCGACTAGGGACACCTAGGGGTTTAAAAGGCTTGTTGCATACGCTAGATGCAATCGTGATCCATGCGAAAATGGAGTAGTATGTTATTAGAATTTTAATTTTAATTTTTTTTATTATGTTATTTTAGTTTTGCTCGAGGACTAGCAAAATGTAGGTTTGGGGGTGTGATCGGGAGAGAACAAATCCTAATTATATGCCTTAATTTACATTTGTTAGTACCTTTTTATCCTGTTTTGGTATGTTTTTACTTTATTTTCTATTTTCTGACAGGATTTGGAAAAAATCAAGTATACCAGGCTAAACAGGGTGAAAAAGCACAAAGAAAGAAGCGGAAAAAAGCCAATCGCGCGAGCGACCCGCTCGCGCGAAATCCCAGAAATCGCTCCCACGATTCTCTTGCGCGAGGTCCCAATATCGCGCTCGCGCGGCCCTCGCGCGTGACCTATGCAAAAATGGAACTTGCGTATTTCACTCTACTGATGATTCCTACGCGAACAAAACTGCCTAATTACATCAAGACTGTAAAATATAGCAGTTTTAGTACATTTTGGGTTAGGAAAGCTTCCAAAACTTGTTGTAAAATCTATATATACCCTATTTTACTTCAATTAAAGGGTTGCCAATTATTATACACACAATATACAACCACACTTTCAGCCATTGAAGGGAGGGAAGCAAGGAGAAGAAGAAGAAGACCAAGGATTCCCATGGCCTCCTCCATCAACTACTTGCCATCTACCGCTTCTATGGACAACTAAACTCAAGATCTAGGGCCCTAGCCAAGTAATAGGGTTTTATTTATGTTTTTCTTTTAGTTTTATTATGTATGGATGACAGTTACATGTTTAGAGGATTTTTATAAATAAATCGAACTTCTATTGATTAAATCGTTACTTTCAAAATCTATTCTTGTTTTAGATCTATTTTGACTGTGATGTGCTCAATGATCTATATTTACTGTGCTTGAATGGATTATTTACATGTAATGGTGCTTAATTGAATTGTGCTATCAAGTATCCGAATAGTCCATGCCTAGATTAGACGGATTATACCACAACCCTAGTTTAGTGTGGGATAATTCGATCTAACCGAAGATGGATTATGTTGGTGCTTGAACCATACATTATTTTCTTGACAGAGGAATTGGGCTTGTAGCTACAATTCCCCATTATCATCCAACTTAATAATCTAATTGAATGCATAAATATTCCTATTATGAAGCTAGTGATGGATTTGTAATCCTAGGTTCCTTTAAACATATTTATAAAAATACTTTTAAATCGCTTTCATAATTTAGATTTAATTTCATTAGTTTCATTAATTTAATGAAAAATCAAATCAAAATCTCGTTTTCATAATTAATTAGATTTAGGTTTTAAAATTAAGAGTCGTAGTAATTCAATCTCTGTGGGTTCGACCTTTACTTTCACCGCTACAAATCCTTAGAAAAGTAAAGTACACTTTTTACATCTTGATATTGACAACATCAATTTTTTATCATGTTTTTATATGCCTTAATTCACGTTTGGACAGGAGTCTTCAGTATACTGAAATACACGTATTTGATTTTTACACAGGTCGCGCGCGCGGCCCGCGCGAGCGCGATATTGGCACCTCGTGCGAGCGGATCGTGCGAGCGATTCGGGATTTTCGCGCGAGCGGATCGCGCGCGCGATTGGCTTTTTTCAGCTTCTTTCTTTGTGCTTTTTCACCCTGTTTAGCCTGGTATACTTGATTTCTTCCAAATCCTGTCAGAAAATAGAAAATAAAGTAAAAACATACAAAAATAGGATAAAAAAGGTACTAACAAACGTAAATTAAGGCATATAATTAGGATTTGTTCTCTCCCGGTCAGTTTCTTTTGAGTATTGTATTAGTGGATATTCCAATTGTATTTTAGAGAATGAAGATGATTTCCAAAATATGATTTTATTGGTTAATGGTGTTTGTGGTGGTCATGGTGATATTGTTGTTATTGAGAAGAGTGGTTGTGTTAGTTTTGTTGAGGATCAGTCTAGTGGTGTTCATGAAGCATATAGCATGGGTATGTTGACTAGTGGGCAATGTATTAGTGAAAGAGACTTACTACCTTCCTATGTATCTTACAAGGAAAAAGTCTTATTGTTTACTTCTTAGGCTAATTGAGTAGCTGGTGTTGGACAGTGTTTTGAAGGCGGTAGTGCTGAATTTCGTACAGTGCTTTGTAAATATGCTATTGAACTTGGTTTTCAATTCAAGTACACGAAGAATGAGAAGGGAAGGATTAAGACTGAATGTAAATTCAAGGATTCTATGGGCTGTTTGTGGCAGATACATGCATCGGTTGCGCCTTCGAATGGGTTCCTTTATATAAAGAAGTTCAATAAAGAGCACACTTGTGGGGCTTCTATTCAGACTTCACGAAATCAAGGATGAGCTCTGATTTAGTTGGTAGCATTGTTGTAGATGATGTTCGGTCAAAGCCTTTGACCCGTCCATTTGAAGTTGTTAAGGATTTTAAGGATAAATATGGACTTGATATTAGCTACCTCCATGCGTAGTTTGGTGTTGAAAAGGCTAGGAGAGAACTTTATGGAGATAATTTGTTGTCTTTTGATCTTCTTCGATGTTATACCAATGAGGCTTTGAAGAATAACCCAGGCAGCCGTATTGAGTTTGAACATGATCATGGTAGTGGGCATTTTAAGAGATTGTTTGTTTCTTTTTACGGGTGCATATATGGATTCAATTTTTGTCGTCCCTTATTGTTCTTGGGTGGTACATTTTTAAAGGGTAGATACAAGGGTAACCTGTTGGCTGCAACTGGAAAGGATGGTAACCAGGGTGAGTACATAACAGATAATATTATCCATTATCCATAACAGATAATATTATCTGTTTGTATATACTGGTTTGTAAGTACTGGATTATGGTATATGTTTGTTGTATTTTTGTTTTTTGTATTAAGTAGCTATTCAATGTTGATGCAGGTTTGTCTCCTATTGCATTTGGTATTGTTGATTCCGAGAATCTTGACAATTGGATGTGGTTTTGTGGCTAGTTGCGTGAAGTTTTGTCAAATGATCGTATTGTAACGTTTGTCTCAGATCACAATCCTGGTCTTGTTCATGTTGTTTCTAGCATTTTTCCATCATCTCCACATGCTTTTTGTGTGATTCACTTGGAGAAAAAATTACGGGAGAAATATAGTGGGGTGGACAAGGATTTTAGGGAGAGGATTGTGGCATTGTTTCGTAGGTGTGCTTATGCCCCGACTGAAGCAGCTTTTCGTCCTTACATGGATCAGTTGAGACGTGAGGGTGGCAAAAAAATTGATAACTTTTTGCATGATCTTCCTCTTGATAAGTGGTGTCATGCTTACTTCAAAGGAAAACGTTATGGTGAGATGTCTTCTAATGCTGCCGAGCCTTTTAACTCTCAAATTGCAGTAGCTTGTCACATGCCTATAATTGAGATGGTTGATAAGATTAGGGTTCAAATTATGAAGCAAATGTCCTATCGGAGAGATTTGTGCAAGAAGTGGAGTTTTGTTATCTGTCCTGAAATGGAGAAGAGATTGCATACATCTTTAAATGATGGTCAGATGTGGAAAGTGATTAAGTGTTCTGATGATGTGTTTGAGGTTCAGTGTATGCCATCTGTGTTGGTTGATATCCGTAGTTTGACATGCTCTTGCTTCCAGTGGTAATTAAATGGGTTTTCGTGTAGTCATGCTTGTGTTGTTATTCAAAGTAGCGGGAATGACTTGAATATGTTTATGGATAGCTGGTACCATGTGAGCAGTTTCTTTAAGGTATATAGCAAGTCTATTTTTGGTGTTCCAACGGTCACCAAACTCAATGTCATCGTTGAAGATATGGTTGTTCGCCCTCCCTTGTCAAGAAAGCAACCTGCAAGGCCAAGAAAAAAGAGAATTTCTTCGAGGGTTGAGAGTGTTAGGAGTGTGAGGTGTGGTAGGTGTGGCAATTATGCCAAACACAACAGAAAGACGTGTAATGAAGCTTTGTAATTCAATCTATACGTGTTATCTTTTGAATTATGGATTTGGATTTTATGTGTCTAAATGTGTCATGGCTTTGACTTCTGAATAAAGTGTCTGCTGTTTTTTAATTAGTTAATATGTTCTATCTGTAATGTTTCTGGAATGTTCTATGTGTCTGAACACAAGAGATAATATTACATATTTCTGCAATGTTTGATTTAAAATTGATTCTGCAACAGATAATATTATCTGTTTGCAATTCAAATATCAAATACCTTCCATACTAGTATTCATGCACAGGAGAGTCATAGAACATAATCCAAAACCAGCTTTTTACATATTGCAACCAATCAGTTGTAAGGCCTTCTTACAAAAATAGTATTCTGTGCTATAATGTATACATCTATCTCTATACATCTATCTGTTCATATCCCCACATCAAACTATCTTTATACATCTTTACAAAAATGGTATTCAATGCTATAATCTATTTACTTTCTGCAAGATTCGCTGCCCTCCTTTGTAAGGCCGCCTTCTCGGTCCATGAGTTCTGCTCATCATTCAGAAATCGGTCAATAAGGTGTGCCCTCATCATTCTTGTATCTTCTCTCTTGAAACTGTCTTTAATTGTTATTCCCTTGGTCAACGTTTTCATCATGTAGGATATGATTATCCCACAATCCACACTGCAAACAAGAGTCGTTTGTCAATGTTAAATTATGTGTCAAGTTTAGTTTATAACATATTCTATATTGTTCACAACAGATAATATTATTTGGTTTTGACTGAATGTGATAAAATAGGTAATGAGTTCATACATACCTTGTTTCAGACTGTTGAGGTGTTTTGTCCATTACAAATAGTGGAGCATCATCGTTGATTATCAGTTTAACATCCATTTGTTCTTGCTTTTGCTTTAGAACCTTGATGTAGTAATCTTTTTGTACAAAAAATAGGTGATTTACTGAGTTAAGTCTGAAATTAATATGTCAAGTATTTGTTGTAGTTTCATATATGTGAAGATTTTATACCATCGTAATAGCATATCTCATATATTGATCTTCGCCTGTCCTTGGCTTTCTTGAGTTGTAAAACCTCCATATTTCTTCTTCTTGATCATAGACTAACAAAGTCCAATGATTTAAATACAATGTTCTTCTACTGGAATTTATTGGGAAGTGCAAATATCTGTACTCAGCAGTTTCTTGTCCAATGTATTTGTCGAACATTGACTCCCATAATTTTTGTACATTTTCTGTGATCAGTGTCTGTTTTGCAAAGAAGCAACAGAAACAGATAATGTTATAGCATGCACTTGAATGATATATTATGCTAATAAGATGTATGTGTTCATTGCTTTTCAAACTCGCATTTGTTGCTTACCATGCCCATGCTAGTGAAGAAGAAGTGTTTGTCTTTTCTTGTAGCATCCAATTGTGTTAGTTTTTCTTGATCGTGCATCAACATTTCCGCATACACATCAATTACCTAGAGTCAGACGTTCTTGGCATTTTAGTATTTGTATCCGTGAAGTAGTAAATTATTACAGATAATATTATCTGTCCATTTGATAGACAAGATAATGGACACAGAATATTATCTGTCTAACAGATAATATTATCTATTACATAATTTGTGTTGAATAGGAGGTGCTGTATTTTACATTATTAATCACTTGATCATCATCTTGTAGTGCCAACATATCCTGAAGGCTGATGTATTCAGAAGCTTTTGATCTAGTCCAGATCACTGCCTCGTTGCTAACAAATTCAACAAGTATGTTGTTAGTTTAGATGTAAATGAATGTATGAAAATTAATTTTGTACTAGAATTGCAATCGTACTTACTCGCTATTTTTGAATTCCATTATGTGCTTCAGCTTTTCTCTGTCTTTTATCTTTAGGTATTTCATTATTGGATTTGTTTTTCCTCTCTTTGACTTTGCTTTCTTTACTTTCCTTGGTTTTTTTTCCGTGTATTCGTCTATATCAATCATCAGCTTCTCAAGTCCTTCATCTACTTATTCTCCGGCTGTTTGCTTTTTCCTTTTTCTTCCTTCATCAATTTGTTGCTTACCCTTTCCTTTTTTATCACCATAGTCATACAATGGGTCCTTGTTCTCTTTCCTTTGTTTGTTCCTGATATTCTTTACCATTGACCTTGTTCTTACTTGTTCATCTTCCTTTATCTCTTCTTTGCTTGCCCCTTTCTGGCATTTGTTGATCCTTGAGGTCCTGTATCTGTTTTATCAGAGTCTGCTTCTCACAGACAAGCCTAGTAATTAGTTGACTCTGTTCTTCAAGTTTTTTATCCCTTGCCTTGATGTGCTCATCATATTTTTTGGCCTGATCTTGTTGGATTCTCTTGTATTTCTGGACTTGTTCGTCCAAAACTTGCACATATTCTACCCCTGTGATGTCTGTTTCAGTTCCTTGAAGTGCCTCCTTCTGAACACATTCTTCATTTTTATTCTTCTCTATCTCTAGATTAATGTTCAAGGACAAGTAGCTATTTAGGGAACATGAAAAGAGCGTCAGTTGCTAGTTAGAACAGATATATTTATATATAATGTACAGCAGATAAAGTTATATGTTTCATAACAGATAATATTATCTATTTCACAACAGATAATATTATATGTTTCACAAGAGTCTGAAGTATTTATTGTACCTATTGATTATGCTCTCGAGTTGCCTAACATGAAGCTTCATTCCTTCAATTTGGATGTCCTTTTCAGTCATCGTCCATGTATTGTATTCGGATGGATCTTTCAAGCAGTGATATTGTTTGTTTGCTGTTTTCTTTTTCAAGATGCATCAATTTCTCTACCAGGTTCTCTCTTTCATTTATCAGCTCTGCAATTGTATCTTTTTGTTCAACATTTATATCCTTCAACCTCCTCTCTTCTAAGTTGTTGTCTACTTCAATATCATCTATCATTACACTGCACAAATTATTAAAAATTTTCATCAAACACCACTGATTCAGTTCCTGAGCTTTTCAAGTTACTTCTTTCTTGTGAGAGTGACAAGTTTATCTGTTGTTCATCTTCCATTTGTTTGCTCTTGTCCTCTTCGAGGTGCGCATATTGACTTAACTGTAGCTATTGGTCATTATCTTTCTCATTTTCTATTTCTTCTTCCTTGGGTTTGTAATATTGGATATCATCGTTATAGTGATCGAGCCACTGCTTGTACAGACATTTGTCTGATGGGAAAAACCGGTTTAAATTAAAAGTTCAAACGCGCAGCGGAAAGATTAAGTTTAAAAAACTTATTGGTAGCCCGGGGTCTACTACGCGTCAATTCCATAGATGCGTACAAGAGGGGACAAGAGTTTTACCTTAGTGTCTTGAACCCAATTCTGAAATCTTCAACTTCCAGCAGCCTTCACTAGATGGCCTTCACTCTTATGACTCCTATGGATGCTCGCAGGAAGGAGAAGGTTCGGTGCTCTAAAATAGTTTCTACAGCTTCTGACATTCAAAAATGACGAACTTCTTTTCCAGAACGCAGCTGCCCTATTTATAGATTCCCAGAACCGACCTAACCTTCAATCGATTGAAGGACTTCGATCGATCGAATCATTATCGATCGATCGAACCTGCCATGACTTCGATCGATCGAAGTAGCTTCAATCGATCGAACCTGTCTTGACAGCTTCCTCAAGTGTCTTGTCAAGTATCCTGGCAGAGCTAAGAGTGGGACCTCCTAGGCTCTTTATTGTTAGCTCAGATCAGTTGATTAATTCCCATGACCAAACTCTTTGATCAGCAAATTAATCGACTGATCAGTTAACGTTTACTCCACTATAAAACGATAACTGAACTCCAACGCAAAAGAACATATCCGTAGCGATAACTAGACTTGTATGTTGTACTAATGTCCCTCTACTGTCAGCATTCGCAATCATATTCAGGTAGTCGGATAAACGGTCACTGTCAACCTGAATCATGATTACTTCTTGAATTCCTTAAGTCCCATTCACCTCTCATGATTACCAAACATGTTGATAACTCTTATCAACAAGACTGCAGTACTCAGTAATCGACTTGGTGACATTCTCAAGGGAATGCTTACTCTGAATCAAAGGGTAGATTCTATCTTGACAATATATGTTCACAACTCTGTGAATATGACATACCCAAGATACCCAGGTGTTGATCTGCTATAGACCTCACTGATTGGTAAGTCAAAGCAGTCATATCCACAGTCTGTGTTTATAATCGTCTCAAGATTGAGAACACATACCTTATACAAGTTATGAGTTCCTATTGACTGATTGACAGCTTTGAGTGTCAATAGAAAAGCTCATGTCTGTCAATGCACTATAAGCACTAGCATATTAACTAAGAGTTACACTCTAGTGATTGAGATTCATCACTCCATCCAATGGTAGTCAATCATGCTACAGTGTAAACCTAATGAGATATCCAGTCTCATCATCCACTATGACAAGTTCTAAGTATCAAAGAATAGTAATTCATATCTCACTTGTATGTATCTCATACACACACGAATTACTTACTATGACACTTAAGGATTAACAATCATCTCATGAAAGAAACATACATAATGAAATGTAAAGCATATATCCATATATTAAAATATCAATGTCTCATACATAAAGTAATGGTTTGAGGGCACAAACCCAACAAACTCCCACTCACACTCACAACCATACATGATTGCATCTGAGACCTAGACTATCTAGATGACGATCAAAGACCTTCTGTGGCAAGGTCTTTGTAAACGGATCAGCAAGATTGTCAGTGGTGGCAATCTTGGTGACAGTCACATCTCCACGTTGAATAATATCTCGGATAAGATGATATTTCCGCTGTACGTTCTTCCCTTTCCCATGGTTCCTTGGCTCCTTGGACTGAGCCACTGCCCCACTATTATCACAATAAAGCGTAATAGGTGATAACGATGCTGGTACCATCTGGAGTTCCATAAGGAACTTCTTGAGCCAAACAGCTTCCTTTGCGGCTTCACAAGCAGCCATATACTCAGCTTCTGTAGGTGAGTCTGCAATGCATTTCTGCTTAATGCTCCTCCAACTAACAGCACCACCTCCCAAGGTAAAGATATGATCGGACGTAGACTTCCTAGAATCTTTATCTGACATAAAGTCCGAGTCAGTGTATCCTACTGGATTTAACTCACTACCACCGTACATAAGCATGTAATCTTTAGTCCTTCTCAAGTACTTAAGAATGTGCTTAACGGCTGTCCAGTGCTCTGAACCTGGATTCGACTGATACCTGCTAACCATGCCAACAGCAAAACAGATATCTGGTCTAGTGCATAACATCGCATACATGAGACTTCCCACTGCCGAAGCATAGGGAATTCCTGTCATGCGATTCCTCTCCTCTTGTGTTTTTGGACACTGGTCCTTAGAGAATGCTAAACCATGCCTGAAAGGTAACAAACCTTTCTTCGAATTATCCATTGAAAACCTAGTTAGTACTTTATCGATATAACCAGCTTGAGATAACCCCATTATCTTTCGCTTGCGATCTTGAAAGAGCTTTATCCCTAGAATATAGCTCGTCTCTCCTAGATCCTTCATATCGAAAGTACTAGCTAGCCAAACCTTGACCATTGACAATGCCGCTACATCATTTCCAATGAGTAGAATGTCGTCAACGTAAAGCACAAGAAAAGCCACCACTTTCCCTTCACACTTCTTGTATACACAAGGTTCATCCAGATTTCGTATGAAACCAAATGACTTGACCGCTTGGTCAAATCGGATGTTCCAACTCCTAGATGCCTGCTTAAGCCCATAAATGGACTTTTGTAACTTGCATACCAAGTTACCTTTCCGACCAGCTATGAACCCTTCTGGTTGTTGCATATAGATGTCCTCTTCAAGATTGTCATTCAAGAATGCAGTCTTGACGTCCATCTTCCAGATCTCATAATCTAGGCATGCAGCAATGGATAAGAGTATCCTGATGGACTTGAGCATGGCGACCGGCGAGACGGTTTCCTTATAGTTAATGCCCTCCCTCTGAGTATAACATTCGCTACAATCCTTGCCTTAAAGGTCCCAACCTTTACATCAGATCCTCTTTTCCTCTTGTAGACCCACTTACAGCCAATGGGTTTAATGTTGGCTGGAAGCTCTACAAGATCCCAGACCTGATTAGAATCCATAGATTCCAATTCAGCCTTCATAGCTATAATCCAATGAGCTGAATCAACATCAACCATTGCCTCTTCGTATGTGGCAGGATCAGATTCAGATTCTAAGGAGACAGCTTCAAAAACTTCTCCTAAGAACATGTATCTATCAGGCTGGCTGAAAATCCTCCCACTACAACGAGGTACCGGTGCGAAAATGGGTGAAGAAGTGGTGTTTTCTTGATTTACATTGTTATTAACTGCGGGTTGAACTAAGGGCTCTCCTTCTATCTCTCTAAGATCTATCTTTCCCTTAGGTTTATGGTTCATGATATAATCATCCTCCAAGAAAATAGCATTTGTACTAATAAACACTCTCTGTTCCCTTGGATCATAAAAATACCATCCATAAGTACCCTTTGGATACCCCACAAAGTAACATACTTCTGATCTAGAATCCAATTTGCTCATCTTTCCTTTCAGCACATGTGCCGAACACCCCCATATCCGGAGATGTTGCAAAGAAGGCTTGCGCCCAGTCCACATCTCTCGTGGTGTCCTTAGAACAGATTTACTTGTTACTAGATTTAGTATGTAAGCAGCAGTTTCCAAAGCATAACCCCAAAGGAATAATGGAAACTCAGAATAACTCATCATCGACCTAGTCATGTCTAAAAGAGTCCGATTTCTTCTCTCCGCTACACCGTTCTGCTGAGGCGTACCAGGTGCAGTCAACTGTTACAGAATCCCATTCTGTACGAGGTGATCAATAAACTCATTAGAGAGGTACTCGCCACCTCGATCAGATCGAATGACCTTGATATGTGTGCCCAATTGCTTCTCCACTTCAGCCCTAAACTCTTTGAACTTTTCAAAGGCTTCAGACTTGTGCTGCATTAGGTACACATATCCATACCTAGAGTGGTCATCAGTAAATGTTATGAAATACTCATAACTACCCCTTGCTCTAATATTTATTGGTCCACACACATCAGTATGAACTAATTCCAATAATGCATTGGTTCTATTGTACTTTGCAGGAAAGGGCCTTTTGGTCATCTTACCCTCTAAACAAGACTCGCAGACTTCCATTGGTTGGAGAACCAAATCGCCTAAGACCCCTTCTTTGACTAGTCTGCCAATCCTATTTAGATTGATATGACCAAGCCTCATATGCCAAAGCCTTGTTGGATTAGTGGAAGGTCCATTTCTTTTAGATGGTACAGTTACCACTGAGTTATTAAGTTCCATGCAAGAGTCTTTAGAAATATTGGGAGTAATCACATACAAACCATTTAATTTAACACCAGAACATATAAAAGAACTATTTATTTTAATCACAACTTCAGTTCCAAAATGAAAAGAATAACCATTATTCGATAAATTAGAAACTAAAATTAAATTATGTCTCATTGAAGGGACGTAAAGTACATCTGATAAAATCGAAACTTTATTATCTAGAAATTCTAAAACTACGGCTCCTATAGCAACCACAGAAACGGTTGCGCTAGAACCTAGAGTAAGTACGATTTCCCCATCACTGCACTTCCTAGTTGATCTGAACCCCTGTAATGAATTATAGATATGGTTAGTCGCACCAGAATCAATGCACCAAGTGTTTGAAGTATCCATTATAAAACTTACTTCAATCACATGTGATTCAATCATACCTTGAACTCTTGTAGCTAAGAATTCTGGACAGTTCCTCTTCTAGTGGCCCTTCTCACCGCATTGGAAACACTTTCCTTTGCCTTGGCCACCTACCTTCCCTTTGCCCTTACCTTTTTTCTTTGATTTTGCAATCTTAGGGACCGGTCCAACACTTAAACCACCAGTACCAGCCTTCTTCTTCCCTTTCTTTCCTTTCGGTGTAGATCGGGAAGAGGAAGCGCTTTTCTCAACGTTTAAAACGTTGACCCCAGGTATGATCACCCCTTCTGCTGCCAAAAGAGAGCTCATCAATTCGCTCATTGAAAAATTCATTTGATTCATATTATAGTTAAGTTTAAATTGAGCGAATGAAGGCGACAGCGAATTGAGGATCATATCAACTTGGGTCTGTGCATCGATGTTGGCACCTAGGGTCTCCCGCTCGTTAAAATAACCAATCATTTTTAAAACATGTTCCTTGACTAGAGTCCCTTCCGACATCTTTGCACTCATTATCTTTTGCATCGCTACCTGTCTGGCAGGCCTGCCATGCTCCCCAAACATCTTTTTCAGGGATGTGATAATGTCACTGGTAGAATAATTCGATTGGAATTTGTGTTGCAACACACCAGCCATTGAGGCCAGAATATAGCAACGAGCCATTTCATTCGACTTCTTCCATTTGTCGAACTCGCGTCTGGCAGCTGCCGAAGCATTTGCCGCGGGTTCTTCAGGGCTTGGGGTGGTGAGGACATATATGTGATCCTCCGCAGTTAACACGATATCAATGTTATGTTTCTATTCAGTGTAGTTGTTTCCAGTTAACTTGTTTTGAGTGAGTATGGTGGCAAGTGGACTAAATGCAGATCCAGACATTATGATTACTGAAAATCAAACAAACAAAATAAATATGGATATCAGAATTTTGACAGTTTGAAATAAAAGAATCCTTAAAACTCTTATTTAAAAACAAAGTCGCCGGGATATCAAAACTAAAGAATAAAGCCTCCGTGTGGTGGTCAATATTCGATAATTCGATTAATCATGACCTGTCCGCTATGCAACTCTTGCAAAACAAGTTATGACTCCCGAACCTATTTGATCTCTAAGTTTTTGAATAATACCCCGTATGGGATCCCTTATCCATAGTTTAGCTAGTGTGTACCATTAACTAGGATCCAATCACAACTGTCTCAACTAGCGCCTCCGTGTGGTGGTCACCCTCTAACACGTCTGATTGATCCTATCAAAGGAAGTTCACATCTAGTAACCAATGAATAATGCACCCTCCATATGGAATGATCACCCCTGGCAAGGTGACACATAATGCACCACTCATCTTATAGTGAACCGTTAATGGAAGATCGTGGGTGTTTATTAATAAGACCCTCTCCCACTAGATTTAGTAAATAAGGATTTTGCTTTTGAAAAATGTTTCCACACATTACCCATAAACATCCAATGTTTACTAATGCGTTGAAATGGTTTTTGAATTTTATTTTAGAAAACTTGTTTTACGTGCATACAAGTAGTAACAATATAATTAAATGCCAATCACAAACCAAGCACATAAAATAAAAAACTAAAATTGAAAATAAAGACATCCAAACGAAGCCTCTATCTCTCATGGCTCTATCTCCATAGAACCTCCTTTTGGTTTGATCACCTCCAGCTCCATCTTCATGGACAACGGCTCCTTGTTCCATCTTCATGGATTTTCTAATTCTATTACATTTGTCCTATGCTTCTTTCGAAGCTTACAATTTATCTAGAAATAGAAATAGCAACAACAAAATAAAAGGCTAGGGAAATCGGTGCGACTTTCCTTTTCGTAGGATTGAAGTCGCAGCGTCCTTTACATATGCCTTAAAACCAAACCAAACTTAAAATACAACATGCACCAATCTCAAACAATTTAAATACAAAATTTAAAAGTCTTAGTGCCATGGGAGATAGTGACTAAACTAGCTACAAAAGGGTTAGTCGAACGTACAACCACACATACATAACAAATATATGTAACTATTGGAACACTTAATTGATTCACACAGTATATAAACTCTTTACATACTGAATTAGAACTTAAAACAGCATCTTACTTCTCTGTCACAGTTCGATCGATCAAAGACCGTTCGATCGCTTGAACATTCTGTTTCACATAATGATTTGAAAAATTTACAGAATATTTTAAAATCAAAGTATTTAATTTCAAAAACTCTTTAAAACTGTGAAACAAAAATCCTGACAAAGAGTCTGTCTCGACCGATTGAACTCTATTCGATCGATCGAACAAATCCAAAGTTTGATCGATCAAGACCTGTTCGATCGCTTGAGAATAGAGAATGTTCGATCGATCGAAACATGTTCGATCGATCGAACCTGTCTTGCATCCTATGCAATCACAGATTTGTACTCTGCTGCGATAACACTACAGAAATAGATCTGTGACGATGCAGTTTTGAAAACAGCCCTAAAATCTATATGCAAATCAAAATAGTGTTCCAAAACTCATCTATTGATCCAAGCGAGCGTGGCTCTGATACCAATTGATGGGAAAAACCGGTTTAAAGTAAAAGATCGAATGCGCAGCGGAAAGATTAAGTTATAAAAACTTATTGGTAGCCCAGGGTCTACTACTCGTCAATTCCATAGATGCGTACGAAAGGGGACAAGAGTTATACCTTAGTGTCTTGAACCCAATTCTAAAATCTTCAACTTCCAGCAGCCTTCACTAAATGGCCTTCACTCTTATGACTCCTATGGATGCTCGCAGGAAGGACTAGGGTTGGTGGGAACCCTAATGGAGAGGAAGGAGAAGGTTTGGTGCTCTAAAATAGTTTCTACAGCTTCTGACGTTCAAAAACGACGAACTTCTTTTCCAGAACGCAGCTGCCCTATTTATAGATTCCCAGAACCGACCTAACCTTCAATCGATTGAAGGACTTCGATCGATCGAACCATTATCGATCGATCGAACCTGCCATGACTTCGATCGATCGAAGTAGCTTCAATCGATCGAACCTGTCTTGACAGCTTTCTCAAGTGTCTTTCCAAGTATCCTGGCGGAGCTAAGAGTGGGACCTCCTAGGCTCTTTATTGTTAGCTCAGATCAGTTGATCAATTCCCATGACCAAACTCTTTGATCAGTAAATTAATCGACTGATCAGTTAACGTTTACTCCACTATAAAATGATAACTGAACTCCAATGCAAAAGAACATATCCGTAGCGATAACTAGACTTGTATGTTGTAGTAATGTCCCTCTACCGTCAGCATTCACAATCATATTCAGGTAGTCGGATAAACGGTCACTGTCAACCTGAATCATGATTACTTCTTGAATTCCTTGAGTCCCATTCACCTCTCATGATTACCAAACATGTTGATAACTCTTATCAACAAGACTGCAGTACTCAGTAATCGACTTGGTGACATTCTCAAGGGAATGCTTACTCTGAATCAGAGGGTAGATTCCATCTTGACAATATATGTTCACAACCCTGTGAATATGACATACCCAAGATACCCAGGTGTTGATCTGCTATAGACCTCACTGATTGGTAAGTCAAAGCAGTCATATCCACAGTCTGTGTTCATAATCGTCTCAAGATTGAGAACACGTACCTTATACAAGTTATGAGTTCCTATTGACTGATTGACAGCTTTGAGTGTCAATAGGAAAGCTCAGGTCTGTCAATGCACTATAAACACTAGCATATTAACTAAGAGTTACACTCTAGTGATTGAGATTCATCACTCCATCCAATGGTAGTCAATCATGCTACAGTGTAAACCTAATGAGATATCTAGTCTCATCATCCACTGTGACAAGTTCTAAGTATTAAAGAATAGTAATTCATATCTCACTTGTATGTATCTCATACACACACGAATTACCTACTATGACACTTAAGGATTAACAATCATCTCATAAAAGAAACATACATAATGAAATGTAAAACAGATATCCATATATTAAAATGTCAATGTCTCATACATAAAGTAATGGTTTGAGGGCACAAACCCAACATTGTCATCATCTTCTTGATGTCCTTGTGACTCTTCTTCTTCTTCATCCTGAACCATTATCTCTTTTTGGCTGTCATTGTGATAATCATCATTATTGTCATTATCATCACCATTATTATAATCGTCATCACCACTTTATTCTTCCTGTTCATCTTCTGTGTTACTTTTATCTTCTTCTTCATCTTCACTTGCTTCATTTTTTTCTTTTTCTTCTTCATCATCCTCAGCTTCTTCTTCTTCCTCATCATCTTCTTCTTCTTCTTCTTCTTCACTTGCTTCCTTTTTTTTATTTTTCTTCTTCATCATCCTCAGCTTCTTCTTCTTCTTCATCATCTTCTTGTTCTTGTTCTTCTTCACTTGCTTCCTTTTTTGCTTTTCCTTCTTCATCATCCTCATCTTCCTCATCTTCTTCTTCTTTCTTCTTCTTCTTCTTCTTCTTCTTCTTCTTCTTCTTCTTCTTCTTCTTCTTTGTCACTCCCTTCCTTGTTTTGTTGTGTTGGAATTATTGAGTTTCCTCTTATTTGGGCATTGGGCTTTTTATTTCAAAAATGGAAACAAAGTCATTTACATTGATGTGACTAGTATCTTGTATTAATAATATGACCATTGGAGACTATTAAATCTATTAACTCCAATATTAAAAATATGGCCGTTGGAGGTTATTAAATCTATTAACTCCTATATTAAAAATATGGCCGTTGGAAGCTATTAAATATGTTTTTAATAAAATGACCGTTGGGCAATTTGTCTAATATAAATAGCCTTCCCTCTTCCCATTTACAAAATAGAAAAAAATTTCTCTCTTTTGTGATTCTTCAAAAAACCATTTCATTATTTTGGAGCGATTCTGAGCACTCATATATTCTTCCAATTCGAGTGCACGTTTGGAAGAAATTGATTGATGAATCCTGGAGAGCATAGCGCTGAGACCTTGTGCATCGAGTCATTGACTCTGAGGGGCGAAATTGTTCTTAAGGATAGTGCAAACTGTTGCACGCCTCAATCAGTATCATAGCCGTATCCTTCCAATTTTCCAACATGTTGTTCTTCTTCTTCTTGTTCCTCTTCTACATCTTCATATATCTCCCTGTTGTTCATCATCGTTTTCTTCATTATTTTCCTCTTCTTCGTCATCTTCATAGATGAGCATTTCCTTTTCCTTGGTTGTCATTCCAAGTGCTCGACCACGTACCTGCATAATTGATAGAATGTGATGTAAAACAGATAATATCATATGTTGTGTAAACGAGCTTTAGTTGCTAATTAGAACAAATTTATGCATCTATAATGTAAAGCAGATAATATTATCTGTTTCAGAATAAAGTTATCTTTCACAACAGAGTTATGTTGCCCAACAGAGTTATATTATACCTCATTTGCCTCCAAGTTGACGATCCCTCTATCACCAAGAATCTTCTTTAGTTCTGATAGATCCCACTTTTCAAATCTGGTGCATTCTTGTTTCTTCATTGGTTTTAATATTGTTGTCTTCTCACACAACCAATACTGCATAAACGTTATGTGTTAACCTATAAATTAATAATTGCATATAAAATACAGCTCACAGATAATATTATCTGTTTCACTCAACTTACTAGCAATGCAGCCACGCAGCCTGAAACTTTGTCTGGATCTTTATGGTTCTCTGCAATTGAAGTTTTTAGTTGCTCCCAAATCGCTTCTGACCATGCATATTTGCATATGTTATCTAGGTCTTCGACATATTTGATGTATGTCCAACCCATTGTTTTAAAAAATGGACCGGACCGGCTGGTTTAACCGTTGACCGGTTCAAGAAACGGTTCGATTTGAACCGGGAAATCGGAAAATTCTAAAAACCGGCCTTTTTTGTAAAACCCGGAAAACCCGATGGTTCAACCGGTAATTGAACCGGAAAATCGAAAATTTTTTATTTTTTTTTTTATTTTTTTTTTATATTTTTATATTTTGTATTTTCTTATTAATATTTATTACATAATTATGACATCACGGTTCAATTCCGGTTGACCCAACGGTTGAACCAGTGACCCGTGACCCGGTCATTTTTCCGGTTCAATGACCGATCCAGTTTTCAAAACATTGGTGGTGACTACGATTACTCTTAACATTTAGAGTAATGTTATGCTTTATAAATTTTTATTCTAAAAGTACTTTGCAAACGATATGATAGTGGGGCAAGGCAAACACTTTCAATCAAAATTCAACAGGTTTTATTGGACTAGATCTGACACTGCTACCACATTAGTTGAGAAGCAATTTTAAGATAAAAATTTGAAAAACTTAGCATTACTCTTACATTAAACATAGCCTCAATACGACATTTTAAGGCTAAAACGATATGATGTACCATAGAATTTTCCGAGAAAAGAATTTATTTGATTGTTCTATTCCTTTAAGGAGAACTTCTCATGTACGCGTACGGTGGTTTGCGCACAAGAGAGAGCAACACATATTTTTTTAAAGGCCTAAATATACTTTACACTCTTATAATATATGTATATTTTCAATTGGATACATATTCTTTTTTTATTTTTTATTTTCAATTGAACCCTTAAACTTCAAAATTTTATTCAATCGGACCCAAGGTCTGACGCTATTGGCTTAAATTAATGAAAATTGCCACACGAGTTGCGCGCGCGTAATGCTTAACTGTCACAGGTTAGGTGAAGACAGATGTAGGATTGTGAATGGTGCAAAAAATCGCATTCAACCAGATTCGAAAGAACATTTAATTAGATCCAAAATCGCAATCAATTAGACCCCAAATCGCATTATTTTCGTGCTAGTCATAATCTTCTACGTTGTCTTAGCCTAACTTGTGACAGGTAAGCATTACGTGTAACTCGCGTGAATTTTTATTCATTTAAGCCAATGGTGCTAATCTTTGGGTCTAATTGAATGAATTTTTGAAGTTTAAAGGTTCAATTGAAAATAAAAAAATATGTATCCAATTAAAAACATAAGTATAGCATAAGGATGTAAAGTGCAATTGAGCCTTTTTTTTTTTTTTTAAAAAAAACCATGGTGTTTTAGCTTAGTGGTTTTATTAGTTACAATTCTGTCATTATTTTACAATATTTTTGTTATTGCGGTTATAATTTTTTGTCATGGTAGTTATAAAATTGCATTTGTTACAGTATTTACTCATGATGATCACAATTTTTTTTTCATGTTACAATTTTTCTTATGATGGTTACAATTTCTCACATAAAAGTGACACGTTCAGCACTACAAACTTACATTCACTCTCACACACGCATGATGTGCTCAAACCGCTAGCGCAAAACTGAATTTTACTCCTTCAAGATGTGTGACAACACTCTCAACAGTACAAATTCAAACGAAGTGCTAGCAAATTAGTTGTCTCGTCCCTCAGACCTATGAATTAGTGGGCTGAATCGAATAACCCTATTACCCTTACAAATTTAACTCTCCCCCCGTCTATCTCACCAACCCATTCCGTGACTTACCAAAATTCGTCCAACGCGCCAAGGTGGCGGAACAGACTGCCCCGTTAGACACCTCTACACATAGCCGAGATTTTCGAAGATACTGACGTATATACAGCTGTGACGGAAAGAAGAGACATCTGGGCAAAAAGTCACTTAAATCAAATGATAGAAGTCCTCTTTAAGGGTGTCAAATGGGGCGAATTGGCTCACCCCGCCCCGCCCCAATTCGCCATTTGGCGAGTCGCAACTCATCCCGCCCAGTGGACAAGCCCAGCTCGTGACTCAATTCATTGGGTATGGGTCCGGGTCGACTTTCATTTTTGCAACCCACAACTCGCCCCGTGGCCCAGCTCGTCTAACCCACCGACTCGCCAGCAACTCGCCTCGCCTCGTAATCCGCCTCGCCTCGCGGACCCACCCCGCCCCGCCCCGCCCCGCCTCACTAACTCGTGAAAAAACATTTTTATTTAATTGTTTTCAAATAAACTATTTATTAATAAACAACTTTATTAAACTTTTAAGTAGAAAATAAATAATTTTTAAAAAAAAAATTGTTTTCAAATACTCTTTTCAACAAACTATTTTTAAATAAAGTACTTTATTAAACTATTTTTTAGAAATTTTTTTATTAAAAATAAAAATAAATTTTTACAAGCAACCCGCGGGCTAACTTGTGGGCTAATTCGCCAACCAACACGCGAGTTAGCCACCCCGCCTCGCCTCGCCTCGCCCCGTTGACCCACGAATTAGTGGGTTGGGGTGAGTCACCCTATATCCCTTACCAAGTCAATTCGCCCCGCCCCGTCTATTTCGCCGACCCGCCCCGTGGCTCGCCAAAATTCGCCCAATTCGTCAAGGTGGCGGGGCCGAGCGGGGCGGGCCGCCCCGTTTGACACCTCTAGACTCCTCTTTATGTTTTCTCTAGGCTCTGTACTAGTCCCAAAGATCTTCTCTCTACTTTATCTTTTCTCAAGCTTCATTGGCGAATGCTATCTTACAATTAAGTGGTTTGATTGTATGGTACAATTAAATTATTTGACATACAATGATAAGAAATATTTGTATCATGGGTACCAAGGCTCTGTACCATAGGTATAAAGGTTTCTTATCATAAGTATTAAGATTTCTTAACATGGATACATAGCTCCCTTACTACGGGTACAAAAGGTCACATGTACAAAGTTTCATTGTCAAGTGTACAAAGCTATCTTATCATAAGTATAAAGATTTCTTACATGGGTAAAATCATAAGTGGTTTTGATTTGGTACAAACATATCTTATAAGGGTACAATATTTTGTTACCTTGGTACAAACATTTCTTATAAGAGTACAATGTTTTCTTACCAGGTACAAACATTTCTTAAATTGGTACTAACATTTGTTATAAAAGGTACAAACATTTTATATCTTAGTATAAACGCTTCTTACCAATTGTTTGGTTGTACCATATAACCAAATTAACCACTTGGTTGTACGGAAGAATTCTCCATCTTTATAATTTGAGTAATGGTATGTTTCTCAAATCTAAATTTTAATCCTCATCCCAAATAATGTAGTAGTGTAGTACACTGGATTTTGATTTGAGAATGTTGAAATGACCATACAGTGATCAATCGGTCCACTGGATTTTGATTGGTACC
This sequence comes from Hydrangea macrophylla, assembly GCA_033977485.1. Lineage (NCBI taxonomy): Eukaryota > Viridiplantae > Streptophyta > Magnoliopsida > Cornales > Hydrangeaceae > Hydrangea > Hydrangea macrophylla. The sequence continues at coordinate 51,010,048 of CM066987.1, forward strand.
ACATCATTTGGGATTGAAATTTGGAATTTAGATTTAGGAAGTATAGCATTACTCAAATAAATTAACACAAAGAATTTGTTAAGAGGTACAGAGGCTAGGGGCTATGGGTAATGCTAGAGACACAAAATGGTTAAAGAGATGCTCACAAAAGGATGTGGTATCCTATGTGACATAAGTTAAGTGTAGTGGGTGAATTAAGTTAAGTGTGGTGGGTATTCCATGGATTAAGTGTAGTGGGTGAATTAAGTTAAGTGTGGGGGGTATTCCATGGATTAAGTGTAGTGGGTGAATTAAGTTAAGTGTGGCGGGTGTTCCATGGATTAAGTGTAGTGGGTGGATTAAGCTAAATGTGGTGGGTCTTACTGTCACATCCTTTTGTGAACATATCTTTGTAACCTTTTTGTGTCCCAAATATTATTCAGGGACTATTTTCCATTCAAACTAAGTTGTTTTGACATTAGCAACTGCTGCTTTGGAAATAATTGTACCCCAGCCAAATTAATAACAAAATGTTGTAACTTGTAAAACATGATAGCAAATTAAGCCTGGATGAGTGAATGATTTTTATCCTATTTATCCACGTTATTGTTGCATGCTAAGATCCTCATTATTGCTGCCATCTAAATTTATATTGAAGTTTTCATTTGACAAATTTAGTATGGTTTTGTTAGTGCTAAAGTAGCAAGTTATGTTGAAAACAACGAAAGGCTTAAGAGCTTGAATTACTATTAGGGCACGTTTGGTAGTTAGAAATGGAATGAATGTCAATTACTTTTCACCTTTTGTTTTAATAATCAATTAGCTAGTGGAATAAAATTCAGTTTAAGACAAAGATTTGATATTTGTATAAAATATATAGTACAAACATTCAATAATATTTCTATATAAAATATTTAATATTTTTTATAAACAATTCAAATATTTTTATAAAAATTTCTTTTAGTGAAAGTGTTTCCGGGATATCTTCGAAAGTTTTTTGGCAAAATATGTAGAAGTGTTTTGTAAGTTCAAGAATTTAATCTTGAATATTCTTATGATATCTTTTGAAATGTGTAATTTTCTTAATATTTTTTAGCCTGAATATTTAATATATAGTTTTTGACGAAATGATATAATATTTTTAACATTTTTAATCCACCTTATTATTTTATCTATTTGCAAAATCTCTATAAACATTTAATGTACTTACTAAATATAGTTAAATATTCTTAGTTAAAATAAAAATTTAATATCTTATGATTTTTTTAGTATGAATATTGTTTAATCCAAATATTTAATATTTCATAAAATACATTTTACGGAATAAGTTTTATATTTTACTATAGTAGTTATTCCAGTGGAAATGGAATAAGAATTCTTTAGATTTTGGCAAAGAATCTCCATTACTACTTAACCAGGAATAACCATTTCAAAAGGAATGTCCATTACACTATAACTGATCACTCCAAACACAAGAATGACCATTTCATTTCAAAGTTCATTCCTATCTACCAAACATGCTCTTAATGTTTGTGCTTAAGTTCTACCATAGACAATGCATAAAGATCACTTCCTCTAAAACATAATTAATTGTCATGCTTCCTGAAAACTACTCCTCTCATTTAAACTGAAAAATTACTACTAGTGAGTTACTTTTGAAAAGTTTAGATGTAGAGACATTAATTAAAGGGGCAAGTTTGTCAAAACCAATCTGTCACACCCATCTCGAAAAATTCATTTGTTTTAAATGCAAATTTGAATTACAAGAATTATTAACGTTGTTTTAATAATTGTGGAAGTGGTTGACCATAGGTCAACGGAAGGTATTAATTGAGGACACGATAATCAAATAATCATAAGGCATTGTAATGATTAAATGACATTTATGTAATTTAAATACTATTTGACTTTTTCTGGCATTTATGAATAGTGAATATGTCTATGTAGTGTATTTATTGATGGTTTTGATCTTATTTAAGATCATTTTGGATGTTATAGTGATAACGTATTGTTGGAATATTTCATAATATTCCCTCTGTGATTTATCAAGATAATTTAGGACATTTTGAGATTTATTTCTTTATTTCTTTCCATGTAATCTTTTCTTTCCTTTCTCATTATTTCCTTTTCTTTCTCCTTGCTCCTGTACATATTGCATAACATATTGGGTTATTCTATAAGAAATTGTTTTACCCTAAACTTCTTCTTGGTATTAGAGCCGAAAAATCCCTAACCCTCCTAAACACCCACCCACCATTGTGCCACCCTCACAGCCCCTACCCCTCGCCCAGGCCTTGCGACACCACCAAGGCTCTCACTCACCCTCTGAACAGCCTCTGTGTTGTGTCTCTTCCCTGCACAGCTTGTCTTGCTGCGCCTTTCCCTATGGGTCTCTCGATGTGATGTGTTAGAGCTTTTTTCTGTGCTCTCTTGATTTCTATTGGCTACCCGCTCATTGTTGGTAGCCCTCTATTTCCTTGTCCCTTTGATTGGATCTTCTTCGAGGTCTTTTTTTTTCCATTCATCAACCATGACTGACATTACCAAGGACATTGTTGCCTCTGGTTCTCAGTCACGTATGGATCTTTCTGTATCTCAGCATTCTCTAGCACAATGGGTTACCAGTGCCTTGTTGAATGGACAAATTTTTGCTACTTGGTCTCATTCTCTTCGCCTTTTTCTTGGTGGAAAATGCAAGCTTGGTTGGATTTTTGACAAGGAAGCTAAACTTGCTGATTCTGATCCCAAGCTTGTATAGTGCAACATGGATAACTGCACTATTTTGGGATGGTTCTTCAATTCCATGGAGAATCGTATTTATTATATTTTTATGTACCATGAATCGGTAACTGGTCTCTAGCGGGCCCTGACTAAGATGTATGCGCATGCCCATAATGCCTCTCGTATTTTCAAACTTTACTTGGAAATTTCTCAGCCCTCTCAGGACTCTTTACGACTTAGTATTGCTGACCATTTTAGCTTCCTCCAATCTCGTTGGGAGGAATTGGCCCAGTATGAGCCTTTTTCTGGTTTTCTTGCTGAAGTTGCAAAAACTATTGTTCAGCCGTCTGAGAGTCTGCACATTTATCAGTTTTTATGGGTTTGAAACTAGAGTTCGAATATCCTCACACTCAGATTTTGAACACATCACCTTTGCCATCTCTCTATGAAGCCTTGAAGGTGGAGAGCGTCATTGGCACCTTATTCAGCCCGCTCAGGCCCCTTTGGCTTCGATTATTGAGCCACCTCCTATTCCTGATCAGATGGCATGTGCAGCTAGTACTGGTGCTCGCCCGGGTGGTAGGTAGCCTATCTTTCGCTATTGTAATGACCTTGGTCACACCAAGGATCGGTGCTTCAAACTTCATCCAGAATTGAAGCAACAGTATGCCCATGAGACTGATAGTGCTCCTACTCCTCGATTTGCTACGGTTGCTGATACTGGTTCTGACCCCCCCCCCCCCCCCGATATTGGACAGCTTCATCAGGCTCAGAGTCAGCTTTAGTCATAGCTTGGCCAGATTCAGAGTCAGATAGGTTCTCTTCTTCAGCAGTCATCGGGCTCCTCCTCTTCTACAACCACTACTGCTCTTGCTTCAAGTACTTCCACTACTTTTCATGTGAAGTGAAGAGCTCCGAGGTGGGTTCTGGACTCTGGAGCTAACAATCATATGACTGGTGAGTTGTCTCTTTTTTCTTCCACCCTTATACCTATTACCCAGTCTGTCTGTCTTGCTGATGGTTCCACTACTCATGTTAGCAGTCAGGGTGATGTTCATTTATCCTCCACTATTACCCTATCTTCTGTCCTTCATATTCTGAATTTTTCCTAAATCTTTTATCCTTCAAATGGCTTGGAAAATGTTATAATTGTGTTGTCATCTTCTTACATAAGCGGTGTTTCTTACAGGACCTGGCTACGAAGAAGATTTTTGGTATGGGACATGAGCGCAATGGACTCTATTATTTTGGGGAACCACCACCACTACCACCGATTGTGTCTTCTAGTCTCCAGGCATCTGTTTTACTTAGTTCCTCTTCTAGTGTTTTATCTTTAAAAACTTTGGAATTGTGGCATGCCTGTCTTGGCCATGCTAATTTTAAATATCTATGTTTACTTTTCCCAGAATTAATAAAAGCCCGTGAGCATAATAAATTTTATTATGTGGTATGTGAACTTTCTAAACATACTCGTTCTAGCTATATACCTCATATGTCTCGAGCCCCTTGTGCATTTGATATCATTCATTCTGATGTTTGGTGTCCTTCCCCTCTTGCTGCTTTATCAGGTGATAGATATTATGTCACTGACATTGATGATTATTTACATTGCACATGGGTTTATTTAATAAAGAAAAAAATATGAGGTTTTCTCTCTGTTTACACAATTTTTACAATTGGTTAAAAGCCAGTATCAAACCTTTGTTCGTACTCTTTGTTCTAATAATGGACGTGAATACATCTCTAATGAATTTTGCAATGCATTAAATCAACAAGGTATCCTCCAACAACTTACTTGCACATATACTCCTGAACAGAATGGTGTTGCAGAAAAACTGCCACATCATGTCTGTTGTTTGTTGCCTTTTTCGGGGCATGGAGGTGCCTAACTATTTTTGGCATCTTGTTGTCCTTACTGCCACCTATCTATTAATCGTACTCCGAGTAGTGTGTTGAATGGGAAGGCACCTCTACATAAACTTCACCCTGAATGCACTCTCTTCCATGTTTTGCCTCGTATCTTTGGTTGCACATGTTTTGTGCAAAATCGCAGTCCTCTTTATACTAAATTAGATGATAAGGCTATCCGATGTGTGTTTCTTGGGTACTCGCCCATGTCTAAGGGTTATTGGTGTTATGACCTGTTTCTCATAGATTCTATACTTCTATGGATGTTACTTTTTTGGAAGATGTTTCTTTCTTTACAGGTTCTTCTACTTTGCCTGTCTTGCCCTCTCAGGATACTCCAATAGTGGCAAACGAGCTTCCTCGTCCTGTTCCCATTTTTTATGAATTTGTGCCTCCTACTGCCTCTCTTCCTCCTGTAATCATGTCTTCCCCGAAATATCACTACCCTCGTCATCCACATGCTCAGGCTGCTATTCCAAAAACTTCTTCGGAATGAGCTCTTGTACCTCTAAGACGGTCTACTCGTGTGTTTCGCCCAATTAATCGGTATGGTTACTCTTGTTCCACTGCTCATCCTATCTCCCAGTATATTTCTTATTCTGCTCTTTCATATTCCTATTAGGATTTTCTTGGTCAGGTTGACTCTGTTTCTATTCACTGGTCTATGTCAGAGGCTCTCTAGAATCCCAATTGGATTACTTCCATGCAAGCAAAAATGCAGGCTCTTGGGCATAATCACACATAGGAACTTATTCCTCTCCCTCGTGGGGAGAAGACTGTTGGCTGCAAATGGGTATATATAATTAAACATCTTCCCGATGGTATTATTGATCGCTATAAGGCACACCTTGTAGCATGAGGATTTACCCAAGTTCCAGGCACAGACTTCAGTACTACCTTTACCCTTATTGCCAAGATTACTATAGTTCTGCTTATTGTGTCTTTAGCTGCCTCCCACTCTTGGCCTCTCTATTAGCTGGATGTGAAACCTGCATTTCTCAATGGAGACCTTCATGAAACTATTTATATGGATCCTCCTCTGGGTTTTTGGGCTGATGGGGAGTATTCTGGGGAAATTTGTCGTCTTCGTAAGTCTATGTATGGGTTGAAACAATCTCCTCAGGCATGGTTCAACTGATTTAGTGAAGTTATTCTTTCCACCGAATTCACAAGGTGTCATTCTGATCACATATGTTTTATTCGACAACATCCTGATGGCCGGTGTGTCATCCTGTCTATATATGTGGATGATATCATTACCATCGGCGATGACTCTTCAAGTATTGAGGATATAAATAAACAACTTAGGAAATCCTTTGACGTTAAAGATCTAGGTGCACTATGATACTTTCTTGGCATTGAGGCTACTAGGACTCGTCATGGAATATCTCTGTCCTAACGAAAATATGATTTGGATCTTCTTCGTGATACAGGCATGATGGGATGTCGTCTTGCTTCTTCACTTATGGATTCGAATTTCAAGTTATCATCTGAGTTAGGCAAACTCTCTTCTGATCCATCTTCTTATCAGTGTCTAGTTGGTCGTCTCATCTATTTGACCAACACTACACCTGATCTTACTTTTGCTATGAGTGTTGTGAGCCAGTTTATGCATGCTCCTCACACTTCTCATATAGATGATGTTCATCATATCCTGAGGTATCTCAAAAGCTGCCCAGGTCTTGGTCTCTTTTTTGCTACTGGAAAGCAGTCTAGAATTTCGTGTTTTACAGATGTTGATTATGCTGGTTCCAAGAGTGATAGACGGTCTACTTTCAATTTTTGCACATTTCATGGTAACCACCTTATCTCTTGGAAAAGCAAGAAACAAGCAGTTATTTTGAAGTCTTAAGCTAAAGCTGAGTATCATGCTATGGCATAGGGCACTTGAGAACTTTTATGGAATCAGTCTATCTTGCGAGAATTAGGATTCTTTGTGATCGAGTCATCTACATTGTTTTGTTATACCAAGTCAACGATAATGCTTGCTTCTGATTCTGTTCTTCATGAGTGCACTAAACATATTGAGGTTGATGTTCATTTCATTCGTGAGAAAGTTCGTTCTGGGGTCATCATTCTGCGATTTGTTACTTCTTCTTAACAGACAGCCGATATGTTTACTAAACCAGTTGGTCCTTCTCTCTTAAAGACTTATCTGATCAAGCTTAGGCTCTTGGATATCTTTGCTCCAGCTTGAGGGGGAGTGTTGGAATATTTTGTAATATTTCCTCCGTGATTGTCAAGATAATTTAGGATAGTTTGTGATTTATTTCCTTATTTCTTACCATGTAATCTTTTCTTTCCTTTTCCACTATTTCATTTTCTTTCTCCTTGCTCATGTATATATTGTGTAACATATTGGGTTATTCTATGAGAAATTATTTTACATTAAACTTCTTCTCGTATATAACACGTTGCATTAAAGGTAGTGATACACCCAAAATTGGCTCTATCCTATGATCGAGCGGTTCTAATCAGCAGCCAGTCCGTGCCCCGGTCAAATCATGCACAACTCCTCAGACAAGCATCAGCCCGAGACTCATCATCCCGAGCGGTTTCCCATGACCCGGCCAACAGGTCGGGAAAACCGCACAAGCACATCCCACCGCGGGAACAGCCCATTCGGGCCCACAAGCATGATCCCGAGCATCACAGGCATGATCCCGAACATTACGGGCAGTTTTCTACTCAAGCTAGAAGACTAAGGAAAAGTGCAAACTGTTTCCTAATCCAATTAGGAAACCCCCACAATTAATGCCAATCTGTATCAATTGGATTGTATTTCCTTATCCATGTAAGAGTAGGTCTCTTGCATCTATAAAAGAGACCTCTTACCCCCCATTGAGGGGGCCAATTCTTTAGTCTACACAGCACTTCTATAAAATTCACCACTGTACGCATACACCCGGCCGGTATTACTGGTAGTGCCGCCCCTCTTTGTTGGCTCACCAGGCCCGCCGGTGATCTGCTAGTGAACGTGCTCAAACACACCCGTGGACGTAGGTACCTTCATTAACAGGGCCGAACCACATACAAAAAATAGTCTCTCACTCTCTCTCTCTCTCCTTAAACTGCTCTATTTACTCTTACCAAATTCTGGCATCATCAGTTTGGCGCCGTCTGTGGGAAACGACAAGTCTTTTCATCAACAAATCTCTTGACTGATCATCATGCCACCGAAGAAGGGTAAGAAGGCTAATCAGCAGTCCGACCAGGATGTTCCGCCGGCCCCAGCACCGGCTGCGGCAGTCATGACATCTAAGCAGATCAGCGCGACCCTCACACAACTCTTGGAGGGCCAGCGTCAAATCCAGCAACATATCGAAGCCCTGCTAGCCCAGCAAAGTGGTCCTCCAGAGGCCGGGAAATGACCCGAGAATGTTGCGTACGATCGGGAACCGATCTTGACCAGACAACGTGCCCGAGCCAACCCGTCCCGTGTGGAGGATGCCAGAGACATTAGCAGTGGGCGTGCTGTCCGAGAGGAAAGGCGGGAGCATATGGCCCGGGAATCAGTCCAGGGTTACTCAGTCAAGAGCCGAGTCGTCCCTGGGCACACGGTTACCCGGGGTCATAGCCGAGCCCGATCCCAGAGGACGGCACCCCGCCATGAAGAAAAAGCCTCTTCCACCAACCTGACCAACCCCTTGGATACCGGTCGTGAAGGAGTGGAAGCCCGAATCAAGGACTTACAGAAGCAGATCGATGGAGTGGCCATGAAACTTGGTCAAAACCATGCTCCGAATCAGGCCAATACCGAGACAAAGTCATCGTTCTACAGCCAGATCATGAGGTTTGCCATCCCGCGCAAATTTAAGCAGCCTCACCTAGATCCCTATAACGGCTCGGGAAGCCCGGTCAACCATGTTCAGACCTACAAGTCTCAGATGGCCCTAGCCACTAACTCCGATGAACTACACTGCCTAGGCTTCCCCAGCACTTTGAAAGGCTCGGCCATGCAATGGTTCTACTCCTTGGAGCCCCGATCGGTCCGCAATATCAAGCAACTCAGCAGGCCGCAGTTCATTAATCAGTTCGCCGGTATGCACGAACGGCCAAAGCCTGATATACATCTACTAACAGTCATACAAAGGGATAATGAGACCCTCAAGGAGTTCACCGGCCGATTTAATCAATAGAAGCTCAGCATCTATGATCTTGATGAAACCGCCACTATTATAGCCTTCTGCTCGGGAGTTCAACACACCAAATGTGCCACGTTGTTTCACAGAAATCGACTAGTAACCTTGGTTGAACTCGCAGAGAGGGTTGGAAATACATTGACACTGAAGAATTTCTAAAGATCAAAGACCCCGGGCAAGAAAGCAACTAGTCTTCCAGAAGCAAGCGAAAGCGAGATTAGTCCGGGAGTTCTGACAGTTCTTCCAGTTCACAATAGTCCGGGTCAGGCAGCCCCGACCCGACCTCCAGTTCACAGCGGTCTGAGTCCGGCAGCCCCGACCCGACCTCCAGTTCACAATGGTCTGAGTCTGGCAGCCCTGACCCGACCTCCAGTTCACATCGGTCAGGATCAAGCAGTTCTGACTTTGCCTCCAGCACAGAGAAGTCAAGAGCTCAATGATCCTGATTCGACCACCTGTCTCCATTAGTCTACATGAGCCCGACTATAGTGTTACTTGATTGCTCACCACATGAGTCTCCACCGATTGTCAAAGAGCCCTTCCAAAGACCTCGGGCCTAACCCCGAGGCATCTAAAGACCTCGAGCTCTGAACTCAGGCATAAAAAGACCTCGAGCTCCAAACTCAGGCATAAAAAGACCTCGAGCTCCGAACCCAGGCACCAAAGACCTCGGGGTCACACTCGAGGCACTGGCTTTGCTTAGGTCCAACCGACGATGGGGAAAACCCCCTAGGTGGCTGATGATGGCAAGCTTCAAAAGACCCTGCAACCACCATGTTCCAGGTCGGTTACATATAGTTCATAGCCTCTATAAGACCCTCGTCTTAGCGAAAGCTTGGGGGGCAAGACAGCGTAGTGAACTAAACAGGCAATCACACCGGGTATCTATAGACCTCGCGGATAACCAAGTTAAAATCTTGGATAACCCGAGCACCTACAGTACTCAGAGGCATTAACTCCACTTAGGTCCAAACCGACGATAGAGGTGACTAAAATCTCTTAGGTTGGCCGACGATAGAGGAGCAAAAAGACCCTAAAGCAACGTGATTTAGGTCTGCTCCTCCAACATGGTCAAGCTCTTCTCCCAACAGTCTTGACGAAGGCTGGCTGGGCAGAAGACAACCATCCTGGGGAGTTAACACAAAAGGACCCTAAAGCGATACGCTTTAGGTCAGCTTTTCCAACATGGTAAAACTCTTCTACCCACAACCTTGACGAAGGTTCACAGGCAGAAGATAACCATCCTGGAGGCTAACTCAAGCAAAAAAGACTCCGAATTAGGCAGTGTCTCAACTCCCGGTCAGTTCCCGAGCGCCTAAAGGTCCTGAGCTAGGCTGGGTCTCAACTCTCAGCCAGTTCCTGAGGACTCACCAAGCTCAGAAGCCCCGAGGCAGCTTCTCCAAGCACTCAGACAGTGGCATGTAACATCAAACTGATTTCCAAACTTGCCCTGATATAGCATCTGGCCAACCTTGGAAATAGGGGGCAGCTGATACACCCAAAATTGGCTCTATCCTATGACCGAGCGATTCTAATCAGCAGCCAGTCTGTGCCCCGGTCAAATCATGTACAACTCCTCAGACAAGCATCAACCCGAGACTCATCATCCCGAGCGGTTCCCCATGACCCGGCCAATAGGTCGGGAAAACTGCACAGGCACATCCCACCGCGGGAAAAGCCCATCCAGGCCCACAGGCATGATCCCAAGCATCAGAAGCGTGATCCTGAGCATTACGGGCAATTTTCTACTCAAGCTAGAAGACTAAGGGAAAGTGCAAACTGTTTCCTAATCCAATTAGGAAACGCCCACAATTAATGCCAATCTGTATCAATTAGATTGTATTTCCTTATCCATATAAGAGTAGGTCTCTTACATCTATAAAAGAGACCTCTCACCCCCCTCCCCCCCCCATTGAGGGGGCCAATTCTTTAGTCTACACAGCACCTCTATAAAATTCACCATTGTACGCATACACCCGGCCAGTATTACTGGTAGTGCTGCCCCTCTTTGTTGGCTCACCAGGCCCGTCGGTGATCTGCTAGTGAACGTGCTCAGACACACCCGTGGACGCAAGTACCTTCATTAACAAGGCCGAACCACATACAAAAAATAGTCTCTCTCACTCTCTCTCTCTCTCCTTAAACTGCTCTATTTACTCTTAATTACCAAATTCTGGCATCATCAGGTAGGTTATGTAGAAATTTCACAGAAATAGTTTTTGGAGCGTAATTACAGAGACAAACAGAACTTAGACAAAAATGTTTATGATTTAGAGATTTTTTACTCACGAGGTGATAACTTAGAAGTTTAAGACATTTTGGGGAATAATTGGAAGTTTAGAGAACTCGCGGGGAGTTAAACGCAGTTTCAGAAAGTATTGCCTATATATAGAATAAGGTGGGACATTTTCATTTTCAAAATTCTATCCTCAACTAAGAGAGAGAGAGAGAGAGAGAGAGAGAGAGAGAGGGGGGGGGATATTTTTGGTGCATAGTTTTGTGCTTGCGACTTAAAAAATGAAAATTCAACCAAGAATAACTAGAAAAGTATAAATAAATAAAAGAAATACGACGTTAATTTCATTTCTTTTTAATGGAGAACTTGAATCATTTTACATTTTTATGGATTAAATAATACAAATATACGACTAAGGCGACACGCTACAAAGACAGAGAAAGAGAGAGAGATGACCAACTCAGGCTTTCTTTGGCCAGTCGACGGCGACGGCAAAAGACGGGCGACGGCGACAGAAAGAGGTTCGTCTGTTATATAGCTTTTCTCTATCTTTCTCTCTCTCTCTCTATCTTTTTTTATTTATTTGAAGTTTGGATTGTTGAAGTCCAGATCTAGAAAGATTATGTTGTCTCTGTCACGTCCATCCCGAAGAGTATATTCAATTTAAATACATATTTGATTTATGGAATTATTAATGTTGATTAATATTTGAGATGAGGTTGACTGTGAGTCAACGTGGATTATCAATTGAGGACACAAAAATGGGCAAATCAAAGAGGCATTGACATGATTAAATGGCCTTTATGTAACTTAAATGTTATTTGATTTTATCTGGTATATATGAATAGTGAATTTATCTATGTAGTACACTTTCTGATAGTTTTGATCTCGATTAAGATCGTTTTGAATGTTATACTGATAACCTATGTAATACGTTGCATAAAAGGTAGTTTATCTAGAAATTCCACGAAATTAGTTTTCGGAACTTAATTACGGTGACAAACGGAACTTAGACGAAAACTTTTTTGATTTATAGTTTTCACTCATGGAGCAATGAATTAGATGTGTAAGACATTTCGAGGAATAATTAGAAGTTTTGGAAAATTGTGGGGAGGTAAACTTAAATTCCGAGAGTGTTGCCTATATGTAGGGTACGCTTGATAAAACTAAAAATTAAGTGCTGAAAAATAAGTGCTGGATGTTAACTACTTAATATTTTAAGTGATTGAATTTGTAATACTGAAAACAGTGCTTCAACTACTGAAATAGAATGCATTCAGTGATTATTTTCAGTAAAAAATTTTCACTTAAAGTTTTCAGTGATTTTTTGGCTGCTTTTTCAATTAAGTGGTATATTATCAAACGCACTGAAAAAGAATAAGTGCTGAATCTTTTCATTTTCAGCACTTATTTGGGTTATCACACATACCCGTAGTGAACTCAAGATATTTTCATTACAACTTTTCCTAAATTGAAATCAAGAAAGGGGAATTATGGCTTAGAGCTTCTCGATGCCAATCGACGGACTTCTGCCCATTTACTTTCAACCATATTTCATATTTGGACTCCTCGATGTAAGAGCTACGTTTTGATAGTTGTTAGGCCTCGTTTGGTTAAGTTTTACAAAAATTCTAATTCTAGGAATTTGGGGAAAACGTGTATATACTTGTAGGAATCACTTGAGATCGGAGATTCGGCGTAGAATCAGCCTCCTGGTACATCTCCTGAAATCTTAGAACGATAGCTTAAGGTATGAATTCTAGACTTATGAATTATAAGAAATTTCATGTATTTAAATATCCGACTTGATATTTTGGACCCGGGCGAAATTTATGTATTAATTAGGCTCATTAATTATGCACGAGAAAATGCAATAAAAGATGTATACATGTTTATGTGAGCATGCTATGTGTTTATGTGGGTTGAAGGGGAGTTTGGTACAATTTCATTCCGGGGGTAAGCTCTTCGATGTTTGAGGATTTAAATTGTAGCGATGGCTACAGTGCATGGTTTGGGAGAAGGCCCTGCCAGGGCACTTGAATGCCCTCCACGGCATCAATACCATAATCTCATTACCGGGTGAATGCGTATCTCTTACCCCGGAGACTATGTTTAGTGCATGAATTGTCATATAAGCATATGTTTAGAATTGTGCACTAAGCATATAGCATAGCAGTGGAGCTTTACTCCATTGTAGGTGAAATGAAGAAAGGCAAGAAGAAGCGTGAGGAGTGGAACGACGGGAATCATCCTTGTATATATATATATATATATATTTGTTTCCATTCCAAATGTTGTAATTTTGGGTAGTTCCGATTATGTTTTTAACATAGAACTTTGGAATGGATTACTAAGGTTGTAATATGTTTTAAAACTTCTTTGGTTATGTTGTAATGAATCCAAACTCATGAATTCGTGGTTTGAATGTATAACTTGTCAAATTCGTATTTTTGGAGGAATGTTAATAGAGTTTTGTAAATTGATCCAAACAAGTCCTTAACTTGTTTCTTCTCCACTTTCTTTTCAATATTTGACAAGATTGTGTATGTTCTTATAACCTTGAGATGTTTGGAAACATTGGATGAAAGTATGAGAGGTTGAGAAGTTAGCAAAGGTGTAAGGTTGGGTGATTTCTTGGCAAATTCTATTGTCAGAGGGAATTCTGTCAGGGGGTCATTTAACCGGTCGAAGGGGGTCATTCGACCAGTCGAAATGACCCTTGCATGTTTTATTTTTTTACCCCTTCCAGAAATTATTTAAATATTTTAATTTGTTCTTAGGTTACCTTTGGGGATCCTTTTTTAACATAAATTCACCCGGTTCGAAATATAATTACGTTTTCAAATTTATACGGATTTTACTACTCGGAGGGTATAGTTTTAAAAAGAGTTGTTTACTTAATGTTGTTTTAAGTTTCTTTTCTGCTGCTATGATTATTGTAATGAATTGGTTGAGCCTCGATGGCGTGCCACATGTCCTATTCCCACGCGTAGCGGGATAAGTCGTGTCAGTCTCCTACATAGATCTATACCTAAATGAAAATTTCAAAAACTTGGGTTCATATTTAGGGTTTAATGTTTACAGATCTACATTTTTTTTTCTAGTTTTCATAGATCTAGTTTTCTGTATAATTTTGCACTCATATACAGTTTTTGTAGATATGCTTCTTTCTGTGTCTAATTGGGTTTTGATGGAGAGGCTATTGAAATGCATTAACTTGGAACAATTTAAGGTCTTGCCAAATTTAATTTGATGCAAATTATTTTGACATATATGTGGTCATTTTGACAGAAGAAAGAATGGGTTGCCTTAAAATATTTTGTTGTTGTTAAGTTACCAACTACTCCAAAAGCTTAAGCTGTTAGAGAATGGCCCCAATAATGTATATCAACCTTCAACACCCCCCCCCCCCCCCCCCCCTCACGTGCAACCCTGACTTGCACGTGGAGAGCAAACAAACAAACTCCATCATAGTGGAGACAAATGACAAAGTGCAAATATGCACAACAAAGCGGGGATGGAGAGTCGAACCCAGGACGTCCCACAAACAAGGCTTTGATACCATGTTAAGTTACCAACTACTCCAAAAGCTTAAGCTGTTAGAGAATGGCCCCAACAATGTATATCAAGCTTCAACATATTAGAATTGGTTTTATTAGCTTTAGGGTATTTTAGTCCTTCCCTTTATATTAGGGTAATACTTATACCTAGATATACTATTATTGTCTCTTCTTTTCTATTGTGTTCATTCATTCAGTCTTTGTGTTATAAGAAACTCTAGCTCTCTTTTCTCTTTTCCCTTTGTTGTTTTCTTGATTATTTAATATATTCACATGGTATCAGAGCAGGTTCAAATCTCATCCACGATTTTTGCAGATCCAATTTTTTCGGATGATTCTGGTTCGTTTTTGGATTTCTCGCTAATTCGGATTCATATTTGGATCTCGCACTGATTCGCGTTCATTTTTGGATCTGTCACTGATTCTGGTTTGTTTGTTTTGTGTTTTTGGATCTGTCTTTGATTTTGGTTCATTTGTTTTGTGTTATTTAATTGCTTCATTTTCGTAATGTCTGCTGAACGCGATGATTCGCTTCAAGTGATTAGTGTTAAACTCGATGGAAAGAATTTATATATTGGAATTATGTGATGAAAATTTTTTTGAAGGGGGAGGAGATGTGGGGTTATTTTGCTGCTATTTGGGACGCAAATAATTCAAAAATCATTACTTGGATGAACATCTCCGTTGCTCCCTCGATATGTATCCAATTGGCAAAGTTTAAATATGCAAAGGAGGTGTGGGATCATTTGGCTAAATTGTTTACACAGGCCAATTTTGCAAAATGGTGCCAATTAGAGTGTGATATTCGTGCCCTTGAGCAAAACAATTTGAGTATTCAGGAGTTCTATTCTACAATGACAGATCTTTGGGATTAGTTAGCTCTCATGGAGTTACCAGAATTACGGGCGTTTGCACCATATATCTCTAGTAGGGAGGAACATCGTCTGGTTCAGTTTTTGATGGCTCTACGTGATGATTTTAAGGGCCTTCGTGGGTCCATTCTCCATCCTAGCCCACTTCCATCAGTTGATTCTGTTGTCCATGAGTTAGTAGCCGAGGAAATACGTCTCAAGACTCAGTCTGGAAAGGGAATTCTCCCCGACTCTACTCCATCTGTTTTAGCAACCCCTTTTCTACCACTGTCCAACAATCAGAATAAGCCTTACTCGAGAGTTGGTAGTGATGTATGCAGCTACTATAAGGAGAGGGTCATTGGAAGGCTCAGTGTCCTAGGTTGGGTTGACCAAACCAGCCCAATAGTAGCAGCTAGCCCTCACAAAGTCGACCACCACAACAACAGGAGCCTCAACCTTCTCATTGGAAATCTGACAACCAATCTCAACAGCATTTGTGTAGGCCTCCACAGCCTAACACTGCAGTAGTTGTACCACCATCAGACTCATTTGGACCCGGTTCCCCTTCCTCATCCACTCCGTCTATGACCTCCCTTGCTGAACAATTTCAGAAGTTCCTTGCCACACAACCACATGCTATGGCCACCTCTTCACTAGGTATCCCTTCAGGTATGTCCTCAGGTATTTGGGTTTTAGACTCTAGAGCTTCTAATCATATGTCACCTGCTTGTCGTCTTTTACTTCCTTATATCCTGTTTCCTCTTTTCCTGTTATGACTGCTGATGGTACTCCCATGCCATTAGCAGGAGTTGGGCCTGTTGTCACACCTCATGTATCTCTCTCTAGTATTTACCACATTCCCAAACTTACTATGAATCTTGTTTCTGTTGGTCAGCTTTGTGATACAGATTACTTAGTCTCTTTTTCTTCTACTTTTTGTCATGTGCAGGATCCGCAATCTCAGACGCTAATTGGGACAGGCCATAGGCAAGGGAGATTATACATCTTGGACAAGCTCAATGTACCAATGTTTGCAGCTTCTAGTGTTGACTTGTCATCCTTTCGTTTGAGTTCATCTTCGTCTAGTTTTATTTATGGCATTCTCGCCTTGGTCATGTTTCAACCTCTCGTTTCAAATATTTAGCTTCTACAGGAAAATTAGGAGATTCACAAACTCATGACATTTCTGATTCTAGCAGTTGCAAACTAGCAAACTTTTCCCCTTTACCTTTTAATAGAAGTATTTCTTATTCTCTTGCACCATTTGATTTAGATTATTCGGATGTGTAGGGACCCTCTCTTGTTACTACAAGAGGGGGTCTCGATATTATGTATTATTTATTGATGATTGCACTCATTACTATTGGGTTTATCTTATGAAACGTCGTTCAGTCATCTTTGATATTTACAATACCTTTCATGCTTTTGTCAAAACTCAACATTCTGCTGTCATCAAATGTTTTAGATGTGATTTAGGTAGAAAGTATACCTATCATAAATTTCATGAGTTGCTTGCTTTAGATGGAACTATTCACCAGTCCTCTTATATAGATACTCCTGAGAAAAATGGTGTTGCTAAAAGGAAACATCGGCATATTGTTGAAACTGGTCACTCTATTTTATTATCTGCATATGTCCCTAGTGATTTTTGGGAAGAGGCTGTCCTTACTGCTGTCAATCTAATTAATAAAATTTTTTCCTCTCACTGCTCAAGTCTGTCACCTTTTGAAAAATTGTATAGGCATGCTCCTGATTATTCTTCCTTAAAGGTGTTTGGTTGTACTTGTTTTGTCCTTCGACCTCGTATAGATCGTACCAAATTGTCACCAAAGTTTGCTATTTTTATTTTTCAAGGTTATGGTGAGGGTCAGAAGGGATATCGTTGCTTTGACTCAGTTACTAAGAAACTATATGTCTCTCGCCATGTTGTGTTTCTCGAACACATACCCTTCTTTTCTATTCCTGATACTTATCATGAGTTGACCAAATCTGATCTCATCCATCTTGACACATTCTCTGATGATACCGATAGTGTGCCATCTCAAGCCCCATACACCATTGATATTGTCTCACCTCATGGTTCTACTTCTGCTGATACTGGTACCTTGTCGCTTGATGCTACCTCCCTTCCAGAGGCCACCCAAGCACCTGCTGAGGCTGTGGAACCTCCTCGCTATCCTGCTCGCACTCGTAAGTCCACTCAATCACCTGATTTTGTTTATTCTTATAATTCGAATTCTTTTGCTTCCTTTTTAGCTTCAGTTCATGATCTCTCTGAGCCTCTGTCTTATAAAGAAATAGCTCTTGATCCCCTTTGGCAGCAGGCTATGGCAGAGGAACTCTCTGCATTATATAAGACAGACACTTGGAGTTTGGTTCCCTTACCTTCTGGTAAGAGCACTATTGGTTCTCGTTGGGTTTATAAAATCAAAACCAAGTCAGATGGGCTGTTGAACTGTACAAAGCATGATTGGTTGCCAAGGGTTTTTCCTAGCAGTATGGTATGGATTACGAGGAGACTTTTGCTCCTGTTGCTAAAATGACTATTGTTCGTACTCTTATTGTAGTTGCTTCTATTCCTCAGTGGCATATAACTCAGATGGATGTTAAAAAATGCATTTTGAATGGAGACCTCCAAGAGGAGGTTTATATGGTTCCTCCTCCGGGTGTTCCTCATGGTCCTGGTGAAGTTTTCAGGCTTAAGAAAGCCTTATATGGTCTTAAACAAGCCCCTCGGGCTTGGTTTGAGAAGTTTTCCACAATGATTACCTCATTTGGGTTTTCCCCGAGTATGATTCAGCTCCCTTTATCAGATGTACCACTACTGGTCGTATTATGCTCTCTTTGTATATTGATGACATGATTATGACTGGTGATGATGTTGATGGGATTGCAGTGTTGAAGTCTGAATTAGCTCGTTGTTTTGAAATGAAGGACTTAGGTCCACTACGTTATTTTTTGGGGATTGAAGTAGCCTTTTCTCCAAAAGGTTATCTTCTTTCTCAGTCTAAGTATACAGGTGACATTCTTGAGCGTGCTCGCCTCACTGATAATAAGATTGTTGATACCCCTTTGGAGCTTAATGTTTGTCTTTTCCCTTATGATAGTGTTCCTTTGCCTGATCCTACATTATATCGCACTATTATTGGTAGCTTGGTTTATCTTACTATTACACTTTCGGATATTGCTCATGTTGTTCATGCTGTTAGTCAATTTGTTACTTCCCCTACTACAGTTCATTGGGCTACTGTTCATCGTATTTTGAGATACTTAAGGGGCACTCGATTTCAAAGTCTTTTACTTTCGTCATCTTCTTCCTTGGAGCTGCGTGCATACTCTGATGCTGATTGGGCCGGTGATCCTACAGATCGCAAGTCTGTTACTAGGTTTTGTATATTTTTGGGTGATTATCTCATTTCTTGGAAAAGCAAGAAGCAAGATGTTGTTGCTGTGTCTTCCACAGAAGCTGAGTATCGTGCTATGGCTTCGACTACCCGTGAGGTTATTTGGTTATGCCGGCTACTTACAGATATGGGTGTCTCCCTTCCTCGCCCTTCACCTATGTATTGTGATAATAAGAGTGCTATTCAAATTGATCACAATTCAGTTTTCCATGAGAGGACCAAGCATATAGAGATTGATTGTCACATTACTCGTCATCACCTTAAGCATGGAGCTATCACTTTGCCCTTTGTTTCTTCTTCTGCGCAGATTGCTGATTTGTTTACAAACTCACATCCGATTAAGCATTTTCGTTTTTTAGTTGGCAAACTCTCTATGCTTCTAGCTGCAGCATCGTGAGTTTGAGGGGGGCATTAGAATTAGTTTTATTAGCTTTAGGGTATTTTAGTCTTTTCTTTTATATTAGGGTAATACTGTATACCTAGATATACTATTTTTGTCTCTTCTTTTCTATTGTATTCATTCATTCAGTCTTTGTGTTATGAGAAACTCTAGCTCTCTTTTTTCTTTTCCCTTTGTTGTTTTCTTGATTATTTAATATATTCACAACTGCAATATATATAGTTTTCTTCGAGTCAGTGTAGAAAAAGATTAAATCAAAAAATCTGTGGTTCATGTAGAGTTTTATCTGCATGACTTTTTTAAGTTTTACTCTGGTTTAGATGTCATGGTAATTTAGATGTCATGGTAATTAAAAAATAATAGTTGACTTCTTGAAAGGGTGTTAATTTCATCTTTCTTTATTTTGTCCATAACTCTATATGACTTATATATGTAATAACAAAGAACAAGGGTTTCTTAATCTCAGTATGACTGAAAATCATTCTTATTTCCCTATTCAAATAGCCCCTAATTTGCTAAATTTTTCAACCCTTAAGTAGTGCTGAAAACAGCCCCAATCGATCACTGTTTTGCCAAAAATTCATTTGGGTGTGCTTGTGTGTGTGTTTTGATATTGTGTGTCAGTTGAAAATTCATTTGGGTTGTTTCTCATTTGCTTCTTTAGTTGCGTTGTTTGCTTTGTCTAAGGATGGGATTAGTTTTGTTTAGTATAGGGCTGAGTTGGGTATAATGTTTGAATGCTTGCTACATGTTTGTTGAATTGCCTCTACGAAATTATGATGTTTGTTGAATATCTCAAGTATTAGCAGAACCCAAACTCTTAAAAAATATCAGAATTCTCATGTGGTGAAGTTAGATTGGTGCTGAAGTCATTTGTTTTTTGTTATTAAAGAAAGCTGCTTCTGATGTAAATTCTCTCTTGTCATTTACCCTACTGTCATTCTGTGAATCTGAAGGGAAAGTTCATGACTTGAGTTGCTGAATATTCATGGAGATAACTACGTACATAACCAACCCATTGAGCTTGGTGATGGTTATGTTGATGTCGTTGATATATCATATATCTAACATAGAAAAGGTAATTTGGATAATGGAAAACAGATGACCACCACATTGATACTTATTGTATGAGAGTTTTTTTAATAGTTGTATTTTTATTTAACTTGATGGTTGTTATTAATTGACATTTGTTTTAATTTACTACAATTGATTGTATTTTATTAAACTTTGATTTATGTTTGGAATTGGCCCCATGATGATCTTTAATGCTTTCATGGTGATATTTGATAAATTTTTATAGTGGATGTTATACAAAATTACTTGGTGTAAAGGTATTTTGGTAATTTGGTTTTTTTTCTTCTTCTTCTTCTTCTTCTTCTTTTTTTTTTTTTTTACAAAAAGGGTATTTTGGAAAGTTAGACTTATCCATGCTTATACTATGGTCATCCAAACACAGTATTGGACTATTTTGATTTTATGCCCAGTATAATCCGGGGTGCACCAGACACAGGATATAAAAAATAATACTTCACTATTTTATCCCATAGTTAGTTATCCTAGTACTATAACTAACTACACTTTATACAATACCCCATTATCCTATCCGACAAACAAACGAGGCCTTATGACACAATATATAAAACTTATTGTGTCTATTTCCTTTTTCAAGGCATCATCCGATTTGGTAGGGTAAATTATATAAACATCCCTTAATGTATTACACATTTTCACTATGACTCCTGAATTAAAAACCTGCTCAACTAGCCCCTCAACTATTTGTGAGAGAGTATTGATGGGACAATTTGTCGAATTTTTTTAATTGGGTTAATTATAGAAACACCCTCTATGGTTAGGCATTTTTTCAATTATCCCCTAATAATTTACATTGTCACTAATACCCATTATGGTATGGACTTAAGTGGCATAGTCACATTTCCATTAAAGTTAACAAAACTTGGTAATATGCGCTCAATTACCCCAAAGTCACCACAGAATGGTCTTTAATAACAAATATAATATCAAAATAATATAATAATATATCACATATTCATAAATAAACGTTTAAGCACATAAAGATGTTCTCATTAGTATGTAATGGGGGTAACATTTCACATTTTTCATTAACTTTAATGATAAAAAAATTTCTCATTTATTCATATATTTTTTATAATGAGATAAACATATAAGGAGAGATAAATACAAACTATTTGAATCAACAGGTCCACAGCAATTTGTAAACTAAATTCATAATTTATATTTATAAACACACACCAAACTTTTTCAAAAATTACACACACACACCAGTTTTAAAAATAAAAAAATAATAAAAAAAAATCTAAGTGGGGGCGAGCTTAATAATTTAGAAAAAACTTTAGGTGGGGTGGGCGAGTGTATATAATTAACGTGTATTTTTGATTAATTCTAGCATAATTAAGTGTTTTTTTTTTTCACATCTAGGGGGGGGGGGGGTCGCCCTCCCTCGCCCCATCCTAGATCCATCCTTGGGCATGACACTAATGCACAGAGTCCGAATACCCCCATAGAGTTAACACTATGCTTTCCAAATTTTGTAATTTAGATACTTCTCAAATATGTGATAGTAGGTCCGCTTAAATATTATATTGAAGTGATACCACCACCAATATTAAAAGAAGTGCATTTTTGCTCACCCACTAACAGTTTTATAACACATGTCCATTTTAATCCCCATTTTGCCCTTATTCAATCAACATAATTACTCGATGGGACATAAATGGAACACGGCAAAATACTGTTAGTAGGTGAGTAAAAAAGGATGAGCAAAAATGCTCGATCCCATTTATTTAGAAAACATTTAGAATTTATAATCTTGGAAGCATATAGCATTACTCATCCCCGAATATACATTTAAAGAAAATGTTTAGAGACAAATGCAAACAATAAATATACAACGAAGCATAGTTAAACAACATTAGTCCCGAACAAAACCATCCGACAATTGGAGCATATTTTACAAAATAACAAAGGGCAAACTAAACGGGGGGGGGGGGGGGGGGGCGTAAGTACTAGTTTCATACACCAAACTAAGTATTAAGGGCTCGTTTGGTAACGTTGTGGTTTTCTATTTTCTATTTTCGTTTTCATTTTCTAAGAAAACGAAAACTTAAAACGCGTTTGGTATCGTTTCTGTTTTTTTTTTTTTACAAAAAATGTTTTTATAATTTTGGTAAGTGGTAAGTGATTCTTCTTCGATCTGTTCTTCTTCTTCTTCGATCTTCTTCTTCTTCCTCGATCTTCTTCTTCTTCGATATCTTCTTCTTCGTCTGCGATCTTTTGCGACCTGTTATTCTTCTTCTTCTTCTTCTTCGATCTTCTTTTTCTTCTTTGATTATCTTCTTCTACTTCTTCTTCGATTGTCTTCTCTTCCTCTGCGATCTATTCTTCTTCTTCTTCTTCGAATCATATTTTCTCTCTGTTTTCATCTGGGAATTAATTTTGGGTATTAATTTTTCGAATCATTTTTTCTCTTTGTTTTCATCTGGCTATTAATTTTCATTATGGGTATTAAATTTGGGTATTAATTGTCTCTCTGTTTTTTCTCTTTTGTCAGATCAGCAAGAGCAACAACTCTGAGGATTTTGGACAAATCATTCTCAGTAAGGTTATATTTCTCTCTATATACACATGTCTAATATATATATATTTCTATATCTCAGCAAGATTTATATATCCAATTACTGTGTGTTTGGTAGATTTTGATGAATTTAGAGACAAGTCATTGTTTGTTTGTTTGATCTCTATATCTTATGTTTGAACATGAAATAAAATTAGAACGAAGTTACCAGATCAATAGCCTCTTTAACAAATCATGGGCCGAGTCGCGGATCTCGCTCTCTTTAAGACGTTTCGCGGCTCTGCCCAAAGTGTGCAAGCAGTTCGTACTGCCACGCCGTCCCCAGGATAAAACAGCCCAGAATCTACTCTGTCTCAGATTTTTCTTTGCACCAAGAAAAACTGGTATACTAAACACCCTTCTGATTTGTTGCTCAGAAACAGAAAACAAAAAAGCTCTTCTTTAATATAGAAAACAATATGGAAATCTGATTTTGCTCTCTTACCCATTGCTTGGAACTCTCACTTCCTTTTTTTTTTTTTTTTTGTTGGGACAAATACTTATTTTATAGGATAATAATAATTAGCCGTTGAGAACTAAAGGTAAAGATTTTAAGTTGTTCACCACAACACTCCAAAACCATAGAATATTCTAATAATTGGGCATTTAAAACATTGGGCTTTTAACACATATTAAATGGGTTGGAGGTTTACAAAAATAAATTGATTGTGTGGGAGTTACTAAAGTTGGGAAACAAAAACATGTGATAAACCTGACGTTTTTTTTTTCTTAAGATTTTTATCCCAAACATTTTATAACAAATTTTCCCTCACTTTTCCAATTACACATTCACGACTCCAACAATCCCCCACTTGTAATTGAGAAAAAAATGAATATAGGTTCATCGAGCAATCAATCATAAGACTGTGCATAAATAAAGGTGTTTTTCAACTTGAACCTTTACGTAGTGATAGTGCTCCCGATTATACTAGAGTAACCGTAGTTTTGAACTCTATCTCAGACAACACCACACACACAACCTTACTAGGGTGTAGTACAAAGCCAGCACTTTTACGGCCATGTGCTTATATCCCAGTATAGCGAAAGCTCTAGAGAATTTGCCCAAATTCCATAGGAAGCGGCCACACTTCCACAATCGCATAGGTGGGTCTAACAAGGATACTCCTGTAGCTAGGTATCCCACTCAACATAGAGTTTAGATCTCATTAAGAGTTATATTAACTCATCCTTGTACCGCTGCAGGATGTCATGCTTCATGGGGATGGACTGGGAGAGTTAACCCCCTATCATAATAATAGCATGATTTCACTCATATCACTTCATGACTTGTTATTACCCTTTGAACCTATTTCTTGGGATCTCCAGTCTATAGGTTGGGTTACCATCACAAGTGACTCGACTTTCTATGGGCTTTAGTCCCATCCCTTTCTAGGTTTTTCAAATCTTCTATCGAGCTAATCCTTTCGTCAAAGGATCAACTATATCATTCTCAGACTGTACAGTATCCATTCTTACAGCTATAGTAGAGATAAACTCTCTAATAGCGTTGTTATTGCCGTTATAACGGTTCTATACTTTTCAATAGCCGCGGTACTATCGCAGTGGATAAAACAGCTGCTATCCATCTCTCCCTTGAAGGGGTATCTCATAGCATCTCCCTTGAAGGGGTATCTCATAGCAGGCTTTTCAGCCCAGATCCCATCACTAGCCGCAGCTAATGGTATCATCTCCGAATCCATCGTGGATTTAACCAAAATAGTCTATCTTATAGACTTCCATCAAACTATACCCCCAGTAATACCAAAAAGTGTATCCACTGGTTGCCCTCGAATCATCTGAAAAGTTATTCCAATCAGCATCGCTGTATCCTTTAAGGATAGCGGAAAACACAATCTAATTCGAAGTTTATGCTCCTTTTCAGGTAACACATGACTTTCTCAATAATACTCCAGTACTAAAAATATAGCCACTTATGGCTTTGTAGTCTTCCGTTCGAAAATAGCAAAATGTTATTATTATAATCTTCAAGTACAGTGAAGACATTTTCATGGAAAATATCTAAATTAATCAATTTCTTTAAAAATCTCATAATTCTTTCCAATTGCATTCAAATTTTGAAACTACATTCTTATCTCTCAAAACCTGGTTAAAAATCATGCTTGTAAACCATTGGTTAAAAAGCATGCTTGTAAACCAAAAATTAAATTCTTTCGAATTTTGAAGTATTCAATACATTTCAAAAATGATTTATTCCTTATCTCCGGGGTATACAATACATTTTTTACAATACATTTTTCAAAATTTAATTTCTTCCTTGGTACTGTGTGAATCACCAAGTAAAATATTTTTTTCGTTCTCCATAGGAGAGTATCTCTTGTAACAGTTGTAATCATTACACATATGCCTAGAGACACTTATATAAAAAATAACAGTAATTACTCAAAACCTTTTTCAAAGTGCCATTACAAGCTCTTGTAATTTTAATCCGTAAATTTCATTGGCTTCACCCAAATCCTTCACATAAAAATTAAGTGACAATCAAAAATTAATCAAGCATTTCCATGTAAACATATCATAACACATACTCCATCATTGTGTTAACGATAAATAAAAATATTTGTCACTTTCAATAAATCTGAAATCATTTGGAAAAATATTTGATCAATTTTTTCCATATCACTGTTTGAATGTCACATTTAAACCGTATAAAGAATGTACAAGCATTCACACTTTATTCTTATCAAAAATTTCCTTTCCGACTTATCCAAATAAATTTCCTCTAATTCTCCCCTTAAAAACTGCGGCTTTATCATCCATTTGATAAATAAATATCAACAACAACTAATAAAGTTATATGGGTGTAAAATAGGAGAATAGGAATCCAAATCAATATTTTCTTTTAGCTTAATTAAAACCCTTAGCTACTAACGTTGCTTTACATATATTTTTTTTTAATAAAACTCTCGGGTTTAAAAAAAACTTGAAAAAGTTCTATTGGCTTTCTATCATTTCACATTCAGGTAGTAAAACTACAAGGTTTCAATACTGTGGGGCATAATAAAGTCCATCTCATCTTGAATGATTCATCTTCAAACAACTAATATTAGAAAAGATAAGAGCATCCTATAAACAAATGGGATCTCCTTCAAAAGTAAATATATACAAATTACTTTGTAAAAATTACTTTTCAAAGTCGTTTGAGCGCAAAATCCTGTTATTCTTTTGTGGTCCAAAGTGTCATGATCTCTATCATGCACTCTATATTCAATATGTAGATGGAACAAAAAGTAGGAGGTTGAGAACCCCCACTATTCCTTGATTGAAAGAAAGAAATACATGCTTATAAAAATAGAATCAATTGACTCTTGAGTCTCATCAATTTTTATATCTAAAAAAAAACAAGCATTGATACTAAATGCATATCCCGAAAAGCATGTTCTATAGCTTTACTAACAAATTTTCTTAGGATTAAAAGATCTTACCATAAGGTAAATAACCCAATATTAAAAATAATAGAAATTGGGTTTTCCCTTTTTTTCCAATGCTCCAAAAGAGTAATTTTGTTTTAGAGTAGGGTACTCTTTTAAAGCACATATTAGTAAAGTTTTTTCAAAAATATTTGAATCATCTAATAAATTGGACCTTAAACAAATTCAATATCGCGAGACAAAGTTATTGGGTCAAAAAGATATACAAGTTTACGCGAATCTGGCACAACCAACAATAGTCCATACCATATATACAAAACCAAGCACACACCCTGGTGCGGCCCCCTTTAGGTATAGTATTATATAGTAATTTGCATTGACAGGTCAATGGTGGAGAATTAAAAAAATCATATTCTTTTGTTGATGTCAAGAAAAATTAATGTCCTTTATGTATCACTGATTTTTAAACATTCCGTTTATAATAGGTTCTTAACTAAAGAGTCATTATACAAATATATATACATCGTACATACGCGCTGTGCACCCCTACCCAACTTTAAGAAATAATTATACAATAGCAACTGGAGCTTCCAAACAGTCGCAGCAAGACCATGAGCATGCTGGATCCTTTTCATTCCTTAAATTCTTAAATCCCAGCACCAGAGGATGTTACCATTTTATAAAAAAAACAAGCAGCATATTAAAGATAGAATCCTCTCTGTACAGACATAAACACAGACAACAAGGACTCGATCACAAAAAGCTACACATGCTAGTCCGATCTACATCACAAAACCAGATTTCTGAGGGGAAAATAGGAATTCATTGCGAAATCGAGTCTCACCTTCAAAATAGCAGCCCGAAAGTCACAACTGTGGATTCATATTTACGGCTACCCCACAAGAAGACATCCGGCACTATAGCCGATGGCACTAAGCGGATCTTTACGGACATAGCCGTCATTAATTAGGTAATTGCCACAAGATAGAAAATCATATATAGTGTTCAATTTGTACTAGTTTTCCCTCAACTTACAAGGAAATTTAGATATATATGGATATACATACAAATATGTAAAAACCGAAGACATATTACAACTCATGAACACATTTATGTCTCCATATAACATATACCCATTCACATTTTCTATTGTCCCGTCTCCCATTACTGTCCAAAAATTTGTGTCCAAATTCCAACAGATTTTATTTTGTTCGGGTCAACATATTTTTCCCAAAAATTCAATGAACTACCAATTTCTTAGTAGTTACAAAAAAACAGCTTTTTCTGTCTCCAATTCTTAATGTGTAGAATTTCAAAACCAAAATTTTAAACATATGGACTTGTTGAGATGTAGGGACGATGCGGATGATCCAAGAATTAGTGGCAGAAGAAATCGTCTTAAAATTGTTTGAACATGAAATAAAATTAGAACGAAGTTACCAGATCAATAGCCTCTTTAACAAATCATGGGCCGAGTCGCGGATCTCGCTCTCTTTAAGACGTTTCGCGGCTCTGCCCAAAGTGTGCAAGCAGTTCGTACTGCCACGCCGTCCCCAGGATAAAACAGCCCAGAATATACTCTGTCTCAGATTTTTCTTTGCACCAAGAAAAACTGGTATACTAAACACCCTTCTGATTTGTTGCTCGGAAACAGAAAACAAAAAAGCTCTTCTTTAATATAGAAAACAATATGGAAATCTGATTTTGCTCTCTTACCCATTGCTTGGAACTCTCACTTCCTTTTTTTTTTTTTTTTTTTTTTTGTTGGGACAAATACTTATTTTATAGGATAATAATAATTAGCCGTTGAGAACTAAAGGTAAAGATTTTAAGTTGTTCACCACAACACTCCAAAACCATAGAATATTCTAATAATTGGGCATTTAAAACATTGGGCTTTTAACACATATTAAATGGGTTGGAGGTTTACAAAAATAAATTGATTGTGTGGGAGTTACTAAAGTTGGGAAACAAAAACATGTGATAAACCTGACGTTTTTTTTTTCTTAAGATTTTTATCCCAAACAGTTTATAACAAATTTTCCCTCACTTTTCCAATTACACATTCACGACTCCAACATCTTATGTTAAGCATTGTACGATGAGATTATGTATAAAAAATCCTCCTTAGAGCAGTTTAGTTCATATAATTTGTGAGTGGGCAGTAGAGCAGTTTAGTTCATATAATTTGCCATGAACAACTCTCATAGAACCAAACAAAGGAAAACATTTCTGCGTTGATAGCGAGCTCGGTGTCCTTTTGTCCCTTAACATCTGCAAAATTGCCATAAGACCAGAACAGAATGATATCTGTATCTGCATAGAATTTCTGCATTGCAACTGGGTTTCCGATAGCTGCCGAATCATCCAAGAACTCCTAGAAGTAACCCCATTGGAATGTGCTCAAACCCTATATCTTCAGGACAGTGGTGTAGTAATCCATGGTTTTGACTTTACTGAACAACTCATTTTCAAGTTCACTTAGGTCCATCACTGAACTTTCATTTTTTGCATATACGAGTCGAGCCAAATCAAATATTTTGGAGAGAACAAACAAAACAATGATCTTAACTGGACGATGATCTTTTATTTCTGAACATAAATGAGATACAATGGCTCATGAAACATAACTTTTCAGTGATTTTTGTATAGGCATTTAATAGTCATATTTGGTCTAAAACTGTGAATGTACAATTGTGATAAATTTGAAGAGAAATATGTCTTTGGTGTCAGTTTGATATTCTATGAATAAAGGGTCTAAAAGCTAAAATTGGTTACTTTATAGGGTTAATTACACTCACCTCCCCTGTGTTTTGCCTTAATTACACAGGCGTCCCTCTTATTTTGGGATATTACACGGACCTCACTTATGCCTAGTATTTTTTTTACACTTTAAGGGGGGAAAGTGTTACAGAATATAAATTTTAACGGGGGAAAAATGTTTTCCTTTGGTTATAAGTAATAGCTGAGTAGCAAATTTCATAAAACTCGATCAAAGAACCATAAATGCATTCTCTCATGGCGGTATAAAAACAAACTGGACCTCACTTCGTGTGGATTGATATGTTAAAAGAGATCCGTAAACCATTTTGGGGAATTCAAAGAAACTCTATCTGATGATTTATCCCAACGGCTTGGTTTTGGCAATGTAATTGAGACAAGTCACGAAGGGTCCAATGTTTAAATCTGTAGATTGATATGTTAAAGAGATATGTAAACCATTTTTGGCTTTTTGTGTGAAAAATGCTTGTTTTTTTATGTGTTGAATAAGTGTATCTGGGCAGTAGAGCAGTTTTGAATTAATTGTTTGGTAGCATTGTGTGTGTGCTTTCTGATCCCCATTTTAAGTTACAAGTTGGTTCTATGTGTTAGCGTTGACACCACCAATTTTGGTGAATTTATCTTATCAGTTACTATTTTTAGTAGAATTTACAAAAACATTGGGCAGTGACTTTCAGAATTTTGAGTCACCTCTGATCTGAATTGGGTGACTTTCAGAATTGTTAATAGAAATTGTAAGTGTTGTATTTGCAACATATACAAACTGGGTTATTAACCCAATTAAGCACTACGATAGTCACTTTCAATTTTAGGTTGAAGCGTAAACACCAATTTACAAAAATACTTGTTCCTAGCTCATTCTCAAATTGCGAGTTGTTATATTACCCTCTTCCATCTTGATGTGAATATATTGAGACTAGTGATGAGAGTTCTTTTTAGATTTTGATTCTTCTCTTGACCTTGAATGCAACAAATGCTTGCCTCATTTGGTTTGTTGGACTCGTGGGTAGATATGAGGTTTGAGAGATAGTAGCTGTGTTGCATTTAATCGAATTTTACTGCCCTTTTTGAGTTTATGCTGTAGTTTCTATTCTTGAGGAATTTACAACTTTATACGAATGCATGCAACGGTTGATCGATTGTTTAAGGAATTTACAGCTGATCAAGTTATTGTTGATGACAATGGTGGAGATGGTGCAGGAAGTAGTGCAAATGTCCCTGTTGAGATTGATGTGAGTCAAAGTCAGTTGCGTCGAATGGCTCGTGTAAGGGACCAAATTGCTAATTAGCTTTGGGCGAGTGTTCAGCGTGATTAACTTATTTGTGGGGATTTATTTTGCTTATATCTATACAAAATTTGTTTGTAAAACTATTTTTAATGGTTATGTTACTTGTTTAATTGTAGAAACTATGTTTATTTGAATGTAATGGTTTGGATATTATTCATTTGTATGGAAAATGTAATAATGTAATGGTTTAATTCAAACATCACATGTTTGTCAACATATAATATTATTTGTTTACACAGATAAAAACACAAAACGAGACTCCAACCAAAAAAAAAAAAAAAAAACTTGGGGAGGTTAGGGTAATTATGAAAACCACATGGGAGATCATTGTAATTAGACCTAAACTCGGGGGAGGTCACAGTAGTTATCTCAAATGTATTTTGAGAGGCATTTTTTTAAAAAGAGATTTGACATTAATACCGTTACCAAACACGTTTTCTGTTTTTGTTTTCTTTTAAAAAAAAAAACACCAATGTTACCAAACAAGTTTTTGTTTTTTATTTATAAAAAAAAAAACAGAAATTGGTTTTCGTTTTTAAAAAACTGAAAACTGAAAACAGAAAACGTTACCATGCGATGCCTAAATTTCCAAATTAAATCGGTCATAATAATCTTTCTCAAACAAAAAACCACTACCACTTCAAAAAGATCGACACCATCAGAAGCAGCAAACTCCACTTCACTTCTGTTTAAGGTGTTTCCTATGCACATTTAACATAAAAATGTAGTTAGAATGTATTAATCATGCATATACAATAAAATAAAATAAAATAATAGTAATAATAAGCTTAGACAAAATTACTGAAATGGTTGGAAGTAAAATAAGCTTAGACAAGTTTAGAATAAGAAGAGGCATAAAAAATCTCAAAAACGACAGAGAAACTCACATATAAGCCAGAAATGGCATCAGCACCAACATGACTTTGAAGCTAGCCCACACAACAGAGAAGGACATAGAATACTTGCTAATAGTACAAAGTTGACGTGAGGCCTTTCGGCTCTCATCCAAGAAGAAAGGAGGCACTAGGTAGTCGAGCACAGGGACTTGGCGGAGCAGCAGTATACGCTTCTCATTGAGTAAGTGAACATTCGTTTGAGTAGATTTTAGACCACTCTTAAATAACTTGATTGCTCGAGGGACCACTATGACTGGAGAGACTCCGCAAAGAGGAACAAAGACGAGACATCAACACATGAGAACTTGGATGGGCATATGTAGAGTGCACTTTGACATGCCACTGAAATTAAACAGTCGCATAAGAGGATAGTTTCACAAATGCACTCCTCCAGTTTCAGAGCAAGCTCAACAAGCTCCTTGTACTCTTTGACCCTTCCTCTTTGCCACTTAGGCGTGGGCTTAAAGCCCCCAAATCATGAGAAAAATTGAGGCCCCCATACTTGGTACTATATATATAGTATATTAGTATTAGTTAGTATAAACATATCATGTTATTTAAGTTCAAAAGGCCCAATAACCCAACCCTCTATCAGACTCTCTATTCTAAAATAAAAATAAAAAAATAAAAAAAACATTATTTCAAAACCCATTACTTACAACTTACGTGAGACACGTACAACTCACGACTCTCTTCTCTCTCTCTCTACGTTCTAAGAGAAAGTTGAGAAACAGAGCCTTCTTTGAACAAAAAAAACCCTAAACAAACTTAACAAAGCCATGTCAGTTAGGGTAAAGTGAGTAAACTCTCCCCTAAGCCAAGGTTTCTCTCCCCCAAACTCTCATCCATGGTAGCCCTATTTTAACAGAGCCCTCATCCATTGAACGAACGACTGCCACGGGCCGGCCCCTTCGCAACTAGCATCACGAGTGATTGCGCAATTGAGGTAATTGATTTCAATTTCTCGATGCAAATTTGTCAGTTTTTTCACTCTTTCATTATGAATAATTGTCCAACTTGTGATTTGTGAAGAATTGAATTGTGATTTGTATTTATGAATTGACTACATATTAATATTGTCGCACCTGCGCCCTCAAAACGTCAGGCTGTCAGTGTGGGCCCGGTTTTTTGAAAGTAGGTGAATTTTACCTTGATTTTTTTATTGGGAAGGGTGAAAAGAGTATGGTAGGGCCTATTTGAAATGTTTAGAATCGCCACCTAACATTTTGGGGAGTTAGGACCTCTGCAAAAACAGTTAAAGTAATTCATCTTTGACTTTTCAAAAACAGTTTAAAGAAAAGTGGGCCCTTTAAAAGTGTGACTCTGAATAGCCATACGAAAACTAGAGATTTTGAGATAGGTCCGGGTACTCGATTATGTCGAGGGAAGGTATTAAGCACCCTTGAACATCCGTGCGAACACGGTTGCCAATTTTAGGGATTTTTATTAAAATGGGGCATTTCAATTGAAAAAGAAAAAAAGTTTTCTTTTTCCTTAGAAAGTGAATAGGACGGAAAATGGTGATGGGTATGGCAGCACTCTTTGAGAGTTACTTACGTATCTCAAGACGGGAATCAGGCCAAATGTAGTTCTAACTTTCGTGTGTGCGAGTATATGCATGAATTATTTTTTTAGAGAAAGAAGCAATGGTCCCGTTTGACCATGCACGTGTAATGTAGTGATTTGAGAAAGAGTCGGTGTAACTAGGAACTTTAACACACGTGGTATAGTCCTAGATTATAACCTTTGGAAAGTGATTGAGATTTGAAATGAGACTATGCAAGTGATTGGAGAATGATGTATTTTTTTTTTTTTTTTGTACTTTTCTATTTTTCATTTTTTGTGCTTTTATTCCTGTGCCGAAAATAAGGATCGGTACCCAAATGACTAAAAAAGTGTACCAAAAATAAGGGTTGGTGCCCAAATGACTGTAAAATGAACCGGAAGCAAGGGTCGGTACCCAAAAGAAAGAAAAGAGATTTTTTTGTATTTTATTTATTTATTTATTTTTACTGAAAGGGTTGGTGCTCAAAAGAAAGAAAAAAAAATGTTTTTGTATTTTTATTTTTATGCCGGAAGTAAGGGTCGGTGCCCAAAAGAATAAAAGAAAAAGAAAAAAGAAATGCGAAGTGTGTGTAGGATAAGACTTACCTGTGAAGATCTCCGAATGCAAAAGCGACTGTTGAGTTCGATTAATCATTTCTTTATTTTTATTGTTTTATTTATGTGAATTAAGTTATCTTTATTATTTAGACATGGATTTCCATATTAGAAAATCGCGTAGTTCCCAGTAGAACATAGGTCCCCGTATTAGTAATTGCGTCATCCCCAGTAGAACATGCCCTCCTTATTAGAAACCACGTAGGATTTTCGTATTGGGAACCATGTAATCCCGAGTCGGATGTGATTTTTGTATTGGAAATCATGCATGTAATCCTGAGTATGACGTGGATATTATTATTAATTTCTTTTTATCAAACAAGAATAAAGATGATATGTACAAGAAAAAAATAAAAAAAATCCTGAGTGTGGACACGCGGCCTCCGAGAGTCCACACCCCCCCTATAGCGCCCCAAAAACTAAATACACGAGGGTAAGGTCCAAGAGTCAAATGCAAGGCAAAAGTCTCATGTGGACCAGACCAACAAAGCGGAAGTAACAAGAAATCATACGTGGATTCCGAATCAGACAAAGGTGATCAACACACCAAAGAGGTCAAGTCGCAGAATGAGCAGTGCTTGCTTGAGCACGACAAGTAGTTTTAAAAGAACGCAGGTATGATTTTCAAAGTGTTCAAATCTAAACCAAGCTATATTCATTTTCATTAAAATGTCTCTTTACAAAAATGGTAACTCGAAACCGCAAAATAACAAGTTTTCAAAAAGGGTCCCAAGTCCATTACACGAATTTAAGAAATGGCTAAACAAATGCCCGAAAGACTAATTAGTCAAATAAAACATTTTATTGTTTCTATCTATCTAAAGAAAGAAATATGAATGATTACAATTGATTGAAAGAAAGAACAATTGTAAATTCTAGCTTTCGAAGTAGACCAGCTCATGATCACATTCTTTAGACTCCAAAATCGGGTGACGGAACCTGAAAAGATTGTGTGGGGGTGAGCTAATACATATACATAGATTTCTATATACATATATTTTACAAATGCCCACTACTACCAATCTAGGACCCCGCTCAAGACATGTCAGTACACCTTTAACAGCGAAGTCTAACTGATAGTTACTAACCAAAGTACGTAGCACCAAAACCATAATACGATTTATAGCTATTAACCAAAGAGTAGCAATCACAAACCGTAATAAAAGCCATTAGTATTCATGATGAGTAAGGAAATGTGGATATAAATACTAGTCTACCAATTGGACCAAAGCCGATAACAACTCATAACTTAACCATTGAAAGCAAGCTTAATCAATATCCCTCTTTCCACTCTTCAGTATATTGATCATAAATCCTGACTCATACATCCAAGAGATACACCGTTCCCGGATGTGGAAAGAAGACCTAAAGGGCTATAGCTTTCTAGTTCTAACTATTTAAAGAGAACCAGTTATTCCAAGTCATAATTGTACTTCAAGTCTGACCATCAACACAGATCTATAACAGTTTTCAAGCAGATAATGTCTTAACAAGAATAGACCCTTCTCTACACTCGGAACTTCAAACCATGCACCGTTGTGGCTATAGTAAGATAACTCAAAGAGCTAAAATATTGAAGTTCGGACCATAATCTCAAATAGGTAGTATCTAGGTGGAAATAACCTAGAAGTCAGACCAAAACCTAAATAACAGAGCATAGAATTATCCACTGATAATAAAGGTTAATCAATATCTTTGTTAATTAAATTCCCGGGCCACCTAGCATCGCTGCACCATATAACCCCCTTCAGATTTCAAAACTCGCTCTAACGGTTCAATACCTACCCTAGGGGATCCACACGATTTATAATTAGTCTTTATTTCACTTAGAGGCCTATGCCCAACTAAACTCTTAACTCAAATTCATAACTCCAAGGCTATTCAACACTAAGCAAGAAAAGATATATAGACACATTTATATATATACACACATATGCACGTACATATACGCACACGAATTAAATGAGTAGCATAACTATACTCAAGTAGCTTATGACATCATTTAAGCAAACAACCAAGCAAAGATACTAAATTACTAAGTAATGTAAATTTACATTCAAATTACACTACCAAACGATCCTCTGTAGAAATGAAGCTCAAAGTTGAAGCTTCCATGGGGATTTTATCTTCCATTAAGAGAGAGAGAGGAAGAAGAAGGGAAGAAGAAAAGAAAAATGAAAGAGAGAGAGAGAGAGAGAAACGTGAGAGATATAGGGAGAGGGGTGGTGTTGGATGATGGGTTGGGTCCCACCCCAACTCATCTCTCTAGGATGTGTTTATGTATAACTGCACACAAACCACACATATACACACATATGTGTATCCAACTGTTATTCTAAATGAACCCAATTTGGTCAAATTAAACTCTCTTAAATATAGCTACAGGTATTTATTCCACGGGAAATTTTTGGAAAATAATTACTTTGAAAACAAGGTCTTAAAATATATGGAGGAGTACTCATTTAAACCTTGATATCGCATAGGGGTTTTATGCTTTTAATCTATGCGTTCTGATGAGAGTTGGATTAAGCAAAGAAAGTTCGCTTGAGCGAACTCTGGGCAGAGAGTTCACCCTACAGAAGTTGGATCAATCAGAGAAAAGTTCGCTTGAGCGAACTCTGGACAGAGAATTCCCTCTACAGAAGTTGGATCAAGCACAAAGAGTTAGATTGAGCGAACTCTATACAATATTCAAAAGGAATTTCTAACGAGAACAATATCGACGACAAGCCAACAGGGAGCAGTTTAATAAGGAGGATTTCAACAAATCCTACTAGGATTGATAGGGTAGGTCCCACCCCCAACAAGTATTATGTACTATCAGGTATAATAAATAAATCCAAATTTTATGGGTTACTACATTCTATCCCCCTTAAAAGAATTTCGTCCCGAAATTTAGTCAGCTAACCTGACATACATCGTTGCATCGTTACAACTACCGTCATTCGTTGTTTTCTTGGTCTTTCACCGAAAGTTACAGATATCACTCGGGCCAGTTAGCAACCCTATTCGCTTCACCGGTATTGCATATGATGTAAGATGGAACTTACTTGAACACATAAGAAATCTTGTAAATTACACAAGTCAACAATGAAAGTGGATGTCCAAGCAATACTTTATTTCTACATCACTACTCAACAAAACCTGTATCAGCCCTCAAGCTGAATAAACATGTCATCTCCGAAATTGCAACACATTAGTCCTTTTCGTCTTTCGAAAAAAAACATCTTTGAAAACACATTGATCATTTTTTTTTCTTTGAAAACCATTTTCTCCCGTAAGTATTGGATCCCATACACCCTTCTCCCATACGAGAAGGAACTAGATTCTCACGGCTCAAGGGAAGGCACGGCTCAAGTCCACACACTCCGGTTTTTTGAAATCAATAACCTCTCCTCCGATAATGTGGGATCCCATACACCCTCTTCCCATACAGGAGTTTAGTCTCCCATGGCTCAAGAGAAGGCACGGCTCAAGTTCACACACTACGGTAGTGGGTTGCAATGTAATGGGTAGTCTAGTAATACCATCGCATCCAAGAAGTATAATGCCTCACACCAAATGTCATATGTACATGATGTGATGTCAATGTTCTGTTTCCCAGGCTATATTTACCGGAGGAGTCAGATCCCTAATCACACAGCATATGTTCTGTTTACCGGGCTATAATTACCGGGGGAATAAGGTACCCAATCACACAGAATATGTCCTGTTTACCGGGCTATACTTACCGGGGGAATCAGGTACCCAATCACACAGAATATGCATATGTAATGCACATAATGTAGTGCAATGTATGCAATGTAGTGATAACATGTAGTTGACTGCAATTTTAATTTCTCTCAACTCGCAAGGCGTCACACGCACACTTCCAAGGATACAACAAAGCATATTATATCGGATGCTCATATCCAAAGTACTGAAAAGTAAAACTCTCAAGTAATAGCATTTTATCAAATGCTTAACCAACACCAATTACTCCTTCCTTTAGAGTCTGCATATGCACTATATCGTGCAATTAGATGATAATCATCACATAATTCAAATGGCATAGCCAAAATAAAGTTTCTCACTGATGTTATATGGTATTCAAGAATACCTAAGTCAACATGTCACATGCGCAGTACGACCATACGGGATCCTGATAATTTAGATAACAAGATACGTGCCAAAAGT
Source organism: Hydrangea macrophylla (assembly GCA_033977485.1). Taxonomy (NCBI): domain Eukaryota; kingdom Viridiplantae; phylum Streptophyta; class Magnoliopsida; order Cornales; family Hydrangeaceae; genus Hydrangea; species Hydrangea macrophylla. The sequence continues at coordinate 51,047,595 of CM066987.1, forward strand.
TAAAATTTTAGCATCACGAATAACCGTTAACCGATGCCAACCAAAGGCTTATCCAAAACTTTTCGTGAATCGATCTCTCAAGCATTAAACTTTTCAATCCAACTATAGTGATGTCTCACTCTAAATCCTCAATAACTCTAACAATAAGTTTTAAAGAATAAGAGAGGTCCTTCAGCATACAGCTCGGTGTGAAGCACTGATCGACACCTAACCACCAACCCTGCCAGGCATAGTACGTCAAGCGAATAATCCAAACAAGGAAACCCTCATATATATACCTTTAAGCCTTTCACGGTCAGTAGCTAAATATCATCAGACATTCACACTAAGACATAATGCATAAGATTCATAGATGGGAAAACACATAGCACTTGAACAGGTAAATATTTATCACGTAAGCACTTAACACAAATGGTATATCAATCATGTTAGCTCTTTAACATGGAACCACGTAAGTCCCGAAGGCATTCAACACATACACATGCCCACACGGCATCGCAATGCCATAAACAAAGAATGCAATAAGAAGTAGGCGCGGAGTAAACACAAACGGAAAAGCGATAAACCCAAAAGGAAATACCCATAGCCCCTAGGTATTCAAACCCGGTTAGCTCTGATACCATTCTGTAGCGCCCCAAAAACTAAATACACGAGGGCAAGGTCCAAGAGTCAAATGCAAGGCAAAGGTCTCAGGTGGACTAGACCAACAAAGCGGAAGCAACAAGAAATCCTACGTGGATTCCGAATAAGACAAAGGTGATCAACACACCAAAGAGGTCAAGTTGCAGAATGAGCAATGCTTGCTTGAGCACGACAAGTAGTTTTAAAAGAACGCAGGTATGATTTTCAAAGTGTTCAAATCAAAACCAAGTTATATCCATTTACATTAAAATGCCTCTTTACAAAAATGGTAACTCGAGGCTGCAAAATAACAAGTTTTCAAAAAGGGTCCCAAGTCCATTACACGAATTTAAGAAAGGGCTAAACAAATGCCCGAAAGACTAATTAGTCAAATAAAACATTTTATTATTTCTATCTATCTAAAGAAAGAAATATGAATGATTACAATTGATTGAAAGAAAGAACAATTGTAAATTCTAGCTTTCGAAGTAGACTGATGTTGTCAATATCAAGATATAAAAAGTATGCTTTATTTATGCTTTACTTTTCTAAAGATTTGTAGTGTGAAAGTAAAGGTCGAACCCACAGAGATTGATTTACTACAGCGACTTAATTTTAAAACCTAAATTTAGTTAATTAAGAAAACGGATTTGATTTTAATCTGAATTAAACTAAGAACATAAAAATAAATCTAAACTATGAAAGCAATTTAAATAATTTTTATAAATATGTTTAAAGGAACCTAGGATTGCAAATCCACCACTAGCTTCATAATAAGAAATATTTATGAATTACTTTAGCTTATTACGTTGGATGATAATGGAGAATCGTAGCTACAAGCCCAATTCCTCCGACAAGAAGATAATCATGGTTCAAGCACCAACATAATCCATCTTCGGTTAGCACAAATTATCCCACACTAAACTAGGGTTGTGACATAATTCATCTAATCTAGGCATGGACTATTCGGATACTTGATAGCACGAATCAATAAAGCACCATCACATGTAAACAATCTAAACAAGCACAGCAAGAATGGATCATTGAGCACATCACAATCAAAATAGATCTAAGACAAGAATAAACTTTGAAAGCAATGATTTAATCAATAGAAGTACGATTTATTTATAAAAATCCTCTAAACATGTGACTGTCATCCATACATAATAAAACTAAAATAAAAACATAAATAAAACCCTATTACTCGTCTAGGGCTTCATTGAAACCCTAGATCTATGATCTAGCCGTCCATGGAAGCGGTAGATAGCAAGTAGTTGATGGAGGAGGCCATGGAAACCCTTGGTCTTCTTCTTCTTCTCCTTGCTTCCCTCCCTTCAATGGCTGGAAGTGTATGTATATATTGTGTGTATAATGTTGTCTAATGGTGTGTAACCCTTTAATTGAAGTAAACTAAAGTATATATAGAATTACAACAAGTTTTTGGAAGCCTTTCTAACTCGAGACGCACTAAAACTGATATAATTTACAATCTGGACGCAGTTAGGACATCTCGTTTGCACAGGAGTCTTCAGTATACTGAAATACGCAACTTTGCTTTTTTCACATATCGCGCGAGCGGGTCGCGCGAGCGCGACAACTGGCACTTCGCGCGCGCGGATCGCGCGCGCGGATCGCGCGAGCGATTTCTGGGTTCTCGCGCGAGCGGATCGCGCGAGCGATTCTCGGATTTTCGCGCGAGCGGATCGCGCGCGCGACTTGGCTTTTTCAGCTTCTTTTCTTCTGCTTTTTCACCCTGTTTAGCTTGATATACTTGATTTCTTCCAAAACCTGTCAGAAAATAGAAAACGAAGTAAAAATATACAAAAACAGGATAAAAAGGTACTAACAAATGCTCGTTAAGGCGTATAAATAGGATTTGTTCTCTCCCGATCACACCCCCAAACCTACATTTTGCTAGTCCTCGAGCAAAAAGAAAATAAAAATAAAACTACTACTACAAATAAAATACTACTCTATTTTTGTATGGATCACGATTGCATTTAGCATATGCAACAAGCCTTTTAAACCTCTAGGTGTCCCTAGTCGAACGAGTGAAGTCTCGTGAGGGTTCTCGTCAACAAGTCACCCACAACCATCTTTATTAACTTATAAATTTAAAAATTTTTATTAAAAACGAAAAACAAAACATTCAATACTCCTTATTATAACACAATGATTCGAAATAGAATAACGAACAAGAAGAAACGGAATCAAACGTCTACTTACATCATGAAAAACAATCTCAAGCACATGCATCATATAAATCAATAGAGTTTCTCATACAATTGCACGTGTGTGATATGGTAGTCAAATGAACACGCGCATGTCATGAACTTGGAATATACTCTGGATAACCATTTAACTATGTCTCGACTACGAATCTCACAATGTCAATTACACTCTCAAATGAAACACTCAGAAACAGGTGTAATTTTTCTAAAATATGTGAGTAAAGGAAATATGTTTTCAAAACGAGAAATGCTCACATATGACTCGAAAAAGACGCATGACACGAAAGAACAGCAGTCTCATGGATAAGATGCCAATAATCAAGAAAAATTACTCATTACCATGTTTTAATCCCCCTCCCATCGTTTACATATCCAAACCATGTTTCATAGGATCAAATAGGACTTTTTTAAAGGTTGTAATGTGGCTCAGGCAATGAAAAAGGATAGAAAGGATTAATTGGGTAGTTTTCAGAATGGCATTGTAAGGCATGTTCAATTTCTTTCATTCATCTCTTCCACCAACTTTCATCTTTTTCATTCTCTTCTTTTCAATTTTTTTTTTAATTTTTTTTATCACCCTTCTTCCTCTTTATTTATTTTCAATCTTTTCTTTTCCTTTTCGTTGCTCTTGAAACAAATATTCATTGAATACCAAGGCAACCACCCCAAACATCATCTTATCTTCTTTTTCTTCTTCTTCTCAATCACACATCGCCTTAACAACACTAAAAGGTGACGAATCTTTCAGTGGTGAACTCCAAGTTGGTCAAGTTGGAGCAAAAATAGGATAATGGTAATTAAAGAAAAAAAACGGCATTTTAATGGCTCAACGACCGAACTAAGGAAATTTTTTTCATTTATCGGTCAGTAAACAAAGAGGGCCTATAATCATGTCCCATGGTTATATGGTTCTTCAACATTCACGACGGAAGATTATTTAGCATGGTAACAAATATTTTAACTTGACTATCAACCAAAGCAAGAATAATGAGACTAAACAACAAGTAGATGCGCTATTTCAATGAAATTCGACAAACACAATGTATTTATAACCCTCAATAAAGAAAAGATAGGCTCAAAAGCTCACTGGGCTTAGTCTCCACCTTGTGTTATCTAGAAATCCGAATCATATTATAGTTCACATCAATCATGTATTCAAGCGACTACGTGCAGTGCATAAGTTTGTGTGCAAATCTATGATATAAAACTACGATTTGAACGATACATAACTTAAAACATTATATCATAACTTCAGCAAATGTTTAATCACATCTTCTCTTATTTACCATTCTATAAAAATCATAGTTACATAACAAGAAGTATCTAATTCGAGATTGCAAAAACGTCGGTAACATCGTTTATTTAAACACAAAAATTGAAAAATTTTAAAATTTTGCATAAAAATAATGTTCATGTATATGCATACCCCCAAACCTAAACCTTTCATTGTCCCCAATGAAACAATAAAATAAAAGAAATGAGAGTACGTAAGGAAGGAACGATAATACCTCGATCTCGACAAGCATAGAACATGTGAACATAAAGGACTATGGCAATAAAGTTCAATGTTACCTGTTACTACTAGATAAACGAAAAAGAAACTAACAAAAGAATATTAAAATAAATGAAACTACATTATAAAATATAACTCAAAAACTAAGCAAAACTAAACTAATCGAGCAAATGGAAAAGAAATAAACGAAAACGTATAAATGTAACAAATAAAACAACGAACACGAACTAAACTGAACCAAATAAACAAAAACAGAAAATGAACACAACTAAAATAGGTAGGGGGAACGATATAGAAAACAAAAGGGAAAATATCAAGAAAACGGAGAATCGCGCGAGCGGTCCGCGCGAGCGACCGTCGCGCGCGCGAATCCCAACTTTTTTTTTTTTAAATAATATCGCGCCAGCGGGACCCCTCGCGCCCGCGAGATGAGGCGCGAGAAGAAGCAGAGAGCTCAAATAAGGAAAAAGAAAGAAAAAACACTAAGGCACACTCTCGCGCCAGCGGGCCGCGCGAGCGATGTCTCGCGCGAGCGGGCCGCGCGCGCGAGAATGGTTTTTTCCACTTTTTGACTAAAATTATGTGTATACTATTAAAATAAATTAATTCCAACCCCCAAACCTATCCAGAATGTCCAAAACAGACAAAAACGACTCCAAAACGACCAAAAATAAAGAAAACAGACGAAATTAAGCTTGGGTTGCCTCCCAAGAAGCGCTAACTTTTACGTCTTCAGCTAGACCATTCTAGCTCAAGATTCAAGGAGGTCATAAATCAGAGTTTGTACCTCATAAGGCCGTAGGGAGATTCTGGTGAAACGTCGAAACAAGATTGTTATGTGTTAATTTATTTGACAGCTCACCATTATCGTTAAGTCGATTTTTCACCTTCCGGGTAAATTCATCGTTAGGGGCCGAGGTATTAGGATTCATCCACACATCATCCTCTATATTATTCCCCGCACTTATATTTATTACTTTAGTAAGTTCAATATTCCGTTTAACCCCACTACCCTCCACGCCTAGATAATCATCGTCTTTAGGAGGTTGATCAACAGCATTAAAAATATTTAATTTCAATTTTATATTCCCGAACGACACTTTCATCACCCCTGTTCTACAATTGACATGTGTATTGGCCGTGGCTAAGAATGGACGACCAAGAATAACAGGAGTGTATTTTCTAGCATCTAGCACCGGTTCGGTGTCAAGGACCATAAAATCAACAGGATAAAAACATTGATCAACTTTAACTAAAACGTCTTCGACGATTCCCCTAGATACTTTAACAGAACGATCCGCTAATTGAATAGTAGCGGCCGTAGGTTTAAGTTCACCTAGTCCTAGTTGTTTGTAGACATGATAGGGTAAGAGATTAACACTAGCTCCTAAGTCAAGGAGAGCCCTATGAATGATAGTGTCACCTATGACACATGAAATCGTAGGCGTACCAGAATCCTTATACTTTGGAGGAGCGTGTTGAAAAATTGAACTAACTTTTTTCGTGAGGAAAACCTTTTTAGGAGTATGACTCCGTATTTTGCGCTTTTGTGTACACAGGTCTTTTAGACATTTAGCATACGCGGGAATTTGTTTTATCGCGTCGAGGAAAGGAATATTAATTTTAACTTGTTTAAATACCTCGAGTATATCCTCAACTTTCGACTTTTTCTTTGTAAAATGTGACGGTTCCTCAACGTTAGGTGGATATGGCATTCTCGGAATATAGTTTGTTGGGACCGGTTCTTTATCTTTTTTATTTTTATCCACGTCCTCACCCATCTTATTCGAGTTAGTATTCATATCTTTCACATTCTCATTCGGAAGTTCAACCGCTTCCTCTCCCCGAATAGTCATCCTAGTCGATACGGCGTTTACTTGTTCACTCGTCCCCTTAACCTCATATTGTCCCTTAGGGTTTTGAATCGTTTGACTAGGCAACGTCCCCTCGTTTCTACGACTCACTACAGTAGCTAGTTGTCCCACTTGGGATTCAAGCTTCGCAATGGATTGTGTGTGAGAGTGCACTATTTGTGCTTGTGCCTGTACTTGCGTTTCAATAGTCTTAAGGGATGCCAACACCTTTTCCTCAAAAGCATTACCCCTTGAAGGATTCGAATTAGGAGGCGGTTGTTGGTATTGGCTAGGTTGAAACTGAGGTCTATACGCATTAGGAAAATTAGTCGCCTCATTAGGATTATTATTATTATTTTTCCACGAGAAGTTAGGATGGTTTCTCCATGGTGCATCCGGATTATTAATAGTCGAATTATAGTTATTTCGTGGGTATTGTTGAATAGAATTAATGTGTTGCTCCACGAATTCCGGAAATTGACTTGCCGATGGACATGAGAGTATAGAGTGTGAAGGATCAGAACATAATACGCAAATTTCATGAGAGGGTGGATTAGACGTTTGATTCATTGTCATAAGTCGGTCAAGTTTTTTAGATAACTCGACTCAAACTTCACCTCTCGTTTGGGTGGAGGAAGATATCCTTCCGAACGTACCGACACAGCCTGATGCATCGAGTTCTCGCTTAAAGGTTCAAATATTTTCCAGGCCTCGTCAGCGCTTTTGTGTAGGAAGGTTCCCGCACAAACGGCATCGACGGTATTACGGACCGAGGGAATAAGTCCTTCATAGAAGACCTGTACCAACTGCCACTTAGGAACCTGATGATGTGGACACGAGCGTAATAATTCTTTAAATTTTTCCCAAGTGTCATAAAGAGTCTCCCCATCTTGCATAACAAAGTCTGTTATGGATTTCCTTATCTGATTCGTACGCATAATAGGAAAAAACTTTTGTAAAAATGCGGTGTGTAAGGCTTCCCATGTTTTAATTGTGTTTGGCTCAAGTGATTGAAGCCAATACTTAGCTTTGTCTCTTAAAGAAAATGGAAAGAGCCGCAATTTTAACTCATCATCAGTAAGATTTTGGATTTTTAAAGTAGAGCATATATCTTGGAAATCCCCTAAGTGTTGGTAAGGGTCTTCATTTATACGGCCATGGAAAGAAGGAAGTAGCGAGATGGTAGACAACTTTATCTCAAAGTGAGATGCCGTCGCCTTCGGTAAATCAATACATGTTTGTGGCGTGTAAGTCGTAGGAATAAAATAATCTTTAAGTGGAGGAGGTGGCGGTATATTAAGATTATTCATATTAGCACCGTTGTTATTTTGGTTGTTGTTGTTGTTATTTCCAATGTCTGCCATTTTAATCGGTTCTATGTTATGAAAGCGTGGTTTCTTTAGTCTTGTAAGAGTACTACGTATTTCGGATTCAAATAAAGACGTTGGTTTTGGTGTCAAATCGTCGTCTATTAAAAACCTAGTTCTAGAAGTTAAGTTTGAAGACTTATTAACTCTTAATGTACGTTCAAGTTCAGAGTCAAAAGGTTTTAATTCCGGTTTATTTGAACGTGTACCTAACATAAACTAAAGGAAAGTAAACTAAAAACAAAAACTGACTTAACAAAAGAAAAACAAATAGCAATCACGCAACTAAGATAACAAGCACTCAACTACTGTGATGCATGAATATTATCCTGTAATGCAATGACCGCGTCAAGCCCAGCGCCCCGGGTTTCCTAGCTAATGCAGTGCAATTAACCCTAAACTAATGCAAATAGTGCGTCACAGCGCCCTGACTTACAGTGGTTTAAAGCGAGTTTCACAAGAAGCAATTTACTTAATTTTATTTATATGTTTATTTGCGTAAGCTCCTTTGATGTAATTAGCTGCTCCACTCGGAAACGTTGGAATTTGAAGTCCTAAGAAATTACAAAAATAAAAGAAAAGTTAGTAACTTAAAATAAAACGAAAAATAAGAAGACTAAAAACTAATCTAATATTTACGAATTAACTAAAGTAAGATTATAAAACTCAAAGTAGTAATGCAATCCCCGGCAACGGCGCCAAAAATTGATGTTGTCAATATCAAGATATAAAAAGTATGCTTTTATTTATGCTTTACTTTTCTAAAGATTTGTAGTGTGAAAATAAAGGTCGAACCCACAGAGATTGATTTACTACAGCGACTTAATTTTAAAACCTAAATTTAGTTAATTAAGAAAACGGATTTGATTTTAATCTGAATTAAACTAAGAACATCAAAATAAATCTAAACTATGAAAGCAATTTAAATAATTTTTATAAATATGTTTAAAGGAACCTAGAATTGCAAATCCACCACTAGCTTCATAATAAGAAATATTTATGAATTACTTTAGCTTATTACGTTGGATGATAATGGAGAATCGTAGCTACAAGCCCAATTCCTCCGACAAGAAGATAATCATGGTTCAAGCACCAACATAATCCATCTTCGGTTAGCACAAATTATCCCACACTAAACTAGGGTTGTGACATAATTCATCTAATCTAGGCATGGACTATTCGGATACTTGATAGCACGAATCAATAAAGCACCATCACATGTAAACAATCTAAACAAGCACAGCAAGAATGGATCATTGAGCACATCACAATCAAAATAGATCTAAGACAAGAATAAACTTTGAAAGTAATGATTTAATCAATAGAAGTACGATTTATTTAAAAAAATCCTCTAAACATGTGACTGTCATCCATACATAATAAAACTAAAATAAAAACATAAATAAAACCCTATTACTCGTCTAGGGCTTCATTGAAACCCTAGATCTATGATCTAGCCGTCCATGGAAGCGGTAGATAGCAAGTAGTTGATGGAGGAGGCCATGGAAACCCTTGGTCTTCTTCTTCTTCTCCTTGCTTCCCTCCCTTCAATGGCTGGAAGTGTATGTATATATTGTGTGTATAATGTTGTCTAATGGTGTGTAACCCTTTAATTGAAGTAAACTAAAGTATATATAGAATTACAACAAGTTTTTGGAAGCCTTTCTAACTCGAGATGCACTAAAACTGATATAATTTACAATCTGGACGCAGTTAGGACATCTCGTTTGCACAGGAGTCTTCAGTATACTGAAATACACAACTTTGCTTTTTTCACATATCGCGCGAGCGGGTCGCGCGAGTGCGACAATTGGCACTTCGCGCGCGCAGATCGGGCGAGCGATTTCTGGGTTCTCGCGCGAGCGGATCGCGCGAGCGATTCTCGGATTTTCGCGCGAGCGGATCGCGCGCGCGACTTGGCTTTTTCAGCTTCTTTTCTTCTGCTTTTTCACCCTGTTTAGCTTTATATACTTGATTTCTTCCAAAACCTGTCAGAAAATAGAAAACGAAGTAAAAATATACAAAAACAGGATAAAAAGGTACTAACAAATGCTCGTTAAGGCGTATAAATAGGATTTGTTCTCTCCCGATCATAGACCACCTCATGATCACGTTCATTAGGCTCCAAAATCCGGTGACGGAACCTGCAAAGACTGTGTGGGGGTGAGCTAATACATATACATAGATCTTTATATATATATATATATTCTAAAAATGCCCACTACTACCAATCTAGGACCCCGCTCAAGACATGCCAGTACACCTTTAACAGCGAAGTCTAATTCATAGTTACTAACCAAAATACGTAGCACCAAAACCATAATACGATTTATAGCTATTAATCAAAGAGTAGCAATCACAAACCGTAATAAAATCCATTAGTATTCATGATGAGTAAGGAAATGTGGATATAAATACTAGTCTACAAATCGGACCAAAGCCGATAACAACGCATAACTTAACCATTGAAAGCAAGCTTAATCAATATCCCTCTTTCCACTCTTCAGTATATCGATCACAAATCCTGACTCATACATCCAAGAGATACACCGTTACCGGATGTGGAAAGAAGACCTAAAGGGCTATAGCCTTCTAGTTCAAACTATTTAAAGAGAACCAGTTATTCCAAGTCATAATTGTACTTCAAGTCTGACCATCAATACATATCTATAACAGTTTTCAGGAAGATAATGTCTTAACAAGAATGAACCCTTCTCTACACTCGAAACTTCAAACCATACACCGTTATGGCTATAGTAAGATAGCTCAAAGAGCTAAAATATTGAAGTTCGGGCCATAATCTCAAACAGGTAGTATCTGGGTGGAAATAACCTAGAAGTCAGACCAAAGCCTAAATAACAGAGCATAGAATTATCCACTGATAATAAAGGTTAATCAATATCTTTGTCAATTAAATTCCCGGGCCACCTAGCATCGCTGCACCATATAACCCCCTTCAGATTTCAAAACTCGCTCTAACGGTTCAATACCTACCCTAGGGGATCCACACGATTTATAATTAGTCTTTTATTCCACATAGAGGCCTCTGCCCAACTAAACTCTTAACTCAAATCCATAGCTCCAAGGCTATTCAACACTAAGCAAGAAAAGATATATATACACATTTATATATATACACACATATGCACGTAAATATACGCACACGAATTAAATGAGTAGCACAACTATACTCAAGTAGCTTATGACATCATCTAAGCAAACAACCAAGCAAAGATACTAAACTACTAAGTAATGTAAATTTACATTCAAATTACACTACCAAACGATCCTCTGTTTAAATACTACACAAAAATTCCTAATCACAAGCCAACCAATTTAAGATCCAAATGATCTTAAATAGCTAAATCCTCTAAAAATCACACTTAGATCATATCACAAAATAACTACTCATAGTATGCCATAACTAGCCTCATAAGCACAAATACACATATTTCTCATTTAGTTAACCATAAAGAAATCATCCACTTTAAACAAGTATATCATTGCATTCTTGATTTTATAGCATTTCTATAAATCATAAATTTAGGCAATAATCCAAGCTAAGGGTACTAGAAAGGAAGTAAATCCCACCTTAGTGGATTTGAGGAAATCACATTATCCAAAAATAAGACTCCAACAATGCCATTAGAGAGCCCTCACCGAGATCCATAAGCTTCCCTTGGTGTCCTTGCAAATGAAGCACCCAAACAAGCCCCATGAAGAGAGAAGAGAAACCCTGAGATGATCATGGATGCCAAAATAAATGGCACCCAAACGTAGCCCTTGTCAAGGTGATCACTTTTGCTCTTAGGGGCTTGCTCCGAAAATGGCTCGAAGGTCCATTAAGAGAGAAAGAGGGAGACGAAGAGAAGAAGAAAAGAAGAAAAGAAAAATGAGAGAGAGAGAGAGAGAGAGAGAGAGAGAGTAACGTGAGAGATATAGGGAGAGGGGTGGTGTTGGGTGATGGGTTGGGTCCCACCCTAACTCATCTCTCTAGGACGTGTTTATGTATAAATGCACACAAACCACACATATACACACATATGTGTATCCAACTGTTATTCTAAATGAACCCAATTTGGTCAAATTAAACTCTCTTAAATATACCTATAGGTATTTATTCCACGGGAAATTTTTGAAAAATAATTACTTTGAAAATAAGGTCTTAAAATATATGGAGGAGTACTCATTTAAGCCTTGATATCGCATAGGGGTCTTATGCTTTTAATCTATGAATTCTGATGAGAGTTGGATTAATCAAAGAAAGTTCGCTTGAACGAACTCTGGGCAGAGAGTTCACCCCACAGAAGTTGGATAAATCAGAAAAAAAGTTCGCTTAAGCGAACTCTGGGCAGAGAATTCCCTCTACAGAAGTTGGATCAAGCATAAAGAGTTCGATTGAGCGAACTCTGTACAATATTCAAAAGGAATTTCTAACGAGAATAATATGGACGACTAGCCAACGGGGAGCAGTTTAATAAGGAGGATTTCAACAAATCCTGCTAGGATTGATAGGGTAGGTCCCACCCCCAACAAGTATTATGTACTATCAGTTATAATAAATAAATCCAAATTTTATGGGTTACTACATTCTATCCCCCTTAAAAGAATTTTGCTCGAAATTCAATCACCTAACCTGAAAAAATCTCAACAACGACAGAGAAACTCACATATAAGCCAAAATGGCATCAACACCAACATGACTTTGAAGCTAGCCCACACAACAGAGAAGGACATAGAATACTTGCTAATAGTACAAAGTTGACGTGAGGCCTTTCAGCTCTCATCCAAGAAGAAAGGAGGCACTAGGTAGTCGAGCACAGGGACTTGGCGGAGCAGCAGTATACGCTTCTCATTGAGTAAGTGAACATTCGTTTGAGTAGATTTTTGACCACTCTTAAATAACTTGATTGCTCGAGGGACCACTATAACTAGAGAGACTCCGCAAAAGAGGAACAAAGACAAGACATCAACATATGAGAACTTGGATGGGCATATGCAGAGTGCACTTTGACATGCCACTAAAATTAAACAGTCACATAAGAGGATAGTTTCACAAATGCACTCCTCCAGTTTCAGAGCAAGCTCAACAAGCTCCTTGTACTCTTTGACCCTTCCTCTTTGCCACTTAGGTGTGGGCTTAAAGCCCCCAAATCATGAGAAAAATTGAGGCCCCCATACTTGGTACTATATATATAGTATATTAGTATTAGTTAGTATAAACCTATCATGTTATTTAAGTTCAAAAGGCCCAATAACCCAACCCTCTATCAGACTCTCTATTCTAAAATAAAAATAAAAAAAACATTATTTCAAAACCCATTACTTACAACTTACGTGAGACACGTACAACTCACGACTCTCTTCTCTCTCTCTCTCTCTACGTTCTAAGAGAAAGTTGAGAAACAGAGCCTTCTTTGAACCAAAAAAAAAACCCTAAACAAACTTAACAAAGCCATGGCAGTTAGGGTAAAATGAGTAAACTCTCCCCTAAGCCAAGGATTCTCTCCCCCAAACTCTCATCCATGATAGCCCTCTGTTAACAAAGCCCTCATCCATTGACCGAACGACTGCCACGGGCCGGCCCCTTCGCAACTAGCATAACGAGTGATTGCGCAATTGAGGTAATTGATTTCAATTTCTCGATGCAAATTTGTCAGTTTTTTCACTCTTTCGTTCTGAATAATTGTCCAACTTGTGATTTGCGAAGAATTGAATTGTGATTTGTATTTAGGAATTGCCTACATATTAAAATTGACGCACCTGCGCCCTCAAAACGCCAGGCTGTCAGTGTGGGCCCGATTTTTTGAAACTAGGTGAATTTTGCCTTGATTTTTTTATTGGGAAGGGTAAAAAGAGTATGGTAGGGCTTATTTGAAATGTTTTGAGTTGCCACCTAACATTTGGGGTGTTAGGACCTCTGCAAAAACAATTAAAGTAATTCATCTTTGACTTTTCAAAAACAGTTTTAAGAAAAGTGGGCCCTTTAAAAGTGTGACTCTGAATAGCCATGCGAAAACTAGAGATTTTGAGATAGATCCGGGTACTCGATTATGTCGAGGGAAGGTATTAAGCACCCTTGAACATCCGTGCGAACACGGTTGCCAATTTTAGTGATTTTTATTAAAATGGGGCATTTCAATTGAAAAAGAAAAAAAGTTTTTTTTTCCTTAGAAAGTGAATAGGACGGAAAATGGTGATGGTTATGGCAGCACTCTTTGAGAGTTGCTTACATATCTCAAGACGGGAATCAGGCCAAATGTAGTTCTAATTTTCGTGTGTGCGAGTATATGCATGATTTTTTTTTTAGAGAAAGAAACAGTGGTCCCGTTTGACTATGCACGTGTAATGTAGTGATTTCAGAAAAAGTCGGTGTAAGTAGGAACTTTAACACACGTGGTATAGTCCTAGATTATAACCTTTGGAAAGTGATTGAGATTTGAAATGAAACTATGCAAGTGATTGGAGAATGATGTATTTTTTTTTTTTGTACTTTTCTATTTATCATTTTTTGTGCTTTTATTCTTGTGCCGAAAATAAGGATCGGTGCCCAAATGACTAAAAAAGTGTACCAGAAGTAAGGTTGGTGCCCAAATGACTGTAAAATGAACCGGAAGCAGGGGTCGGTACCCAAAAGAAAGAAAATAGATTTTTTTTGTATTTTATTTATTTATTTATTTTTACTGAAAGGGTCGATGCTCAAAAGAAAGAAAAAAAAATGTTTTTGTATTTTTATTTTTATGCCGGAAGTGAGGGTCGGTGCCCAAAAAAAAAAAAAGAAAAGAAAAAAGAAATGTGAAAGTGTGTGTAGGATAAGACTTACCTGTAAAGATCTCCAAATGCAAAAGCGACTGTTGAGTTCGATTAATCATTTCTTTATTTTTATTGTTTTATTTATGTGAATTAAGCTATCTTTATTATATAGACATGGATTTTCATATTAGAAAATCGCATAGTCCCTAGTAAAACATAGGTCCCCGTATTAGTAATTGCGTCATCCCCAGTAGAACATGGCCCTTCTTATTAGAAACCACGTAGGATTTCCGTGTTGGGAACCATGTAATCTTGAGTCGGACATGATTTTTGTATTGGAAATCATGCATGTAATCACGAGTATGACGTGGATTTTATTATTATTTTTTTTATCAAACAAAAAAAAAGATGATATGTACAAGAAAAAAATTAAAAAATAAAAAAACCTGAGTATGGACACGCGGCCTCCGAGAGTCCACACCCCCCCCCCCCCCCCCATTCGTTCCCGGGGGTTTCGGAATTGATTTTCCTTGTTTTAAAATTGTTTGAAGAAAAGATTAAAAGTCTGTGAAAACAGATACAGAGTCGCCAGTTGGTCTTTAAGGAACCAAAAAACCTAATTTTGACTTACCCAAATGGATAAGGGCACCGACCATTCATAACCAAAGAACTTGGCTCGGAGTTTCGGTACGAGAGAGGAAGGAGCTTTTGTCACGACTAAAACACCTCAACTCGCCCCGTCTCTTGACGGGCCTCAATTAACATCCAAATAATCATCTTATACTATGTTTGGTTCGACAGTTAATATTTATGATAGGTATATTACATTGCATACGAATCTTGAAATGGAAGATCAAAAGATAAAATATCGTTCATAAGATCTAAGCCAAGTATCACACAATGCAAAAGTGAAAGATCACACAAACAAACCTAGGAAAAATTATCTAATCACATATCAAGTAATCAAGTTTTCCTAGTCTAAAGGGGACATGAATCGTTCTTGAAACAAATGATCAAAGAAAACAAAGAATGCTTAGCAAGCTAGATGATGCATGTTGATTCTTCAGAAAAGAAGACCTTTCAATCCCCGGGATAGATGAGAAAGGAGGATTAGATCGGGGAGAGCATGAGCGTGTGATTAAGTTCATTCCTTATAATCTTCTTAGATTAGGAGTCACAAAAACTCCAAATCTTACATAGAGACCTCATTTTTTAGACCCCTTTAAAAATTCACTTGAGGACTCAAAAAATTTTAATCATCTTAAGATCAGCCCTGTGATGCCGCTGTCATGGTGTTGATGCTATTATGAAGTTTATGGATGCCTTTGGCTTTACTTTTTTTTTTTTGGCTAGGAGCCTGGGATTTACTTTTTGCAATGGTGTCATCTTGGATCTTGGGTTTGCTTCGCTTCTGGTGGCGGATTGTTGGCAGATTTTTGTTCAAATGGGTGCTGCTTCCCTGATAAAAAGTATCAATTTTTGAATAGTTATTTTAAAATTTTGTATCATTAACCTCCTTTTTGTTAGTGGTAGTAAATGAAATTTTGTGATGTTAGCAAAAATTTAAAAAGTGAATTGACATTGTTGTCTTTATTTTTTACTAATTGACAAAAATAACCTCACAAGCTTATGTCAAATGATATAAATGCCCTCCCTAATGTATTTCACTGAATCAACAGACAAATATCCCCATACCTTGAAATACTTAATGTGAGCGCATTTGTGTCATTTGACTCATGTTTGTGAGCTTATTTTGACCAATTAGTCAACAACGGAACTAATGTCATTTTATTTGTAAAAATTGCTGACATTGTAAGATTTCATTCACTATCGTTAACGGAAGGGAGGTCAGTGATACAAAGTTTTAAAAATAAGGGAGGTCAATGATATTTTTCAAAACCTAGGGGAGGTCTTTGATATTAAGTCATACCTCAGGGGAAGTCAATGATATTTACCAAAAAAAAAAAAACAGATTTTGATTGCCATTACTGAACAAATTCTCATATTTTAGTCAATTTTTTGTATGAAATTTAGAAGTCAATTTATTACTTTTTAAATATTAAAAATATATCAACAACAAATAAAATTTTTAAAAAAATCATCAACAAATTAAAATAAAAAGTATCAACCTTTGAATAGTTATCTTGTATTTTAGTCGCTTTATGTTTTCAGCGTTGTGAAATTGTACCAAAACTTTATAATGATTGCTCCAAACATGTTGTGAAAAATTGTACCCGATTTTGAAAGGAGTTGCCCTCTGCGTTCAGGGACGAATATAGAAATTTGGAGTTGGGGGGCTTTGTATGATGAAAGGGTAGCAAGTTTTGTGTAATTTTACTGTGTAGAGGAGAAGTCTGTATAATTTCACTAAAACTAAGGGAAGGTCCGTGTAATTAACCTAAAATTATTTGGCAAAACTCTAACAGTACTTTAGGCCTCTCTTTTTTCTCTCGGCTTTTCATACTTTCTCTTTTGAGTAATGTTTGGGGCACATCCTTACACACTAAAAAAATATCCACACTTTGAGGTGGACTAATCCTAAACCTAGGTGTGAATATTTTTAAGATGTGTAAGAGTGTACCCTAACATTGTTGTTATCTTCTACTCTCTATATATATCTCTGTATCTCTTCTAGTCTCACAACCTCACATCCACTCGGAACATCTTCCGAATAAGTTTCAAATTTTCTCCGACTTCGTCTGTCCTCTCGAACTCTCTCCCTCCTCTCCATCGGAGATATGTCTCTCCCTCCCTTCACTCAGAGACCTCCGCCGTCAGTTGGGTACACACTCTCTCTCTGTATCTCTTACTATCTCTCTCTCTCTCTCTCTCCACCTATTTTAATTTCTTACTTTTAGAAGGAAAATTATTCTATTTTAGTCACTTCTCTTTCATTTATTAGATTTCTAGCTAGGGTTGATACGGCACTGTCAAATTAATTGCATAGTTTGACATTGTTCATATCATGTTATTGAAAGCTGTTGATAGAATCGGTAAAAGATATGATGTGCTCGCTTTGCTTAACATAGGGGTTTTTTTTTTTTTTTATCCCTCTGTTTTCCTATTTTCAGAAAAGCTGAACCAAAGAAAAAAAAATATACATGGAGGACTATAAATTTGTTTTCCATTATACAAAAATCAAATCTTTGAATGAAACCCTGTATTTGACCAGTTCTTAATTAGTTCTAAACATCTTTGTACTTACCAGTTCTTTAGTTCTAAAATTATTCTGTTTTAAACTCAATATTGAACGTTAATCACCCTGAGAGGATGATCTAGGTGATGTGTCACGTGTCTCTAATCCATATGTGTGGGTTTGGGACGTGACAATAAACCCCATATGTGGGGATAATGGGGATATTATAAACCTCCTTATGTGGGGATAATCATTAGCACTCAATCCTTTTTTTTTGGGTAATCGGGGGTGTCCGGGCAGCTTCCCGAGGCCCGGAGGCGCTGGGTGAATACTCCACTAGCTACGCTCTCCATGACTCGAACACTAAACCTCTTAGGTAGTACATTCAAAGAAGTTTACCACTCGGCCACAAGGGTCTTGGTTAGCACTCAATCCTTATGGGGCTAATTTTGGGGTTAGTTGTTTATGTGGGAGTTGATTTTGACACTCAACCTCTCTGATGTGGGGGCTATTTTTAACACGCAATTTCATGCGGGGCTATTTTGAAAGAAATTAAATACTCCGTAGTATAAGTATCCACTTTTAAACCACAAAGGTGAACTGAAAATATATTTAACCACAAGGGCTAATATGTAGTTAACCCACTGAATAATAGAAGGTCTTCAAAAATACTTAGATCAGTTTATTCAAATTAAAAGTGGAATAAAAGATAGAATGTGAATAGGCTGAAGGGTAAAAAAACACAACTCATCAGAATAGGACAAAGGCTACATTGCCTTAGTTATAGGATAAAAAGCAGGCTTTAATGCAGAGTTGAAGCTTAGGCATTTTTTTTCTTCTTTAGGCCGAGCAATTACTAACTGTGCCTTTACTTTAAAATCTTACATCGAATAGTGGTTATGGTTATTTTGTCCAGAGATGTCGAGAACAACTATTTGATGTCATAATTTTGTTACAAGTTCTTTTATTTGCATATGTTTTTATTAACTTCTGGAAATAGTTTTGATTTCTGTCCTTTTTAAAAAAAGTTTCCCCATCTATTGTGAAATCACAGGTTTAGAAATATATGAAAGTTTCATGGCATGAGTGGAGTTGGAAAAGTAAGAAAAGTAAGTTCTCTATCCCCTATACTTGGATTCTCTTTTACAATTCATAGGTTATCAACTTTAGTATTTAGATTTTTGGCTTGAGTAGATAATTTTATACCTCGCCAAAATTTTAAATTTAGTTTGAATATCTATGGCTCACCTGGTGTTTCTGTTGATATTTTTGTGTTGCTTTGAGGGACATATTTTGAGTTTTTTTATTTGCGATGTTCCTTACATTTACTTCTCTTATAACCAAGGTACTATTGGGGAATAAATTTAAAATTATTTTTGTTTCTAATGCATTTTTCTTTAACTCTAATACATTTGTTTCTTTAGTGTATCACAACACTATTCGGTGGCTTAGGCAGATTTTGCCAGGGGAAAAGGAAGAGTATATGTTTTTACTCAAATTTAGTTTGAATATTTAAAACTATTGTGTGAATTCTTACTCGAATGGCGTGCGAGTATTAAAATGGAAATATATGTTTTCCTTGTTTGTTGGAATGGCGGATCTTTTCGAATTTGATAACATTTTTGGACTAAGAAATCGTCAAAAACCCAAGGTACATTTTTTTTTTCCTTCTCGTTTTTCTAACTTTCTGCTGGTTTTAAATCGTTAAAAACCAAAGGTACATTTTTTTTTCCTTCTCGTTTTTCCAACTTTCTGCTGGTTTTTTTTTATTTTTATTTTCTTCCCCTAGTTCAGTTTCCCCCCCCCCCCCCCCCCCCCCCCATTATTTTCATACTTCTCTACTTACATTTTTTTGCCGCTTGTTTTCTATTCATTTTCTGTTTTTCATTTTATTTTATTTACTTATTTTGCCTTTTGTACTTGATTGAGTAGAAGTAAGTGAATAGAAAACTTGGAAATTTTATAAAACCTAGATTTTGGGTGCTTTATTTTGGATTGGTAAAGATCACTTGGGGTTCTTTGATTTAAATGGTTCTTTCATTTAAACATGTTTTTTGAAGAGAATCCAAATTTTGGAGAAAGTATGTGCGTTATGAACATACAAATTTTGGAGAAAGTATGTGCGTTATGAACATACAAATTTTGGATAGATCTTATGTTTTTTGAAGAGAATCCAAGTAAAATGGTCTTTGCTTTGCTTTTGTGCTGAACTGTTTGTCTTGAGGATAGATCTTATATTTTTTTTCAAGAAAATCCCATTAAAATAGTCTTTACTTTCCTTTTGTACTGATGAACTGTTTGTCTTGAGGATAGATCTCAAGTTTTTTCTTTTGTGAAGGATGGTAGCCTCTCTTCCGTGTACTTTTTAATTATTGAAAAAAAAAATGGTGGGAATACAGACTAAAGTTTTTTTCTTTTGTAAGGACTGTTCTGAAATTGCTATTGGCCTGCTCTGAATAATGCTCATTCAAAAATGAGTGGTGCTAGAGACACACCACAAAGCACACCCCAAAGCACACCTCATGCTTTGTGTGCATGTACCTTGGGCTTCCCTAGCGGTTCCCAAAAAAATGTGGGCCCTGTGTAAAAAAGTTCCACAGCCCAAGGTACATGCATTTAAAGCATGATGTGCTTTGGGGTGTGCTTTGTGGAGTGTCCCTAGCATTATTGTTCAAAAATTGTTCATATTTTGTTCACCTTCTTTTTTTATTGGCTAATGTAGTGGGGTCTAGTATTTTATACCATTAATTAATTTTTATTTAATCATTCGTCCTATTGCATTAACCAATAGGAAAGAATGGTGAGCAAAATGTGAGCAATTTTGAGTTGATCTTGCCAAATGCAAAAGAATTTTTTTTTATTTTTTTTATTTTTATTTCTTCCGCAAGGGAGAAGGGATGGGTTAGTTGCATTGGGTTTAGAAAAAGGGGGATTTCACATGGATCTGGTTCATAAAATTTCCAATTTTTTATTATGATTATTTTTATTGTTCTTATATCGTTTGTTACCATTTTGAGTACTTTTGCTTCTACCTGCAAAGTTGATTTTTTTTCTCAAAAATAGAACAAGTGCAAGGCAAAATTAGCCTAAGCATCAAATGTATAGTTAAACTAAACCTCAATTAGTCATCAATATGGATCCCATTGAACATGTTCGGCATAGAATGCTCGAATCATAATGGATGCCACAAATTAATTCCCAAGTAAACTAACTTAATGTAAATGCAATGCAATCCTTTTACATTCAAATTAAAGTATTTACACCAAAAAGCAAAATAAAAAAGCAACATTGAAATTGATCTTGTGTTATCAATTTTTTTGGCTCCTTCATGAAGATTGAAAAAATCAAATAAAGGAAAATAGTTTGGGCATTTATACAATGTCAAATAGTTAGATTAAAAAATTTGATCTAAAAAGTGCAAATACACCACTATACTGCTAATGAGCAAAAAAATGTGCTTTGTTTTATTGATTATGCAAAATAGTTTGGAAGATGACCGAAATATATGGTAAGAAGGGTTAGAAAAATTGACCAAGTGTGAATATTAGGGGAAGATTATTTGCATTCTTACATCTGAGTAAAGACGATTTAAAAAAAAAAAAAACCCAAAATACCGTAGTACAAAACCCTAGAAGCTGGGGCTTTAGCTTCTGGTGTGTGTGTGTGTGAGAGAGAGAGAGAGAGAGAGAGAGAGAGAGAGAGATCCAAATCTCTTTCCTTTTCTAAACAGTACCAAATCTCTAAGAACACACTTTGTTGCAAATCAAATACCAAAAAGAGTAATGTTAGGTACACACACCTAAATTATCCACCTGTTGATGTGTTTTTTTTTTTTTGGCCCTAAAGGCAGTTGTATTAATAGAAATTTGGTACTAAATACCAAATTAGGAGAAATATTTGGTTATAAGACATAAGGGAAAAATATTTGGGGACAAGGATATGTTTGGTGGAAGTTGTTGGGGATAAACTCAACTACTTCTAGTGTTGACCAATATACCCCTATCATTCATTTCCAGTTAGAGAGAGAGAGAGAGAGAGAGAGAGAGGCGATCGCAGAGGTCTGATGTGGTAGTGGTGTTCTTCGGCGAGGAGATGGAAAGGTTCGTCGTGAGCGCCGAACTTCTCAACCACCCGATCTTCATCAAGCTGTTAAACAAATCGGCTCAAGAGTACTTCACATTCCCTGCCATGTCCTCGTCTTCGAACGAGTACTCGAAGCTTTGCGCGTTGGAGATGAGTCGCGTGACGTCCAAGATCTACTCAATTCGTTGTCCGAGGACTTCCTCTAGGGCACGAACACCTTCTCTCTCTCTTTCTCTCTCTCTCTCTCTCTCTCTCTCTATAGATCCTGACAGCTTGATTGGATCGTGTTTTTTTTTTTTTTTAACACATTTTTTTGAGAAATTTATCAAAAAAAGTCAGTGAAGTTACTTAACATTTTTTTCCAGATTTTGATATCAACTATGATACTTGTTTGATAGATCTCGTTGAGTAGGTTGTAAAAACATAGATTTTATGCGCAGATCGATACGAATGCTCGAATTTGTAAAAACTTTATGCAATGTTTGTTAGAACAGTTTTTTTGTGAAATTTCACAAATTTTGTGAAATTTCACAACTTTTTTTTTTTGAAAATTTTACAACTTTTTCGGTATTGGTATGAGAAAATAAATTTCAAAAACATTTTTTTTGATCATTTCATGTTGATGTGGTGGTTTGGTTGTGAAGAGATCGATCAGGTGAGGTCGTTGTGATGATCGGCAGAGGTCTGATGTGGTAGTGGTGGTTTCGTGAAATTTCACGAACTCTATGAAATTTCACAACTTTTTGTTAATAAATTTCACAACTTTTTTCATAAATTTCACAACTTTTTTCAGTGATATGATGAATTAACTTCCAGAAACTTGTTTTATGATCATTTTTATGTTGCTATGGTGGTTTGGTTGTGAAGAGATTGAGAGAGGTCTAGTGTGGCGTTGGTGGAGAACTGCAGAGGTCCGTGTGGTGGTGGTGGTGGTCGCTGGGGGTTTGGTATGGTGGAGGTGGTGGTGGTGCTCGTCGGAGGTCAGACGAGCTCAGGCGAGGTCGCCGGAGCTCAGGCGATGCCATGGTAGTGGTCGCCGGAGCTCAGGCGAGGTCGCCGGAGGTGCAGAAACTTTGACACTGTTTGTGTAGAGCAATGTTGAGAGTAGTTTTGTCAAAAGACTAAGGAGTGGACCTAATTCTAAAAACTTTTCCTAGTTATACTTAAACCACCATATTTTCTGTATTTTAGATTTATCACTAATTGCCCCTTGTATTAATTTGATATATTTTATTAATTTGCTATTTAACTAATCAAATTTTATTAATAATAAAATATGTATTAACGAAAAATAAACTAACTACGTATTCAATACTAGTAATATAATAGCAATATAACGCAAGGGCACAATTATATTTTTGATATTCAAAATCACTTTTTCAATTATGTTCACTTAGGTAATATATTCTGTCACCATAACTACTTTTACAATATATATCCCAACACTCTCAAAGTACAAAGCCAAAAAATATTGATCAAAACTGCTCATAATAGCCTTGTGTAAATTTCTTTTGCCATGAATCTACGTACACATCAGATTTTCTCAATCCACCTCGTCTAGAAATTACTCTCATTTAACTATGCAATTGTAACTTTCAAGAACAAAAGCATGTACTATGGTTACTCTTTTTGCTCTAAACTAGCTTTTTTCCTTTAAAATAGCCAATAAGTAAAGTGCTTTTCTTCTCTGAAAAATGCCGTTCGGAGGACATGCAATTAATAGTAATTTTTTTTGGTCAACAATTAGCAGAAGTTTGAACAGAGAAAATTCATTTTTTTTTCCTAATGCCTTTATAAATTGGTGTGGCCTTCGACGGACAAACACGCCAACATTTGTTTTGCTCTCTTTCCACTCTACCTGTTATTCTTTCACTTTCCCCTATCTCACCGCTCTAATCCCCTTCTCTTATATAGATGAGACAAGTGTCTCTGAAATGGTTGACAACCCAAGCTAGCTTTTACATAGACATATTGTTTCAAGTGGACCTGAACGAAGATGACTCCTCTCCACAGCTCACTGCCTCACACAGAGAAGATATGGCCAGCGAGGTTGAGGTAAACAAAGATGAATATCAACTTCAGTACAGTATACATGCATTTAAAATTGGGTGTGCAAAAAAGTGTGTAAAACTGTGTATGCATAGTAGTGCTGATTTAGTATAAAACTCAGTTCAAATTTTCAAAAAAAAATGGCAAATTTTTTCGAGATGAAATTAACCGGTAGTCTTGAGACACACATTGTTATTATAGTTATCGCTTCTTTTGCTTGCGAAGTAGCCTTTTATAATTCCGTTTTCATCGTAAGAGCTGACCATAATGCTTGTGATTTGAGAAAAAATATTACCCTGTTTATCACAATGGTATTTACATTCAAAACTGTGCGGTAGTGCTTGAGATCCAAACCCAATAAACAAGACACATGAAATGTAAATACCATTGTGATAAACAGGGTAATGTTTTTTCCCAAATCACAAGCGTTATGCTCAGCTCTCACAATGAAAACGGAATTATAAAAGGCTACTTGGTAAGCAAAAGAAACACCAACTATAGTAATAATGTGCGTCACAAGACTATCGGTTAATTTCAACTCGAATAAATTTGTCATATTTTTTTCGAAAATTTGAACTTTTTTTTTTCTTTTTCTAAATCAACACTACTATGCATACACACTTTTGCACACACCTAATTTTAAATGCATGTTCCCTGTACTGAAGTTGATGTTCATCTTTGTTTACCTCAACCTCGCTGGCCATATCTTCTCTGTGTGTGAGCTGTGGAGAGAAATCATCTTCGTTTAGGTCATGAAATAACATGTCTATGTAAAAGCTAGCTTGGGCTGTCAACCATGTATGAGACACTTGTCTCATCCATATAAGAGAAGGGGATTAGAGCAGTGAGATAGGGGAGAGTGAGAGAAAAACAGGTAGAGTGGAAAGAGAGCAAAACAAATGTTGGCTTGTTTGTCCGTCGAAGGCCACACCAATTTATAAAGGCCTTAGAAAAATAAAGGGGGGCAAAAAGGCCTAATTATTAAATGTCCCTGAAGTTTGGTCTTTGTCTTATTTTAGTTTTTATAGTTTCAATTATATTCATTTGGTCATTGAAGTTTCTAAATAAAACCAATGTGGTTCAAATGTCCAATTTTGTGGTAAAAGTTTACATAATTTACTCACATACTATACAATGTTTTGCTTTTTAAGAACAAAAATGGAACACTACCAATTAGTCATGAACAGTATCAGATTTAGACAATACAATTGAACATGGAGTGTGCTTAAAAAGTAGTACGTACCTTGCATTCTTAGTTTTACTTTTCGAATTTGTGATCACGAAGTATTCTTAAAATGGTAGCTAAGGAATCCCGTTTAGATGTACCTAACATTACTCTTTTTGGTATTTGATTTCCAGCAAATTGTGTTCTTAGAGATCAAGGGTTTGGTACTGTTTAGAAAAGGAAAGAGATTTGGAACGTACTCTCTCTCACACACACTAGAAGCTAAAGCCGCAGCTTCTAGGGTTTTGTACTTCTCTATTTGGGATTTCTTTTTTTTTTTTTGTTTAAATCGTCTTTACACAGATGTAAGAATGTAAATAATCTTCCCCTAATATTCACACTTGGTCAATCTTTCTAACACTTTTTACCATATATTTCGTTCATCTTCCAAACTATTTTGCATAATAAATCAATAAAACAAAGCACATTTTTTTAACTTATTAGCAGTATAGTGGTGTATTTGCATTTTTTAGATCACTTTTTTTAATCTAAGTATTTTGACATTGTATAAATGCCCAAACTGTTTTCCTTTATTTTTTTTTTCAATCTTTATGAAGGAGCCAAAAAATTGATAACACAAGATCAATTTCAATGTGCCTTTTTTATTTTGCTTTTTGGTGTAAATACTTTAATTTGAATATAAAAGGATTGCATTGCATTTACATTAAGTTAGTTTACTTGGGAATTAATTTGTGGCATCCACTATGATTCAAGCATTCTATGCAGAACAAGTTTAATGGGAAGTTAATTGAGGCTTAATTTAACTACGCATTTGAGGCTTAGGCAAATTTATTTATTTATTTATTACTTTTTTTTTGCGTCGTGTCCACTGGCACAAGCAATTACTAATTATTTGACAAATTATGGCATAGGCCTTTTTTGCTCTTTGATCTATTGCAATTTAATTCAGTGGCATAGTCTATTGCTTTATTTACTCCTTTTCAGACCTTGCCTTCTAGGTCTGTATTGGCCTCAGGGCAATCTTTAATAGGATTAAGTGTTTTACCCCTTTATGGTTTGATTTGATGACATTTTACCTCCGTATAGTTTAAAAGTGACTACTTAATCCTCTGTGCTTTCGGGTAAAGTGAAACATTACAGAATCTAACAAAAATTGTTAAATTAGTAAAATACCCTCAAACTACAAACTACAGAGGATGCACCTTTATTATAGTTCTTAACCTTTGAAAAAATTAATGCACATTTATTATAGTTCTTAACATTCTCTTCAGATTCGGTAACGGTTCCATTTTATCCGAAAGCATGGAGATTAAGCTGTCATTTTTAAACCACAACGGGTAAAATATCCTCAGGTCATATCATAGGAGGTAAAGTGCAATTAACCCATCTTTATATTGACTGCAATCAAAATTTACAATGTAAATATCTCCAAAAAAAAAAAAATCTTTAAAAAATACAGTGTTAAGTACATTATGTTGACATTTTCATCTCCTAATTTTGGGATAGTATAGGACTTGGATATATATACGAAAATTCTCTTAAGAGGGAGCCATCTCTTTATTAAAGAGAGGGCCTCTGTTTTGGCCGTCGGATCGTGTTTTCATTAATGACAGTATTGTCATTTTACAGTTTTTAAACACGGTCCGACGGCCAAGAGAGCGCCCTCTTTAGAGTCTGATTGTATATATATACATTTTTTTTTTTTTTTGAATTTATTTTTTTAGTGGATGGTATAGGCACTTTTCGCTCTTTGGGCCATTGTAATTTAATAATTTAGCTTATTCATTTATCTATTGCTTTTTCGATTTACCTACATCAAGACCTCGCTTGCTACTACTAGCTCTCTGTTGGCCTTGACAACCTTTATACTGCTTGCAGTCAAAATTTACAATGTAAAGTATCATTACACTTGCTTGCCAATGAACCCCAAATGGCCAAACGAGACTGTCTATATTTTTCTCTCTCTTTTCCTAAGTAATTTCTATGTAATTGTGTAAAAAGGCACAATGCAGAATCTGAACCACAAAAAGAAAAGTTCTTTTATGTTGGTTTTCTGATTCTTTCTTCTTTCATGAAAATTTCACTAGAGGCTAGAGAAGTCAGCAAGTTTGAATCTTTGATAGAGATCAGTTGGAATGAAAACAGAGAATTAAATTAACGCAGAAAATGGTTTGAATAAAGGTGTCCAGCCAGGAAAAAGAAAAATAAAAGCTAAATTTGTTTTCCACCTATTTAAATTCTATTCTTTAGCAAAAAATATATATGTATATTTAAAATCTACCAAAATGCTATTCCATCTGAAAATGTTTTAGTTATAGCCAGTACCTAGGATGTTATAGAATCACTCTTTTCCAGATTTATACAGATTTTCTCACATAATATTGCTTAATTAATGCTACTGTCTACAGTCGTAGGAAGAAGACCTATGACTTGTTTCATAGAATTTCCCTGTGTTTTCTGTGTAGTTAAGTATATAATGTTTTCAGGTTCTTAGTTTCACCCTCTGATTCTTGTGCAACAAACCCTTTTGTGCTGGATTGTTCAAGGTTTAAATCCATGTTTCGTTCCCCTTGTTTGCAGGGGTATGGCCCTAAGCTCAATAGCTCATGTACCTTCTGTTAGTTTTTTTTACAAATTTAAATTATTAGCAATAAAAAAAACAGAGGAGATTGAAATTAAAAAAAAAAAAAAACAATTTGATTCGCTGCTTTTAACTATTTAAAGATGAAGGTGGTAATAGGACTGGAAATAGTGTAAGATTTATCTTATTCATTATTAGGAAGTTCTTTGATTATATATTGATTATCAGAAGCTTTCTATATGTCAAGATTTCAAGGATTCATGATCTCCCAAAGGAACGTGTATTATAAAATACTGTTCTAAATGTACTTTGTCTAAAAATTGCATAACATGAAGAACTAAAACAACTAAAAGGAATAGAGTGATGCTATGGTTCCCAAATTCTAATTGATTGGGATTAGCAAACTCATTTCTTAAAAGTTAAAGCTAAATTCCTTTCTTGCTGAACCAAGCTAGTTCCCTTAATTAGCTTGACAAAATAATTGAAGATGGTTGAAGATGAAAGCTAGGATCAATCCTTGAAATCTTGACATATAGAAAGCTTCTGATAATCAATATATAATCAAAGAACTTCCTAGTAATGAATAAGATAGATCTTACACTATTTCCATTCCTATTACCTTCATCTTTAAATAGTTAAAGGCTAGCGAATCAATTTTTTTTTTTTTTTTTCAATCTCCTCTGTTTTTTTATTGCTAATAAATTAAATTTGTAAAAAATCTAACAGAAGGTACATGAGCTATTGAGCTTAGGGCCATACCATACCCCTGCAAACAAGGGGAACGAAACATGGATTTAACCCTTGAACAATCCAAGCACAAAAGGGTTTGTTGCACAAGAATCAGAGGGTGAAACTAAGAACCTGAAAACATTATATACTTAACTACACAGAAAACACAGGGAAATTCTATGAAACAAGTCATAGGTCTTCTTCCTACGACTGTAGACAGTAGCATTAATTAAGCAATATTATGTGGGAAAATCTGTATAAATCTGGAAAAGAGTGATTCTATAACATCCTAGGTACTGGCTATATAACTAAAACATTTTCAAATGGAATAGCATTTTTGTAGATTTTAAATATACATATATATTTTTGGCTAAAGAATAGAATTTAAATAGGTGGAAAACAAATTTAGCTTTTATTTTTCTTTTTCCTGGCTGGACACCTTTACTCAAACCATTTTCTGCGTTAATTTTATTCTCTGTTTTCTTTCCAACTGATCTCTATCAAAGATTCAAACTTGCTGACTTCTCTAGCCTCTAGTGAAATTTTCATGAAAGAATCAGAAAACCAACATAAAAGAACTTTTCTTTTTGTGGTTCAGATTCTGCATTGTACCTTTTTACACAAACATAGAAATTACTTAGGAAAAGAGAGAGAAAAATATAGACAGACTCGTTTGGCCATTTGGGGTTCATTGGCAAGCAAGTGTAATGATACTTTACATTATAAATTTTGACTGCAAGCAGTATAAAGGTTGTCAAGGCCAACAGAGAGCTAGTAGTAGCAGGCGAGTTCTTGATGTAGGTAAATCAGAAAAAGCAATAGATAAATGAATAAGCTAAATTATTACTCCCTCCGTCCCATTTTATGTGTCCATCTTTCCTTTTTGGGATGTCCCAAAATTGTTGTCCACTTTCCTAAATTAGTATATAAATTTTACTTAGTTTCCCCAACTACCCTTCCTTGCAATCAATACCAAAATAAAATAATAATTAAAAAAGTGCAATGATTATGGGCAATTGTGGAAAGTAGGTGTAGATTCTTTTTGTCCCCTTAAATAGTTGGACTCCCCAAGATGGACACATAAAATGGGACGGAGGGAGTAAATTACAATGGCCCAAAGAGCGAAAAGTGCCTATACCATCCACTAAAAAAATAAATTCAAAAAAAAAAAAAAATGTATATATATACAATCAGGCTCTAAAGGGGGCGCTCTCTTGGCCGTCGGACCGTGTTTAAAAACTGTAAAATGACAATACTGTCATTAATGAAAACACGATCCGACGGCCAAAACAGAGGCCCTCTCTTTAATAAAGAGATGGCTCCCTCTTAAGAGAATTTTCGTATATATATCCAAGTCCTATACTATCCCAAAATTAGGAGATGAAAATGTCAACATAATGTACTTAACATGGTATTTTTTAAAGATTTTTTTTTTGAGATGTTTACATTGTAAATTTTGATTGCAGTCAATATAAAGATGGGTTAATTGCACTTTACCTCCTATGGTTTGACCTTAGGATATTTTACCCGTTGTGGTTTAAAAATGACAGCTTAATCTCCATGCTTTCGGATAAAATGGAACCGTTACCGAATCTGAAGAGAATGTCAAGAACTATAATAAATGTGCATTAAATTTTTCAAAGGTTAAGAACTATAATAAAGGTGCATCCTCTGTAGTTTGAGGGTATTTTACTAATTTAACAATTTTTGTTAAATTCTGTAATTGTTTCACTTTACCCGAAAGCACAGAGGATTAAGTAGTCACTTTTAAACTATGCGGAGGTAAATGTCATCAAATCAAACCATAAATGGGTAAAACACTTAATCCTATTAAAGATTGCCCTGAGGCCAATACAGACCTAGAAGGCAAGGTCTGAAAAGGAGTAAATAAAGCAATATACTATGCCACTGAATTAAATTGCAATAGCCCAAAGAGCAAAAAAGGCCTATGCCATAATTTGTCAAATAATTAGTAATTGCTTGTGCCCGTGGACACGATGCAAAAAATAAATAAATAATAAATAAATAAATAAATTTGCCTAAGCCTCAAATGCGTAGTTAAATCAAGCCTCAATTAACTTCCCATTAAACTTGTTCTGCATAGAATGCTTGAATCATAGTGGATGCCACAAATTAATTCCCAAGTAAACTAACTTAATGTAAATGCAATGCAATCCTTTTACATTCAAATTAAAGTATTTATACCAAAAAGCAAAATAAAAAAGGCACATTGAAATTGATCTTGTGTTATCAATTTTTTGGCTCCTTCATGAAGACTGAAAAAATAAAATAAAGGAAAACAGTTTGGGCATTTATACAATGTCAAATACTTAGATTAAAAAAATTGATCTAAAAAATGCAAATACACCACTATACTGCTAATAAGTTAAAAAATGTGCTTTGTTTTATTGATTTATATGCAAAATAGTTTGGAAGATGAACGAAATATATGGTAAAAAGTGTTAGAAAGATTGACCAAGTGTGAATATTAGGGGAAGATTATTTACATTCTTACATCTGTGTAAAGAAGATTAAAAAAAAAAAAAAAAGAAATCCCAAAATAGGGAAGTACAAAACCCTAGAAGCTGCGGCTTTAGCTTCTAGTGTGTGAGAGAGAGAGAGTACGTTCCAAATCTCTTTCCTTTTCTAAACAGTACCAAACCCTTGATCTCTAAGAACACAATTTGCTGGAAATCAAATACCAAAAAGAGTAATGTTAGGTACATCTAAACGGGATTCCCTAGCTACCATTTTAAGAATACTTCGTGATCACAAATTCGAAAAGTAAAACTAAGAATGCAAGGTACGTACTACTTTTTAAGCACACTCCATGTTCAATTGTATTGTCTAAATCTGATACTGTTCATGACTAATTGGTAGTGTTCCATTTTTGTTTTAAAAAGCAAAACATTGTATAGTATGTGAGTAAATTATGTAAACTTTTCCCACAAAATTGGACATTTGAACCACATTGGTTTTATTTAGAAACTTCAATGACCAAATTAATATAATTGAAACTATAAAAACTAAAATAAGACAAAGACCAAACTTCAGGGACATATTTAATAATTAGGCCTTTTTGCCCCCTTTATTTTTCTAAGGCCTTTATAAATTGGTGTGGCCTTCGACGGACAAACAAGCCAACATTTGTTTTGCTCTCTTTCCACTCTACCTGTTTTTCTCTCACTTTCCCCTATCTCACTGTTCTAATCCCCTTCTCTCATATGGATGAGAAAAGTGTCTCATACATGGTTGACAGCCCAAGCTAACTTTTACATAGACATTCAAGACCTGAACGAAGATGATTTCTCTCCACAACTCACACACAGAGAAGATATGGCCAGCGAGGTTGAGGTAAACAAAGATGAACATCAACTTTAGTACAGGGTACATGCATTTAAAATTGGGTGTGTGCAAAAGTGTGTGTAAAAGTGTGTATGCATAGTAGTGTTGATTTAGAAAAAGAAAAAAAAAAGTTCAAATTTTCGAAAAAAAATATGACAAATTTGTTCGAGTTAAAATTAACCGGTAGTCTTGAGACGCACATTATTACTATAGTTGGTGTTTCTTTTGCTTACCAAGTAGCCTTTTATAATTCCGTTTTCATTGTGAGAACTGACCATAATGCTTGTGATTTAGGAAAAAACATTACCTTGTTTATCACAATGGTATTTACATTATGTGCCTTGTTTATTGGGTTTGGATCTCAAGCACTACCGCACAGTTTTGAATGTAAATACCATTGTGATAAACAGGGTAATGTTTTTTTTCAAATCACAAGGATTATGGTCAGCTCTTATGATGAAAACGGAATTATAAAAGGCTACTTGGCAAGCAAAAGAAGCGATAACTATAATAATAATGTGCGTCTCAAAACTACCGGTAAATTTCATCTCGAACAAATTTGTCATTTTTTTTTCGAAAATTTGAACTTTTTTTTTTTCTAAATGAACACTACTATGCATACATACTTTTGCACACCCAATTTTAAATGTATGTACCCTGTACTGAAGTTAATGTTCATCTCCATGGATGATAGATATGTTGCCGCAACTCTCCGCTCGGGTGGGACGGGCTGCAAGGATGACCACACTCGTGTTATTTCTCAGCACAGTCCAAGCGAGAACTTCCAAATGGAAGCATCTTAAAGGAAGAATCTATTGGAAGTTTTACATATCAAGAAACTTCTATTCACTCTTTGACTGACAGCCTTCAGTAAGAATAAGATATATATTTCTAAAAAAAAATTCTAAAAGATTTTTAAAATTTATTTATCATTTGTAGGTGTTGTATTTTTTTTTTCTTTTACTGGATAAGTTTTAGTTCTCTGTTTTAAATTAATCTCTCTTTTTCTTTTTCTTTTTTAACTTCTTTGAAATTATTGGTTCAATAACCTAGAATAATTAGTTTGTACCACGAGCATTGATGTAGCAATGTGGTACAAGTTTGTTACCAAACAAGAGTATGTGATAAAACTTTTGGCCATTGGAGGAGGAAAAAGTACAAGTTCATATACCATTCATCCAGTGGTGAACTCAGGAATGTGCATTTGGGGGCCAAGTTTATTGTCTTGGGTCCACTAAAAAATTGATTTTCTCTGTGGCTCGGGGGCAGCAGCCTCCCCAAGGAAAAGAATTTTGGGTATAAATATTTTTATGTAAAATTTTTTATATCAAAAAAATTGCTTTTTTATCTGTTAGATTTTTTTGTCATTTTGAGAGTTAAGAGATTTTGCGCTAGCATTTCTTATATTGTATAAATGCTTTTAATCTTCCTGTCTCCCGACTCTTTTATAATTACGCCCCAACTTGCATATTATCACTTTTTTATTCAATAATAAGTGATGATCATTGATTTTGTAAAGGTAGTGTTGATATTAAAACAATTTGGGTTAGACTAAACTTAGAGTTGGAAAGAAAAGTTGTTTGGCCAAATATTTTAGATGTGATTGATCACATGCGGCAAATTTATTTCGACTTAATTAAAAACTACAACAAATCAACTCATTTGGGACAAAAAAATTCGTCTCTAAAAATTAAAATTTGGTCGCAAAAGTTTATTTAGGACAACTTTTTTTGATCCCTAATTCGTCCCTACAACCTCGACGCCAAAAGTTTTTTGGGACGAAAATCTTATTCGTTCCCAATGTTGCAAAATTGGGGACGAAATCTTGTTTTTGTCCCAAAATGTCACCCTTTTGCGACGGTTAATATATCCGGCCCCAAAACTCCAAATTTTGTCCCCATATACTAGCCTCGTCCCCAATAATGAACTTTTGAAGACAATTTTTTCTCTAAAAATTAAACTAGCTACCAACATTTTTGTCCTGAAATAGTACTAATTGAGACGAATGTTTTGTCCCTAAATGTTGTACAATCAGCTATGAAATTTTCGTCTCGGAATACTTTCATCGCACTGGTATCATAAAAAAATAAAATAAAATAAAATAAATAAATAAATAAATTCATCACTGATTATACAATGTTTTTTGTTATTCTCAAGCAGCAGCCAAAAATTTTGGCATTTGTATTTTTTTATGGGTGATGCTAATGCCAAAGCACAATGTGCTAATGCCAAAGCACAAAGTGTCACTAAAAGCTTTAGTAACACTTATCTAAGTGTTACTAAAGCTTTTAGTGACACTTTGTGCTTTGGCATTAGCACATTGTGCTTTGGCATTAGCACTAGCCTATTTTAATCCTGTTGCACATGCTAATGCTAAAATATACTTTGTAAACCACCAGATATTGCAACATAAACATACAAGATTTGATCACCAACAAACCATCCAAAAATTGCAAAATAAACATGTACATTAACAAAGAATATTTTTCTTTACAAACACTAAACAAAAAATATCCATAATATTCAATCTAGTTTATACATTTGTGTTGCATTCTCCAAGTGTATAATGTTAAATTTGAACTACTAAAATCTTCACATAATTTGTCGAAGATGAGAAGGTGTCATTCAGCACAACTAATCCGTCTGCAAAAACTATACTTCGAATTATCTTCTTGTCAAAAATGAAGAATAGAATATAAGATACAATATATAATAAGTTGTACACACAGAAGTTTGAAAAATTCAAACAGCACAGAGTACATGCATTTAAAACAATGATGTGGTTTGGGGGTGTGGTTTCATGGTGTGGGCCTAGCATTGTTGATAATAAAAATTATCTGAACGTATAAACATTACCATTTTGTCCATGTAGACCCAATTGTATCTCTTCCACCTATAGGCATATATGGAGCACAAATTAACAGGTAAAGAGTGGTAAAAACGTTTACATGCCTAGTATGAGCCATGAGGTAAACAAGTTGATCACGGTGACAGAGATGAACGTGTATTATAAAATACTATTCTAAATGTACTTGTCCAAAAATTGCATAACATGAAGAGCTAAAACAACTAAAAGGAATTAATAGAGTGATGCTATGGTTCCCAAATACTAAGGCCCCGTTTGATAACCATTTTATTTTTTTGTTTTCATTTTTTAGTTTTTGTATTATAAATTTTTGTGTTCATTTTAAAAAAAAGAAAATAAAAAATGTGTTTGGTAACTTTGTTTTGTTTTTTAAAAAGAGAGAACAAAAACAAAAAAATGTGTTTGGTAAATTATATTTTTGTGTTAAAATTTTATAACTACTTAGTAAAATGACTATTTGACCCTTAAAACTTCAAAATGACATGACTTGGTAAAAAAAATTAGAATTTAATGTCGTCAAAGTCTATAAACTCATATTATTATAAAAACCATTTTAGCTTTAACTTTTTTTGGAAGCTACTAATTTTTGTTTTCATTTTTGGTCCCTTTTTTGAAATTGATTTTGAAAAAAAAATATAAAATTAAGTTTACCAAACGCTTTTTTTATTGCCATTTTCAAAAAAATGAAAACAAAAACAAAAAAAACCAAAACGAAATGCTTATCAAACAGACCCTAATTGATTGGGATTAGCAAACTCATTTCTTAAAAGTTAAAGCTAAATTCCTTTCTTGCTGAACCAAGCTAGTTCCCTTAGCTTGACAAAATAATTGAAGAAGATGGTTGAAGATGAAAGCTAGGAAGTTTATCGCTGGATAAAATCTTTTCTTATCAATCCTTGAAATCTTGACATATAGAAAGCTTCTGATAATCAATATATAATTATAGAACTTCCTAATAATGAATAAGATAGATCTTACACTATTTCCAGTCCTATTACTACCTTCAACTTTAAATAGTTATAAAGCGAATCATTTTTTTTTTTAAAATTTAATTTCAATCTCCTCTGTTTTTTTAATTGCTACTCCCTCCGTCCCATTTTGTGAGTCATGTATTCCATTTTGGGATGTCCCAAAATTAGTGTCCACTTTCCTAATTTGACACATAATTTTTACTTACTTTCCAAAACTACCATTCATTGAAATCTACACCAAGAAAAAACTAAAAAAATTACTGTAATGATTAGGGGCAATCGTGGAAAATAGATGTAGATTCTTCTTGTCCCCTTAATAAATTGAGTTCCCAACTCACAAAATGGGACAGATGGAGTAATAATTTAAATTTGTATAAAACTAACAGAAGGTACATCAGCTATTGAGCTTAGGGCCTTACCCTGCAAACAAGGGGAACGAAACATGGATTTAACCCTTGAACAATCCAGCACAAAAGAGTTTGTTGCACAAGAATCAGAGGGTGAAACTAAGAACCAAAACATTATATACTTAACTACACAGAAAACACAGGGAAATTCTATGAAACAAGTCATAGGTCTTCTTCCTATGACTGTAGACAGTAGCATTAATTAAGCAATATTATGTGGGGAAATCTGTATAAATCTGGAAAATAGTGATTCTATAACATCCTAGGTACTGGCTATAACTAAAACATTTTCAAATGGAATAGCAAAACAAACTGAATCATCATGATGAAGAGTACCCCCAAATACTCTTTTGTATGTAATAATTCATATAAAATGCACATAGTAGAGAGAGAAACATGGATATCAAAGAGGGAATAGTTTGCTTCCATAAAGAATTCATTTTTCACTCTATACAAGTGCTACATAAACACATATGGAAGAGATTATGGAAGAGATTATACGTAAAGCAAGCCTCCCTATCAGCTTTTTCGGCTCTCTGGTACTGCAGCTAATGTTTATTTAAATGAGGAGCATGCTAGTCCTGCTACTTGTTGGGTCTTGGGCGGTCGGTCCTACCAAGGATAGTGTGACTGAAACCAATTTCGTTCCCCAAGGTGATAAAGGTGATAATGTTGGGGCCATTACCATACAAGGGTCCATTTTTGTGACTACTGAGTTACAAGGGTCTCTTATTATAACTCAAGAGTTACAAGGGTCCACTACTATATCTAATCCTCCCTTTGAGGGGCACATAGCATCTTTTGGTAATAGCTCTTTTAAGACCCATGTGGTGCCAAATGCTAATTCCACGCAATATGAAGATGAGCTGGCAAGTGATGCGCATGCCCCTGGTCACCATTCGGTTGTGGGCCCAGTGGATGACTTTAATGCCCAATCTATGGGTTTTGCACAGTCTGGTGCTACCCAGAAGGAAAATTTTGAGCCAACGCATTTTCCTTTTGCCCCTTCTTCCCCTTGCACAGAATCAGTGAATAAGGCTAAGTGGGCTGACTTATTTAAGCCTAAATCACATGATTTTAATTTGACCCATTTTGATGTCAGTTCTTGTAGGCAAAATCATAGGCTGAGAGTTCCCCCTGCTGTAATTGATCCAGGATGCCAAGAGTGGAATAACACGCTTGTTGGTTTTTTTTAGATCGCAGGCTACCTTACTCTCTTGTTCATAAAACAACTACTAAGCTCTGGGAGAATGTCGGCCTCATTGACATTCTTGCTACAGACCAAGGCACATTTTTTTTCAAGTTTAGCACTACTTTTGCCTTGGATGCAATTTTGGAGGGAGGTCCTTGCAGTGTTGCAGGTAAACCCCTCATTCTACAGAAATGGGAGCTGCATTTTTTTATCGACAAAGACAAAGTCTCTAAAGTTCCTGTGTGGGTACACTTCTTTAATGTTCCGCTTGAATATTGGACCCCCGATGGAATTAGTTACATTGCCAGCATGATTGGGAGACCTCTTCGTGTTGACAAGATGACACCCTCTCGTCGAAGAATCACTTATTGTCACGTCTCGGAGTAGCCAAAAATAGGGAAAATTTAAAATTTCCTTTCTGGACCCATAGGGAATGACGAGTTACATTAACTGATTGCCATTTCTACATTCTACACATAGTAACTGTCACAGCCCGGTCCCACAATAGCGGCACCGGAACCCGTGGCACGCCACCGAGGCTAAACCAATTCATTAACGTTCCCAAAATTAGGTTTGAAGAACACACGCAGCGGAAAACAAAAACACATTTTCAAAACTAGTGGTCCAGTCGACTGGGCTTGGACCTCAGTCGACTGAAGAAAGCAGAGAGTTTTCAAAAAGGTGTAACAAACCATCCAGTCGACTGAGACTGGGACCCCAGTCTCAGTCGACTGGAACTCCAACTTTCAGTCGACTGAATTCCCCCTTCGGTCGACTGAAGCAGGCAGAACCAAAATGAACACAAAACCTACAGAGGTCCAGTCGATTGAGGCAGGGCCCAGTCGACTGCTTTTGCCATATTAAAAAGCAGTAGCTAGCAGGCACAAGGGTCCAGTCGACTGAACATTGGACCAGTCGACTGCTCCCCTGACAGCAGCCTAATCTGCAGAAAAACAAGTTTCAAAAGCTTTTCAAAAATAACCTAGTGTTAACCACACACTCCAACCTCACATCAAAGTAATCCTAGCTGTATTAAAACATTACCAAAGTATAATTACAACACGTAACTAACTATTACCATGCTTTAGGTCCATTCTAACATACTAAGTTAAACACAAGTTCAAACATTCAAATCCTTATTACAACATTTCTATTGTCCCAAAACTACAAGATTAACGTTCAAGTTGCCTTCTAAAAGAACTCCCATCCCACGTGCTCACTTCTGCGATTCCTCGCCAACATTTACACCTGAAATGGTTATTTGAATAACCACAGATATTCGATTTGTTTAAGCTAACGCTTAGTGAATAAAACAACATATGCACATGAATGATAAACATGTCCGCATTCAAATCTCTACATTTCATACTAGTCGCGAGAGACTCACGTGCCTGTCTATACTCCCAATCCGCGACTCCTCGCCAATAAGTCCACGTGAAAGGGTAAGACCCACGATTCTTCTCTTCAATCGTGCGACCTTAATGCCTATATCGGCTCCACAAAATGGCACGGTGACCACGTGCTCCTTCTGACCCAAATAAGCAACTTAACATGCTCGAATACACATCACCATGCTCGCGGTAATCAAAACATTTCATCGTGCTATTAGGCCTACTTATCAATATAAATGCCCAATATGAACTACACAAGATATCTCTAAGTATTAATACATGCTATTCAAACATAACATGAATACATGTCAAGAAACCTTTCCAAAAACATAGTTGAATCACTCACCTCTGATTTACGCTCTTAAACTTCGATTCAAAGAAAATCCGTGTACAAAGAACGTGTAGAAGTCCGTCTAGTACAATTCCTATGGATCAATATTCCATTTATCAACTTTTATGAAAAATTCTAGAAAACAACTTTTTCCGAAAACTTAGCCAAACAAGTCCTAACATATATCAAAACGAAGTTCCTACCTCGAGGAGCTCGAATATGAAATCTGGGAGAAAACAAACTGACGGAAGGTTGTCATTTAGCGTCACAAAGCTCTAAGCTCCAAAATCTCCCTATGGCCCCCTTTTTGGAATTTAGGGTAAGAACTTAGAAAATATCTCAACCATCTCTATCTATATATAGGCAAAACTCTCGAGAATTACGTTTACCTCCCCATGAATTTTCCAAACTCCTAATCAGTCTCTGAAACTTTCTACACAGCTAATTCATAGCTTTATAAGTGAAACTTCAAAATTATAAAAGTTTTTGACTAAGTTTCGTTTGGTCGCTAAAACGCGAATTTCTACATGACGTTTCCGAAGTTGCTAATTAGCCTACCAAATTAATAGTGTGTTCATTCGTCATCACCAGGATACTAAAACTAACAACATATATGAATTCTAAAACAGAAAATAATACAGATATTGAAATACACAGGTAAACATTTATTTTCAGGTAAACATTTAAAATGTTCCACAGTGACCGTCTCATACTCGGAGAGACTTCACAAACAATAAATCCTCAATCACAACAGTTTCAAAAGTAATACAGACACCCAAATCAACTCGTGAGTCAAAACTCACTCAACCATGTGTCATAAGACACGCCACATCACATTATCATGCTTGACAATGAAATGCAAAAGCAATAACATAATTTACGGGTGTTATAGTAACAGAGTAAGCGGAAGCATAAAAATACCTATTGGTATTCTTCAATAGATCTCAAATGTCGGGATCTAGTTATTACATCATGAGTCTAAATAAAAGATCTATAAGGCAGTCTAGGGCGATCTATATACAATACAAATCTAAAGCATTACCTCGGATAGAAGATAATAAAGCAAGTTAAGTAATTCTAAATAAGACTATATCGAAGTCTTTCGCTTCAACTTGTACATCTGCCACGTCCCTTTGGGTAGACCTCGTCTTGAGAGTCGTCACTTGTGAAATCTAGACGTGATATGTCTAGGGCAGGAAGGAGAGCCGTTAGCTTTTGAAGCTAAGTGAGTTAACCTAACCGATCACTCCTAATACAAACAATAATATACAAGCACAACAGATACCTCGAACTTGAATATTTGATAAGCATTCTCTCAATACGTATGATTTATGACATGATAATGTGAATGAGATACGACATGATGCATCATCGATATATT
This sequence comes from Hydrangea macrophylla, assembly GCA_033977485.1. Taxonomy (NCBI): domain Eukaryota; kingdom Viridiplantae; phylum Streptophyta; class Magnoliopsida; order Cornales; family Hydrangeaceae; genus Hydrangea; species Hydrangea macrophylla. The sequence continues at coordinate 51,087,581 of CM066987.1, forward strand.
CGACTTTACTCGACCACAGACACCACAACTGACTCATGTGACTTGTTACATTACCAGTGTAACGCGTTAGCTCAGAGTAGAATGATTACGTTGCTATCGTCGCCTAGCAGGGCCCTATAGCAGTTTTGGTTTTAAAAAGAGTGTAATCATTGGACTCTTAGGTCCTCGTGACCTTGCTTAGAGAATAGAATAGTTACAGCGCTATCGTCGCCTAGCAGGGCCCTATAGTATTTGAAAGATAACTATTGTATTCTGATGGATACTTTGCTATCGTCGCCTAGCAGGGCCCTATAGCGTATCAACCATCAATTCATACATAACTTCAAAGATTTCAATGGAAACTCTGGCTATCGTCGTCTAGCAGGGCCCTATAACAGTTTCATTGTTGTTCCCATTTACTTGACTGTACCACTCGGGCCTCCGTTGTCCATTTAATGTATATATTGATATGACTGGGTTAGTCCCCGTGACTAACCATGCAGACGTCAACATTGACATCAAGACTCGACTATGTTCATATGAATGTTCGTATGATTCTATAAACGAGAAATCATGATAAACAAGAATATCAACGAATATTAATTAAGCATGGAGTATAGTTAACTAACATTCATTCATTATATAAGAAACAATCTCAACATTTACATAAATCGTACTTATCAGCTTCGTCCACGCAGGACGTACTGGGTATACATATAATTCACAAGAATAATTCTATAATATACCAAGTGAGTTAGGACGACTCACCTTGATGCGGGCGCATAACAGTAAGTGTAGCGGTTCCTACAAGGTATAAAATTACGTAGAACATTGATTAATAAGCATACTAAAATCAGGGGAATAATGGTAATTGTGTCGGATGGGTTCCTAAACCTCAACATGATGATCTAGGCATCATTCTGAGTCCAACGCCATTGACTAGACTCAAATCGGAGTTCGTCGCATAAAATGCTGGGTTTTCTATACCAGTTTGTGTCCTAAAGATAGGCTGTATTTTTGACCATGTCGAAAAGACACCAAACCGTAAGGGGATGTTCTAGACATTATTCTAAAACTCTGGGAACTGACCGCGTATTTTTCTGAGCTATGATTTATTTATTATGAATTATCGAAGCTCTAATCGTCTAATAATAGACTGCGGGGTCCCTTAATTATAAAATATATTTTAGGGAGATAATTGACCCTTACAAATATTTTTATTAAATACTAGGCCTTAAAATAGGCTAGGGTATTTATCTCATAATTTTCGAAGTTCATTTGGTATTTTAAATAATTAAAATATAACCAAACGGACACTTTAAAAGAAATTAATAATTATTAAAAATACAAAAGTTAAGTTTTATACATAATAATTAATAATGTAAAGGTACTAGGCCCTAGGAAAATTTTTATAAAATTTTCCTATATTTAAAAGTGGTCATTAGGTATTCATTGCCTAATTATTTTAATTTAAAATATTTACTTATTATTTATTTAAACTAATAAATAATAAGTATATCATATAATAATAATTCATAATTTCATAATATAAGGATATTACCAAAAATAATACTACAATTTATTAAAATATAATTTATAGTATTATTTGATGATGCCGAAAATTGGTGAGAGCAACTTGAGAAAAAAAGTAAGATCACAGAGGATTTGTATGTGGTTCGGCCCCGTTAATGAGGTGACCTACGTCCACGGTTGCGTCTGTGCGCTTCACTAGCAGATCACCGACGGGCCTGGTGAGCTAACAAGATGGGTAGCACTACCAGTAATACCGGCCGGGTATATGCGTGTATAATAATGAGTTCTCTAGTTTTCTCTTATGCGCTTAGAGAATTAACCTTCGGATCCCTTCGAGAGGGCTGGTGGGCTCTTTTATAGATGCAAGAGTCCACCTTTACATGGTAAGTTTATTAGATTGGGAAGCCCAACCTAATCACAATAGATTTGCACAATATTTGGTGAGTTTCCTAATCAGTTAAGGAAACCACTGATTCTTCCTTAATAGAGTTGCAGCCGTACAAGGAAACTGCAGGAAGCGTGACTGATGCCGTGATCCTTGGGCCTCACCACGACCGCCCGAGTATCCCAATCAGCAACAGCAGGTCACCCCGGGAGTTCGGGTTCCATGCCTCAAATCCGGCTTCCCCGGGCGATTGGCTGGACACGTGGCGGTTGAACAATTACAAAATATTTCTGGACATATCAGCTGCCCCCCATTTTCAAAGTTGAGATGATGCTTCGTCAGATGAAGTTTGGAAATTAAGAATGTCTTTCTGTCACCGACCGGGAAAGGACCAGGACCCCTGCCGAAACGAGGCCGACTTGGAATGACCCGGCGACAAATCGACCGAGCGGTAATCCTACAGGCCCGGGATCCCCAATGCCATGTGCATGCTGGTTATAGGTATAGTTCGGACTCAAAGCAACCAGCCCAAGAAGTAACCGAATCGTCCAGCTGGCAGCTAAACCATCACGTCGCGCATTTAATGTTCACGCTTTCTGAGGCGACGCCCCACGTGCCCGAAACGACAGTTTCGGCGGGAGAGTATGTGAGCCATCCGATCAAACTGGATCCCCACCGTTCGCGCTACTTATATAAGGAGCACCCATTTAACCTTGCTTCTTCACTACGCAGCATCAACTGAGTCGCCTGAGCAAACACTCCGAGCCCCCCTTTTTCTCCACTTTCTTTGTTTTTCTCAAACTCTTATCTACATCAAATGGCTTTACACATTGACCTGACTTCAGACGAAGGACTCAGAGCATTCCGAGAGGATTGCCAAGTCCCAGACGACGTAGTGGTCCGCCCTTACATTGAGGGGGAGGAAATAGCCTTTCCCTTCGTACTCATTAGCAGCTATTTGCTGCTCATCGTTGGATTGCGCTTCCCCCTGCTGGTCTCCTTTTGCGACTTGCTCGAGGGGCTGCGTATTCCACTCCACAAGTGCCGCCCAAACGTTGCCCGCCTCCTATGGGGAGTATCAGCGCTGAACAAGCGATTGGGATTGCTCCTCCGGCCGGCTGACGTCGCGAGGTGCTACATATTGGGCATCGATAACGGAGGCCCCTACTTCCGCCCCAAGACCGAGGGTAAGGATCTTGTCCGAGGCCTGGACTTCCCGAACAAGAACTGGCAGCGGTACCCTTGGGTTGTGGTTGCCGGCAACTGGCTGGAGGATGCCGGCCTCTGCCCCCCTGCAGCTTATAATCCTGATCACTGCAAGCAAGCATTCGCCGCCCTCCGCGGAGTTGTCCCTACTGCGGATGACACGGAGGCGTTCGACCAAGCCATTGAGGCCGGTATGTCGTTCTCTTATTTGGAAGGGAGACCTGCGGAGAACGCGGTTGCCGGACCTTCTTCTGCTGCTCCTGCCACTGCGGCTTCTGGGTCGCGCCGCTATACCCAGTCCATGGCAACCGGGGCGCGCCCCGCCGGCAGGACGGGCCCGTCTGAGGGGCCGGTCACCTTGTCCACCAGCAGCGATTCCACCTCTTCTGAGGACGCAAGTCCCCCACCGGGCACCTCCAAGAAAGGCAAGGAAAAAGAGGTGGAGGAAGAATCTCAGCCCCCACTGAAAAGGAGCCGGCCAGAGATGTCCGCCGGTTTTCGTCTGCCCAGATCATGGTCGGACCTCTCTCTTGCAAACATGGAAAGCCGTTTGCAGGGGGTGGAGAAGATAGGCGACGAGCTGCAGATGGATTCCGCCCTGCGGGGGGTGGACGTCCATGCCCTGGAGCTGGCTGTAGAGGGGCTGACGGCGAGGGTGGCTGCCTTGGAAGAGGAGGTCAAGGCTCTGAAGGGCCAAGGACCTTGAAGGCGTGTTTTTTTTACCGGGAAGGCTATTACAATTGCCCCCGGCTTCTGTATAGCTCACTCTTACAGCAATAAAAAGGTCTTTGAGGCCAACTTTTCCCTTCATTATGCCCTTCAAGCCGTACATCGATTCTGTATGACTCTGCGCGGTTAATACCCGACCGGCTCGCAAATGCGCCCGGGCTATGATTGCTCGGGCCGGGACCGCTGCTATCCCACGCCAACCAGTCATTGGTTAGGTTAGATCCTAACAAGTGGAGACGTGGTCGTAACCGAACCGTTTGCAAACTCACGGAACCGTCTTTTCGCGTATTTAATGCGCGCGCCTTTTGAGGCGACTCCTCACGTGACCGAAACGACGGTTTGGGCGGGAAATCTTCCGGACCGCTGGATCTGTTCTGATCTGGGCCGTTCAGGGTCTTTATATAAGGAGCACTCGCCCCACCTCCTGCGCACCTTCCTGATCCTCTTCTTTCTGATCTTTCTTCCCTCTTTCCCCATTCCTTCCTCATTTCGAAGCAAGGCTGGAGAGAACGAACCTTGTGAGGTTTGAGCGGGAGTGGGATTTCTTCCTTCTTAGATTCGGTGCGTTTTTCGAGTCCGGTGGAACCCTAACTCACCTGAACCGAGCGGGTGTTTCTCACGCTATTCTGAGAGAGTGTTACCTGGTGCTGAGGAGCATCTACTCATTACCATTTAGGTTAGTAACTCTGCCCCCCCTGTATATCAGGTTTGGGGTTTCCGATCCCTTCGCTAGTCGTCGTTTGCGTCAGTTCCTTCCCGCCGGAGGGCCAGAGATGGAACACTCCGGCTTTAATTCAGCGTCGAGATCGGAGAGTGAGCAGTATCGGTCAGGGTCCCCCGGCGCCAGCCTAGGCCAGCTCCCTGAGTCCCTGTCCGACCACCAAAGTGGGGCCAGGATCCCCATTCGTCTGTCTAGTAGTGAGCCTTCTGAGGAGGCCCCCGTCGCCTCCGTTTCGAGGGGATTGGGCGACGAGTTGCCTGAGGGGACCGACCGCATGGTCTTCGCTTGTGAGTCCACTTCTTTTGTTCTGCGCTCTGGAGACCTTCTCCGGATCAGGGAGAGATACTCCCTCCCTGATGGTTGCGCCCTAGCCGTAAATACCGGCGGCGCGCATCTATATCAGTCGGGGTTCGTCACCCTGTTTGAGGACGCTATGATGGCGGGCCTCCGACTTCCGCTTCACCCTGCGGCTCGGGACATGTTGATCTTTCTCGACATCGCTCCCGGTCAGTTGGCCCCCAACGGGTGAAGGTTCTTGATGGGGTGTATATCACTGTGGCCCCAAGCGTTCGGGTATGAGCTTACCCTACAGGAGTTCCTCTGGGCCCACCGACCAATCCCCGTGCATAATGAATCGAGGTTTTTCTCGTTTTCTGCCCGTCCGGGCAGGAAAATCATTGACAAATGCCCCAGCAATAATAAAGGGTGGAAGGGCAAATTTTTCCAGGTGTCTACCCTTCGTCTCTGTGACATGGCTCCGGGGATCCAGCTGAGGACATCCTGGGCCAGGGAGTTGAGGGGTAAGACCGCCCTTCCGAACTCGTCTGCTACTTTGGCCTGTTCGGAACATAGTGGATTATTGATTATTTTTCTTTCTTGTTTACAGCGGGCTCAACTAAACCCCCAAAAATTCCTGAGGTGTGCCAGGCTAGGATCCTGAAGCTAGCAAGGCTGCCTACCAGCGTCTGGAACGTGTTGTCCCGGACGGGAGAGTTTATCGTCACCTATTCCCCTGAGCCGCCCGTTCCGGCCCCCAGCTTCACGCCCATCATCCCTGGTGAGTATTATGCGTTAAACATGTACTTGCACTATCTCTGCCTCTTGCACCTCTGACCGCGCGATCTTTGTTTCTGCAGAAATGGCCCCCAAACGTAATTTGGACCAGCTGCGGGAGAGACAGGCTGCCGCCGCCGCCACTACTGCCGCTCGGGTGGCAATCGCCCAAGGAAAAAGACCGGCCGCCGAGGCTTCAGGCGGCGAGCGCCCGCTCAGGCGCATTCGCCACGGGACGACTACCCGTCCAAGTCCCGTAGGGACATCGGCTCCCCCCAGGCCAGCTGTTGAAGAGCCCGTGCCCAGGGCTGACGTTCCGTCGGGTCTGCCCCCGGGCGGGCATGACGAGGCCCGGGAGAGGCTAAAGCCCTGCCTTGCACCAAACCAGGTGACAGCATGTGCCGAGCTATCCCCCCAAGGGATCCAAGGATGGCTATATAGCATTTCCCACCTGGTGAGTGTTCTGCTTTCCTTTAAACGTGGGCTTGCCCCATACTTATTACTCGTTTAACCGATTTGCACTCTCCTGCCGTAGGTTGGCTGCATAGCCGCGGGGTCTGAATCCGTCCATTCTTCCCTGGCCGAGAAGGTGAGCGCCGCTGAATCCGCCCTTTCGAAGGAGCGGAAAGAGCTACACGTAGCGAAAGCTGCCCTGGCTGTGGAGACAAACAAGACGAAGTCGCTGGCCTTGAGCTTAGGGGCGGCTCAGGCGGACCTTGCAGCAGCTTTGGTCGAATTGGAAGCTTCCCGGGCCCTCATTGCAGCAGCCGAAGCCCAGGCTAAGGCGGTGACCGAGACACCTTCCGCAGCAGCCTTGGAGGGAGCTTTCGACGATGGCTTCTTCCAAGGTTATGATGATCTGAAACGGCGGGTGGCCCGGGATCACCCCGAATGGGTCCTTTCGGCCTACGAGGGGCTTGACTCGGACTACTGGGACCTTGGTGATGACCCTATAGCCGGTGAAGTTCCTGCTGCTGGCGAGGGTCTGACGGTCGCTGGAGATCCTACGGTCATCGCTGAGGCCACTGAGCTCGCCCCGGAGGGGGTTTTAGTGGAGGAAGGGCTTGCCGCTGCCGGGGAGCAGACCGGGGAGACCGATAATGTGGTCAATATGGAAGACTGACTCCCCAGTCCCTCCTTCCTGCTGTTCGCTTTCAGCGCTTGTAGTAGTAGTTTTTTTTTTTATTTCTCGGGGAGGCTACTACAACTGCCCCCCATGCTCTGTACACTTATTTAATTTAATGCAAAGGCCCCTGAGGTCACCCTTCCATTAATTTTATTGTTTTGTGCTTTAACTTTTACTAGTACCCGTATGGCTTTGGCCACCCTAACATCTGCTTTAACAAATGCTTTAGGACCGTAACCCACAAAGCATCTAATTTTTGCTAGTATCCGTGTGGCCTTGGCCAACCTAACATCTGCCTTAGCAAATGCTTTAGGACCGTAACCCACAGAACACCTAGTCAAGCATTGTAATTCCCTGTCTTAGGCCTTAGTATTTTCCTCTATCCCCTGCCCCCCAAGCATTTTGCTAAGGCGGGTGTGCGGGTGCTTGGGAAAACCTGGCCGTAAGGAATCGACCTGGAACATGGGTGGTTGCAGGAGCGTTTGAAGCTTGCCATCGCTGGCCACCTAGGGGTTTGGCCCCATCGTCGGCTGGACCTAAGCAGAGCTTTAGTTAATTTCCTGTTTAGGTATAGAACCCTCTTGCCCCCAGGGCTCCTGTTAAGGAGGGGGCGTGCTGGGGATCGACCATAGGAAACCGACCTGGAACATGGGTGGTTGCAGGGTCCTTTGGTGCCTGGGTTCGGAGCCCGAGGTCTTTCTGTGCCTCAGGTTTGGGCCCGAGGTCTTTTGGTGCCTCGGGGTTAGGCCCGAGGTCTTTTGGTACCTCGGGGTTAGGCCCGAGGTCTTTTTGTGTATTGCCCGATGTACCGAAGGGAGTAATGTTTCAAAGCAAACTTTTTCATTTTATTTAAAAGATAACAATCTGTAACAATTGTCCTAGCAAGGCTACATAAAAAGAATTTTCCTTATAACACTAGACTCCCGTAGCTAGGTGCTACTGATAGTACTTGCGGAGATGTTGTACGTTCCAGGGGTGACTGAGGTCGTGCCCGTCCATGCTTTGTAGCCAGTAGGTTCCTGGTCGGTTGACCCGAGTGACTATATACGGTCCTTCCCAGTTCGCTCCCAACTTCCCATGGCTTGGAACTCGGGTGGACTGGTTTACTGCCTTAAGAACAAGGTCCCCAACCTGGAAACTGCGATGCTTCACCTTACTATTGTAGTACCGCGAGACCCTTTGCTTGTAAGCTGCCACCTTGAGATAGGCCTGATCCCTTTTCTCTTCCACCAAGTCTAGTTCAGTCCTGAGGGCTTCTCCATTGGCTAGGTTATTGAAGGTAGCCACTCGGTGTGTGGGCAGCCCGAGCTCTGTGGGGACTACTGCCTCAAAGCCGTAAGTTAATGAAAATGGGGTTTCGCCCGTAGCTGCCCGGGGTGTGGTACGGTAGGCCCACAGGAGGGCTGGGAGTTCATCAGCCCACAGGCCCTTGGCTCCTTCCAGCCTTGTTTTAATCGACTGCAAGATTGTGCGGTTGGTCACCTCGGCCTGACCATTAGCTTGTGGATGCTCGGGAGAAGAGTAATGGTTCAGTATTCCATAGTCTGAGCAGAACTGTCTAAAGACAGGTGTATCGAATTGTCTCCCGTTGTCGCTGATCAGGACTCGTGGAATGCCGAACCTGCTAAGGATATTCCTCTCTACAAAATGTTCCATCTTTTGCTCGGTTATCGTTGCCAGGGGCTCAGCTTCCGCCCACTTGGTGAAGTAGTCGACAGCTATTACAGCAAACTTAACCTGCCCTTTCCCTGTTGGTAAGGGACCAACGATGTCGATCCCCCATTGGGCGAATGGCCAGGGGCTATAGACCGGGGTCTGAAGTTCTCCCGGTTGGTTTATCATAGGAGAGTACCGTTGGCACTTGTCACATCTTCGAACGTACTCCTGTGAGTCTCGGGCCATGGTTGGCCAGTAATAACCCTGCAGTAGGGCCTTTCTGGAAAGTGTCCGGCCTCCTACGTGGTTCCCGCACACGCCTTCGTGGATTTCAAACAATATTGCTCGGACCTGCGTAGGATGAACGCAGCGAAGGTACGGGATGGTAAATCCTCTCTTGTAGAGGACACCATCTAGAACGTGGTATCTCGCCGCCCGGTACCTTACCCTTCTGGCTTCCTCTTTGTCGTTTGGCAGTGCTCCTGTTGCCAAGAATGTCACGATTGGATCCATCCAACTAGGTCCCAGAGTAACCGGGTCAACCTCCATGCCCTCTGAATTGATCACACTCGGCTCGGGTAAGAATTGTATTCTTATCCCGGGCAAGTCTGACTCAACTGACGATGCGAGGCGAGCAAGCCGGTCAGCCCTGGTGTTTTCTTCTCTGGGTATCCGAGTGATGGAAAATCCTCGGAGTTGTTTGGATGCCGTTCGGACGAGGGCTAAGTAGGCCATCATGCTATCTTCCCGTGCTTCGTATTCCTGGTTTACCTGATTTACCACGAGCTGGGAGTCGCTGTAGCTTTCGACTTGCTGTGCACTCATTGAAATGGCTAATTGTAATCCGACTAGGAGGGCCTCGTACTCGGCCTCGTTGTTGGAGGCACGAAACCCGAATCTCAAAGCATATTCGAGCTGGATGCCATCGGGGGTGGTCAGAATAATTCCGGCTCCACTGCCTTGCTGGTTCGAAGAGCCATCAACGTGTAGTACCCAAGTGGGGATGCCGGCGAGCAATCCGGGTGGTAAGGCCGGAGGCTCAAGTTCTTCGACCGGGTCTTCAGGATACGTAAACTCGACCAGAAAATCTGCGACAGCTTGTCCCTTGACGGCCGTCCGCGGTCGGTAAGTTACCTCAAACTCCTCCAGTTCCAAAGCCCACTTGATGAGCCTTCCGGATGTGTCTGGCCGAGAGAGAATTTTGCGAAGAGGTTGGTCTGTCAGTACTACAATGGCATGGGCCTGGAAGTACGGTCGGAGCCTTCGGGCTGAGGTAATGAGGGCGAAGGCCAATTTCTCGATGCGGGAGTACCGGCTTTCCGCGCCTTGCAGCGCTCGGCTGGTATAGTACACCGGGAACTGTATCCCGTGCTCTTCCCGAATGAGTGCCGAGCTAACCGCCGACGGTGACACTGCCAAGTACAAGAATAGTTCCTCTCCAGCTGTAGGTGTCGTCAGCAGAGGAGGAGAGGCCAGGTACTTCTTGAGGTCCTGGAATGCCTCCTCGCATTCCTCCGACCATTGAAAAGCTTTACGGAGGATTTTAAAGAACGGGAGGCACCGGTCAGTAGCTCGGGAGACGAACCTGTTCAGTGCGGCCACCCTTCCGGCTAGGCTTTGCACTTCCTTTGTTGACTTGGGAGACCGCATGTTGATGATGGCCTAGATTTTGTCGGGGTTTGCTTCTATTCCCCGTCTGCTGACTAGATGACCGAGGAACTTCCCGGATGAGACCCCAAAGGTGCACTTGGCCGGGTTCAACCTCATCCTGAATTTCCTCAAAATGCTGAAGGCCCCGGCAGATGCTCCAGGTGATCGGGTTCATCTCGGCTCTTGACCAGGAGATCGTCCACGTATACTTCCATGGATTTTCCGATGAGGTCTCTGAACATGAAGTTGACCAGGCGCTGGTATGTAGCCCCGACATTCTTAAGGTCGAAGGGCATAACCCTGTAACAGTACGTGCCCTGGTCGGTGATGAACGCTGTCTTCTCTTCATCCCGGGGGTACATGCTGATCTGATTGTACCCCGAATAGGCGTCCATGAACGAGAGGAGTGAGTGGCCTGCCGTTGAATCGACAAGGAGGTCTATTCTGGGTAGCGGATAACAGTCCTTGGGACAGGCCTTGTTGAGGTCGGTGAAGTCCACACACATCCTCCATTTGCCATTGCTCTTCTTGACCAGGACAACGTTGGCTAACCAGTCGGGGTAGTGGACCTCTCGGATGGAGTTAGCTTTTAGGAGCTTCTCTACCTCCTCACTTACAGCTTTTTGTCTTTCGGATGCCATGCCCCTTCTCCTCTGCTTTACCGAACGGCAGTCTGGGCTGACATTGAGGTGATGTGACATTACTCGGGGATCAATGCCGGGCATATCCTCATGACTCCAAGCAAAAACATCCTGGTTTTGCTTCAGGAACTGGATCAACTTTTCTTTCAAGGCGGGCTCCAGCAATGCGCCTACGTTGATCGTGCGGACCGGATGCTCTGGATCCAGCACAACCTACTCCAATTCTTCCATGGGCCCTATCGCGTCCCTCGGATCCCTGGGGTCCATTTCTTGGACGTTTAGTGTCTCAGTGATTGCCCCCCGGCGCAACGAGCTAACATAACAACTTTGAGCCGTGGTCTGGTCTCCTCGCAAGCATCCAGGTCCCTGGGGAGTTGAAAACTTCACGGTCAAGCTGTATGTGGAGACAACTGCTCGGGCCCTGTTGAGGGTCGGCCTCCTGAGGATGACATTGTAGTCCGATGGGGCATCCACTATCACAAAATTGGTGAGCATGGAAACCTGTTGCGGGTAGGTCCCCATGAGGACTGGGAGTTCGATCGTGCCGAGCGGTTGAGTGCTGGAGCCGTTGAATCCGACCAGGGGAGTAGCAACTGGCCGGAGCCGATCCCGATCGATTCCGAGTTGGTCGAATGCTGCTGTGAACATTATATCGGACGAACTGCCCGTGTCGACTAGTACCCTTTGGACCATATAGTTGGCTATAGAAAGCGTCACCACTAACGGGTCGTCATGGGGGCAGTGAAGTCCCTGTACGTCGTCGGACGAGAATGTCAGGACGTCAGTTGGTGAGGAGCCGGTGGATTGGACGTGCCATACATCCGCTCGGGATGCTCTGGCATGCCTCTTCCTAGCCGACTGAGAGTCACCTCCGCCCGATGTTCCTCCGGAGATCACGTTGATATGGCCGAGCGGTGGAGGGGGCTGACCGAGAGCTCGGGCGTCCTGACGGGGGCGTCTGTCAGCTGTGACAAACTCTGCAAGATGCCCTTGCTCGATCAGCTTCTCGATTGCTATCTTCAACTTGAAGCAATCCTCCGTGTCGTGGCCGTGATCCCTGTGATAACGGCAAAACTTCTCCCGGTTTCTCTTACCCGGTGGGGCTCTGAGTTTAGCTGGCTGCGGGAGCAGCCTCTATTCCTCCTCTGCGGCCATTACATCGTGAATGGGCCGGGAAAGGGGCGTGAAACCCATTGGGGGCTGGCCCCTAGGATCCCTCTGGTCTTGTTTCGGCTTCTTTCCCGGGTTCTTCTCTGACCCCTCATGCTTGCGCTTGGGTTTTGGGGATTCATCTCCCGCCTGGCTGGCGCGCTTGGCCTTCAAAAACTCCTCGGTATCGATATACTTTCCAACTCTTTCCGAGAGTTCTACCAGGGTTGCCGGTCGGTTTCGATGGAACAACGTGGCCACCTTGGTGTGCTGAACTCCCGAGCAGAAGGCCATGATTGCGGCTGTCTCGTTGAGGTTTCGGATTAGTAGCCTCTGCTGGTTGAAACGATCTACGTAATCCCTTAAAGATTCTCCCTTCTGCTGCTTGACAGCCAGCAGCTGGGTGTCTGGCTGCGTTCGATCCAGCATCCTGACAAATTGGCTGATGAAGAGTTTGTCGAGGGCTTTGAAGTTGTCAACCATTCGCGGCTTCAGGGCATGGAACCATTGCGCGGCCGATCCCTTTAGAGTACTGGGGAACGCTAGGCATAGCAACTCGTCCGTTGTAGTGACTAGTGCCATCTGCGCCTTATAGGTGCGGATGTGGTCCACCGGACTCCCCTTGCCGTCGTACGAGCTGAGATGAGGGGGTTTGAACTTCCGCGGAATCGGGAACTGTGTCACCCGGGCAGTGTAGGGCGACTCTGTTTCTGTATTAGAGAGGTCGTGACCGGACTTGCGGTTCAGCCTCTCAATCTGCTGCTGCAGCTCCTCGACCTGGGCTTTGACGTCAGTACGCCCGGTCCTCCTCTCTGCATCCGAGTAGTAAGTGGGGTCGGACGATGATGCCTCATCCTCGAAGCGCGTCGATCTTGGGGATAGTACTCGGCTGCGAGTTCGGGATAGCCGGTGCCTAAGATCATCCCGGCTTAGAGCGGGCGGATCGTCGACTGGTTCCCTGACCTTTCGTCCGGATGCTTCTCCCCTTGCGGCCCGCCGCCGTTCGATGAGGATCCGGGCGTCCTCCACTCGGCGCGCTCGGCGAGGAACGTACCGAGGTCCTTCCTGTGGGCGCTTGGTGGGCTGGCTACGTTCTCCCTCCGCCTGGCTTTCCCGGTTTAGTTGGGACCCTGGAGCGGATCTGGTTTTTCCGCGCTTCCGGGCAGGCCTCTTACTGGAAGTGCTCTTTTCAGGCCGCTCTTCCAACGAAGGGCCTTTCTCGGGGTCCTCGACCACTTTTTCATGCTGGGCCATGAGCGCCTCTATTTGCTGTTGTGTCCGGAGCTGGCCCTCCAAGAGCCGCTCCAGCGCTGCTGTGACCTGGTGGGAGGTCATGGAGGTCGCCCGTGTCTCGATCTGTTGGTCCTCCTGACCGGTTGAATCGGCGGTTTTCTTACCCTTCTTGGGCGGCATGTCAATCAGTCAAAGATTTTTTGTTGATGAGGAAACTGTGTCGTGTTCCCACAGACGGCGCCAAACTGATGATGCCGAAAATTGGTGAGAGCAACTTGAGAAAAAAAGTAAGATCACAGAGGATTTGTATGTGGTTCGACCCCGTTAATGAGGTGACCTACGTCCACGGTTGCGTCTGTGCGCTTCACTAGAAGATCACCGACGGGCCTGGTGAGCTAACAAGGTGGGTAGCACTACCAGTAATACCGGCCGGGTATATGCGTGTATAATAATGAGTTCTCTAGTTTTCTCTTATGCGCTTAGAGAATTAACCTTCGGATCCCTTCGAGAGGGCTGGTGGGCTCTTTTATAGATGCAAGAGTCCACCTTTACATGGTAAGTTTATTAGATTGGGAAGCCCAACCTAATCACAATAGATTTGCACAATATTTGGTGAGTTTCCTAATCAGTTAAGGAAACCACTGATTCTTCCTTAATAGAGTTGCAGCCGTACAAGGAAACTGCAGGAAGCGTGACTGATGCCGTGATCCTTGGGCCTCACCACGACCTCCCGAGTATCCCAATCGGCAACAGCAGGTCACCCCGGGAGTTCGGGTTCCATGCCTCAAATCCGGCTTCCCCGGGCGATTGGCTGGACACGTGGCGGTTGAACAATTACAAAATATTTCTGGACATATCATTATTGAAACTATTTTTAGATTTAAAACAAGTTTTAAAACCATTTATACTTTGTTTATAATTATTTATAATTATTATTTATAAATAATAATATATTTATTTACTAATCTCCATTAACAGAATAAAATAATTACCGATTATTATCAAAATAGATTATTAAAACACTAATTAGGATCAGCAGAATCATTAATAATATAAAAACAGATTAATAAACCTTAATTGAGGTTAACAGAATAATTAGTATTATAAAACAATTAATTATAATTAATTATTAAAACCCGCGGGCCAACCCAGATCCGAACCCGTACCCACGGGTTACCCATATGCACTCTAGGTCTGATCCAACTTAAAAGATCCGACCCGCTACCCAAATCATTATTATAACCCGAACCCACTAACCATTTATACATACAAACTAAACCGACCCTATCTGAAACCCGACCCGACCCATGGGTAAACGATATAACCCGAACCCTAAACGGGTCGCGTCTTCTCCGGTGAGCCAACCTCTCCGCCGGCGAGCTCGTTTTCGCCGAAAAACTTCAAACGTTCGTTTCTCTCTCCTCTCTCCATGTAAATGGGTGTAATCAACGCCAAAATGACCGGTTTACCCTCCTCTATAACATAGTACAAGCTGGGTTCTCAGTTTATTCGTTTTGATGACCTACTAATGGATTATTCTTTTCGGGTTTTTAAGGGATAATGTCGTGCATGGTGGTCCAAACATTGCTCTATGCAAAAGCTGCTATTAGGGGGTCTAACTGGGACCTATAGGGTCAGTTTGGCACGATTTTTAGAAGTTATGGTTGAGTTGCAAAATAAAGCTCCAGTGAGGGAGCTTTAATGGTGTTTCTGAAGCAACAAGAGCCTTAGGCTCTGTTTGGTTCGTGTGAGGGGTCTAGGGAGTGTGTGTGAGGGTGTGTGGGTGTACAGAATCAAGCAGGGGGTGGGGATTTACCTGTGGGGGCCTCGGGTCCTCCCTCTTTTCTTTCCTTTAGCGAGTCTCCTCTTTCTTTCTAGCTCTTATTTTCTTCCACCTGGTCCGGCGTGTGAGTGTGTGTGTGTATAGCAGAGAGAGAGGGGAATGGGGAGAGTGTGTTATCTCACTCTCTCTTAAACTCTCGGTAATTCACTCTCTCCAAGGTTCCATGTTTATAAATACACCACTACACCTTCATATCATCTACACACAAACTTAGATACAGATTTTAGAATCTGTTTGAGTTGACTGAGGGAAAGATTGATTTAGGTGGTATTTCTTGGGAGGGGGTGAAGCCGGCGGTTAGGGAGGGTGTTTGGGTAATGTCCGGCGGTATAGAGGGGGGAAAAGTTTGGGTAATGCTTTTATCCCATGGGTATAGAGAAGCTTAGGGTAGTACAAGCCATATAGGGTAAGATTCTACTTTCCAAAAATGTGTAGTTGGGTCGTCATTCGAACCACATGCCCTTCAGTGTAATTTCTATACAGATTCTACGGGTTCACGTGCCGAGTCAGTCCGAGTCCATATCTTATAGTCTAAATTAACAATAATTAAGTACGCACACATATATAAACAAGTTTCTGGGTTCACGAAATCAAGACACTGGAATTATATGAACAAAATACGGGGAGTCACTTTATATTTACAGAAATTTACGGGTATTACACTTATGCTAGAGTGTGTATTGAGGTTGATGCAAAAGATAATTGGATTACGAGTTTTGACCTGGAAGCGGCGGATTCCCGCTTAGGTTATGATCTAATCACGATTCAAGTCGAATATCAGTGGACTCTTACTCGCTGCAGTTTGTGTAAGTGTTTTGGGCATGATTGTGAAAGGAAGACTCAAGCTCAGCCTGCCTTTTCTAACCATGTTAAATAAAATGCATCTCGACAGTGGATTCCGATTAAGAAGGTTCTGAATGACCCAAAAGATATTGTCAACACTTGTGAAAAGAAAGAAGAGGGTCAGTGGACTCAAGTGGTGGGTAAGGCTAAAGGAAAGGGTGATGTCCCTTTGGAGGGACAACGTGCTGCTAGTCCGTCTTTCCATTCTATTCGGTATCTGTCTTCTTCTACAAATGTTCAGAAAATTAAGATTAGTAACTCGTTCAATGAGTTGGTGCCCTACGTTTGTGATATTGATGGCCATTTGGAGGATGCTCATCGATCAAGAATTAGGGAAGGGAATGGAAGCTCTCAAGCCCAAGAGACTGCTATTGAAGATGAGGGAATAGAGCGTACAAAGGTAGAAGCAAACTCTTCTGCCAGAGCAGGAGAGGATGAAGATGATAACGTGGGAGTAGAAGATGATGAATTTGACGAGGAGTTTGAAGTTACTAATGGTGATCACTTCCATACGCCAATGAACTCCTTATCTTCCAAACAGAAGAAGAAGGAAGCCAAGATGAAATTTAGTGGAAGTCGTCCTAAGGGGCGGCATAGATCTTGATTTTGTTTTGATGTGTGCTTTCATTCTGTTGTTGAACTAGGTCTGGGATGAGTTTCTTTCTTTGCTTTTTGCTCTAGAAAGATTCCTATGCCATTGTTTCATAGTTTCTATGATGTATTGCGTTAGCTTATTGTATTTTTCTGGGGTATGCCCTTTGTACTTTTGTACACCATTTTTTTGGAATTTATTTACCCGTTTTCCGAAAAAAAAAAAAATTAAAAGAAAAAAAAAAAGCTAAATTATAAGTAGTGAAATTTTCAAGTGATTGAATTTGTAATTCTGAAAACGGTGCTTCAACTATTGAAATAGAATGCATTCAGTGATTATTTTTAGTAGAAATTTTTCACTTAAAGTTTTCAATGGTTTTTGGCTGCTTTTTTAATTAAGTGGTATGTTATCAAACGCACTGAAAAAGAATAAGTGCTGAATCTTTTCATTTTCAGCATTTAATTGGGTTATCAAACATACCCGTCACAACACAAAATTAGTATACAATTTTGCTGATAGACATGTACGAAATACATTTTCAAACAAAATTTTATTCTCATTCCAAAAAATGAAAATTTCCCACCATCAATATATAGGGACGAATTCTTTTGCAATTTTGAGAGTTAAGAGATTTTGTACTAGTAATTCCTATATTGTGTAAGTGGTTTTGATCTTTCTGTCTCTCGACTCTTTTTTTAATTACTCCCCAGCCTGCATATTATCACCTTTTTATTCAATAATAAGTGATGACCATTGATTTTAATTTGTAAAGGTTGTGTTGATATTAAAACAAGGTGCTAGTAAGGGCATGTTCATTTTTTAATTTGGGCACCTTTTTTAGGTTTAAAAAAAAAATTTACTGCTTCTTTTAAGGGCACCTCTCACAAATTATATATTTAAGAAGTTTAGATTTTTTTTTTTTTTTTTTTGCTTTCTAAGCAACGGCTGTGTTTGTTATTCAACTAATATCCAGTAAGTCTCAATCTCTCTTTCTTATTCCTCCCTAGCTTCTGATCTCCTTCTTCTTGTTTTTTCATTCCATGTGAATCTCTAACCATGCACTATTATAAACAAGAGAAAACCTATGTATTCAAACCCTCGCTAATCTGTAAATTCGACTCTCTGAAATTTTGATTTGTGATTAATTTAATTTGTACATATAACTGAGAACGAAACATACTACACGAGAAGTAGACTAACCCAACTACTTGAATATGTGTTTATATGAAACTGTGAAAGAACCATTGCAGCCACGTTTTGTTTTTATTGTTTATAGTTTTTTTTTTTTTTGGTGGGGGGTCATAATTTCAATGATTTCATGAACATGGATTTTGCTAGCATCTGATCTCCTTTTGTTTGTGTTAAAATCAGAGATTGTCTCTTCTCGTTTTAGTTCTAGACATGTAATCTTTCATATTTAGTTATGTTTAACTTCTAATTGCTTGTATGAGTAGTTGAGGTTGATCTAAATAAATAAAAAAAAAAATCAATTCAGCCATGTTTTTCTTTTTTTTTGTTTTATAGTTTTTTTTTTTTGGAATTATTTTACTCCATTTTGCTAGTTTAGTATTCTCTGCCATGTTTTGATTATTATTTTTTTGACTCAATACAATGAATTCCTTTGTAAAATATATTATGTAGTACAATAAGTGAAGTGCTCTTACTAATTAAAGTAAAAGGTAACAAAATTGATTTAACTTAAAATTAGGGGTCCTAATTAAAAATGAATGTGCCCTTACCGGCACTCTAAAACAACTGGGTTGGACTAAACTTAGAATTGAAAAAAAAATGTGTTTAGCCAAATATTTTAGGTGTGTGTGGATACCGGCATTTGGGGCCCACTTTTAGTTTAAAAATAATTTCTTTCAAATTTAAATTCAAATACGAGTCGCCACTTAATTTTTTTAAAGGAAAATTAAGAAACCATTTTAAAAGCAAACCGATCTTTTGCGAAACCAAAGATAAACTGGGTCCGGAGATTATGGAATGAAAGGGAAAGGAGCCCGGCGGACTAAAACACCCCCTTTCATCATATCCCGTGATAGGCCTCTACTCATCATCCTTTTTAATCGAATTATTAATGTAAGCATGCCCTCAACTAATACATATATATATATATATATAAATAATACATTACACAAGCATGTTGAAAAGGGTGCAAAATATCTAACGACAAAATATCATTCATAAGCCACGTAATTCAAATAGCAAGCAATATGATATGCAAATAGGAAACTAGAAATCATATCCGGGATCCAGCCGCGAAATAGAAACGTGCAATGCATACATATAAAATAAAACCTAAGAAAAGGTCTCTAACGCATATAAACACAAAAGGCAAGAACCTAGGCTAATGTGACGCGCATGAGGTTTAAAATCAATTAAAATCAAAGAATTAAATCAAACTAGAGAAGGAGTTGAGAAATTGTACCTCAAATGCGCTACAAAACAAAGATTAGTACACATGCCTTGATCAAAGATATCAAATAATCAACCCTAAGCTTCTAGCTTAAATCTATCAAGCATGGAAAGAATTGACAAAATTATAAATTCCTTTTGATTAGTTGGAGCCATAGCACCTCTATAGATATACAAGTCTCAACTAGGAGCTAATTCAATGTCCATATAGAGGTGGTGTAATCCCAACATGATTATAAGGAACTCACAATTTGGATATGATATACCTATGTGAGTCTAGTTTCTAACCCAAAAAGAAAATCAAGGTTTAAACGGTCAGATCTCTGGGAATATGGAAAACACTATACATCACTCATGAATCTACGACTCTCTGTCCAGAGATCTTGTATGATTTTCTAAAAATAGTAAATAAATGATAAATACTTAGATCTTCTAGGGTATCTTCCTAACACATTGAAATACTTAGAAAAAATTATTTTGGGTCAAGAAAGATCGATTAAGGTTGTGATTTATTAATTTTAAAACGGACTTACTGCTCTGAAATTTTGGACAGAGGGTTGCTTGTTTTGAAATCACAAGACCAAACCATCTTGAACATGGAATTTTATTAAAACAAAAATCACAAAGGTACTTAAATGGGTTATGAGCATCCTCCAATTGGTCTCATCCAATTCCAATAAACCATGATTTTATAAAAAAATCTTTGATCACAGTTGGTTTATGGATTCACTGCACCTTTGTTGCATTGGCGTTCATATTTCGAATCAAACTTAATCCATGATTCTAGAAAGAACTATGTCGCGCCCGCTTTTTCGGCACAGCCTGGTTGTCGGTATGGGCCTTGTCTTTTTTATTTTTTTTTTAAACTGGGTGAAATGCGATGAATTTTATTAGGAGTAGTGAAAAGAGTATGGTAGGGCCTATTTGAAATGTTCAGAGTCGCCACCTAACATTTGGAGTGTTAGGACCCCTGCAAAGGCAATTAAAGTAATTAATCTTTGACTTTTGAAAAATAGGTTTTAAGAAAGTGGGCCCTTTAAACGTATGACTCTGAATAGCCATGCGAAAACCAGAGATCTTTTAAAATATGAGTTCGGGGACTCAATTATGTCGAGGGAAAGTGTTAGGCACCCTCGAACATTCGCGCAAGCACGGTTGCCGATTCTAGTGGTTTTCATGATAATGGGGCATAAATGAAAGATAGTAGAGTGTGAGGATGTACACGAAATAGAAAAAAAAATGTGGTTATGGCCGCACCCAAGTGAAGGGTTGCTTACGTATCTCATGTCGAGAATTGGGCCGTACGTAGTTCTGTGCTTCGTATGTGTGTGTGTGTGTGTATGTGTGTGTGTGCCCAAGTGTTTTAAAAAGTTGGTCGATCTAGACCGTGTAAGTGTGAAGTAGTATTTTGAGCAAAGATGGTATAGCTAGGAACTTTAACCTATACAGTGTAATCTTAGGCTTTAACCTTTGAAGTAGTGAGTTTTGAAAAGTGATTTGAGTGAAAAATGGTGTAACTAGGAATTTTGAAAAGTGATTGAGATTAAAACGAACTTATGCAAGCAAGTGAAGAATGAGGTGCATTTTTTTTTTTTTTTTTTTTTTGTATTTTTGTATTTTTCATTTTTTTTTCTGTTCTTTTATTCCTATGCCGGAAGTAAGGGTCGGTGCCCAAAAGAAAGAAAAGAGATTTTTTTGTATTTTTCTTTTTGTTTTCTTTTTTTTTGTTTTTGTATTTTTGATTTTATACCGGAAGAAAGGGACGGTGCCCAAATAATTGAAAAAAAGATTTTTTTTGTATTCTATTTTTTTATGCCGTAAGTAAGGGTCGGTGCCCAAAAGAAAGAAAAAAGATTTTTTTGTATTTTTATTTTTTATGCCGGAAGTAAGGGTCGGTGCCCAATGAAAGTGTTTCTAAAGTAGCCGTGGAGTGATGGGCGAGTTCATAAACTTTATAATAATACGTATTTACAACATATAAGGAAAGCAGCAAAGGTGGATGGACCAATCAGAATGGATTTATGTGGAAGCCACACTACTGAAAAAGAAAATAGAGAAAGAAAAAGAAAGGCGGAATATCCGACCATAAGAGAAAGAAAAAGAAAGGCGGAATATCCGACCATAAGAGAAAATAAAGAAAAATAAAAAAGAAAGGCGGAATATCCGGCCATAAAAGAAAAAGAGAAAGAAAGGCGGAATATCCGACCATAGAAGATAAAGAGAAAGAGAAAGAAAGGCGGAATATCCGACTATAAGAAAGAAAAAAAAACCTGAGTTATTAGAGGAACTCGAGAAATCGGCTAGAATGTTGATGGTAAGTGACTGGGATGTTGGGAAATGATTTGAGGCGGTGCTATAACGGTTGGGTGGCAACAGATGATGGTGGTGGTACAGTGGCTGTGAGGTATGGTGATGAGAATTGTGACGATATGGTAGCTAGGTGGAGGGTGGTGATTGTAGTGGTGGTCTTGATGGTGGTAGTTAGAAAAGGTGGAGTAGTGGTGGAGAAAATGAAAACTCTTTTTTTGTTGGTGGTTTTGTTTTTTGATAATGTGGAGGGGATGAAGGGGAAGGTAAGGGAGATGGAGAGTAAGATGAGAGAGATGTATGTAGAGAAGGCTATTTTTTTCTCTCTTTTTTTGGTTTGCATTGGTCTCTATTTATAGGCCAAGCAAGATTTTCATTTCTTTTTTTTTAAACTCTCCACTAAAAAAAAAAAGACCCACCCATTTTGTTTTTTTAAGTAAAAAAACCACACTACTTGCATTTTTTTATGGAATAGTAAAAATCCACCAAGTTTTGTTTATTGAAAAGAAAAGCTCCACCTCTTTTTTTCTTGTTTTTTTGCTAAAAGAAAGGATCCCAACATCTTTGTGTTTTTTTTTTTTACTACAAGGAGTCCCAACATTTTTTTCTTTGTTTTAAAAAAAATCTACCTAGCTTGGTGAAAAGAAAAGAAGTAAAAAAAAATCCTCTCTTTTTTGGGGTTGGGTAAAAAGTGGGTAAAAAATTTTTAACATTTTTGTTGGGCAAAAATGGGTGTCTACAGCTGTCCCTCTTTGTCATGCTTTGCGAAGCAAATCGTGACAAAGACAGAAAACACCACACTTTTGCCGCATTTTTTCTTGACTTTTTTTTCTAATAGAGTGAAATGGTGTAGTTATGGACTTCGGCCTGTACGGCGATGTTCCGAACTGTAATCGTGAAAGCAAGATAGGATATGGTGTGGTGGAGAAGTGAACTCCGTTGGGGGTTGAGAGCATTATCAGGATGGGGGAATGACTTTGCTAGGGATTCGTGTGAGAATCAAATAGAAGAGATATGGGGTAGTCGAGAAGTGCGTAACCGCGTACTCTCAAACTCTAACAAAAAAAATGTTGTAAAGTAAGGGTACGGTCGAGCTCGCTGAGCAGCCTACATATCTCCTGTGAGGAGAATCAGACCGAGCGTAGTTCGTGTAATGAAGAAGATGCCATGTTAGGATAATGAAGAGCAAAATGCCACGTCGGAGCACAATTGCAGTGGACATAAGAGAGCAACTGCCACGTGGGGTGTGATTGCTATAGATATAGGAGAGCAGAATGTCGCGTAGGGCATGATTACTGTAGGATATAGACTGGCAAAATGCGATACGCATGATTACCATGAGGATATGAGAGAGCGAAATGCCACGTGGGGCGTGATCGCTGTGAGATAGGAAAAATGCCACATAGGGCATGATTGTTGTAGGATATAGATGGGCAAAATGCGATACGCGTGATTGCCGTGAATATATGAGAGAGAAAAATGCCACATGGGGTATGATCGCTGTGAGATAAGGGAGCAAAATGCCATGTAGGGCGTGATTGTTGTAGGATTTGAGAGCAAAACACCACGTGGGGCATAATTGCTATAGAGCGCGGGATAGTAAGAGAAATACCTAACGCTTGATGATATGGACAGAACGCCACTTGACGAGCTCATACTTAATGCTGAATGATATGAATAGGATGCCCTTTGACAGACTTATACCTGATGCCAAATGATATGAACAGGATGCCCCTTAACGGGCTCACACTTGATGTTAGACGAGATGAACAGGATGCCACTTGACGGACTCAAACCTGAGACTAGATGAGATGAAAATAGGATGCCATTTGACAAACTTACACCTGAGACTGGATGAGATGAAAATAGGATGCCATTTGACGGACTCACACCTGATGCCAGAGAAGATGAACAAGATGCCCCTTGACGGACTCACACCTGATGTTAGAGGAGATGAACAAGATGCCCCTTGACGGACTCACACCTGATGTTAGAGAAGATGAACAGGATGCCACTTGACAGACTCATACCTGATGTTGGATGATATGAAAATAGGATGCCACTTAACGGACTCATACCTGGGGCTGCTAAGTGAGATGGACAGAATGCCACTTGACGGACTCACTCCTGATTCCTACTGATATGATTAGGACGCCACTTGAAGGACTCACTACTGGTAATGTGAGATATGAACATGATGTCTCTGATAGACTCATTTCCTGGTAATTGGAGATATGAACAGGATGCCCCTTGACGGACTCATTCTCCGGTAATATAAACAGGATGTCTCTGACAGATTCGTTCCTAGTAGTGAGATTGTGAATGGCGTACCTATTGACAGACTCAATCTTGAGCATGAAGAGGTGAACAGGATGCCTCTTGACGGACTCACACATAGCGTTGGGAATGATATGGGCTTGGTGGGGACATACTTTTTGATGATCCATAGAGGGGTTGTTGATTTGACATGTGGATCTGAGCTGAGAGATTGCTGTAGAGTTAGCGAGCCTGAGCAAAGGCTGCATGAAGTGAGAGGTCTTGGAAGTATGTTGGGCCAGTGGTGAGGTTTTCGGCAGTATGTTTGGTCAATGGTTGGGCTTTTGGAAGTGTTGGGCCAGTAGTGAGGTTTTTTAAAGTGTTGGGCTAGTGGTTGGGCTTTTGGAAGTGCGTTGGGCCAGTGGTAAGGTTTTTGGAAGTGTTAGGCTAGTAGTTGGGTTTTTGGCAGTATGTTGGGCCAGTGGTTGAGCTTTTGGAAGTGTTGGGCTAGTGATTGGGCTTTTGGAAGTGTCGGGCCAGTGGTGAGGTTTTTGGAAGTGTTGTTTAGTGATTGGGCTTTTGGAAGTGCGTTGGGCCAGTGGTGAGGTTTTTGGAAGTGTTAGGCTAGTAGTTGGGCTTTTGGCAGTATGTTGGGCCAGTGGTTGAGCTTTTGGAAGTGTTGGGCTAGTGATTGGGCTTTTGGAAGTGTTGGGGCCAGTGGTGAGGTTTTTGGAAGTGTTAGGTTATTGATTGGGCTTTTGGAAGTGCGTTCGGCTAATAGTTGGGCTTTAGAAAGTGTTGGGCCAATGGTGAGGCTTTGGGCCAGTAGTTGGGCTTTGGAAAATATATTGGGCTAGTGGTGAGTGTTCTCCTTACAAGGATGATAGAAGTATCAAGACCAGTTGCCCCTGTCACAAAAGATATGCATTTTCTGCTATGCTGTAAAGTATGAATGATTTTTGTTTTTCATGTTTTTTTTTATAAATGAAATGTTGTGCTATGTATAGAGTGTTAATTTGCAACAGTATTTGATGTATGAGTTTATCATCTACAAAAGAATGTTCATAAGTTAGTGGATATTATCTATCTTGTTGCTTGTTGGAACACTAGAAGGCAACATATTTGATTGTATGAGCTCAGTGCCCCAGTATTCGGTGAATGCCCAGCCCTTGTCCGTATTTGCTGCATCGACAGTTTTGCCATAGTCTTGATTCATAGCACATTTTTTCTTAGGTTTTCACTACGCCGCCGGACTATCTTGAAATTGACAGTATGTGATGGCCCATGTCTTTGAAATGATGCAAAAGTATGATTTAATAAATTCAACAAGACTTGTGTCAATCAGAGTAGACTTTTAGTGGGTTGCATTGTAGGCCAAGGTCACGGGTTAAGAAATGAAGGATCGCATGAAGGTTCAAAGTTTTTTTTTTTTTAAAAGTCGATGCCTGAGATCAGCTTATGCTCTATTTTTTTTTTCTCTTTTTGCCTGCCTCAATCTAGTGTGGGGTGAGTATTACCGAGTGTAATGTGACTTGGGGGGAATTGCCCCAGTTCGAAGCGAGTATCCAATTTGGATAGTATTTTGTGGATTTGTCCAGCTTTCGTATTTTTTTTTTCTGCTTTTTCGTTGAGCTTCGTTTTTTTTTTTACATTGCCCCAATGTGGGGGTGATCCTCAGGGAGTTTGAATTTGGAAAGAGATTTTCATTGTATGGCTCAAGTGGGCTAGCAAGTGAATAATAGTGTATGGATAGCTGAAATGATTGCCTCTCATCATTTTGACACAAACATAATTGGATTTTAGAAATCATATATGTGCAACATTGAAGTTCGTGCAATGTTATGGGGAACAATGGTCCGCCCCACTTGGTATTTGATGATGTGTGCCGTGCCTTGAGTTGAGGTATTTCTGCCCCTGAGAGTGTACTATCCATATGCTACAGTGGTAGAGCAGCATGCACTTGCGATGATGAGCAATGTCAGACACTGTAATGATTAATCATGGTCTTAAAGCCTTTTTGGCGTGTTCTATCGTGTGTTCTGTCCAAAAGTCCAATGCGATGTCCAAATTGGCTTCAACAAGTTACTAGACAGCCATATCCAATTAATCATGAGATTTTAAAGCAAGATGATGAAAAAAGCTTTTTTTTTCTTTTTTTTTTCTTTTTGCTTTTGGTTTTTTTTTTTTTTAACTTTTTTTTTTTTTTTTTATAAAAGAAATGTATGTACTTATACAAAGTAGACAATGCATATATTTAGTAGTGGAGAAACTGCCCCTGTGTGGCGTTTTGATGCCTTGTAAGGAGTGGAATTTTAGGCAGTGGGTGAAGTATTGGCCTTTTGCGAGAGTGACCAAAGGCTTGTGGGTGTATCAGACTGTTGGTAAAGGGTTTAGAAACAATGCATGTACTAGATGGATGGGAACAACACATATGATTGGTTGCTCATGTATTTACACAATCCTTGACATTCTCTTTTTATTGATGATATTTTTTGATACATATAAGTGCAAAAAGAGAACAATAAGAAAACTCTTACATTTCATCAACCCATTGTTCATTGGTAAAGATAACCCACCCCAATAAATGATTTGAATCACAAGGGGCGGTCCGAGCTTCCAAGACCATTTTTTCCTAATCTTTATGGACTTCTTCATTATCAGACGGTTTGAGCCAGAAGTAAGCTGCAGCCGCCATAGCCATCCAAAGAAGAATGCACGCTTCGCAGAGTAGAATTATCTCACCCAAATCCATGTTGTTCTCCAAATTGTTTTTTTTTTTTTTTAAAAAGCACCCCCAGGCCTAAAACAAGATCAAACTTCTGGTACATTGGTGAAAGAGAATGAGTATGGTGAGGGGAGAGAAGTGCAAGAAAGATGAGTGAGTAAGAAGGGAGAGGAGACAGAGATGCAGAGATGAGGGAAGAGTTGCGTTCGAGGAGGAGGAGTGAATAAGTAATGAGGGAGAGAGAGAATATTTATGCTCTTTTTTTTCTTTCCACCGGTACCTTCTCTCTCTCTCCCCGTCTTTTCTATCTTCTTTTCTTTTTCTTTTCTTTTCTTTTTCTCTTTCTTCTCGTGATCGACAATCTCTCTCTCTCCTCCTTTGCTTTTTCTTTCTTTCTTCTCGTGACCGACAATCTCTCTCTCTCCTCCTTTACTTTTTTGACCCTTTTTTTTTAGCTTTTTTGAAGAAAAGCAAGAGTGTATTTGAGAGAGTAGAACAGCCATGAGACGATTTGGACAGTTGCGAATGCACTAGTGCTGTTTGGATTTGATAATGTCAGTGTTCACAATTTTGACTCGCACGTGCTGTCATTATATCGAATTAGGCCTGAATGAAGGATCTGAAATGATCAAGCATGTCATGTCAGCCTTTGAGCTGGTTCAGTTTGATGATAGCAAACATAAGTGGATTATGAAAGTGATGATGAGGGAATAGAATCTTCATTTTAGAAAGTACGCTTATGTTACTAACAAGAGATAGTATTTCCACAGCTGATTCTTGAACTGCTAGCCCAATGTTAGGGTACATTGCATAAGAAGCGAAGATAGTGCTAAGGAGGGATTTTTTTTTTAATATGGAAAGTTACAATGATACAAATGTACATTTGGATTTTGATGAGTGGGAACAGAGTTCTGCCAACGTGAGGCTTCCTTCTAGAGGTCGAATGCTAACGACATCCTACGCGTTTTTCAGCAACCATGTAGATCCTATAGTCCGTTCCACAGAACCCTGAGTTAGTGTTCTACAGGTCTTACTTCTGAGGACAATATCGTCCTGGGATGCTTACCTTCCCAGTTACCCTACAAAATAATATCTAAAGATCCAAACTACATTAAACTGGTGGAGGGACACATGTAGTAAGATATGTGGGCTCAATCCCATGCACACTCGACGTACAGGGACTACCTCGAATCCGAACCATGATGTTCATTCCACTTTCTTCTTTTATTGATTTTTTTTTTTTTTAAAATTTTTTTTATTATTTTTTTTAAAATAAAAAGATCTTTAGTTCTAAGGCTCATGCCACCTTGTGAATCGTTGACCCTCCATCTCGCCCATTAAGCCCAAGAAGGAGCTTTGCTCTAAATTATTGGCAGTAAAGAAAGAGTAAGGATCAGTGGATGGAATAGGTGATTTTGATGAACTCGCTTGAAGATTCGGCGAGGGATTTGGATATTTTGGAACCTCTGGTTTTTTTGTTTAATATAGGAGAATCTGGGACTTGTTAGATTGCGAGTTTTGGACTAGATTAGACCAGCAGGGGCAAGTTGGAGTAACAGAGGGGGTGCGGGCAGGATGAGAGACTGGAGAAATCGTGTTGGGAGTAGCGAGATCCAACGGACTTGGAGAAGTTTGGTGGTTGTTGCTAGGTTGTAAGGACCGGACTGGATAAATGGTGTTGGGAGTAGAAAGATCCAACGGACTTGGATAAGTTTGGTGGTTGTTGCTTGGTTGTAAGGACCGGATTGGAGAGATGGTGTTGGGAGTAGCGAGATCCAATGGACTTGGAAAAGTTTGGTGGTTGTTACTAGGTTGCAAGTGCTAGACTATATCAGACCAACGAGAATGAGAAGAGGTCGTACAAGTTTGAGTAACAGGAGGAATATGGATAGAGCTAGAGATTTCCAAGGAGATTGGAGCAGTTGTGGTGGGGGAAATGAGATTGGAACAATTTTGAAGAATTTCTATGTTGTGATCTAGATCTTCCATGGCATAACTGAGCCAAGGATCCAGATCAGGATCCTGGGATTGTTTGGGTGATTCTTCTTTTGACTGAGCTTGGAGTTGTGAAACATGTTCCTTCAGTTCTAGAACTTGTTGTTCGAGGAAAAATATGTAAGAAACAGTACCCAAAATGGGATCCTGAAGTCTAGATGTGGCTTCATACACAAGGGAACAGATAGTTTGTCGATGGTCTGCCTCGGATACCTTTTCAATAAGGCGTAGAAAGCTCGTGCTTCCCAAGAACTCGTGAATGGCTTCATAATCCCTCACACTTCCTGCATACTGAAAGTAGGGAGCCAAGGGACAATTACTTCTACACCGTCTTCTAATATACTTACAGGCACCACAACGAATTGTGTTAAAAGCCATTTTGGTATGATTCTCTGCTCCTCTTCTCGATCTCTCTGGGAAGCTCCTGTACAGGGCTTGTTTCAGATCTAGGTTTGGTGAAGTTTTTTTTTCAAGAAGAGAGACAAGTTTAGAGATAGAAGAGGAGGGGAAGAAGAAGAAAGAGAGGAGGAGAGTAAGACTGAGAGAGGGTGACCAGAGAGAGAGAGAGAGTGGGTGAGAAAGACATATAGAGAGGGGGATAAGGAGGGTTTTTAAAAGGAGGGAAAGAGAAAGGGGGAGTAGATCGATGAAGAAAAATACAGGGAGTAGGTGAAAAAAAAGAGAAAGAGAAAGACTGTAAGAGTGACAGAGAGAGAAAGAAAAAGCGAAAGAGAGAGAGGGTCGGTGAGAGTGACAGAAAGAGAGAGAGAGAGAAAGAGAAAGAGCAAGTGGAGAGAGTAATGTATCGATGTTGATGCACACATAGAGAGTGAGAGCATGTGAAGAGAGTGATGTATCAATTTTGATGCATGTGTAGAGAGTGCGAGCATGTGGAGAGGTTGATGCCTAATACAGACTTAAATCAGGCCTGGTACCCAAACCTTCAAACCTCTAGCGCTGAAGCACTTTCTCAGGTTGGTGGTTCGAGCAGGAGAGTTTTCTGTGCGGTACCGACAGTGACACCACGACGGCCATGCCACATACGCATCTCCCTATCTAATCTTAATAGGTTTCCTCTTGAGGAAGGGTTATGTTATGCTTGCATGCTAATGTGTAGTGTGCAAAATGATTTAGGCATTGGCCTTTGCAAATTTTGGCATTGGCCTTGCAACTTTATTTCAGTCTGAGTCGTGAACACCTGTACAAAAGAATACAAATTCACAAAAGAAAAGATAAAACAAAATTGTTAGTAAAAAAAAATGTCCTATTGTAATGAGAATCACTAAAGTGACGGCCTGAGTCCTCTTAAGTGTGAAAATCCCCAGCAGAGTCGCCAGCTGTCGCGCCCGCTTTTTCAGCACAGCCTGGCTGTCGGTGTGGGCCTGGCTTTTTTTTTTAAAGTGTGTGAAATGCGACGAATTTTATTGGGAGTGGTGAAAAGAGTATGGTAGGGCCTATTTGAAATGTTCAGAGTCGCCACCTAACATTTGGAGTGTTAGGATGTCACGCCCCGGAATAGCAAAATAGGGAAAAATAAATTTCCATTCTGGATCCGAAAGTACGTGTCAAGTGAAGTCACATGATTTTTCACACAAAAACTTAAACATTTAAAACATAATCCAATACATCTAGAAAATGAAGGTATAACCTTACTAAGTTCAAATAGTCAGAACTGTTACAATATCAGAGTATGGTCCACAGGATCACAACAGGTCTGGAGACAACATATGCCCAAGTACCGGTTACAAAAGTCTATAGCAATAACAGAAACATAAACTAGACGATGACAGTCTCCAGTCCTCAGCTGGCGTAAGGATCGGTGTCAGCATAAAACTCTCCTCCAGTGTAACCGTCATGTATGGGGCCACCCACCACATATCCCTCATCAAGGTAGTAGTTATCATCATAGGCTCCGTCACCTGTATAGTCAAACGTTTGCATACCTAGACGTGAAATGTCCAGGGCATAGCCATCAGCTTACAAGGCCGAGTAATAGGTACTCTGGGTAACATAGTTAAAATAGATTACATCATTAGCATTAAGTATCTTTAACATATGTATCAACTCATAATAGTATATATCATTTCACAATTGTTCTCATCTCTTAATACATCTCCGATTCCAAAACATAACGCATCTCACTATGCCAACTCACCTATTAACATATCCATACTCTGTACATAACATCTCATAGTCTACAAACCTCTGATTCACCGCCATTTACAGAGGTGAAACCTGTCCCTCACCGCAAGTCATCAATCAGTCCGATGTGACTGTCTGAAACACTTTCCAAAACACAATACATCACTCTATCAACATATCCATGCTCTCGCCCCATAGTCTAACAAACATCTGGTTCACCGCCATTTACAGAGGTGAAAACCTGTCCCTCACCGCAAGTCATGAACTAGTCCGATGTTGACTGTCTGAAACAAAACACAATATATCTCACTATGCCACGACTGACACATTCTGATAACAAAACCTCCGTTTCACCGCTATTCAGAGGGTATACCTTCTCTCCCCGCACGACGTGAACACGGTCCAATTGTTAACCTAACCCACATCACCTAGTCAACAAACCTCTGGTTTACCGCTATTTACAGAGGTGAAACCTGTCCCTCACCGCAAGTCATAAACCAGTCCGATGTGACTGTCGGTCATGCTGACCCAAATCCTAATACTAAAACAAACCCACGACTTTCCCATGTGGCTACCTAACATAAATAGAATAACTGACCATCAAAACCCAAACCAAACTTGGTTTAACACGTATACGTTCCTCACTTAATAATTATCTCAAAGGTACAACAGCTTAAGCCCTTTACTTCTCATAGTAAACATTAGCAATCATCATGTTATTCTCTTTATTAACGCAGTTCAATCATCATAAAAGGTTTGGAATAATAAGATAACATCATTATAAACATGGCGTAACAACATTGTAAATATCATCATAGCATGAATCAAACATTGTTATCACATAACTTGCATTCAAATCAAAACTAGAATGAAATATTAGACATCGTGTATGATTCTAGTAAAAATAGGGCAAAAGGGGTATTTTGGTCATTTTTCCCAGTCTTGTACGTCCACAACCAAATTTATAAAAGTTCCGTGAGATTAAATAACTAAGTATTCATGTTGGAAGTTAAGAGTTTTCGATCCTCACTAAGAAAATATCTTGATTCCAGTCGTATTTGAAAATACCAGTTTATCGTATTTATACCGTATTTGAAAACCAGAATACCGTATTTATACTATATTATAACACTGTATTTATACTATATTATACTATATTAGAATACACTATTTATACCAAATTATACTATATCAGAATACCGTATTGATACATATAAAAATATAAATACGTAATATAATATGTATAAACATCACATAATTAATATAAATCATAATCATAATCATATGTGCATAACAAAGTGTAATATAAAAAGCTGAGTGAGTTGGAGACTCACCTAAATTCGCAGAATAATAATGTCGAAAAAACCCGAAGAAAGCCCGAAGAATCTTCAAATATAAAATTCAGGCTTCAAATAGTGTTCTTGGTGTTCTTGGTGTACTATGTGTGTTCTTGGTGTTCTTGGTGTACTAGGTGTGTTCTTGGTGTTTTTGGTGTACCAGGTGTGTTCTTGGTGTAATATGTGTGTTCTTGGTGTTCTTGGTGTACTATGTGTGTTCTTGGTGTTCTTGGTGTACTATGTGTGTTCTTGGTGTTCTTGGTGTTTGTGTTTGTGAGATAAAGATATGCAAGCATTAGGATGGGTTCTCAACCTCATAAGTCTAAGGATAAATGTAATTGAATGGTCCCATATATATAGGAACCAAGGAGGGACCTCACCTTGCAATTACCAAGAGTTAAAGGTTCAAAGGATAATTATTTCCTTAGGGCCATGTTTGGTTAGATGTGCAATAAAATCATAACTGGTCCAAATATACCAGATATTCACAAATCTGCTAAATTAATGTTTCTAAAAATTTTGAAAATTTATAATCGAGTTTTATAAATGCTGAATATTATAATAACATAAAAACACTATTCATCTTGGGAAATAAATATTTAAAAATAGCGGGTATTACATCATTCACCACTAAATAAAGGATTTCGTCCCCGAAATCAGAGTTAAGTAGTGATAGAACAATACAACAGCAAAATTTTAAAGATCCAAGATACCAAAAACATAACCAAAATAAAATCCAAAACAACACTCAAGCATTGGTTAACAATTCTGGAAACTTCTCTCGCATTTCTGACTCTAATTCCCAGGAAGCTTCTCTTTCATCGTGATGCTTCCACTGAATTTTTACAAGTGGAATCTCTTTGTTTCATAGCTTCTTCACTCCTCGATCTAGTATACGTATAGGTCTCTCGTTGTATGATACGTTGTCATTGACCTCGATATCTGTAAAGTCGATCTCGTGTTCTGGGTTATGAGCGCACTTCCTCAACATACTTATATGGAACACATTATGAACTCCAGACATCTTCGGTGGTAGTGCAAGTCTATAAGCAACTTTGCCCACACGTTCAAGGATCTCGAAAGGTCCTATGAATCGAGGCGAAAGCTTTCCTTGCTTCTGTCCAAATCTCACAATACCTCGTACCGGTGATACCTTAAGGAAAACATGATCTCCAACATTGAAATCCAATCCTCTGCGATGTTTATCTGCGTAGCTCTTGAATCTACTCTGTGCTGTACGCATCTTCTCTTTCACAATCTTGATCTTCTCGTTTGTCTCTCGCACCATATCAGGTCCAAGAAGTTGATTATCTCCCACTTCTGCCCAACATAATGGCGATCGGCAAGGTCTTCCATACAAGGCTTCAAAAGGTGCCATTCCTATACTCGTATGATAGGAATTGTTGTAGGCAAATTCAATCAACGGTAAGTGCGTCTCCCATGTGCTTTCAAAATCAATGACACAGGCTCGCAACATGTCTTCCATTACTTAATTGACTCTTTCGGTTTGTCCATCAGTTTGTGGATGAAAAGCTGAACTCAAGTTCAATGAAGTTCCCATAGCTTTCTGTAGACTTTTCCAAAATTCTGATGGAAGTCGCGAATCTCTGTCAGATACGATTGTAACTGGCACACCGTGTAGTCGTACAACATGTTGTAAATACAATCTACTCATCCTTTCTACTGGATATGTCATACTATACGCAATTAAATGCGTTGACTTAGTGAGTCTATCAACAATCACCCAAATTGCATCGTGATTCTGTTGAGATCTGGGTAAGCCTACCACAAAATCCATGGCTATATGTTCCCATTTCCACTCAGGAATAGGTAAAGGCTGCAATAATCTTGATGGTTTCTGGTGTTCAGCTTTGACTTGCTGACAAGTGATACACTTGGAAACATACTCAGCAACATCTCGCTTCATACCTTCCCACCAAAAGTTTCTTTTCAGGTCTTTGTACACCTTAGTACCTCCAGGATGCACTGTCATCCGTGACTTATGTGATTCATCCAAAATATCTTTTCGGAGAGTACCTGTATCTGGCACACATAGTCTACCTCTACTCTTTAGAGCTCCGTCTGGACCAATACTCCAGTTCTCTGGGTCTTTTGCTGATACCTTAGCAAACCATAACTGAAGTCCTTCATTCTCCTTCTGAGCTTCAAGTATGCGACTAATGATTGTTGGTTGCACTACAAGGCATCCAAAATGTTGTCCTTCCTCTGCTCCAACTGGTATTTGCAGATCATATTCCCCAACGGTCTCTAATGCTCGCCATTCTCGAATTAACAACGTAGAAAGTAACCTTTGAGGTCGTCGGCTTAGAGCGTCTGCTACTACATTCGCCTTTCCAGGATGATACTGTAAAGAAAAGTCATAATCTTTCAGTAACTCCATCCATCTTTGTTGTCTCATGTTTAACTCCTTCTGAGAAAATAGATACTTAAGACTCTTATGATCTGAAAACAAATCAAATTGTTCTCCATATAAGTAGTGTCTCCAGATCTTTAGAGCAAACACGATAGCAGCTAACTCCAGATCATGCGTAGGGTAGTTCTTCTCATGCGGCTTCAGTTGCCATGATCCATATGCAATCACATTTCCATCTTGCATAAGCACACAACCGAGTCCTTGATGCGAAGCATCACTATAGATGATATATCGTTCTCCTGTCTTCGGTATTGCAAGCACTGGTGCTGAGGTTAACTTTTCCTTCAACTCTTGGAATGCACGTTCATGCTTGTCTGTCCACTCGTATTTCATCTCCTTCTTTGTTAAATTCGTTAAAGGCCCTGCAATCTTAGCGAATCCTTCGACGAATCTTCGATAGTAACCCGCTAATCCAAGAAAACTTCTAACTTCTGTGGTACTGGTTGGTCGGTTCCAACTTAAGGCAGCATCAATCTTAGACGAGTCTACAGCAATCCCATGCTGATTAACAACATGTCCCAAGAATTTGACTTCCTGTAGCCAGAATTCACATTTACTAAACTTTGCATACAGCTGGTCATCTCTTAATGTCTGCAAAGCAATCCGTAAATGCTCTTTGTGATCTCCTTCCGTTTTTGAATAAATCAAGATATCGTCGATGAATACGATAATGAATTTATCCAAATATGGTTTGAATACTCTATTCATTAGGTCCATAAACACTGCGGGGGCATTGGTTAATCCAAAAGGCATAACCAAAAACTCATAGTGACCATACCTCGTCCTGAAAGCTGTCTTCGTAATATCTTCCGGTCGGACTAGCAGTTGATGATATCCCGAACGTAAATCGATCTTCGAGAATATCATTGCTCCTTGTAACTGATCGAATAAATCATCTATCCTGGGGAGAGGATATCTGTTCTTGATCGTTACTTTGTTCAACTCTCGGTAGTCTATACAGAGTCTCTGCGTTCCGTCCTTCTTCTTTACAAACAATACTGGTGCTCCCCAAGGCGATGTACTAGGTCTAACAAAACCTAGGTCTTCAAGTTCTTGAACTTGCTTCTTTAATTCCATCATCTCTGTTGGCACCATTCGATAAGGAGTCTTTGAAATTGGTAAAGTTTCGGGCACCAACTCGATACAAAAATCAATCTCCCTCTTAGGCGGAAGTCCTTTGATATCTTCAAACACATCTTCAAACTCTTGAACTATAGGAATCTGAGCAACAGTGATCTCCACACTCATGCTCTTGATTACAGAAAGATTACTAGAAAGAAAGACTTCGCCAGGAGAGTTACACTGGAATCTGACAGCAAGATGTCCAGGTATCGAAAAGACAATCAATTTTCTAACGCAATCTAAAGTTGCATGATACTTCGTAAGCCAATCCATTCCTAAGATAACGTCAAATTCAGACATAGATAAGATTACTAAGTCCACCGAAAAG
The DNA here is from genome assembly GCA_033977485.1 of Hydrangea macrophylla. Lineage (NCBI taxonomy): Eukaryota > Viridiplantae > Streptophyta > Magnoliopsida > Cornales > Hydrangeaceae > Hydrangea > Hydrangea macrophylla. The sequence goes on from CM066987.1 coordinate 51,122,984, forward strand.
TTTCTGCCCTCTAGGATCAAGGGACAATTCTTGCAAACTTTACCCAACTTAACACTAGCTCCCAAAGGTGATATAGCATTAAGTGGTGTCTCAAGAGCCTGAGGTACTAAACCCAAATCTCGTACAATTCTAGCAGCAATAAATGAACGAGTAGCGCCAGTATCAAATAAAACTTTTACTTGACTGTAAAATAACACAATGGTACCTTCCAGGTTCTGCTGATCTTCTTCATTGAATCCCGCTTCTGCCAGAATAATAGCATTAAGCCTAGTCTGCTCTGGTGGTCCTTGGATTCCTTGCACTGGCTTGCGGCAATTCTTACTAATGTGGCCTGGTATACCACAGTTGCGGCAGAGAACTCCTGATTGTCGGCCAGATTTAGGACAGTTCCTTGCCATATGTCCATAGTCTCCACAGTTAAAGCACCCAGTTCCTCCTCCGTGAGTATTGCCTAAAGCTTGAGTAGGTGGTTTCCTTGTTCCTTCCAAAGCACGCTTCTTACCTTGGAAATTCATCTGAGTTCTCCCACCTTGTTGATATCGTGAGGGCTATGATTGAAATTTCCTTGACTGAGGTTGGAAATTCCGTTGTTGATAGGGCACATTCCTCGGTGGTGGCTATCGACTCATCAGTTGCTTAGTCATCTGACTATCCTTCTCCAGAATAACAGCAAATCGAACAACACTTTCAAATGTCTAGCCCAGATGACCAACCATCATATGTCGCAGGTGTGAATTTAGTCCTTGATGGAAATGCTTCACTCTCTTAGGTTGCGTATCCACCATATGTCCAGCAAAACGTGAGAGACGCTCGAATTGCGTTGTATACTCTCTAACAGTCATATTGCCTTGGACCAGACTTAAGAAATTCTTCTCTTCTTGATCTCTTTCTTCTTCCGGGAAATACTTTTCTAAGAATCTAATCTTGAAAGCTTCCCAAGGCATTCCCCTTACAGCTTCAGTTCCAATCATTGCTTTCTCAGCTTCCCACCAATCTGCGGCGGCAAAGGTTAACTGGAATATGGCTAGACGATGCTTATCTAGCTCGTTGCATTCAATGGTTTCAAAAATTAGATCAATCTCTCTTAACCATTGCTTCGCCTTCCATGGATCAACCAGTCCATCAAACTTTTTCGGTCTAAGAGCCCGAAAATGTTCAAGTAACTTGTCTCCTGTCTGCCTAGGAGGATGAAATGCAACAGGTGGCGGCTGTGGATAGTTGTTCTGGTTTCGATCATCCAATTGCTCCATGTGCTGCATAAATGCTTCAAAAATACCGGTCGGATCTATGTTCGTAGGGATAGGTGCTCCTGGTCGCAAAGTCTATCTCATCGATCCCACCATGATAAATCAGGTATTAGGTACCTAAATGAATAACTATCGGTTAGACCCCCGTCAACAATAATAAGTATAACATCAATGCCATATCAAAAAGAGTGAAGAGAAACATATGACACAATGTATACTGTATAAGAATATCACACAAGGATACTCATAGTATATCACATTAATATAACTAACTTAAGAAATAAAACTTCTTAAGTCTGAACAAATCTCTTAGGAAACTTAAGGTTCAAAACCTATGTGTCGGAAAATCAGTGAGAGCCAGCTAACTAAAGCTTAAACCTGGCTTTGATACCAAAAATCTTGTCACGCCCCGGAGTAGCAAAATAGAGAAAAATAAATTTCCATTCTGGATCCGAAAGTACGTGTCAAGTGAAGTCACATGATTTTCCACACAAAAACTTAAACATTTAAAACATAATCCAATGCATCTGGAAAATAAAGGTATAACCTTACTAAGTTCAAATAGTCAGAACCGTTACAATATCAGAGTATGGTCCACAGGATCACAACAAGTCTGGAGACAACATATGCCCAAGTACCCGTTACAAAAGTCTATAGCAATAACAGAAACATAAACTAGACTATGACAGTCTCCAGTCCTCAGCTGGCGTAAGGATCGGTGTCAGCATAAAACTCTCCTCCAGTGTAACCGTCATGTATGGGGCCACCCGCCACATATCCCTCATCAGGGTAGTAGTTATCATCATAGGCTCCGTCACCTGTATAGTCAAACGTTTGCATACCTAGACGTGAAATGTCCAGGGCATAGACATCAACTTACAAGGCCAAGTAATAGGTACTCTGGGTAACATAGTTAAAATAGATTACATCATTAGCATTAAGTATCTTTAACATATGTATAAACTCATAATAGTATATATCATTTCACAATTGTTCTCATCTCTTAATACATCTCCGATTCCAAAACATAACGCATATCACTATGCCAACTCACCTATCAACATATCCATACTCTGTACATAGCATCTCATAGTCTACAAACCTCTGATTCACCGCCATTTACAGAGGTGAAACCTGTCCCTCACCGCAAGTCATGAATCAGTCTGATGTGACTGTCTGAAACACTTTCCAAAACACAATACATCACTCTATCGACATATCCATGCTCTCGCCCCATGGTCCTTGGAGACTAAATGAGACCCAAATCTACTCAAATCTCTATGGAATATAATATGGATTCCATAAGATTCCTAGTAGGGAGATCCAAGTCATGAGCTAAGACTTAAACCCAATCACATATGTGTAGATATGACCATGACCAATCTTAATCCCCATATAAATTATAGGATCATAAGGGACTAGAGGATCAAACTCAAAGAGATCTAATGAGATATTGAAGATCTCATAGATACTATGATAAGAATATAAACAAAAGAAATGAAATCAAAGGTTATTTGAAAATTTCAAGTCAAAACTCTTTTAATCTTAAATCCAAAGCTCTATTTAGACCCAAATCAATGAAAATAACACATGATCATTCAATCACAAATTCTATGTGGTGTGTGATGAAATGAGGCAAGAAGAGAGGCTTTGAAAATGTGTAAAAATCCTAGATCTATGAATTTGTGATTGAATTATGTAGAACAAGTATGGAATAAGGATTTAACCACTAGATCTTCTCAGGATTTGATTGATTTGGAGAGATCCAAGCCTTACAAGCAATACTCTTCTTCTTCTTCCTTGAAGCTTCAAGGTTCTTCAATAGAGATTTGAGGAATTGGGTGAATTGGGTAGGATTTCTATAGGGTTTTGGGTTTCTCTCTCTCTATTTCTCTAAGAACAAACTTTATCTTCAAAATTCAGCCTCTCTTTCTAAGATTCAAGTCTCATCTTCAAGGTTCAAGTCTCTCTCTTAAGATTCAAGTCTCCAACCTCTCAAAATGAGAGAAAATGGGGTTTTTATAAACTTTCATTATCTTAGGGGCTAAGATAAGGGTAGATAGGTCAAGTAGAGATGGTGGGAGCATGGTTTGCATGACCTATGAGTAGTAAACACGTACACAAAAAACGGCATCGTTTGGTGCATTCATTTGATCAAAGATTGAAAAGGATTTTTGGCTTAAAAATGCAAACCAGCCCAGGCCGGCACTCAATGAAGATGGAATGGCACTCGCTCAGTGCCGAACGACACTCACTGACTGCCACAGCGGCGTTCATTGACTGCCGTTCAGGCACTCTGAGTGCCGCTGCATAGCAGTCAAGCACTATTCACAGCAATTCAGCACCTTAATTTCATTTCATGTCATTTAAGTAAATGTTGTTTAATTACTTAAGACATTAAATGTATTTAAAGAAATACCCCCATTTGGATTCAATAAAAATATCTAAAAAATCAAAATCCTTAAGGAAAAAAAATCAACTCTCCCTCCGAAGGCAAAATTTCCAATTTCCTGCACAATTCTTCTTAAAGACCTTTCGATTTCTCAATGTTCTTTTCATTTAAAAATTCTTAAAAATCATTTATAGCATAAGGGAGACCCAATGAACAATTACCGGGACTTTTCATCTTAAAATTCGAAAATTTTACGATTGACCCCCTTTTGACCCATTCACTTTTTTGGGGTTCATGCTGAATTTTTCTTCTTTTAAAAATGGTTTTAAGATGCTTCGAGGACAATGTCGTGTTTCTATACGTGTTCAAAACTCATGGTCTACAAGGTGACGATAGATGAGAATTTTGGTCTTTTTGGCTGAAAAATGGCGATTTTGAACCGAGATTCTTCTAGGAAGAGAGTCGGATTGCTTGTAAGAGTCTTGATTCTGACGAGACATATTCATCATCGATCTCTAGAGGTAAATCCCCCTTAGTTTAATAGTTCGGTCAAAATTGGGGTGTCTACAGTGTGATTGATTACATGTGGCAATTTTACTTCAACTTCTCTTTCTTTAGATATCATGACTCAACTGATAGTTTAGGGTGTGTTTGATTACAATTAATGTTGAATATGTGTAAGAAAAAGATAAATTTAGAGGAGTCAATATGTAAATTCATTTTAAATTTGTACAATTACATATACATAACTAATATTTTTAAAATTTTGTAGGGGCCAATATACATAATATTTATAATTTTTAAAAAATTTACACTAAATCATAATTTTTAAAAACTTTGCGGGAACATGACCTCCGGGCCCCTCTTACGGTCCGCCCCTGCATTCACCCTCGAGTATTTTGAGGAAGTGATTTCGCTCACGAGTCACGTGAAGCAAGACAAGAGAATGCCAACCATTGGATGAGAAACAAGGCACATGTTGAGCGACACTTGGCATAATGATTTTGGAAATTTTTAAACCCATCTTACCTGCTAAGTAGGTTGCCCGCACACCCAACACCCAATTTCACCAACCACATGTTTGCAAAGACTTTGGGCGCACATCTCTTTCTCTCTCTTGCTTTGCTAGTACACACATAAAATGTCAACTACGTACATATTTTTAGTAATGTCATACTTCCCAAATCTTAATCCCAAATTTTTATCCCAAATAATGTAACAGTGGAACCATTTTCAATAATGATTGGAACCTCTTCAACATTATCTAATCAAATGAATTGATATAAGATAGTTTTACTTGTTAATTTAAGTAATTTTCTTTTGCAAATAAATTGTGTAAGTACTTGTCTTTAGTATTATTGATTTATTAAAAAAAAAATAAAGGGCTCCATCTTTGACGTTTAATTGAGCCCTCGAAAAGTTAAGGCCGCCATTGATATCTAGGTCCCTATATGATGTAACTTATGTCCCAATATGTGTAATTAGGTACCAAAGAGTGGTAGCTTTAAACCACTTCGATTATTACTTTTTTTTTAAATAGTTTCAAAGATACCACATTTAAGACCTAGTTATACATTTTGGGCTTTAGAAATATATAGTATAATATATTATATGCATTGTTTTAAATTCATGGTTAAGGGTATTATTGGTAAGTATAAGTTTGCACTTTTAAGATGTTGCCACCATAAATATTAGTAGATGCATCTTTTTTAAAAAAAAACACTAATTCAGTACCGAATAATCACTTTTTTTATTTATTAAAAAGTCCATTGCTGGAATGGACTTTTGTATAAGCTACCCCAAACACCACCTTAGTATCTTAAAATGTATTTTATTACTATTAATATCCAAGATATAATTGGAGTAAACAATTGAGGATCCCACTTAAATAAATTAACTAGAATCATTGTACGGGAAAATGTTTCTAGATTTTATATATGTATTTTTTTTGCTAAGTAAATTTTAAGGATCCCACTTAAAGCTTTCTCTCTCCTCCTCTTTTCTTCTCTTTCTTTGCCTCAACTCTCTCTCTCTCTCTCTCTCTCTCTCTCTCTCTCTCTCTCTCTCTCTCTCTCTCTTCTTGCTGTTCTTTTCCTTCTCTACTTTCGTTCTTCCTCTTCTTCTCTGATGCCCAGAGAGTGTGTGTATGTGTATGGTTGTATATATATATATGTATATATATGCATGCGTGTATATATATAAGTGTGTACATATATATCTCAAGTCTCTCTCTCTCTCACAAGAATTGAAAAACAGCCCCCAGCTACGAAATGATCTTATAGATATAGAGGGTGAGAGTGTCATGTGTCAAAATCTCATGCAAAGATGAAAAATAAAGATCTGCAGATGGCAATCGATTGGACTCAGTGGCAATCGATTGGCTTCAGATATCTCATGACAATCGATTGAGAGTTATAGGCAATCGATTGGTATCTGTCACGTAATGGATTCAGGTCGGCAGGATGGCAATCGATTGGGAAATATGGCAATCGATTGGTATTCAAAAAGTGGCAATCGATTGGGACACAATAGCAATCAATTGGATCCAAAATTGACCAAATGAAAGGTAAGGGTTATACAAATATACAGAAGTATATGTCAAGTCTTATTTATTAATATATATCCCAAATTAAAATACAGGGTATTACACATTATAGCCACAAATTTGGGCCCAAACACTCCTGAAAGGTCTAGTAGTAACATCAAACACACAAAAGGCAAATCTAAAAGACAAATGCAACCATATATGCTTAAAACCCACCTGATTAGAGAAATAAAAAACAAAAGATGTAAAAACACCTTTAAAAGGAAGCAGAACATAACATGGCACTATGAATAGCATTTCAAATTTGATTGAAAATCAATTTGGTCGTCTTCTTCTTTTTCTTTTTTCTTTTTTTCTACAGAAACAAGATAAAAGTAGTTCTACTTCCAGGGGAGAATGAAGAGTAGATTTTTATAATAAAAAAAATACTTACTACACAGAAGATGAGTTTATGTGCTTAGACAAATGGGAATACGGTCATTAATAACATTACGAATAACAAAAGAAAAGCCATACTCCAGACTTGATTTAGGTACAATGTGCTAAATAGTTCTTACAAAAACATCTATAAATCTCCTTAAATTGATAAATAACTCGATTCAACCAAACAAAGAAAAAGTCAAACTCTTTTTTTCTTATTGTCATAAAGTAAATTTTTGAAGATACCATTTTGAAGTATATAATTCAAAAAAATTTGCATCTCAATCCCCCAAAATGTATGTCATCTACTAAGATTCTCTTGAATCAAATTTTTTTGGCAAATTGGAAAAATTGCTTCTTGCGTATGGCAGGGAGGGTGACTTTGATCAAATTTGTGTTGAAAAGTTTGCCACGATATTTTATGTCTATGTTCAAAATTTCATGTGGAATAGCAGCCAAATTTGAAGCCATTCAACGTCGATTTTTATGGAGTGGCCTAGGGAATAAAAAAAGTTGCATATGGTGGATTAGAGAACTGTGTGTTTAAGCAAGAAAAAGGGTGGTCTAGGTATTGGGAAAGTTTCTGATAAGAATTGTGCACTGTTGGTTAAATGGTTCTGAAAATTTGGTCAAACCACTGATGCGCTATGGAAGAGAGTCCTATGTGCTAAATATGGACTGGATGTCTATGATCTGTTTTTAAGGGTTGATAATAGGAATTCTCTTTTTCCTTTTCTTAAAGGATGTTGCTCTGTGGCCCTTAATTAGTAACCATGATGTTTCTTTCGTGATGCATACGGGATTGGGACTTTTTCTGGGTAAGGGAGATAAGATACTCTTTTGGTCGGATACATAGATCAATGATCATTGTCTGAAAGAGTGTTTCCCTCGTATTAATGCATTAGCTAGTGTAGAATGTAGTTGACCGCTCATACAGCTTGACCAGTACACGTCACCAACGACTCCACGTATACCAATATGGGCTCCACCAACAACAATGGCTACAAACAAGACCCACCCTACGAAGCCCACTATGAAGCTCTACTATTGAGAAACTCGCCCCGAGGTTGACCTCAATGAGCCCACTCCGAAGCCCTACTTCAGATAAGCCGATTCCAAAGCCTAACCTTTCGAAAGCCTCTGCTAGCCCACTCCTAAGCCTCACCACTCCGAAGCTTCACTTCAGAATCCGAAGCCTATGATTCCACTCCGAAGCCATATTCTCCGAAGGCCTAAAGTAGCCCACTCTGAAGCCCCACTACGGATGACTCTACTCCGAAGCCTTATTCAAACGAAGCCCATCTCAAGTAGCCCACAAAGGAAGCACACTTCAAATATACACACACTCAACTCTCGGACACCCACCCTTGGTCCGGAAGCAGTACCTAAGGTGGTCAAGTTCGCTGGGATTTCGGAAGCTCATGGCTAGGTGGCTAGAGTCGAAGGCATCTCCCTAGCCTGCGCATCATGGGAAAGGTTAGGGTTGGTCCCAAAAAAAGAGAGAGACATGTGACTTTCACGTGCTTGACCCCCAACCAATCTCACAACCAATGGGCAAAGCCCATCACTGCAAAACTTGCCCAAACCTTTGACCATCAGTGCTTAGTCATTTCAAGCTTGCTTAATAGACTGCACCAATAGAAAATAACCTCGGTTCCTTCCTTCACTGAAACCCTCTGCACGTCTCTACACTCACCCTCGCTTAATCCTCTACACCAATGGCATGAGCCTCGATATCTTCACTCGCTTAAACCTCTGCACCAATATCATATCTTTTTACCTTGACTAACCCCACAACCTTCGTCTGCCATCGAGGGACAATACCTTCTCTATTTGACTCGTTTCTCCCAAGCCTATAACAAATCAACATCTCATTCAATACCTCCACCGACCTTAAACATGAGCATTTAAACCGTCCATCTACATAAAACAAATGACCCACTCAAAGGATGCCAACTCAACTTCTCTCCACCACATCAAAACTTCACAGCCTCACATGACTTTTTGCATAAATACTAGTCTCATTTACTACATCCGAGGGACCCAATCCAACCCAACTTAATCCTACACTAGAGCAAAGGATTAACTGTTATTCCTACTCTCACCCACTTACAAAACATTCCCATTGTCTTGAGCACAACTAGAACCTTCATCTTACAAGACCCTCCGTCTCACTAGACCCTTTGCCTACCATCACCCTTCGTCTTACAAGACCCTCCGTCTCACTAGACCCTTCGTCTTACAAGACCCTCCGTCTCACTGGACCCTCCACCTCACATTACCCTTTGTCTCACACTACCCTTCGCCTCACCTTACCTTTTGCTCCATTCAACCTTTCACCATACTCCAACACTTACTCACCACCCTTCACCTTACTTCAACACATCTAAATCCTGGACACTCACTGCTTTCTCTCTCTCTCATTTGGGGCTACTTCGGTTCTCATCCGACCCGAAGTCTCTCCGAATCCCATTATTCTACTATATTTTTACATATTTATTATTCCACACTTTATGCATTATTTATCATATTTTAGTTTTTGTTCCACCTGTACTAACATGTTAACGTGTTATACCCACTAGTATCTCTCATACACATCACAAAAGAACTCACACAGCTAGTAATAAGAAAGGTTCTGTATCAGAGTATGGATATTAGATCAATAATATGTGGTATTGGAAAGTGGATTTACATAGAGCCTTATTTGGATGGGAATTCAACCAGTGGCACAAATTTATGGCATGTATCGAATCAATGCTTCCCAATCTCTTCAAACCTGATACTGTTATTTGGAAGTTTGACTCCAAGGTGATATTCTCTGTAAAATTGTTCGAATTTGCATTAGAGAACATTAGATTCGCTGATTCTAAAATGGAAGGGATAGTGTGGAAGGGCTTGTCCCACCGAAAGTTGAAGCTTTTTGTTGGAAAATGCTAAAAGGTAAGGTCACATACCTGTAAAGTACACCTTGAGTAGATTGGGATTGAATTTAGGGGGTGATTTGGTCTGTGGATTTTGTGGGGATGCGGTGGAAGACATTATTCATTTGTTTATGTATTATAAATGGCCTGAACGGGTGTGGCAAAGTTGTCTTAGCTGGTGGGGTATTGTTTTCTGTATGCCAAGATCTATGGTCGATTGGTGGAGCCAGTGGCAAGGGTTGTATCCTTCAAAACGTCTTAAGAAAGCATGGATAATATGTTTTTTTGCTATTGTGTGGTCTATTTGGCTGGTTTAGAATAAAGTGTTGTTTGAAGGGGTAAGTTTCAATCTCACAGAAGTTTTGGATATTATTAAAGTTCGAGTGCTCTGGTGGAGCAAGTTAAAGAAAGAGGAGGATAGAGGATCTTTTTCTAATTTGATGTATAACTTCACAACAGCCTAGTTATCATCAAATATCCGTAAAATTCCTAGACATGTTTGCTGGACTGCTCCCAATGTTGGAGTCCTAAAATTTAATATGGATGGGTCAGTAGTCAGGAAACCGAAGCCTACAGGGATAGGTGGTGTGTAGACACCCCAATTTTGACCAAACGTCGAATTTAGGAAAGTGTCACCTCCAAGTCCGATGATGATAATGACCGAAAGATTTGAAGTATTCCAAGCTCTTCAGAAAGTTCTCCAATCGCGATAAAATTTTCACAGGAAAAGAGAAATACTGGGTGTTCAGGAAAATTCGAGTATAAGACACTATTTTCGGAAAAATTAACTTTTTAGAAGAAAAAGAGAAAAAGAAAAGGTAAGAAAGAGAAAATTTGCTAACACACGGCACTCGACAGCTTTTGCGGCACTCAATGAGTGCCGTACCGCACTCACAGAATGCCGGATCAGCACCTATCAATTGTCGCCAATATTTTCTGACTTCTGTTTGCTTTTAAAGTCCATATTTTGTGGTACAATACGTATATGTATGCAGATAAAACAAAAAAACTGATAAAGTAAGGCTGACATAAACGCGGCAATCAATAATTTGGCGCGGCTCTCAGTAAGTGTCGCGCGGCAGTCATGGAATGCCGCTGCGGCTTTCACAGAGTGCCGTTCTGGCATTCCCAGAGTGCCGTGGAAAACTTCTTGACTGCCGTTAGCTCCAGCAGTCTGCTTTTTTCAGAAAGTACGCATTGTACCACCAAATGCTGCATTTACAGCAGTTTTTTTACTCTGAATTCACTGAAATTACCTAGGAATTTTTGTCTATATAAGAAGATGTATCTTCATTGAAGGAGGAAACCAAGAAAAAAGAACATTGGGGGGGGGGGGATTTGAGAGGAATTTAGGAGTATTCTTGAGAGAAGAATATTTGGGTAGGAGAGAGGGAAAATACCACAAGAAATAACTACCACTACACAAACACATATTTGAGAGAGAAAAGAGAGAGTTTTGGAAAACTAGAGAGAAGAGCTTGGAAGACCTTCAAAGGAGAGAAGCTTTGAGGATAGTTTGGAGGTGATCCTCTAACCACAAGTTGTTTTTCTTCATTCTTTTAAACTTCTAATCTTAAAACTACTTGGTCTTTTGATTAACCTTTTTTGGAAGTTTTATTAGAGAACTTGCAAACTTTAATTGCCTTTTCTTTTAGTTCTTTCTTTTCTTCCTCTTTGTTTATACTTCTCTCTTGAGATTCTTGGAAGTCCTCCATACTTCACTTGAATCTCATGAGTTGGATCCCTTGATTCCATGTGAGCTTGTCCCCCCCCCCCCCCCCCCCCCATGAGAGTCAAGGTTGATCATCATTTATATAAGAGCAAGTAAATGAGTCTAAACCCCCCACCATGGTTTGGGATTCTTTAACTTAAGGTTTCATTGAATCCCCTTCCATATTCCTTGAAAACCCATGAGTATTAGCTATGTTTGTTTGTACTTCTCTCTTGAGATTCTTGAAGGCTCATGAGTATTAGTCATATCTTCATCTCCAATGACCATCAAGTTGTAGGAGAAAGTAGATTGAGTCTAAGCCCATCTCCATGGTTTAGATTCATTATCTTGAGATTTCATGAAGTCTACTCATACTTCATTTGAAATCTACAAATATAAAGGTCTTTAGCCTCCAATGACCATCAAATGGTAGGAAAGAATGGTTTATTTTAAGTCCAACTTCATGGTTTAATAGTTCGGGTTAACAAATAGGATTTGAACTTCACAATGAAACAGTGGGTTCATAAACCGGTTTTGATCAAAGATTTTTAGTTCGAAATCAGACCGTTGAAACTGAATGAAACCAACGGGAAAGTGTCAATAACACAATGTTTTACCATTACAATTTTTGTTTTAAGGAGATTTCGTGTTTAAAGTGGTTTGGTCATGAGTTTTGTAAAGTCACTACAATCTGTCCAGAGTTTCAGAACAGTAACACTTTTTTGAAATACGTAAATCAGAACCTTAATAAAGTATTTGTGACCCAAAATAATTTTTTCTAAGTAGATTAATGTGTTAGGAAGTCACCCTATAAAGAACAAATCATTTCTGATCTTTTTACCATCTTTAGAAATTCGTGCAAGAACTCTGGACAGAAGGTTGTAGAATGCTGAGTGATGTTTGGTTTTTGTCCAATTCCCGGAGATCCAACCATTGAAACTTTGATTTCTTTTTTGGGGTAAACACTAGACACACAGAGGCATCTTTTTTCCAAAATTCATCAAGATCAAACCACGGGAACCATGCTTTTTATTTCTTTAAAGTTATGATCTGTCCTCAGCAATTTCTAGAATTCTACAATAAGTTTTCATCAATCTTATGAATAATGGCTTAGATGAAATTTTCATGAGTCAAGGTTCAAGCCACGTTTCAATAATGATTAGCTAAGCTTGAATTCAAAGTTTAAGTGATCTAAATCACTGAGTATTTCATAATTTATTCTTGTTCATGAACATATTCATCTGTATGGCTTGACACTTGTAATTAGGATTTATTTGCTTTAGATTTAATTGCATTTGATAGATTTAAGTGGGAAATTTAGGATTGTTATTTCTAACTTCATATCTTGTATATCATGTGGACTAACCCTTCGTTTTGTAGCGCTACCAATCTACGACTTCTTGAATTCCTCTTCAGTTTATTTTAATTTCTTGATTTTATCGATTTTTCAATCTTATGTGCGACACATTAGAATTAGGATCTTGCCTTATATGAATACACGTCATTAGAGACTCTTTTTTTAGGATTTCTTTTTTTGTATGCATTGCACGTTTAATATTCGCGGTCGGACCCCGGGTAAGTTCTCTCGTTCCCTATTGTATATCATATTGCTTGCTACTTGAAATATGTGGTTTTTGAATGATATTTTACCACTTGCTATTTACACCCCTTTAGACATGCTTTTTTAATGTATATTTATACGTATGTATTAGTTGAGGGAATGCTTAGATTAGTAATTCAATTAAAAGGATGTTAAGTAGAGGCCTATCACGAGATAGGATGAGAAGGGGTGTTTTAGTCCGATGGGCCCCTTCCCTCCTCATTCCATAATCCCCGGACCTAGTTAATCTTTGGTTTCGCAAAAGATCAGTTTCCTTTTTGAAATAGTTTCTTAGTTTTCCTTAAAAAATTAAGTGGAGACCCCTTTGTTTTGAATTTGAACATTAGAAAAGAACTTTAAAAGAAAAGTTGTGGGTAAAAAGAAAGAAAATTGTGATATCCACAATCTGGCGACTCTGCTGGGGATCGAACCCAGAATCTCTGGTTTCGCAGACCAGAATTCTGATTTTGGGTTCACTTGAGGATTAGACTTGAAAACATTCTTCTAATTAAATTAATTAATCTTTGTGTGCCTGTTGCATTGCACTTGCATGTCCAGCCAGTCGATTGCACAGAACTATGACCTTGGAGACTCGGGGTAACCCGGTCGGTCAAGCCATCATGGGACTGTGTGATCACCCTTGATCTTGTACCATGTGTTGGTATATGAAGCATCCTATCGGGTGTGTGTCAAGGGTCCCTTATTTGACCAAGACCCGACCTTTGCATGATAGCTTCTATAGAACCCTCCGATCTTAGGAAATCAATTCTTGATTAGGATTTATCTGCTATGGAGTTTTGTATTCCCGAAAGGGATTATTTAAGATGATGACGATGCTTGCTTGATGAAAGATGTGTAACCCGTTAATCACCTTTTAGCAATTCCTTCTCATGTCCCACGACATTTGGGAACATGCTGAATATTGATTATATGATTACATCTCTTACATCTTGTTAGCTAAGCATCATTGACCTTGTATGCATCCGAATTCATGAAGAGTACGATAACAATCCGATCACGTGATCCTCCTACCCAAAGAATTTTAAATACGTCTTTGGAAGCAAAAAGATTTTTGCTATCTTTATTCTAAGGTATTCAATCGCTCTTTCAAAAATCTTTGGAGTTCACTTTTTGATTAAAATTTCAAGTCAACCATCTTTGAAGGAAGAACCCAAGGAACCCAAAATTCTTGAAAGATTTTGAAAAGTTTCACCAACTAAAGAAACGCTTTTCAAAGCAAAATTTTGACCCAATCACGTTTTGGTTGAGGAATATAATCCAATATTCTTAAGAATTGTATTTGAGAGATCTCCCCAGTTAAAGAAATGCTTTTCAAATGAATTTCAAAGCAAACTTTCAACCCAATCATCTTTTGTTAAGAAATGTTGTTGCCTTTAAAGGAAAGCTTCTTAAGAATTTGAAAAATCCCATCATCTAGGTAAATGCTTGTAAAATGAATTTCAAAAATTCTAAAATTTTCAAACTTTAAAGGGGTAAAAAGGATCACAATGAAAGGAGAAATTGGCGCACTTGACATGGGTGAGGATTCTATGTGCTTATATGTTTATGTGTTAGGATTAGAACTTTCCTTTCTTTTGCATATAGAGTAGGCACACACACACATGTGCATTTCATCTGCGTGCCATGTGTGCGGTGCATGCATCTAGCCACATCAAATCATCAAAGCATTGCATGCATGTTGGATGAAAATTTACACCATCCTCTTTCCAGTCAAGATCAAAGTAATCCAATAGTTCCTCAAAATTCCTTGCCTCCTGAAAATCAATTTGTATGCGGGCCTTTTCATGTCGTGGACCTGTAGAAAAAATGGAACAACCAGATCCCCTAGTGAGGATACTTCTAATCTTCTTGGGTTCGTCTTATTAATTTTAGGAGAACATGGACCATCATCTTGAGATTGATCCGCCATTGGCCTTAAGAACTTTGGAAGAGAGAGTGAACAAGCTGCAAGCCACTATTGAGCAACAAAACTTAAGGGTGAATCAATTGGAGAGGGTAACACATGAGCTCTATCAGTTACTCAAAAATCAAGTGGGTTTGAATGAGGTAGTGATGAACAAATTGGAGAAGGGAATAATGGATCACCCAGTCGAGCACCAAAATCCACTTCCATGCCCACATCTCAACTCAAAAGCCAACTCAAGTTCAAAGTCAAATCCGAAATTAAGCCGAGCCGGCAAGTCAAGAATATTCACCAACCTTGGCATGACATTATCCATGGCCCTTGGTCACCTCATAAAGAGTGGTCACCTCAATCCCCTGGACCCAAGGCCACCATCAAATCCCTTACCTCACAAATATAACCTATCTTTGTACTGCGCCTATCACCAGACTCAAGGCCACAATACCGATTCTTGCTCGAGACTCCGCCATGAGATCCAGGATCTCATTGATAAAAAAATCATCACTGCTCCGCCAAATCCACCGAGTGACCTTTGGCATAATGATCTTGACTTGCAAGCTCTTCACTCTCCGACCTCTCAATCCCAGCCATCACTGAGAACCCTTAAGGGATTTGCTACATCCATGAGTGCGCAACAACCAACTGGCCCTGGCCCAATCAACAAATGTGGAAAAGACATTGATAGCACTTGGTATGAGTCAGATGAATACTGTCCCGCTAAAAATTTGGCCATGAATGTGGATGATATTTCTGCACACATGCTGTTAGGGGAACGCGGACCCGGAGGTTCAAATGATGATAGTGAAGTGATAGTGTTCGGAATTGCTGCTGCTAAAGCAAATATGGACGCTCTTGGAAATCTAATCAATTGAAAATCGTTTGTGACACTCCAGTTGAGACCAAGTCAAGTCTAGTTTAGTAATCGAGTCATGTCAAGTAGGAGTCAAGTGTCAAGTTCAGTCGAGTCTTTGAGTCAGTCGATTATCGAGTTTTTTTTTTTTAAAGTCTTTTATCGAATCGAGTGATGTAATCCTCTTTCTCTACTAGTTAAATAAAATCTCATGTCGCTTGATTCAATGTGTTAAGTCATGAATGAATGGATCATTAAGCCAAAAGAAAAAAAATCACTTTTTCAAATGATCATGGAAAATACTTTGTTGATAAATCTATGCATTGAAAAGAATCCCCAAGTGATCAAAGCAAATTTTGTGCCAAAACCAAGGAGGGGTAGAGAATTGACTAGCTTTACTTTAAGAATTTAAAGATGCTCTTGCTCAATCTTGAAAAGATAAACTTGGGACGTGAGGCTTGCTCACCATCCAAATACCAAGCCTAAAAGATGAGCTCATAGTCCAAAGCCATAAACTTGGTCCTTGATGGTAGCCAAAAATTTTAAATGAACTTCTTCTTCCAAAAAAAAAAAGAAGAAAAGAAAAAAAAAGAGCTCATTAGGATGAAAACCCGAAAGGGAACCTAGGCAAAAGTGAGAACAAAAAGGAGAAAATAAAAAAGGAGAGAAGAAAAAGATGAAGATGAAGATGAAGGAGCTCGCTAGGATGAAAACCCGAAAGGGAGCCTAGGCAAAAGTTAGAGCAAAAATAAGATGCATGTTGATTTCGAAATCCGATTCCTAGCCAGTCAAAATCATGAAGAGAATAAGAGAGAGTGAGGTAGAGAAAAGAAAGGAAAAGAGAAAAGAAAAAACAGAGAATAAATAAGATTGAGAATTCTTGGGTGCTTCAAAGTACATCATTAGCACATGAATTATCTCAAAGCTTTGAGTTGTTCTAAACAAAGAAAATAAATTGGAAATGAAAAGGAGATTTGAAAGTATCAATCAAAATGTTATAAGAGGCTCAATGGCTAAGTAGGCCCAAAACAATGCGACAGTATCTTCGAGAAAAATAAAGAGTGATTTGGAGGGCTGCTATTGCTTTATGAGTATGGTAGAGTATGATTTAAACAAGATGTGTTATGAGAGTTGTAAAGATTGACTGGCTAGTAAAAAGGTGAAAAGAATTAACCGCCACAAACAAAAAAGAAAAAAAAAGAAAAAGAAAAAAAGAAGAAGAAAATAAAAAATAAATAAAAGGGAGAAGTAGTTCATGTTCTCATCATCTTGTTCAAAAGCTACCACAAGGAATCTGTTTCAGAAAATCTGCCCAGAAAAAAGCACTCATTGGACTCAAATGAAAACATGGCTCGAAAAGTCCATACTTCTTGAAGCCTTATTCTTTCAAGACCTCTAGAGTCGATGAACTACATTTTGACCTGATTCCCACTTGGGGATACGTAGGCAGCTAGTGCGGTTCGGTCACAAACATCGTTGCACCACGTGATATTTCTCTTTCAAGCCTCAGGCGAACTACTTTGGACCTGATTCCCACTTGGGAATAAGTAGGCGAACCATCCAAGGTTCTCGGTCTATAACCATTCCTAAACTAAAAGCATCACCCTTTGTACCTTTGGTTTCCTTCCTTCAGACTAGGGGCAAAGTTGTGTTTGCCTAGAGCCACATATATACTGCTAAACCAGGGGCAGACAAAGTTTGCCCATCAGTATTGGGTTTCCCGCTTTCAGCCCACCACATTCATGATAATTACCTCTAGGTTGGGAGTAAATGCACCACAGGCATCCTGTACCATTATGTTCTCAAAACCCTTGGATGAGCCTACTTGCCCTTAAGACTAGGGGCAAACTTTGTTTGCCAAAAGCCATCTACACCAAAGGCAAGTTCACAAGCAATTGAGTTTGTTTTTAAAGGATTGAAATAGAGTGTCTTTCATTCTATAAGCTAAAGCACTAATTTGAAGCATTCTCTAGATAGGTAAAGAAATCGCTAAATCAAAAAGGAGAAGTTTTCAAAGCTTAGATTTATCAGCAAAGCACTACCATTTGTAAGATGATGAATAAATGAAAGGTGAGATGATATATAAATTCACAATGAAAGCGCATTGATTCATAATGAATGTAGAGTTTGAGTCAGTCATCCTGAGTAACTGGCTTTGTCATGTCTGTGCTCCTTTGATGAGTCAATAAATGGTCTTAAAATGTGTGGGTTTAAGATGATGAATAAAGATTTGAAAGGTCTTCATGAGCATCCCAAGAGCGATATGAGCAGAGGTTTTGAACACTATCACAACATAATGCTAAAGTGGCAATATAAGAAGAGTCCGAGACTAGGGGCAAAGGTGACTTCCCTCTTTTGACAGAATTGATATGTTTCTTCCCAAGGTCCGTAGATACAGAAAATCATTCTTTCCAATCAATTTTGTTTAAATTCTTTGAGTCCGAAGAGACTCCCGAACATTATGTTAGTCCTCAATGGCAGCTTCCCTTCCTTGCATTAGTCCTCAAATGGCAGCATTATTTGTGTTAGTCCTCAATGGCAACCTTGCATTAGTCCTCAATGGCAGCATCATTTATGTTAGTCCTCAATGGCAACCTTGCATTAGTCCTCAATGGCAGCATCATTTGTGTTAGTCCTCAATGGCAACCTTGCATTAGTCCTCAATGGCAGCATCATTTGTGTTAGTCCTCAATGGCAGCATCATTTGTGTTAGTCCTCAATGGCAACCTTGCATTAGTCCTCAATGGCAGCATCATTTGTGTTATTCCTCAATGGCAACTCTGCATTAGTCCTCTGTGGTAGCATCATTTGTGTTAGTCCTTAATGGCATCTGCATTAGTCCTCAATGACAAACCCTCATTAGTCCTCAGTGGCAACCTCACATTTGCTTTAATCTTTAATGATTCTTTAAGTCTCATTTAACTCTCGATTTTGAAAATTAAAATTCTTTGAGTCTGATTGACTCTTGACTTTGTTGAAATAGAAATTTATTTTAATTCAAATTGAATCCCAATTTTAGAAAACTTGAATTCTTTCTTCGGATTTTAAGAAATTGAATTCGTTTGAGTTCAACTGACTCCTGAGTTTAGAAATTTGCAATTAAATTGAGTCTGATTGACTATTGATTTTGAAAATTTGAATTGATTGGAGTCCGAATGACTCTGATTTTGAAAAGACGAATTGATTGGAGTCTGATTAACTCCAATTTTGAAAAGACAAATTGATTGGAGTCTGATTGACTCCCAATTTTGAAAGAATTGAATTAAGCAAAGTTTGATTGATTTCTGGTCTTGAAAAATCAAATTGATTTGGGTCTAATTAACTCATGATTTTGGAAAATTTGAAACATGATTTCGAGAATCGAATTAATTAGAGTATGATTAACCTCTGATTTTCAAAGATTGAATTGATTTGAGTCTGATTGACTCCTGACTTTAAAAAAATTGTAATGAATTGAATCTGATTGACTATCTGGATCTTAGGAAGTTTTGAATTGAATTAAGCCAATTTGACCTAGTTTGAGAATATAACAGATTTGTATTCTCGATCCCCGTAACAGATTTACGTTGATCCTCATTTTGGGAATATAACAGATTTATATTCTCGATCCTCGTAACAGATTTACATTGATCCTACAGAGTGTAACTCGATCCTCATAATAGATTTGCGTTAACCCTCGTCTTGGGAGTATAACAGATTTATATTCTCGATCCTCGTAACAGATTTACGTTGATCCTTCAGAGTGTAACAGATTTGCATTCTCGGTTCTCGTAACAGATTTGCGTTAACCCTCGTCTTGGGAATATAACAGATTTATATTCTCGATCCTCGTAAATGATTTACGTTGATCCTTATCTTGGGAATATAACAGATTTATATTCTCGATCCTCGTAACAGATTTACGTTGATCCTTGTCTTAGGAATATAACAGATTTATATTCTCGATCCTCGTAATAGATTTACGTTGATCCTCGTTTTGGGAATATAGCAGATTTATATTCTCGATCCTCGTAATAGATTTACGTTGATCCTTGTCTTGGGAATATAACATATTTATATTCTCGATCCTCGTAACAGATTTACATTGATCCTTCAAAGTGTAACAGATTTGCACTCTCGATTCTCGTAACATATTTGTGTTAACCCTCGTATTGGGAATATAACAGATTTATATTCTCGATCCTCGTTACAGATTTGCATTAACCCTCGTCATGGGAATATAACAGATTTATATTCTCGATCCTCGTAACAGATTTACGTTGATCCTTGTCTTGGGAATATAACAGATTTATATTCTCGATCCACGTAACAGATTTACGTTGATCCTTCAAAGTGTAACAGATTTGCACTCTCGATTCTCGCAACATATTTGCGTTAACCCTCGTTTTGGGAATATAACAGATTTATATTCTCGATCCTCGTAACAGATTTACGTTGATCTTTCAAAGTGTAACAGATTTGCACTCTCGGTTCTCGCAACATATTTGCGTTAACCCTCATTTTGGGGATATAACAGATTTATATTCTCGATCCTCGTAACAGATTTATGTTGATCCTCATTTTGGGAATATAACATATTTGTATTCTCGATCCTTGTAACAGATTTACGTCGTTCCTTTGTTTTGAGAGTGTAACGGATTTACATTCTCGGTTCTCGCAATAGATTTGCGTTAACCCTCGAAATCAAGTCAAAAGAACCTTCTTGACCCCCATAACAGATTCTGCATCAATCAAGAATTCAGTAACCTTCTCTGACTAACGCATCATGTAATGTGCATCATACGTAGAGAAGACATGATAAGCATGATGCCTGCATAACCAAGTCTATTCAGAAAACACCATTACATAGCATGCGCATCACGATAGGATAGGTGCATACATCCGTGTGACTACTTGCGTTTGTGTATGTTTGGCCCCATGCCCGAACTACGCTTTGGTCTGATTCTTGACGAGATACGTAGGCAGCTCATCATGGAGCACGACCAATTAGAATTTCGATGTGCGCTCGCTTCCTTTTGCAACGCATTTTGTTTATTTTTTTTCTAAAATCCAACAGTTTGGTCAAAGGCTTGTCTTTACACAGGCTTCGACGTTCGCTTATGGTTCGCGTCGCCCCACAAGCTCCGTCGAAGAGGGGCAAACTGTAGACACCCCAATTTTGACCAAACGTCGAATTTAGAAAAGTGTCACCTCCAAGTCCGATGATGACAATGACCGAAAGATTTGAAGTATTCCAAGCTCTTCAGAAAGTTCTCCAATCGCGATAAAATTTTCACAGGAAAAGAGTAATACTGGGTGTTCAGGAAAATTCGAGTATAAGACACTATTTTCAGAAAAATGAACTTTTTAGAAGAAAAAGAGGAAAAGAAAAGGTAAGAAAGATAAAATTTTCTAACACACGGCACTCGGCAGCTTTTGCGGTACTCAATGAGTGCCGTACGACACTCACATAATGCCGAACCGGAACTTATCAATTGCCGCCAATATTTCTGACTGTCGTTTGCTTTTAAAGTCCATATTTTGTGGTACAATACGTATATGTATGCAGATAAAACAAAAAAACTGATAAAGTAAGGCTGACATAAACGCGGCAATTAATAATTTGGCGCGGCTCTCAGTAAGTGCCGCGCGGCAGTCATGGAATGCCGCTGCGGCTGTCATGGAATGCTGCTGCGGCTTTCACGGAGTGCCGTTCCAGCATTCCCAAAGTGCTGCTGAAAACTTCTTGACTGCCGTTAGCTCCAGCAGTATGTTTTTTCAAAAAGTACGCATTGTACCACCAAATGCTGCATTTACAGCTATTTTTTACTCTGAATTCACTGAAATTATCTAGGAATTTTTGTCTATATAAGAAGAGGTATCTTCATTGAAGGAGGAAACCAAGAAAAAAGAACATTGGGGGGGGGGGATTTGAGAGGAATTTAGGAGTATTCTTGAGAGAAGAATATTTGGGTAGGAGAGAGGGAGAAATACCACAAGAAATAACTACCACTACACTAACACATATTTGAGAGAGAAAAGAGAGAGTTTTGGAAAACTAGAGAGAAGAGCTTGGAAGACCTTCAAAGGAGAGAAGCTTTGAGGATAGTTTGGAGGTGATCCTCTAACCACAAGTTGTTTTTCTTCATTCTTTTGAACTTCTAATCTTAAAACTACTTGGTCTTTTGATTAACCTTTTTTGGAAGTTTTATTAGGGAACTTGCAAACTTTAATTGCCTTTTTTTTACTTCCTTCTTTTCTTCCTCTTTGTTTATACTTCTCTCTTGAGATTCTTGGAAGTCCTCCATACTTCACTTGAATCTCATGAGTTGGATCCCTTGATTCCATGTGAGCTTGTCCTCCCCCATGAGAGTCAAGGTTGATCATCCTTTATATAAGAGCAAGTAAATGAGTCTAAACCCCCCACCATGGTTTGGGATTCTTTAACTTAAGGTTTCATGGAATCCCCTTCCATATTCCTTGAAAACCCATGAGTATTAGCTATGTTTGTTTGTACTTCTCTCTTGAGATTCTTGAAGGCTCATGAGTATTAGTCATATCTTCATCTCCAATGACCATCAAGTGGTAGGAGAAAGTAGTTTGAGTCTAAGCCCATCTCCATGGTTTAGATTCATTATCTTGAGATTTCATGAAGTCTACTCATACTTCATTTGAAATCTACAAATATAAAGGTCTTTAGCCTCCAATGACCATCAAATGGTAGGAGACACTACACCATATGGGCAAATTTGTAACATACAGGTTTTCTGATTTGTAACGGGTATACCCGTTACTAATTTGTAACAGATATATCTGTTACAAATTTCAAAAAATCGTTACTAATATCCATTATTTTGATTACTTAATTTTTGTAATGGGTGTATTTATATTTGTAACGTTTATATCCATTACAAAATTGATCCAAAAAATAAAATAATAATAAGTAATTTTTACAAACAAACGATATCGGGCTCTCTATCTCAAATCTGGGTTTTCAAAA
Organism: Hydrangea macrophylla; assembly: GCA_033977485.1. Taxonomy (NCBI): domain Eukaryota; kingdom Viridiplantae; phylum Streptophyta; class Magnoliopsida; order Cornales; family Hydrangeaceae; genus Hydrangea; species Hydrangea macrophylla. Next base: position 51,145,573 of record CM066987.1, read on the forward strand.
GAGAGAGAGAGACTCAAAGAGAGAAAGGAGAAAGGGAGAAAGGGAGAAAGAGGTGAAGCCCTAGATCGTCGCCCGCTGCCCAACGCTGCTGATCGCCGCTGCCGACTCCTGGTAACTCCTTCTTCTTCCTTCTTTATTCCTTCTTCTTCTTTGTTAGATTTAACCCTAGATCTAAATATAATCCCCTTCTTCTTCCTTCTTCTTCTTCTTCTTCCCTCTTCTTCTTCACACCATGTACTAATCTATTCGACTAGGAGGTTGCTTGCTGTGTGTAAATTTTGTTCTTTTTCTGGAGAAATAGTTCTTCTTCTTCTTCTTCTTCTTCTTCTCCATCTTCTTCTTCTTCTTTGTCATACACTGAAACTGAATCTATACTGTGGGCATTAGCTGTGTTTTGAGTTGGAATAGATTTATACCTGTACCATTAAAAATGATTTTATCAATCTTTAGATTTGGTCATATGAAATTGAATTTGAATACTGTGTTTTGGTTTTTCGAACTTTTGTCTTTTTCCATTTTTTTTTTTTTGCAGAATGTTCATCAGGGATACCCAGCTAAAACTCTAGCCCAATTCTTAAGAGCCAGAGAGGGAAATGTTGCAAAGGCCCACAAAATGGTTGGATCCTCTCATTCCTGCTTAAGTTATTTCAAAACCCCTTTGTTGTTTGTGGGCTAGAAACTATCATTTTGGTGATATTTACAAATATTAATGAGATGGCACATGGAATGTTTCAGTTGTTGGATTGTTTGAGGTGGAGGGTACAAAATGAGATCGACAATATGTTAGTAGTAAGTTCATCTTCACCTTAAATGTAAAAGTATGTTCAGTTAGATGCTTGTGTATCAGTCACATTAGTACGGTATAGGAATTTTAAACTCAGTGAGTGCTTATTTTTTGATCTGGCTAATACAAAACCTATAGTTCCTACTGATTTGTACAGAGCATTGCGTGATTCACAACTCATAAGATTGTCAGGTTATATGAGAGAGGTGCTTAGTCTTTATCCAGTTCAATCTGATTTGCAGTATTTATGTTGGGGTTGGGGACTTCTCTACAAACAACTCATTTTTTTTTCTTGCAATGACTCTTCCACCGTGTCACTTAAATGTAATTTTCTTGATTTCAAGTCCACTACTATATGCAATCTTACATTCAAATCAATGAGTATCGAGATCATGTAATTTTCGTGAGTATTAGGGTAGGAATTTTACTCTTTTTCTTTTATTTTGTGTTGTGGTTGGCCTATTCTTCTGTCTTGGAAAACTTATAATGCAGCCTTCTGCCACAATAAGTATGGAAAGCATATCAACAAATGTGTGAATGTTTTAGATATGATTGGCCTGAAGCTTTTTTTTTCAGCATTAAGCCAAGTAAAGGTATGTCTTAGCGCTGCTGAAGCTTCATAATTTGCCGCCGTCTTTCTCGGTTACAACAAAAAATTATGTACTTGCTGGAGCTAATTATATTGGAACACATCATTTGCATGATCAGAACTTATGTTTACCAGGTAAGGTCCCTATCACTTGAACCAAGTTGGCTTTTTTTTTTGTATGTAAATACTTATATAATTACACTAACCTCCCTGAGGTATGTCGTAGTTATAGATCTCTCTCGTAGTTTTAGAAATTAAACTGACCTCCCATGAGATTTGTTGGTATGTAACGCTCACCTCCCTTCTGTTACTCTTGTTGTCTCAGTCACAATATTGCTCAAACGAATGTATTTTAGTACAAACAATATTATGGTTATGTTGTTTTTAAGCCAGTGAAATTTGAATCTTACTTCCATTGGATGACTGCATTCATCTTTTACTTTGAATGAAAATTGTTGCTACATGTGTAGTATGACAATGTCTGATCAAGGTAAAGAATCTTTCTTACTGCAGAGTACTGTGAACAGTTGCACTGTTCCGAACCAAATTAAAATCGATCGATTTGCTTTAAAAATTGAACCGAACTGAACCGTTGACACCCCTAACATTTGACACTGATAAATTTGCGTGCATTGAGAATAGAAGAGGAAAAAATCTCAGCCCTAACACATAATCGACTAAAAAATATTTTACTACCCTCTGGAATACCATAGTTGCACTTTGGGCTCTATTATTAATTGATACACTTAAGACCCTCGATTTCTAAACGCTTTATTAATTAAGGACATTCGCTAACTGTGTCAAAATTATGACAGTAAATCATGCGGCACAAAACAACTATGGTTTAAAAATACTTTAGTACTCTATAATTACACAATTTTCATTTTGGGCCCTCCATGCAGTTAAGTCTGTTATCAATTTTTTGCTAGCGTTAACGATTGTCACTAATTGCCACATATGTATAAATCGAGAGTCTGAAGTGTTTCAATTAATTATACATGGCTCAAAGGGAAACTTTGGTATATTTAGAGGGTACTAAAATGTATTTTAGTCTATGTAATTGTCACGCCCCGGAAATCAAAGCGCGAGGAAAGAGGAAAGATAGAGAGGAAAGAAATAAAATTAAATCACAAATGCGGAAGCGACATTGGGATCCCACTGGAATTCCTACAAATATGACTTACTAACATATAAGCCAAAATGGACTTACATGTTAACAAGTCCAACAAAGATGAAAACATTAGAAAACTTACTTAAAAAGACTATCTGAACAAGTACTAGTTCAAGGAGAAAGGGAAAATACAATAGATTTGATAAAACGTCATTTTTGAGTAGTTGCTGGATTTTAAATCATCTATAAGTTGCTGTATCTTTAATATTTTCACATTCTGTCCGCGTTAGTCCATGTAAAATTCAATTCTGCACAACTTTCGTCAAATAGCATTTTCTCCAAATCCTCACCGTTTGGACAGAAAATTAAAATAACAGTAGCAGTTTTTATTCGACAGCAACTTTGACAGCATAAGGACCATTTTTGGATAATTGCTGAATTTTGAAACATCCTTAAGTAGCTATATCTTTGAAATTTTCACATTCTGTTCGCGTAAGTCCATGTAAAATTTGATTCTGAACAACTTTTGTCAAATGACATTTTTTCCAATTCTGCACCATTTGGGCAGAAAATAAAGAAAACAGTAACAGTTTTTCTATAAAAGAAACTTTTGACAGCATTTTTACAACTTGTAGAAATGTTCCCCATTTTGCTAAATCCTCAAATTTAAACCTCAATATATGACTAAACAAGTCCTAAATGACATATAACACATGCCTAGACCAAACGGAACTTCATACACACGAAATTTATTAAAAACGAGAAGTGAAAGAGATAAAGAGAGGAAAAAGGGGAGAGGGAGAGATTGGGAGAGAGATATAGGGAGAGATAGGGAGAAAGTGTTCTAAAAGCTTTTAAACCTTCCAAATTGATATAGGCAAGTCTAAAATAGTATAATACACGTGTACAAACTATCCGGAACATCCAACGATTACAACATACAAACACGAGGCAACGAAAGAGATTTCACAAAAAAGGAGGAAGAGAGATTTGAAAACATTTGGGATATTTGAAGACGTTAACTCTTTAAAACAATAGAAGCTCCCTCCGATAAGGATTGAAACACATAATGAGTTAAGCTAAAACAAATCCAACAAAGTTTCACAACATCCTCAAACATACCACATATTTAGCTAAAGTGAACCCGGCAAGGGTTCAAACAAAAGAGATCTAACGACCTTGAGACTTAATTAAACGATTCAAAAATCCTTCAACAAGTTTAACAATAATGATAGTAAAACAAGGACTAACACGTGACCAACGATTCTCAAAGAAGCTAACTCATTGAAGCTTAACAAAGTAAGCACTTAAACTCAAGAAGTTTTAATAAAAACTTAAAAGCAACAAATTTCAAAGTATAAGATTTTTACAAACTTTATGATGTCAAAATGAATGTAGAGAGTTGTACAATTTCTCAAACAATCATAAGTCCTCAAAGTAGAACCAAAGGATTTCAAAGCAACAACACCGGGGTCACTCGTGCCCTTATCGACATCACCTGCAAAATGGTTGGTAGCGTAGTACCTTAGCACGACGGCTAAGTAGACAGTGTTGTAACAAGTCTATATGCTATCCATGATTAAAATGAAATGAGGTGCAATGAATCGCCACCACGGCTACAATGAAATGTTTAAAGCCGCAAGGCTATGCGTGACAAATGCACATCTCTCTCATTACCGGACCATGAGCCACCCACGCATGGAGTGTAGCATACCAACTTCCGGGAGCTACCCGAATATAGTTTGGAGTTTGAATGTTTCTAAGGGTCATTCTCCCTCTCTCACATCACAACCCACGTCCGGATTTCTTAAACCAAAATTCCCACACATGGGATTTTTCTCTCTTTTTCAAATAAAATCTTTATGTCGTGATATTTGAATGTTTGCCGATTTGGCCTCAATGCATGAAATGTTTAAAATGACAACATAGATGCTCCAACAAAATAATGAACACAATAATTCTTGCATGTTGAACATGTATTAAAGACATCAAGAGTTAGATTAAAAATTCATAATATAGCACTCCTAACAAGGATTTCTAAACTAACGTCCTAACATGCTTTTACACATAAAGGGAGCATCCTAAGCACCACTAGCATCATATAATCAACACATAGAGCACTTAGCACATAAAAATCACATTTAGGCTTAAAGCCCTAATTTTTCACATTTGGGGAAAATCCTAAACATGTGTCTAAATTCTCACATAAAGGTTTCTCACTACTTTTTAACCACAAACAACATATAAAAAAAAATGGTACAACAAAGAATCTACCTCACAAAGCTTTAAGTTCCGACAATGGAAAAAAAATTCAAGAGAGTTAAGTAAATCCCAAAAGCTTCCAATGCTTGTGCTAGGATCTTGAAGGATGCTTCAAGAAGGCCACTCTAAGCAAGAACAATTCATAGTTAGGATAGAAAAGCTTAAACTAGCAAATCCTAGAAATTGTTAGGAAACTAGTAAACTTACCTACACTAGAAACTCCAAGGAAATGGTTAGGATTGTTAAGGCATGCTCTAAACACTCCAAGGAAGCTATAAAAGAGAAGAGAAGTTCAATACAACTCAAAAATTTGAAAACTAATGAAACCCTAGAAATTGGGGTTTTCCAAAATACTTACCCAATAGATGATTTCCCACTCTAGGAAGGTTAGAGATGCTAGAGGATGTTGTTCTTGACCACCTCTTCAAATCTTGTAGAAGGAGATGGAGTAGAATTAGAGATTTTTGGGTTTCTTTGGCTCTTGAACTTGAAGGAGGAGAAGAAGAGATGAAGAATGAGAGAAAAGGAAGAAGTAACGTGAATGAGGGGGGGGAAGGGGTTTGGCCGGCCATATAGGGGAGTGGGGTGGGACCCACTCTCTTGTATGCTACAAAAATGAAATGTTTGGTGTTCCCACGGACAGTCTGACCCAACGTTGTAACCCCAAAATTAAATAAACACACCCACACGAACAAAATAAATTTTAAAGCACCTGGAAGAGAAAATAAATAATATAGTCATGCTCTATAAATTTAAATACAACCGAATAAATTTAGAGCCCCCAACAGAAAAGGTAAAATTACCCAATTGCCCTTTAATAAAATTCTGAAATATGACAGTAATTTTATCAACTGAAAGTGACTATATGTACAAATACCTTTGGCTGACTTACAATCATATGTTTTTATTTCGTTTGTCTGCATGTGTATGTGTTTGTAACTTTGTATCCTCAATGCAGGGACAGATCTAATATTGTAGGGCAAGGGGGGGACTCAAGCCCCCTTGATTTTAGAAAATTTTCATATATACCCTAAAATACATATATTTTTTTTTTCATTTAAGCCCCCCTTCTAAATACAAAAGTTCTCTATTTTACACTTAAGCCCACTCCCAAGTATGAAAAACCCAACTTCTTAGTCTCAATTTATAGTGACAAGGTATTATTTTATTGTACCCAGGGACGGCCTAAAGGGGGGACAAGAACTAAGAAGGGCAACCGCCCTGGGCCACCAAAGTTCATTAAATTTTGAGGGTCCCTATGAAATTTTTCATAATCACATTTTTATCTCCAGATTTTTTAGTATTTTACATTTAGGCCCTCCTCAATTATGTTTCGGCACCCCCTCAACTTATGTTTAGTGCCATCAATTACATATATATTGATATACATGTATACAAAACTCAAAACAAATGCCCTTAGAATTTTAAAAATTACACTTTTAGTGTAAGAATTACACATAGTTGAATCTTATGATTATTACCTAAAAGAATTAGTGAATTACACAAAGTCATAAAAAAATGTTATTATTATTGCCATCTGTTTATTTATCCTTACCAAGTTTGATATTTATACAATACAATCTTATTTGTTTCAGCACTGTTTTGGTTCAGTACTTTTCCTAGTATTTCATTGTTTATTTATTTATTTTGTTACAGATATGATTTATTTATTTTGTAGCAGATATGATTGTTCAAGAAAGTAAGAAGAAAATAGAATAAAAAAAGGCACTACACACATTTATCTACATTTGTGTTTGAAAAATCCAACGAGATGAGACACACAGAGAATTGAACACTGGAAATTGCTCTGGTTTGTGATGTGAAGTTTAAAAATCCCACAACGTGATCGATCTTCTGGTATTTTTATTTACTTATTAAAATCAGAAACTAAACATTCTGATACTGAAAACAAAGAATAAATGGCTTGATAGTTTATAGATTCAGAAAGGGTCCCACATTCTTGTGAAACTTGGCCATGTACATTTATATATTCCGTGTACTAAATTCATTTACTTCTGATCTATATTAACCTTGTACTAACTTTTGTGTATATTCCAATCCTCACAGGTATCAACATGATATTTACAATCTACCAGGCCATTCTTCTTATGCTATTCCGTATGTTTCATCTCTTAAAACCACCTTATAACTCTAAACTCAAATTTGCTACTATTTTCCAATTCTATGAACTTTTTTATGGTTGTAAATCTCCATATCGCTTCATTGTCAGCGTACTAGTTCTTATTAACTTAACATAAGAATCAACAATTTCAATACATCAAAATAGTTATTATCTAACTTTTGAGATGTAATCTTCCTAATTTTTCATCTTCATGTTTGGTTCATTAAATCAGAGAGAAACATGCAGTCCAAGCCATAATGGAGATGCTGGGATCGTCTGTCAAAGCCTGGCATAGTGCAGCAGCAGAATTAATCCGGTATTACTTCAGTGTAATGCCAAGATCGCGTCAACAACCGCAAGGGCTACACGGTCGGTGCATTACTTTGGAGCTGCAGCCATGAAGGTCAGTTTAATGTACTGAATTTCTTATTGATTTGCAAATTCATTAATATCCCTTGGATTAGTTTTTACTTACTCTAGATGGATTTCCCTGTTGCATTCATTTATAGTGGTTCTTTATTTCTTTCGGGGTTTAACAACAATATTTATAGTTTTTTCTTCTCCGTTGATATTTATCTTACTGATTGATTTTGAAGAAATTGTGACTACAGTAAGAAAGATGTTGGATGATGTGGACACCGGGCTTCCACCTCTTTTTGTTGGGTTTTGAAACTTGTTTGATTTTGATCAAAGAAAGAAAATGGTCTGTTGAAAACAGATACAGAGTCGCCACTCGGTCTTTAAGGAACCAAGAAACCTAATTTGACTCACCCAACCGGATAAGGGCACCGGCCCTTCATAACCAAAGAACTTGGTTCGGGGTTTTGGTACGAGAGAGGAAGGAGCCTTTGTCATGACTAAAACACCCTCAACTCGCCCCGTCTTCCGACGGGCCTCAATTAGCATCCAAATAATCATCTTGTACTATGTTTGGTTCAACAAGTAATACTATGATAGTATACTACATTACATAAGAAACTTGAAATGGAAGATCTAAAGATAAGATATCATTCATAAGATCTAAGCCAAATATCATACAATGTAAAGTGAAAGATCACACAAATAAACCTAGGAAAAATCGTCTAATCATATATCAAATAATCAAGACTTCCTAATCTAAAGGGGGACATGAATTGTTCTTGAAACAAATAACCAAAGAAATCTAAATATGCTTAGCAAGCTAGTATGATGCATGTTAATCTTTGAGAAAAGAAGATCCCTCAATCCCCGGGACGGATGAGAAAGGATGATTAGATCAAGGGGAAGTATGAACGTGTGATCGTGATCATTCCTTATAATCTTCTTAGATTAAGAGTTACAAAAACCCCAAATCTTGCATGAATGCAATGTATGTATCTAAAATGTGCAAAGGTTGTAGTGTGTTTTGGGTACATGGATTTCTAGAATGACTTAGAAGTCTAAAATGTGTATGAATGAATGAATGAAATCAACATGGGATATGTACAAATGTAGTATGAACTACTTCCTAGGACATGAGCTAATTTGGAATGCATATGGGCATCAAATTAAAGAATGAAAGTTGAAATGTGCTTGCTGTGAATAGTGGACAGAACAGTAGCATGATCTTTTGGAAATTGAAAAGAGGGGTTAGGAATGTTTTCAATGCATGATATTTTATGGAGCTCTTCCTTACTGTGTCTAGAACACAACCCAAAAGGCCAATCTTGAATAGCTATCACAGATTGAGATAAATCATATAAACAATGAAGGTCACTCAGAAACAGAGTCCATACTGTCGACTGAAATGTTGAAAAATCTTAGAAAATGAAAACGAATGATCTAGATGCCCATTTTATACAGAAAGTTCCCTAAGACATTGAAGTTTAAGGGAAAAATAAGTTAGGACCATCCCATTTGGAAACGTTTTTCTGGAAAACAAGTTGAAGGTGGACCTAGCTGCTGTGACATCAAAAACAGAATGTCTAGAGAAAATGTTTGGATCCAAATGGACCATTTTCAAGTATTTCCAAGTCAAACCAAAAATCATGGGTGTTCTCTAATATGTTAGGAAGACTTTCCAAGTGGTCTTACATTCATGCATTGATTATTGAACTCAAAATAATTCATTGAAGTTAAATGACTCACTGTTTTGAGGGTTTTGAGAAAAACAAGGTTTATTTCTTGGAATCAAAATGAGGGGTTTAAGAGGGGGGTTTTGAAATGGGGGTTTTGAAAGTATACTTTCAGAACTTGGATGAATATTCTAACCACTTGGAATATCAATTCCTAACTTATTTCAAGAACTTCCCAAGTATTTGCAAAACATGGTTTTATTTGGAAACCTAACTCAAGAGTCTATGGGAGTATGATACATGAGAGGATAGATGATACATGATATGATATAGCATGATAAAAGTGGTAAAGAATATGTGCATGGGATATGGGTTCATCTAGATACAAGAGAGTGTTGCATCAAAGTGTGAAAGCCAAAAAGTGAAATGCTGTGAATAGTGGACAGACTGTATGCATTACTTTGTAACATTATAATGGGAGGTCAAACGTGCCTAGAAAAATGTGAGAAATATCAGAGATCATCCTTATTGTGTCTAGAAAATAACCCAAAACGCCAAACATCAATAGCTATCACAGATTAAAAGAAATAAATTAGAATGTACACATAACTCAGAAACAAAAGCTGCACTGTTGACTGATTTTGTATGATTTTTCATAAATCAAAGAAAAGATTTATGATAACCCATTATATACCAACAGTTTCCTAAGACACCCAAGTTTTATAAAACAATTAGAAAAGATATATGTACAGTGACGAAAATATCCAGAATAAGTGCAAGAAGTTGGGTGAACATTCTGTGAGAACAGAGGCAGATTATGAATATGAACTTCTCACATCCAAAACAAATACTTTGACATCTCTATAATTGATGGAAAAAATTGGGGACAAACTATGATGTCTTAGGAAGATTTTCCAAGTAGTTTCATCATCATAACTAAAGTATTTAATTCAAAAAAAATCTTTGAATCTGAACAGCTCACTGTTTTGGATCATTCTTGAAGAAAATGGATTTGAGTTTTGAAATAGAGTTTGAGTTCTTGATTGGGGGTTTTGAAATAGATGTTCAAATCATGAACTTAAACTCTTGAGATGACCATGTGACCACTTAGAATCTCATCCAACCTTGAATCATCAAAGAACTCCCAATATTATTTGCACAAACATAGTTTTGTTTGAGAATATGGCTTCAAGAATACATATGAATGTATTGAAGGTAAAATCATCATCCATCAAACATGTCTTTGAGGTCAAGAGCTACTATCCATAAGGATTCACTCTCCTCAAACAACATGTCATCTAGATGATGATGAACAACTAAATAATCAAAGAAAAGTAAAAAAAAGAAATGAGGTTAAGAGAGAGATGAACATCAAAGTAAACAAGCATTCAAATAGCAATCAATAGTTGATAATCATTGAGATATTGGACTTGTAGCTTGGTGTTTCACTCATATGTGGTGACATTTGGACATGGAAGTAGCTTCCTATCTCATGAATACTCAAGAATAGTGGTGAAAGAAATATTTGGATGATGGAAGTTTTGATAGCAAACTCAAAGAAAACTCACTTTGATGGAGAAAATAGAAGAAGAAGACTACTTCTTCTCTTTCTCTCTCTATATTTCTCTAGAGTTTCTTCCTAAGCTCTCTCTAAGCTTCTATGTCCCTCCTCAAAATGGAATTAAACGGCTTCTTTTATAGGCAAAGGAGGGGTGGTAAATGGAGTTTTAAAAAGTTTAAAAGGGTCTCCCATTGGTCCAAAATAAGCTGGGAACCAAAACTACGTCGTTTTGATTTCTAATATATCAAATTGGACCCCCAAAATAAATTACAAAAATACACTGTTCTGGAGGGGAGTGCCGCGGCGGCACTGGGCCAGTGCCGCGGCGGCACTGCTCCTCCTTCGTCCAGATAATGCTGTTTAGGCCCCCTGAAGTTTCGGTGTTCGCGAAAAGGCCCTATTTCGTCCAAAATTCACAGAAATGCGTACGAACTCCAAATTGAGGTTGTGATATACCGTTGGAAAGGTAATGGAGTTTACTTTACATAAAAAATAGTTCGGGGATAGGTCACTTTGAAAAGTTTTGCGGTATTCACGATAAAAGCCGATTTGATCGCCTTTTTCGCCTTTGGAAATTCATAATAAATTCATTTTAAATCCAGAAATTATGTGCGATATACCGTTGGAAAGCTATTGACCTCTAGTATCCATGAAAAATATTTGAAAATTGTTTTGGTGCCCTGGTTCCAAAGTCAAATTCTGGTCAAACTGGTCAAACCTAGGATTCCCGGGAAGTTCTGGAAACCTCCGGGAGTTCCCGGGAGCTGATGTTTTCGCTCGATTTTCTTTTGGAACTTGTTTTAACACTTTTCTCATGATTTAAAATGATTTCGGTGAATTCGGACGATATCGGTCAAACTTGGTCAAACCTGGTCAAACCTTGGTCAAACCTTGGTCAAACCGGTTAACGGGGACTTTCTGGGAACTTCCGGGACTTCCGGGGGTCTCTAGGAGCCGACGATTTCATCTGATTTCTCTTAAAAACTCATTTTATCGCTTTCCTTAAGACATAGCATGTTTTCAGAACTTTGGGACCAAATTTGGGAGTTTTTGGGCTTTTAGGGGCATTTTGGTCATTCTGAGCATTCTGAGAGATGGAGCTGACTTCCGAGAGTCCTTTTGAGTCTTTTGCGATCATTGTGAACCACCAAACTATGGGTCTCCTAAATCTGATAGCCGACAAAATGGGGTGTCTACCGTTTGCCCCTCTTTGGCATGAACTTGCGAGGCAACGCATGTCGCAAGCGAGTGCCAAAGCTTTGAAGAGACAAGACTTTTTGGAGGCTATAGATTTAGGATGAAAGTGTTGCAAAAGATGCAATGATGAAAAAAGATGCTGAGGTCAGTGCTGGTCGTGCTCTGCGTGAGCTGCCTACGTATCCCAAGGGGAATCAGACCAGGGCGTAGTTCAGGGCATAAAGGAACAAATCACACATGCACAACAACATATGCGGATGCTATGCTATGAGGATGATATGCAATGCATGGATGTGATATGAATTGTGTCATGAGTCCTATCTTGTCTAGTGTTATGATCCTAGTATGAGCAGGTGTTGTGGGGTGTGCCACTCCGAGTGGGCTGCTGTTGTGATAGTGTTTGCGACTATGATGTGGTGGATGACTCGGATAAGGACATCAAGGTTTAGAAGACTCTGGGTCTAGGGGCAAACTTCTTGAATTACGGGAAGTGTGCTTTACAAGCGAATGGGATCGGATGTGGGGTCTTTGAGGATGACAACTAAAGATAACCCATAGGTGAGGGAGTTCATGATAACCGACAGTTTTATAATAACCAAAGTGAGGAGGCTCATAATAAGTGGGGTAGATCATGATAATTGACAGGTGAGATAACCGGAGTGAAGAAGCTCACGATAAGTGAGGAAACTCATGATGACTGACAGGTGAGAAAGCTCATGATAATCAGTGGACACGGATCCTTGAATTGCGAATAGACAGTGCTTGACCTGGGAATTGGGGTGATTCGACTGCGGGTGATGTTTTCAATCGTTGGCCGATCCTTATGATGACAAGCCGGAGAATCGGTCCAGACTTCTGTTATCTTCTGCTGGGGATGGTAGGGGACTCTCTGAGAATCTCTCTTCAATTCTTGATCTAGAACCAGGATCCATCTCTGAATCTCTCGTGGTTTGTCAGATCTCGTAATGCTCAATCCAAAAGAGCTGGTTAGGGCCTTCGGGAGCTGATGGACTCTCTGAGAATCTCTCTTCAATTCTTGACCTAGAACCAGGATCCATCTCTGAATCTCTCGTGGTTTGTCAGATCTCGTAATGCTCAATCCAAAAGAACTGGTTAGGGCCTTCGGGAGCTGGAGGTATCATTCTATTTGTGATGAGGGATACGGAGATGGCCTGCGGCAGTTAAGATTTTGATTTTGAAAGATGAGAGTGATGGACTTATGTTTCTTTAGGATGAAAGAATGTCATCAACGGCCACTCATGGACTTATGTTGCTAGAAGATCATCAATAGCCACTCATGTTGCCTGAAAAAAATGAAAGATGAACAGCCACTCATGGACTTATGTTGCTGGGAGAAAGATAAAAGATCAACAGCCACTCATGGACTTATGTTGCTAGGAGAAAGGAAGATCATCAACAGCCACTCATGGACTTATGTTGCATGGACGGAGGAGGATCATCAACAACCACTCATGTTGCATGAAGAAAAATGAAAGATCAACAGCCACTCATGGACTTATGTTGCTAGGAGAAAGGAAGATCATTAACAGCCACTCATGGACTTATGTTGCATGGACGGAGGAGGATCATCAACAACCACTCATGGACTTATGTTGCATGAAGAAAAATGAAAGATCAACAGCCACTCATGGACTTATGTTGCTAGGAGAAAGGAAGATCATCAACAGCCACTCATGGACTTATGTTGCATGAAAACAAGATGAAAGATCAACAGCCACTCATGGACTTATGTTGCTAGAAGAAAGGAAGATCATCAACAGCCACTCATGGACTTATGTTGCATGGACGGAGGAGGATCATCAATAACCACTCATGGACTTATGTTGCATGAAGAAAAATGAAAGATCAACAGCCACTCATGGACTTATGTTGCTAGGAGAAAGGAAGATCATCAACAGCCACTCATGGACTTATGTAAGATGAAAGATCAACAGCCACTCATGGACTTATGTTGCTAGAATGAAAGAAGATCATCAACAGCCACTCGTGGACTTATGTTGCATGAAAACAAGATGAAAGATCAACAGCCACTCATGGATTTATGTTGCTAGAAGAAAGGAAGATCATCAACAGCCACTCATGGACTTATGTTGCATGGACGAAAGAGGATCATCAACAACCACTCATGGACTTATGTTGCATGAAGAAAAATGAAAGATCAACAGCCACTCATGGACTTATGTTGCAAGGAGATGATGGTCAACTTTCGATGGTTTGGAAAGGGATGAAATTCGCATTTTGCCCTAAGTTTGGACGCTTCTCATGCTGATGCCTTAACCGGTACAGTAATGGTGTTTGGTACTTCTGCTTGTATTGGCATGCTCTTTATAACTTGATTTGAAAATTTATTAGTCACTATTGACTTACACATTTGAGACTACAATAGACTCAAAAACTTGACAGACACTGACGCACGAGGACGACACATTTGACACCAAAATGAAACAAGCTCGTCTTGTCAAAACTTGATGTGCTTTTGTCATAAACGATGTACCATTTCTCTTCTGGTGTTCACCCCTCATCTTAACATGGTAGCACTTTGCTGATAAATCTGATTTTTTTGAAAATTCCTCCCTAGTGATCTAGTCAATTTTCTACTTCTCCCAGGAAGTGCTTTGAATTAGTGCCTTAGCTTTTAGAGTAAAAGATGCTCTATTTCAAAATTTTCAAAACAACTTGGTAACTTGAAAACTCGCCCTCGGTGCGAAGGGATTGTGTTAGGAAAACGGAGTTTGCCCCTAGTTTGAGGTGTACAAGGTGGAATTCATAAGCAAATGAGGTGGGTGACCGAAGTTCGCCCCTAGTTTGGATGATGGTTTATTGGAGGTTTTGGGCAAACGAGGTAGGAGACCGAAGTTTGCCCCTTGTATGAAGGGTAGATAGTAAAATTCAGGCAAACGAGGCGAGTAGCCGAAGTTTGCCCCTAGTGTGGAAGGTGATTTTCTTGCTTGAGGCATGGACCGTGACTTTAATCTCTCAAATGCTCATAACTTTTGCCTAGGCACCAGTGAGGTGACCTAGCAAGCTCTTTTCTCTCTTTTGTTATTGCTCACCTTGGATTTAACTCTAATTTTTGCCTAGGCGTCCTTTCGGATTTTCGACCTAGCGAGTCATCCTTCTTTTTTTCTTTTTTGAAAGTCTGCCTACGTACCCCCAAGTGGGGATCAGGTCCAACGTAGTTCGGGCATGGTTGGGAAGAAGCGGGTTGATTTTTGGGTAGGTGGGGTGACCGATGCGGTTACCTACGTATCCCCGAGTGGGAATCAGGTCGAGCGTAGTTCAAGGCAGGGCTTGAAAGAAATTGGATATGAGGGTTTCTCAAACCAATCGTGATATAAGTTCAAACTTGAGCCACTTATGGTAGCTTTAAATAAAAGGATTCAGTTTCAATCTCCCTTTCTTTTCTTTTTCTTTTTCTTTTTGTTTTGTTTTGAGGATTGATCCTTTTCACTTTCGCCTAGCCAGTCAATTTTGCTTTTTTAATGTAGTCGATTCTTGTGAGATCTTTTAATCGTAATCTCAGAATTCCAGAATGTGCATGTCAGCTCTCAGAATTTATGTGTGGTCATTCCGTGCCATTTGAAATGTGATCTTGACACGTTCTTAAGATATATCTTGAAGCGTATGATTCTCTCATCAAAATTTTCTCCAACATTTTGACTGGCTAGGGTCAGATTTTGGAAATCAACACCTTTTTCAGCTCTAACTTTTGCCTAGGTGCCCTTTCGGGTTTTCAACCTAGCGAGCTTTTTCTTTTCTTTTCTTTTCTTTTCTTTTTCTTTCCCCTTTTTTTTTGAAAGTGGAGATGAAACTCACTGAAATGTTCGGCTACCATCAAGGGCTAAGTTTGCATTGCTTTCAATCGGACAGATTGCATGGCTCCCAATTAGATTGGGCTTAAGGCTTCGAAATGGTGGGAAAGGGTGTCGGGCAAGCCCCAAGTCAGTTCCGAGCATGTCTTTTTGAGATTTGAGCAAAAGCATCTTTAAATTCTTAAAGTAAGACTATTCAATTCCCAGCTCTCCTTCAGTGTCTGCGCAAAATTGACTTTGACCTTTCAGGATTTTCTGTTTGAGTTAAAAAAAAGAAAACTATTTTTTTAGCATAGTAATATCCATGGTAATTTGAAAAGTGACACTTCAGTTCAACGATTCATGCATCTATGACTGGGCACATCAGATTAGGCAAAATGAGACTTCATTCCATCAGTAGAGAAGGATTACAGACTCATAACAACTTGATGACAGACGGACTTGACCACAAGACTAAACTTAAAATAGACAAAACACACAACAGACTCGACTGGACTCGACCCGGTCTCAAATGGAATGTCACAGTGACTCGCTTATTCTTTTTATTTCTCTTTTTTTTTTTAAGAGCATCTTCATTTGGTTTTCTAACAAGAGTCCAAACACCATCATTTCACCAGCACAGGTTCAACATTCATGGGCCTCTGCGAAGAGGATTATTCGAGCAGTTGGTCCAAGCCAAGATAGGAGATGGCGTTAGGATGGGGTGCATCCTCTATGAGATTTTGAATGTCATGGCGGAGGCGGATGCACTGATCGGTGGCATGGCCTAGATTTTGGTGGTAAGCACATTGTAGGCTCATGTTGTAGTGAGAGGGTATGGGATCCGGTAGTGGTTTGTGAGGGAGGAGTTGCAGGTGGCCCTTTTTGAGTAGGTGGTCTAAGGCTGTGGAGAGGGGAATATCAAGTCTGGAGAATTTGCGAGGGCCTTTAGGGCGATTTGGTGGAATGGACTGGTATGGACGGAGAGGGTAGGCCATTGGTTGGTGGTTAGGTGCATGGATATCTGGGGAGTCTAGGGAGTAGTTAGGTCCCTTGGACTGGTGTTGGGGTTCATTATTCCCGAACTTTCCTTCTTTGATGGCATCCTTTATTCTGGTGAGCTTGTTAAGAGCTTCTTGATCCAAACTATGTATCCAAAGATCAGCTAATTTTCCAAACCATTCAGTACAAGGTGCTGACCGGGAAGATAGCAGAATCGAGGGTGGTGGGTTAGCCAAATGCCGTATCATATCTGTCATTTCCGCAAGCTCGTCCCTGATCTTCTCAACAGCAGGTTCCATAGCGGTCATTCTAGCATCCACAGTTATTCTGATTAGTTGATCATTCGGTGTACGAGTCCAAGCGGAGTGAATGCGGACTTCTGGTCTCATTTTCTCAAGAAATCTTAGGACCTGGGTGAGGTGATCCGAAAGCTGAGTCATAGTGGTTCTCATCTTGGCGACTCGAGTTTCCAAGCTTTTGTGATCCATAGGTTTGTTTCCGGGAGGGCTGTTAATCCCAAGAGGACAATGTAGCAGGACGACGTTTAGGACCTGTGATGTCTTACAAATTGAAATGACAAGGATCAGACTCGGAGGATGAAGATCGATGATCATGTGATGATTACAAGGGATAGACTGTGTGGACTTATGAGATATATGTGTGTGCAAACTGACATGAATTGTGTATGCATATGAGACAATCATGCGGATGCGAACCCTAATCTATATGATGCCTCTACTTCTAACATATAGCAGTTAAGCAAGTAAGGTCCTAGTCATACAAAGTGTGCTAACCTTTCTTTCCAGTATGATCACCAAGGGATAACAGGGATTTCCGGGATACTTCAGAAATTTTGGACAGTGTTTCTGGGAAAAACAGGAATTTGGAAGATTCGGAGAAATTTCTAGAAGTCATTTGAGTTTCTAGGAGAAATAAGGATTTCTGGTTGATTTGGACTGAGCTTCTAGGAGAAATTGGGAAATCAGAATTTCTGGGAGAAATTGGTACATCTAGGCATTTTTGGGAAGTTTGGATGGAGTTGCTGGAATATTTGGGAAATCTTGGAGATTTGGATAGAGCTTATGGGAAAACATGAAAATTTGGGTAAGTTGGACAGAGTTTTTGGGAGAAACAAGTATACCGAATTTTTTGGGAAAAATTGAGATTTCTGGGTAATCTGAGAGATCTGGACAGAGCTTCTGGGAAAACAGGTATATCTGGGTAAGTCGGACAGAGTTTCTGGGAGAAACAAGTATACCGAATTTTCTGGGCAAAATTGAGATTTCTGGGTAATCTGAGAGATCTGGACAGAGCTTCTGGAAAACAGGTATATCTGGGTAAGTCGGACAGAGTTTCTGGGAGAAACAAGTATATCCTGATGAGTTGGGTAGAGTTTCTGGAAGAAATAGGGATATACGACGAGAATAGTTGATGATGGTGATCATATTGTCTAGCAAGTTTTCATACTCCTATGTCTCAGGACCAACAAACAAGGTTTGCGGTGTATATCTTTGTGAGCATGGAGCAGACATCCTTATCATGGTGCCTAGGCAAGTCAACTTAATGTGATCACATGTGAGTGATTGCCTTGGGAATCATAAGAAAGAGGTTCTGTTCTATGCCACATAAGCATCTACACCGCGCAGGTAATCCCGTCAAGGCATACAACAGTTATATCACATTGTCCTATCTGAAAAGATAAATGAACAGTCCTATGAAAGGTTCTACAAGAATCTATATGCAAAGGCTGGGTTTAGTCAAAGAGGGTCCGTTGACGAGAGTTCCAATATACCGTCGAAGAGACAATACGGAGGTTTTTACTCTTTTTGACATACCTTGGAAGGTACAGTATCAACGGTGACTTGTGCCCTGGCACAGCAAGACCTGAACAATGTAAGCGCCGCGTTTCAGACACAGTCGGAGGGGGAAAATGCAAGAGTGCAATGCGGTGAACCAGATACAGTAAAAAGATGACTTTAAGGATGCTTCTTATGAGTCAAACCTCTGTATTATTTTGTTTTGAAAATAAATATCCCCAGTGGAGTCGCCAGATTGTGGACACCGGGCTTCCACCTCTTTTTGTTGGGTTTTGAAACTTGTTTGATTTTGATCAAAGAAAGAAAATGGTCTGTTGAAAACAGATACAGAGTCGCCACTCGGTCTTTAAGGAACCAAGAAACCTAATTTGACTCACCCAAGCGGATAAGGGCACCGGCCCTTCATAACCAAAGAACTTGGTTCGGGGTTTTGGTATGAGAGAGGAAGGAGCCTTTGTCATGACTAAAACACCCTCAACTCGCCCCGTCTTCCGACGGGCCTCAATTAGCATCCAAATAATCATCTTGTACTATGTTTGGTTCAACAAGTAATACTATGATAGTATACTACATTACATAAGAAACTTGAAATGGAAGATCTAAAGATAAGATATCATTCATAAGATCTAAGCCAAATATCATACAATGTAAAGTGAAAGATCACACAAATAAACCTAGGAAAATCGTCTAATCATATATCAAATAATCAAGACTTCCTAATCTAAAGGGGGACATGAATTGTTCTTGAAACAAATAACCAAAGAAATCTAAATATGCTTAGCAAGCTAGTATGATGCATGTTAATCTTTGAGAAAAGAAGATCCCTCAATCCCCGGGACGGATGAGAAAAGATGATTAGATCAAGGGGAAGCATGAACGTGTGATCGTGATCATTCCTAATCTTCTTAGATTAAGAGTTACAAAAACCCCAAATCTTGCATGAATGCAATGTATGTATCTAAAATGTGCAAAGTTTGTAGTGTGTTTTGGGTACATAGATTTCTAGAATGACTTAGAAGTCTAAAATGTGTATGAATGAATGAATGAAATCAACATGGGATATGTACAAATGTAGTATGAACTACTTCCTAGGACATGAGCTAATTTGGAATGCATATGGGCATCAAATTAAAGAATGAAAGTTGAAATGTGCTTGCTGTGAATAGTGGACAGAACAGTAGCATGATCTTTTGGAAATTGAAAAGAGGGGTTAGGAATGTTTTCAATGCATGATATTTTATGGAGATCTTCGTTACTGTGTCTAGAACACAACCCAAAAGGCCAATCTTGAATAGCTATCACATATTGAGAGAAATCATATAAACAATGAAGGTCACTCAGAAACAAAGTCCGTACTGTCGACTGAAATGTTGAAAAATCTTAGAAAATGAAAACGAATGATCTAGATGCCCATTTATACAGAACATTCCCTAAGACATTGAAGTTTAAGGGAAAAATAAGTTAGGACCACCCCGTTTGGAAACGTTTTTCTGGAAAACAAGTTGAAGGTGGACCTAGCTGCTGTGACATCAAAAACAGAATGTCTAGAGAAAATGTTTGGATCCAAATGGACCATTTTCAAGTATTTCCAAGTCAAACCAAAAATCATGGGTGTTCTCTAATATGTTAGGAAGACTTTCCAAGTGGTCTTACATTCATGCATTGATTATTGAACTCAAAATAATTCATTGAAGTTAAATGACTCACTGTTTTGAGGGTTTTGAGAAAAACAAGGTTTATTTCTTGGAATCAAAATGAGGGGTTTAAGAGGGGGGTTTTGAAATGGGGGTTTTGAAAGTATACTTTCAGAACTTGGATGAATATTCTAACCACTTGGAATATCAATTCCTAACTTATTTCAAGAACTTCCCAAGTATTTGCAAAACATGGTTTTATTTGGAAACCTAACTCAAGAGTCTATGGGAGTATGATACATGAGAGGATAGATGATACATGATATGATATAGCATGATAAAAGTGGTAAAGAATATGTGCATGGGATATGGGTTCATCTAGATACAAGAGAGTGTTGCATCAAAGTGTGAAAGCCAAAAAGTGAAATGCTGTGAATAGTGGACAGACTGTATGCATTACTTTGTAACATTATAATGGGAGGTCAAACGTGCCTAGAAAAATGTGAGAAACATCAGAGATCATCCTTATTGTGTCTAAAAAATAACCCAAAAAGCCAAACATCAATAGCTATCACAGATTAAAAGAAATAAATCAGAATGTACACATGACTCAGAAACAAAAGCTGCACTGTTGACTGATTTTGTATGATTTTTCATAAATCAAAGAAAAGGTTTATGATAACCCATTATATACCAAAAGTTTCCTAAGACACCCAAGTTTTATAAAAAAAAATAGAAAAGATATATGTACACTGACGAAAATATCCAGAATAAGTGCAAGAAGTTGGGTGAACATTCTGTGAGAACAGAGGCAGATTATGAATATGAACTTCTCACATCCAAAACAAATACTTTCACATCTCTATAATTGATGGAAAGAATTGGGGACAAACTATGATGTCTTAGGAAGATTTTCCAAGTGGTTTCATCATCATAACTAAATTATTTAATTCAAAACAAATCTTTGAATCTGAACAGCTCACTGTTTTGGATCATTCTTGAAGAAAATGGATTTGAGTTTTGAAATAGAGTTTGAGTTCTTGATTGGGGGTTTTGAAATAGATGTTCAAATCATGAACTTAAACTCTTGAGATGACCATGTGACCACTTAGAATCTCATCCAACCTTGAATCATCAAAGAACTCCCAATATTATTTGCACAAACATAGTTTTGTTTGAGAATATGGCTTCAAGAATACATATGAATGTATTGAAGGTAAAATCATCATCCATCAAACATGTCTTTGAGGTCAAGAGCTACTATCCATAAGGATTCACTCTCCTCAAACAACATGTCATCTAGATGATGATGAACAACTAAATAATCAAAGAAAAGTAAAAAAAAGAAATGAGGTTAAGAGAGAGATGAACATCAAAGTAAACAAGCATTCAAATAGCAATCAATAGTTGATAATCATTGAGATATTGGACTTGTAGCTTGGTGTTTCACTCATATGTGGTGACAATTGGACATGGAAGTAGCTTCTTATCTCATGAATACTCAAGAATGGTGATGAAAGAAACATTTGGATGATGGAAGTTTTGATAGCAAACTCAAAGAAAACTCACTTTGATGGAGAAAATAGAAGAAGAAGACTACTTCTTCTCTTTCTCTCTCTATATTTCTCTAGAGTTTCTTCCTAAGCTCTCTCTAAGCTTCTATGTCCCTCCTCAAAATGGAATTAAATGGCTTCTTTTATAGGCAAAGGAGGGGTGGTAAATGGAGTTTTAAAAAGTTTAAAAGGGTCTCCCATTGGTCCAAAATAAGCTGGGAACCAAAACTACGTCGTTTTGATTTCTAATATATCAAATTGGACCCCCAAAATAAATTACAAAAATACACTGTTCTGGAGGGGAGTGCCGCGGCGGCACTGGGCCAGTGCCGCGGCGGCACTGCTCCTCCTTCGTCCAGATAATGCTGTTTAGGCCCCCTGAAGTTCCGGTATTCGCGAAAAGGCCCTATTTCGTCCGAAATTCACAGAAAATGCGTACGAACTCCAAATTGAGGTTGTGATATACCGTTGGAAAGGTAATGGAGTTTACTTTACATAAAAAAATAGTTTGGGGATAGGTCACTTTGAAAAGTTTTGCGGTATTCACGATAAAAGCCGATTTGATCGCCTTTTTCGCCTTTGGAAATTCATAATAAATTCGTTTTAAATCCAGAAATTATGTGCGATATACCGTTGGAAAGCTATTGACCTCTAGTATCCATGAAAAATATTTGAAAATTGTTTTGGTGC
The DNA here is from genome assembly GCA_033977485.1 of Hydrangea macrophylla. NCBI lineage: Eukaryota > Viridiplantae > Streptophyta > Magnoliopsida > Cornales > Hydrangeaceae > Hydrangea > Hydrangea macrophylla. The sequence continues at coordinate 51,167,740 of CM066987.1, forward strand.
CCCGGTTCTAAAGTCAAATTCTGGTCAAACTGGTCAAACCTGGGATTCCCGGAAAGTTCTGGAAACCTCCGGGAGCTGATGTTTTCGCTCGATTTTTTTTTTGGAACTTGTTTTAACACTTTTCTCATGATTTAAAATGATTCCAGTGAATTCGGATTATATCGGTCAAACTTGGTCAAACTTGGTCAAACTTTGGTCAAACCTGGTCAAACCTTGGTCAAACCGGTTAACGGGGACTTTCTGGGAACTTCCGGAACTTCCGGGGGTCTCTGGGAGCCGACGATTTCATCTAATTTCTCTTAAAAACTCATTTTACCGCTTTCCTTACGACGTAGCATGTTTTCAGAACTTTGGGACCAAATCTGGGAGTTTTTGGGCTTTTAGGGGCATTTTGGTCATTCTGAGAGATGGAGCTGACTTCCGAGAGTCCTTTTGAGTCTTTTGCGATCATTGTGAACCACCAAACTATGGGTCTCCTAAATCTGATAGCCGACAAAATGGGGTGTCTACAGATGATCTCAACTTTAGGGTGGACTAGATTTCAATTGGGTTAACATCTTTTAAAAAAATTCAAAACTAAGATGTCTAAGAGTAGGAGAAAATTTAGAAATAACTACTTTCTTCTCTTTTTTTTGGAGGTTAGATTATTTTTTAGGAAAAGGAGGGCAGCCCACTGCCTAGCACAACATAGCACACGTGCACAACGCACAGGCAGCACATGTGCTCGTGCATATCACACGTGCACAACAACACATCACAGCACAGCGCTCGGCAACGCATAGGAAGGGTGCCCGGCAGCACACGTGCATCACATGGGCAGCCCCTTTTGGGACTATTTTGGCAGCCCCTACTCTGCACCCATGCACTCACATGGAGTGCTATATCATGCATGCAACACAGTAGCACAGCACAACACGCATGCAACACAGCAGCATAGCACGCGCACATTACACGTGCACTACACACACACACGGTAGCGCGCACAACACCCGAACAGGCAGCACACGTGTAATGAGGACATATTGGCCTTTAGAGAATGTTTTTTTAGAAGGCTTTTTTGCTAAGTGTTTTGCTGAGTCATGTACTTTATCCATGAATATAATCCTAGTTAGCTACTATCTACTCTAACAGGGCCAGATGAAGCAGAAAATATCATCAGGAGGGAAAGTATGTATCAGTAAACATAGGAGTCCAAGTTGTTTCCGGTGAGTAGGTGCGCTCTCTCTCTCTCTCTCTCTCTCTCCGAGTGTACGTGCGTATGGGTGTTGTCTTACTAGATTATTCCTTCATCCATTGATCAATGATTTACTGTCTTAAAGCATCCAAAGAGTCCAGCATACGGCTTAATACTATCTCAAAAAAATAACCAAGGCAATAATTAATTCTGTGCTATAAATATGAACTCACTCTAGGAATGCCTAGTAATCATCATAGTTACGCAACCTCTCCTTCACTTTATCACAAAAAATGAAGTCCCTGGTTGTATGTGTCTGGCACGATGAAGTCCTATAGTGAATAAATATGAAAGTGTCTGGAGTTGATTCCAAGAGTTGGTAAGCCTTCTTAACGGTCCCTCCAATCCCCTTGGTTGGGCCAGTGAGTATCAAATATGCACAAAAGCTCTCATTATTACCCTTCTCTCCAAGCTTGTATATGAGGGCATGGTCAGGACCATCTTATACCCTTTCATGGCTGCCATAAATGCTATACTTATCCCAACATTCCCTGACTTTGGCTCGATCAGCACTGTCTATTATAAATTTTGTCGATACATAAGTCAGAGAAAAGCCTAATGATATATGTATTAACTCGTAAACATGATATTGTTTCACTTAAGTAAATGTAATTATCTAACCTTTCCAGGTGTTATAATTTTTCTTTTCCGCATCATTGATCATTGCTAATGTCGGTATGATAATTAACATAAGTCAACACCTAATGAACTAAACCATTATTCTATATATATATATATATATTTCTTAAAAAAATAGTAGGTTTTGTGGTTCAGTTACCTGAAGGTGGGTATGTGGAAGCTTGAGCATATACTTTCTTATGTCTCTTTATCATACTAATGTGTAACTTAAGATTTCCTTTGATTTAGGCCGGACAACGAACTTGTTGATTCGAAAAAGTACCTTGAAGAGGTTTGCAAGCCAAAGAGTATGAGAACTTTTCTCGAGTACTAGGTACTTTCCGACACTCTTGAGATTGAAATTTTATATTTTTGAAGTTCACTGAGTTTAATAAGACGTACTCGCTCCCCTCAAAGACTGCTACGTTGTTTCTTTTTCTGGTATTTGTCACAATGACTAGAATTTTTATTTCCTGAATTCTGGTGTAGGTTTGGCATTTACTCCTTGAGATGAAGAAGTAATGAACTAAACTGAGAACCAATGCCGAGAAGGTTGCAGAGGAGAAGTTTGGGTCTCAATTAGACATCCTCGCTTGTGTTATAAGTACTTAGTATTGTTGCAACTTTTTAAAATTGCTCATTTTTATTTGTTAGTTTAGGTTTATATGGATGAACTCTTTAAATTTCAAATTTAGGTTTAACTCGTTGGTGTAGTGAGATCTTGTTGGTTAGACATGGATGAACTATGTATTTGTTATTAATGCTATGGATTATTTTGTCGTCGTTTGATATAGATTTAAGCTTGTTATTTCTGTGTTTCATATGGATTATAAAGCTTGTTAATCAAGTGGGAAAAAAAATTGGGAAACATTTCAAATAAATAAATTTTTGATTTGTGATTACAATTTGTAACGGGTATATCCGTTACAAAATCCGTTTCTAATTTTATGCATTTTGAAAATTAGTAACGGATATAACCGTTACTAATTCGTTAACAACCGTTAGTAATTTTTTCAAAAATAAAAAAAAGTTGCATATTTATCCGTTACTTAACTAATATGTAACGGGTATAACCGTTACAAAAATTATATTAATAACGGGTATATCCGTTACAAAAATCCGTTACTAATTAGTAACAGATATATCCGTTACAAAAATCCGTTACAAATTTGCAACGCCATATTTGTAACGGGTATATCCGTTACAAATAATTTTTGTAATGGATATTCCCGTTACAAATCGGGCAATGTGGTGTAGTGAGAGAATGGTTTAGTTTAAGTCCAACTTCATGGTTTAATAGTTCGGGTTAACAAATACAAGTTGAACTTGACAATGAAACAGTGGGTTCATAAACCGGTTTTGATCAAAGATTTTTAGTTCGAAATCAGACCGTTGAAACTGAATCAAACCAACGGGAAAGTGTCAATAACACAATGTTTTACCACTGTAATTTTTGTTTTAAGGAGATTTCATGTTTAAAGTGGTTTGGTCATGAGTTTTGTAAAGTCACTACAATCTATCCAGAGTTTCAGAACAGTAACACTTTTTTGAAATAAGTAAATCAGAACCTTAATAAAGTATTTGTGACCCAAAATAATTTTTTCTAAGTAGATTAATGTGTTAGGAAGTCACCCTATAAAGAACAAAGCATTTCTGATCTTTTTGCCATTTTTAGAAAATCATGCAAGAACTTTGGACAGAAGGTTGTAGAATGCTGAGTGATGTCTGGTTTTTTCCAATTCCCGGCGATCCAACCGTTGAAACTTTGATTTCTTTTTTGGGTTAAAAACTAGACACACAGAGGCATCTTGTGTCCAAAATTCATCAAAATCAAACCACGGGAACCATGCTTTTTATTTCTTTAAAGTTATGATCTGTCCTCAGCAATTTCCAGAATTCTACAATAAGTTTTCATCAATCTTATGAATAATGGCTTAGATGAAATTTTCATGAGTCAAGGTTCAAACCACATTTCAGTAATGATTAGCTAAGCTTGAATTCAAAGTTTAAGTGATCTAAATCATTGAGTATTTCATAATTTATTCTTGTTCATGAACATATTCATCCGTATGGCTTGACACTTGTAATTAGGATTTATTTGCTTTAGATTTAATTGCATTTGATAGATTTAAGTTGGAAATTTAGGATTGTTATTTCTAACTTCATATCTTGTATATCATGTGGACTAACCCTTTGTTTTGTAGCGCTATCAAGGTACGACTTCTTGAATTCCTCTTCAGTTTATTTTAATTTCTTGATTTTATCAATTTTTCAATCTTATGTGCGACACATTAGAATTAGGATCTTGCCTTATATGAATACACGTGATTAGAGACTCTTTTTTTAGGATTTCCTTTTTTGTATGCATTACACGTTTAATATTCGCGGCCGGACCCCGGGTAAGTTCTCTCGTTCCCTATTGCATATTATATTGCTTGCTACTTGAAATATGTGGTTTTTCAATGATATTTTACCACTTGCAATTTTACACCCCTTTAGACATGCTTTTGTAATGTATATTTATACGTATGTATTAGTTGAGGGCATGCTTAGATTAGTAATTCAATTAAAAGGATGTTAAGTAGAGGCCTATCGCGAGATAGGATAAGAAGGGGTGTTTTAGTCCGATGGGCTCCTTCCCTCCTCATTCCATAATCCCCGGACCTAGTTAATCTTTGGTTTCACAAAAGATCATTTTCCTTAAAAAAAATTAAGTGGCGACTCCTTTGCTTTGAATTTGAAAATTAGAAAAGAACTTTAAAAGAAAAGTTATGGGTAAAAAGAAAAAAAATTGCGATATCCACATGGTGTTTTGAGAGATTCTAATGCAAGGGTGAAAGGTATGTTTTCCGTAAATATTGGTATTGCTGACTCCAATTTTGCGGAGCTACGGACTGTCCTCGAGGCTCTCTTAATGTATATCTCTTAAACTGAAATCAGGGGCTCACAGTTGATTATTGAAAGTGATTTCTCTAATTGTGTTTCTTGGGTCAACGGTGAAGATTCTTCTTGTTGGAAGTATGAAAATACTATTAATCAGATTCATAATTTGTTGCGGGCAAGTGGGATGATTTCTGTTGTAAAAATATATAGGGAGGCTAATGGATTGGCGGATAGCTTGGCTAAGCAAGGGGTTAATCGGATATTGGATTTTCGTGCATGTTTCTGAAATGATACTATGGGTGTGCTAGTAGCTCTCTGTATACTGCTTTTCAGGTCGGATGTGTGGGGTCCAGGGGTAGGTTTTGTTTTGGCGTGCGTCTTTCTTTCGGGTGATTTTCTTTTTGATGTGGGAGTGCTTCTCACTTTTTTGGTGTGTGTTCAGTGTGTGTTTTTTTCGTGTTCGGGGATCTCGTGTCGTGTGTGTTTCTTTTAGTTTGAAATGCAGAATTGTGGGAAAAATTGGGGCAATTGATAACTCCTGATTAGTTACGTGTGCTGGGATTGATATGGGGTGATGTTGGCTCTAATTATATACAGATTATGGTACATGCTACAGATGCTGAAGTTCCAATAATGGAATTATATGCTGGGATGTGGCCATTGATTCCGGAAGTTCCTTGGTTTTGGCCTCAAAATGTTGTTGCTAAATGGAAGCCATGCTCTCTTTGTTTCAGTTGCTGATCAGCAAATTCAGTTTTTGATCTTAATGAAGGGTGTGTTGCTATGCAAGTGGCTGATTTTGCTTCTATGTTTTGTGAAAAATCTTAGTGGTATTAAGGTCCTAGCTTATATTGGGGGTGGAAGTTTCAGTATTAATTTTGTGGGAGGTCTAGTAATAAATTGTGCTTTAAATTATAAATATATATATATAGAGAGAGAGAGAGAGATAGAGAGAGAGAGAACTTAAATAGGTAGTGTCAGTGTTTGGGGGGCTTGGTGTCTGTACCTTGTTTGCTGCGAGAATGAGTGTTTTTGAGGTATGGCCATTTTTGTTTTTGTTGATTGAGAAAAAAAACATCTATGGAGATATATGAGTGAGAGAAGACCAAAAAAAAAAAGGGAGAAGAATGGATGTTATGAAAAGTTGCTTTTCACCAATATGGATACTTGGGGAGGGGGTGGGTCTTTGGTGTGTGTTCCTTCTTTTCGGGTATTTCTTTTCGGAAATATTGGGAGTGCTTCTCACTTTGTTTGGTGTGTGTTCGGTGTGTGTTTCATTTCATGTTTTGGGGATTTCGTGTTGCTTGAGTAAGGTTTTGATGCTCCTGGTGTTGGGTGGGAAGGATAAAGGATTCTGTTCTTATGATGGGGAAGGTTAGGAGGCGCCTTCTTATGACTTGTCAATGAAGAGATAAAGGGTTTTTTGTGGGATTCCAAAGCTCCTTGTTAAGGGTCAGGGAATATTGATTCCCATATGTAGTGTTTGTAGACTTGCTGCTGTTATGGTATACTTACTGCTGTCAATTGAAAGTTGTTGTTGCTGACAAAAGTCTTGCTGCATAGCTGCCAAAATTGAGATGTTTTAATTCTTGGTTAAAGGAGAGCTACGGATGTTCACAAATGCAGTGGACATGTAGGATGCTTTGTGCTGGTAATCAACTCCCAGATGGCATGAAAGTTTGGTATTGATAAATCTGATAAACAAATGACAAATCAAGGGAGATCATGTGGTGTCTATGATGTAAAAGAAGAAGTTATAAGTGCTCAAAGTATTTTAAGGGATTGATGTAGTGCTCATAGGCTTGGCTGGCTGTTATAGGTATATGTTTCATGTTATGATCATATAATGTTAGATTGTGTTAAGGTGTTGTAGCTAGTGTATTGGGGTGCTTGGCCTCTGGGTTTTTTTTCCCCCATTAATCATGGGTTCTTTTGTAACAAGGGATTGGTTTTGGGGGGTGTTTTTTAAGGTCTTGTTTGGGTACGTTGGTTGTTATATCCTCTCTGGCCTATTTGGCTTTTCAATGAAAAAATTATTGTTGTTCAAAAAAAAAAAAAATATTTGTTCCGAGTAGTAGTTAACGTTTTCCATTGGAATGAAATAGAGATATATTGCTTCGTCTTTCTCAATTGACTCATCTCTTGAACTTTTTTTTTTTTTTCAGAAATCAAATTAGCAAAGAAGGTGATAAAACTACAAGCTTATATTAGCCAGGGAGCACTTGTAATTTCCCAGCCAAAAGGCGAAAAGAGAAAAAGCACTTACAACATCAATAAATGAGACATGTTGTCATATGAAGCTGATACCATCAATAAACCCAACTTTGCAATTTATCATTGTCAATCTTTGTTTAGTAAGTATTATCAATCAATTAAAGATGACAAAAGGCAAATATTGAATTTGGAAGGTGATCAAGACACTGAAGAATGAAATATTTTCAAAGTACGTATTCATTTGAAAAGGAAGATTTCATGTTCATGGCATGAACTCGAGGCTTTTGAAGAATGGGGATCTGATGTAGGAGCACATTTAGTGTTTTATTGAAGGGAGTAATGAGGACATTACCTCTCACATATGGTGTTTTATTCAAGTGAGTACTAATGAAGACATTACTTCTCAAATCCGTGAGGGTGAAGGAAGTGTTGAGGTCATTACTTCTCAAATCCGTGAGGGTGAGGATAGGATTGATCCTATGTTGGAAACTTCACAAATCAATGGTCGTGGCAAAGAAAATTTAGAAAAGTCCAATGATTTAGAGCTGGCGAACATAACTAATGAAGACCCGACGATCTCGAACTAGATCCTCATTCGCTCTTGCAAGATTCTAGATTGCCCAACCAAGATTGTAGAAGAGTATAGAAACACCATCATATTGTAGTAACTAGTTCATCACACCTTGATCATACTTCCATTCCTTTGAAATTTTGGGACTTCGATTTTTAGATGGCTACATATTTAATTAGTCATTTGTCATCTTCAATACTCAAGAATGTTTTCCTATTTAAACAATACTTGGAAAACCTCCGAATTATGCTTTTCTCAAGGTTTTTAGGTGTGCTTTTATCCATGCTTTTGACCCTACTGACAACATAAATTCAAGTTTCAATTAACTGGATGTCCTCGGATATAGCGCTTAGCATTATGGATTTCGGTGCTCTAATCCACATCTTCAAAAATTATATGTATCAAGGAATATTGTTTTTGATGAGTACTCTCTTCCCTTTGTATATTTATCCCACAATCGGTCCCAATTCATTCTAATGATGCAATCCCCTAGCTACCACTATTGCCTACCCCACTTGCCAGTGCCATTCAATCACCTCTGCATAACTCTCTGCATCCCGTATATTGGCTCAATGGATAGGACTATCGCTGTAACGACCCTGGTGTTGTGGATTGGCTGTTGTAGGTGTCTTTGTGACTGTAGTAAGTGCTAGCAGGTTAACTATGAAAAGTTCGCCCAACATCGCCTGGGTGTGGAATAGTAATGTGCTAGATATGTCGTTCCAAGTCTCCCTAGTTAGTAAGAGGCGTTTTGGAAAGTGGCCCAAGAACCAAACTGTGAGGATCGACTTGGAGCCAAAGCAGACAATATCTTACTGAGCTATATTTGGGTTGTGACAGAATGGTATCAGAGCTAGACCCAGCCGGAAGTATGCCAACGCGGACGTTGGGCCCTAAGCGGGGTGGAATGTAACAATCCTAGTGTTGTGGGCGGGCTGCTATAGGTGCCTTTGTGACTGCAGTAAGTGCTGGCAGGCTACACACTATGAGAAAGTCATCCCATATTACCTGAGTGTGAAAAAGTAATGTGCTATATATGTGGTTCCAAATCTCCCTAATAAAGGACCTTTTGCGAAATGGCCCAAGAACAAAACTATGAGGATTTGATTTGGACCCAAAGCAATGCCACCATCTCATACGTTCACCCACATAAGACCCATTACTTATAAACCCCCGAGCTATAGTCATCTAATGATCACACGGCCGTTTCAAGATATATAGGACTCGTCGCCCCCATAACTCTCTACCTTACAAATAAACATTCATTACCTCAATGCTATCTCCACTTGTACCATTAGCGAGGACATACCATCATGCTTCACCATTGCCTCACACGACCCCAAGTAAAGAATTGCAATTGTCGATGAAATCAATGCTGTCCTCGATAATGGCACTTGGTCTCCCCAATCCCCCCACACGGGCCCAATGCCTACATTGTAGGTTTCAAGCGGATTTTTCCATGGCTAAAAGAAAGCTGACAGTTCCATTGACAAATACAAAGCTTTTGTCTTGTAGCAAAGGGTTTAATAAACAAAAGGGGTGTTGAATTCCTTGAAACCTTTAGTGTCGTTGTCAAACCCGTGACATTCCGTACCATTCTCTGTTATGGCACTAGTTATGGGAGGGAGGCCCATTCGTCAACTTTACATGAGTAATGCATTTTTGCATGGTACACTAACATAAGAAGTTTACAGGAAACAACCTCCCAATTTTACTGATGTTCTCTTTCCAAATCAAAGTTTTTCATATGGAAATCTTTATACGAGCTTTATAAGCAAGCGCCAATTTCTTGGTTTCTCTTGCCTTAATGCCTTTGTCACTGATCAAGGCCGTTTCACTGCATAAAAACCAACACATCATCATTCATTCACATGACCTCCCATACGTACAGTTCTTTATGCGCTCGTATATGTTGATGACTTTATCATCACCGATAAATAATTGAGAAAGTGTACGTCATGCATTATTTCTCGTATCAATCATGTTGGTATCAAGCTTGCAATCATAGGTCCTGGACGCTTCAGTTTAATTCTTTCATGGTATTGAGGTCCTCAGACTTGATCTTTTCTTTATAGATAACATTGTATTCCAATAAAAGCAACAACCACTTAGGTTCATTGGAGTGCCATCAAAAGAATTCCTTGATATTTCATGCAAGGACATTATCCTCGATCATAGTTTATATATGCCTTCTCGAATGCTTAATTCGATCTTGATGATTGTAAGTCCACCAATGGATATGTCCTTTCCTTGGGACCCAATATTCTGTCTTGATCCGATATATTGTCTCACAAACACCGTGACATTAATGCGATCATTCAAGCACTAAATCCGAGTATAAAGCTCTTGTCGATGCAAACTGCTGAAATGTCACGATTGTAATCTCTTGTTCATGAGCTTTGTGTTCCTCAACTTCTAGGAGCACATACGTACCTTACAGCCAATCCTATTTTTGCGTACTCGCATCCATGAAGCACGTTGAAATTGCATTCCACTTTGTGTGTGATTAGGCTAATCTCCAATTAGAGGTACAATTTACTTCTACCAAGGACCAATCGGCAATCCACTTTGGTGTGTCACAGTAATGAATAATTATCCTTGTGTGATTAAGTGGCTAATTGCCAATTAGAGGTGCAATTTACTTCTACCAAGGACCAATTGGCATTCCACTTTGGTGTCACAGTACTATGAATTATTCTCCTAATTTGAGATACAAATATGGATCAAAGCGTCGCTCATTTATTTAAAGTAGAATACATGAGAGAAATTAACTTTATTTTTGTGCCTATTTGTCAAAATCTCCTACATTAACTTTATTTTTAAATATTTTGGTCTAGAATTTTTTTCTCCTTTGGGCTTGGAATAAATATTTTCGTCTATGTACAGTCATTCTCAGATTCACAATTCATATCCTAGTAGAGAGAGAAAGTGCAAGAAACCATCAAAGAGAGAGAGAGAGAGAGAGAGAGAGAGAGATATGAGAAGGCGGCGTTATGCAAATGACAAGTACTGGGAAAAGGTTATGTTATGCAAAGTCATCACTTATTTATTCTACTTAAAATTAGGCCACATGTATGTTCCCGTATTGCTGGCATGTGACATTACATGAGAGAAATTATCTTGTGTAATTGTCCCATTGTGAGTATTTCATTCTAATTTGAGTATTTCATGGGTTTCGGGTAGGTTTCACAGTAGTGAAGAGATTACAGTGGACGTCAGATGATATAACGGTCACATGAAATAATTTATGAATAATTTCATCTAATTTGGGATAAGAGTAATATTTGGGGCACTAACAATTCCACTAACACTTACTAACACACTCTATCTCTCTCCTAGTGGCATTGTGGGGTCCGCAGTGGACCCCGCAGTACCACTAGGAGAGAGATAGAGTGTGTTAGTAAGTGTTAGTGAGATTTGTTTGTGCCCCTAGCAAGACCCTTTGGGATAAACGCATAAACCATAGCATTGCTCATTTATTTAAAGTAGATTCAGCATAATAATGCTATTTTTTCAAATACATTAACAGCCATACGACAAGTCACTGCATGTGGTAGAATCACAAAAGTATTTGAAAATCAAATTTAGAGTTTGGGCTAGATTCAGAATCACCACTCTGTTATAACCCATAGGCTAGGCCCATTAATAAAAACCTAATTGGGCCGAAAGGGCAACCCAATAGTTTTGGGCCTATTTTTTAAAATCTCCTCCTTTATCTCTACCTTTCTTATATAATAATATAATAATTTCCGTGTCTATATATAAATTCTGAAGTCACAATTCATGTCCCAGTAGAGAGGGAAAGTGCAAGAAAACCATCAGAGAGAGAGAGAGAGAGAGATGAAGAAGGCATTATCTCAACCCCTTCTGTAAGTTGTATTCCTTTCCCACTTCCCCTTCACTTTCTTCTGAAATTATAGAAACTGAAAAGTGTAAAGTGTTTCTTTAATTTTTTTCCTTCGTTTTCTTGGCATCCAAACGGAATTATTTGCAGGAAGTACTTGGAGGAAAGTGATTGTGAAGAAGGGGGAGAAAAGATTGAAAACGAAAGAAAAATGAAAAGAGGAGATGATGAGATTGACGACGTTGCGGAGCAATTCTCTCGCTTGGCCCTCCTCCATAAACGACAACCCAAAAAACGAGGCAAAATAAAAATCTCTCTCCCTCTCTCTCTCTCTCTCTCAAATCTCTCTCTCTGTTTTGTCTATATAGAAAGTTATAAAAGACTTTGTATTCCATTTTCCCGGAAAAGAGGAACACTTTCTTGGCCTGTAGCAGTAGAAAAGGCTGTTTCTTGAACCAAATTTGTCTTCTTTTCCCGGAAAATGACACTTTCATGGCTGGTGGCAGTGAAAATATTGAAGTTTCTTGAACCCGAAAAAAAATTGTGAAAAAATTCTCTGTTTTTTTCAGACCCATAATCTTTAGGCTCACATTGGTATTTTTCGGTTTTTGGAAGAGAAAAAAGCAAGAATAAATTTAATTTAAATATTCTTCTTTTTTCTAGTGTTTTCTTTAAAAAAAAATTTATAAATATTCAAATTGTAATAGAAGATAAAGAAAAGGGAAAGGGTAGTAACTCTCTCAACCTTAAAAATTGTAGTAGTTTCTTTTTCATCCTAATTTCTTTTCTTTTCAATTTTCCTCACTGTTTTTCCCGTAATCCAAACAAAACCCAAAAATAAAATGTTTCTTTGTCCTGAATAAACTTACAAATCAAACACAAGAAATTAAGTGGGTCCCAAAATTAGTGGAGCCCACATTGTTGTATTTGACAGTTAATATGGTTTTTTTCAGGTCAACTGTCACTAGACAAATATGGTCTATGGAGGGAAGAGCATAAAACCAGAGCAGCAAAGTTAGAGAAACAGCTCAAGGCTAAGTGGGCCCTTGAGGAGCATATAGACGAACAGCTGACCCATTTCCATGCCCATTACAATCGGGCCTCGGTCCCGACCAGGCTCAAGGACGTGGCCCAACTGCTCATGCCCAAGTGGGCTCCGGCCCACGAGATGGCCGCCCTTGCCTGGCTCGGGGATTGGCGACCCTCTTCCATATTGTACCTCCTCCGTTCACTGGCCCGCTCCTTGTCCTCGTTATCACTATCTTCGTCAGGCCCGGTTGGGGTTGAGCGGGCCTTGTCGGAGCTAATCCACGAGATCCGAATAGAAGAGGCGGTTCTGGACGAGGAAATGGCCGAGATCCAAGCCACGTGTATCCTCCACCTCCCGTTTGGCCTGAAGAGCAAAAGGCCCAATGGGCCGGGCCTGGGTTGTGTCCAGTCCGAGTTCAGAAAGATCCACCGCGTCATCACTAAGGCCCAAAACCTCAGGTCCATTTACAGTCCTATGTACAATCGTAAAATTAACTGCAATAACTACCATCTGTGACATATATTAACAGTTTTGATTTCAAAATTTGGTATACATAGGTTCAAGGCATTGGAGATGGTGGTGAAGAAGGTGCTGAGCCAAACCGATGCGGCGGAGCTTTTGGTTGCGTTCACCGGAATTCAGGACTCTATCCACCGGTTTGCGGCGCAGCAGAAGTTGCGAAAGGGACCAGTTTGTGTGCCTGTCAAGGCCTTGGGGACTAGCTGAGAATAAGAAGGAATGTGAATGAGTCAACTCCAAGTTCTGCAAGTGTGTATAATTCTGTGAGGCTAATAATAGTTGAAATATATACTAATATGTTGAGAGGGTCTTTGTTTTCTTGAATTGGTGTGAGATAATTTTGTGAGGCTAATAATAGTTGAGAGGGTCTTTGTTTTCTGGAATGGTATGAGATAATTGGACACCCTTTTTTTGTGGATAACAGTGTTGTATGTTCATTTACTGTGATTTGAGGTAACAACAGATAGAGTAATGCTAGAGTAATGCTAGAGTCACAATAGGACCCATCACAATTAACTCTGTCACATAGGTGTCACATGGGATGCCACATCTTCTTATAACATTACTCAACAGCAGATACATAGAGTTTAATTGTTGTGCCACATAAATCTGTGATTGTGTGAATCAGTAAATAGATTTTTGCCTTGGAGTAATTTAGGATTGAGAAGTTAAGAGACCTTATCGAGAGAGACGGGAAAGACATGGTGAATATAATTCATCCTATTAAGCTTGTTTGGTACGAGAGAAAAGAGGAGGAAGAAGTTGGGATAGAATCACTTATTTGGTCGAGGGCGGATTAAACAAGGGTCAAAGAGCCCCCTAGATTTTCAAACAAAAAAAATCACATTTACCTGAGAAAAAAAGTTGTTACACTAACGCCCTCCCAAAAAAATCTAGAAAACTCCTGTTTTGTTAATATTTGAGTTCCGGAAAATTCCACAAAACCACCAAGTTCTTTGGGTTTTATAATACATTCAATTTATTGGTCTAATTTTATAGAAACAATGTGTCATTTTATTATATATTTATTGTCAATTAGTAGTAACTTTTCCAATGTGCCATATGGTAATAACAATTAATGTGTCACTGGTAATAATCTGTTAGGTGTATCATTTGTTAGTAACAAATGTATATTGGATAGTAACAAAGTCCAAAGTGTTATAACTTTGATGTGTAATATATCATACAACTAAGGCTTAGTTTGGCCCCCACGTGACTTTTTAAAAGTAGTTTATGAAATGTATTATTAAGTTGTTTGTTAATTTTATACAAGTGACACATTACTCTTCAAAAAAAACATCATGAAACCAAAATGGGGGTCCGAAATGTATAAAACCAATCATGGTCAAACTGGAGTTTAACCATGCAAGCACAATTAAGTGACAACAAAGCCTCTACCTTGTGTCCCCCATTCGAACTTATGAACTATCTGACCACAAGAATGGCCACCCACCTCGGTGGTTGTGCCCGAAGACTTACTCTGAAAGAAAAACGAGAATGCTATAAAAAAATAAAAATAAATAAAAATCTGTGGAAACAGGGGATGCTCTTTTAGAACTATAGTGCATCTCTAATGGGCACGTTAAATCTAATGCTATTGTCAAATACTGTCATAATAACTCCACAAAAGTACCTCTCCAAAAGAGTGCCAAAGATTAATACCAAATTACAGCAATGTTATATTTTGTGCCAAATTTGGCATGACCTTGATTTGGGGTAAGAATTCAGAACCACTCAGTATTGCTGCTAAAAATCTGAATATATTTTTTGGGTAGCTAGGATATTACTGAGAAGGTAGTAGAGAGAATAGTTTTTCTTTCATTTTTTGTCTTCCTTATTTAACCACAAACCAAACAGAGACTTTAGAAAGATTGTCACATTTTTTTATCATGGGCCATTCAACACATCAGCGTTTGAGCTTGACTCAAAAAGATTGTCACATTACATCACTAATTAGCATAAACCTTTCTTGTAACAATACAACAATCAAATAAGAACTCAAGATTAAACAGTCTATCCATGGTAGGCGCATTCAAGATTATGCTTATTACAGAAAAGAGAATTAGTAGAAGAGAGAAAAACATAAGAAGACCTCCTCTCTTCCATAACTATCTTTGTATTCTATAAATATTCTCCTATAGTCACATATGGTATATGTGCAATCTTGTAATAGTCGGCACCACCACAATGTTCTCGGAGGGACATAATAATTTCATCTCTCATGCTTATTAAGTTCAGTTTCTTGAGGCTTCTCATGTTTGCCATTTCTGCAGGAAGAACATTTAGTCTCTTGCATTTAATTAGGGACAAGGATCTTAGGTTTGTAAAAGCTCCAGTCCTCACTTCCCAGTACATCAATTGAGTTAATTGAATTACTAACTCTTCAAGCTCAAGAAATCCATCTTTCTTGCAACACATAGTATCTCCCAAATAGGAGTCTCTTAGCAGTCTGAGAATTTTGAGCTTTGGCAATTCCATCAAAATTTCACACGGATCTTCCGTAAGACGAGATTCTTGTAAGAACAACTTGGTGAGGTTTGATGGAAAATCCCTCAAAGTGGGAAGCTTTTCCATGCGCCCGAGCATATACACCTTGTAAAGATTGTGATGGTCTCCCAATTTTAGTGTTGGGATTGTTTCACCTTCTATCCACAAGGAATGCAAGTGGTCTAGCTTTGATAAGGAGTATTCAAGCCCTTCAATATGCGTCCTCAGAACACTACCGATTCCCAAATGGTGAAGGTTGGTAAGCATCTCAAACGAAGATGAAATCCAATCACCAGCAACTATGCCAGTGAGTGTCTCGAGATTTCTCAAATTTTGTAAAGTCTCGAGCTTGGGGAATTTAACTAGACTTTCACAAAAAACTTCTGAAGATTGGACGAAAAACTCACCCATGCACAAATGTCTCAAGGCTCGGTGGTTCGAGAGGTTCTTGGGTAAGTTTTTGCAGTTGGTTTCTCTGATGTCAAGTGTACGGAGATTCAAAAGGTTGCCAACGGAGTCTGGGAGTTCTTTTAAGTCTGTTTTCCTTAGTCCAAGATACCTCAAATGAACAAGTTTTCCAATCTGACCTGGTAAATGAGATAGACTTACCCCCTCTAGATCTATGACTCTGAGATATTTTGCATTGTTGAACACATTCCTGAGGTAGCCTTTTGGATGTTCTTTATTAGCAAATCTTAGGAGAGTACGCAAATGGCTAAAAGGAAGACTCTCGCTAAGGCTATCATAATAGACAACTAAACGACGCACAGCTATAGAGAACAATGACTCACCGTGCAAATAAACTTCAAAGAACTTACCTTCCTTGGCTTCAAAGATGGCAAATTCTCTAAGAAGATCATGTATTCGGCAAGCTTTGACCCGTCCATTAAAACTCTTCTTCGCCACTTGAATCATGCTTCTCTGAATCAACTCCCCCATGTAATCCTCAGCAACGTCCTCCATGGTTTCAACTCCTCTATGTTGGATAAAACCTTCTGCTATCCACAACCTGATCAACTTTTTGGTTGAGAATTCGTAATCTTCGAGAAAAACACCACAGTAGAGAAAGCACGGCTTCAAGTAATAAGGCAGATCATTATAGCTCAAACCCATAATCTCAGAAATATGATTATGGCCTTCTTGCAGTTGCCAGTTTACACTCTTGTACACTTTTTCCCATTCCCTTGGTACCTTTTCCTTCCGCGACAACATGCCTCCCAAAACAATGATGGCAAGGGGCAATCCGCCACACTTGGCCACAATTTGCTTTCCCCATCTCTCCAGCTCGGGAGGGCAACTTACTTTGGTGTTACCAAGGAACGCTTTCTTGCAGAAGAGCTCCCAACACTTGTTTTCTGGTAAAAATTTAAGCTCATGAGGAACAGTTGAACCATCCGCGTAAAGGGCTACTTCTTTATTTCGAGTAGTTAGCATCACTCTGCTTCCATTCATCCCATCTGGCAAGACGGGTAAAATATCATCCCATCCTTCCATGGTCCACAAGTCATCCACCACAATAAGGTATTGCCTATCCTTTAGATATTCACCGAGCTTCATTCTCAAGTTTCCGATACTCATATGTTCCACCACGTCCATCTCATCACTAGGAAGAACCATAATAGTTTGAATCAAGTTCAACATCAATACTCTCAAATTGTATTCTTGTGACACGGATATCCACGCATGGCATTTGAAAATCCCCTTAACACTGCCATAAACTTTCTTTGCAAGAGTGGTCTTGCCAAGGCCTCCCATTCCAACAATAGAAATAACGGATCGGCGCTTATCACCCCCCGGCGCAATCAACCGCCGAACTATAGATCTTATGTCTTCTTCAATCCCTACAACATCTGTTTCCTCCACAAAGTTTATGACCCTTTCATTCCTAGGGGGGTAGGAAGAACTTGAACTTGAGGCTTCATGACCTTCTTGAATGTTGCTAACTCCATATTTTGATTTGTTGGCTGATATTTCTTCAAACTTCGCCTTGATCTCTCTGATTTGTTTGCCAAACCCATGGAGGCTTTTAAATTTAGTTATCGGTCGAAAAACTCTTCTGGCTGTTGAGAAACGGCGGTTATGGTAATGTTTTCTTCCATAGTGTGTATGAAAGATAAAATCGTCTATAATGTCTTCCGCATCAAAAAGAGCATCTCTTACTTGGCTTACCCAAATTTTCACCCTTTCGTTCTCTCTGCTTTTTTTATCGGCATCTTTGAGGAAGGATCGGATCCATTGGAGTTGACTCTCTAGAGAAGTGATCTCCGTTTTCACCCCGAAAACCAAATCTGATTCGTATGTTAACAAATCGTTCAGCTTTTGTAGGAAAAATGCCACAGCACTCTCAGCCATGCTTATTGCTTATCTTTTTCTTTTGCTAAATCTAACTTAAGTATTTCCTTCTTCTTAATGTTTATTGGCCTCCACATTTTTTTTTTGTTTTTTGCTTTGATACACATTTTCAATGTGTGTCCCTACTAAAGGTACCATTAAGAGGAGAAATTATTCCATGTGACGGGTTTTGGTACAATGGATTATTGTGGATCGTTGGATTTATTGGGATTTATAAGATCAACGTTCCACAATAATCGATCACACCAAAACCAGTCACACGGGATAATTTCACCATTAGGAGCCTTTTCGTTTCAACACCCAAAGTGACAAATCATTAGCTATATGGATTGCCAATCGCAAAAATAAATAAATAAATAAAATAGTGGTTGGAGAGAAGGTATAACCTAGGGGTTGGGGGTGTACACGAGCTGAGCTGCTCAACAAGGGCTCGTGGTTCAGCTCGTATAATAAACGAGTCAAGTTCGAGCTGGAATACAAAGCTCGTTTAATAAACAAGTCAAGCTTGAGCACAAATGGGCTCAGCTCGATAAGGCTCACGAACAGTTCTATTAAAGCTCGTATAGTAGGCTCGTGAAAAATCTTTTTAATATGTTTGATAAGACTTGTTTTAACTATATATATGTGTGATAATTATAAAAATATAGTATATATATAATGCAAAGTATTTAAAATTGAAAGAATATTATATATATATATATATGATAATTATAAAAATATATATATATAATATATGTATAATACAAGTATTTAAAATTGAACGAATATTGGCATATTATAATATGCATAGTCCTAAATTCACGTGTCAAGTAATTATTTTAGGTAAAAAGTACATATGTATATGCCAACTGTCATGTATTGAACTTGGTCTGTGAGTTTTGGTTGGTAACTTAAACTTGCTACTAGGGGTGTACACGAGTTGAGCCGCTCAACAAGGGCTCGAGACTCGGCTCGATAATAGCTAGGCTCGGCTCAACTCAATAATAAACGAGCCAAGATAAAACTTGACAACATACCAACTCTTAAAGCTCGACTCGAGCTTGACTCGAATTCGAAAAGCTCAGGGGTGTAACTTTTTGCCAATCCCTTTATTTAAATTTTATTTATTTATTTTTTTTTCTGGAGTTGCCATTGCAAAAACAGAGAATCGCATAAGTGCGAGTTTGGCATAAGTGATTACAAACGGGGCCTACGGCAAATAAGAAAACGCGTTGTTATGACAAGTTGGTAGTCCACTAGTCCCTAACGTCGGTAGGTGGTCGAAGCAAGTAATGAATATAGGATTTTTGTTCAAAAACTCCAAAAATAGTGATGTGACAGAGATATTTTTGAAAAAGAAAAGACGACATTTTAGACTTTTGATTTCAATAATGCACTCATACAATACAAAATTTCACACACAATACATCAGTCTTGATTTCATTGAATTTCGTGTCACCCTCGTATGGGATTCACTGAAATCAAGGATCAAGGTTACGTTTGTTTCACAGGATTAGGGGTAAGATTAGGAGGGATTGGACTAATTGTCCATTTTAATTGAATAGTCTAGTATTTGAGTGCGCTTAAAAGGAATGGACTAATAGTCATTTTAACTAAACAGTCCCCCATATGAGGGACTATCTAATCCCAAGGGAGGGTGTGGTATAAATAGTCCCTGGACTAATAATTAAAATGGACTAATTGTCCAGTCTTGAGCTTGGCAGCCAAACGTGGCCCAAGTGTACAATTTGTGTGAATCTAGCATTACTCCAGTGACCTAGTCCAAAACATTATTTCGTAGGGAACTTCTATAATGGCCATGCTTGTTGTAGCTTAACTAAAGAGATTATAGCTTTTAACTTTCAGATTATAACTTTTAGAACTTAGAATAAATTGTAAACATGTTTGGTACAACTTTTCAAAAGCAGAAATTAGGTTGTAGTGGTATTTTGAAACATAAGCTATCAAATAACTTATATGTGTTGGAAATATTTTATCTTATACAAAATTGTTAGAAATATTTCATTGATATAGTTGGAAACAAAAACAGATTCTGAATATAACAAATGAAAACAGTAAAATTACACTTTGACAGAAACAGAAAATAAACAGGAAAAATCAAACCGAGGCCTGTGATTTTCATTCACAGTTTCCTTAAAACAGATTCGCCGCCTCACCGGATGTGCTTGAGGAAATCGTCGGCGTCTGTCTCCCAGGATACAGCGGCTTCTAGCAGTAGTACTTGCACAATATACAACTGCTCTGGCGAACTTCTTATGTTTTGTGCTCTCTCAGAAAACTCAGGACAGTAGGAGAAGAGAAGAGAAGACTCTGTATTTCGTATATCTGGATTGAGGGGATGCTGTGATATATATATAGGATAGTCATATGTCTTTCCATTTCCTGTAACTACAAACTGTTCATATCTTGCAACAGTTTAGAAATCCCAAAGGTTTCTGCAATGCCAAACATGTGCAGAAATTCCAAAGGTCTCTCATTACAGATTGGAAAAACTAAACTTGAGGGGTCTAAAAAGAAATATTCTGTGCGGGCCGCACCCACACCCACACCCACGACCACGACCACGACCCAACCCGGTCGGTCGGACGGCGGCGGCGGTGCGCGTGTGTGGAGTAAATCCAAAGGGCCTTAGGTCCTCCCCCTTCCACAAAACTGGGTAGCCCTTGGGGCCCAAACCCAAAACATGAAGTAGCCTTATAAATACACTAAAGGCTATTTCTAGTTTTCCTATGTGGGACAAGGCAAGTTGTGAACCTCTTTCATTTCAACAACTCCTTGTATGGGGCAACCTTTAACCATTAATTTCTCATTCACCCATCAATAGTTTTGGACATGTGAATATCCAAACTTCATCTCCTCATGGAGGAGAACACAAATCCATAAGGACCCCACTTAAACTCTAAGTGGGTCCCACTTTTATTAGCCCTTAAACATGGCCAAAACACATATTTATCCAACAATATGTACTTGTGTATAGTCCAAAAAACCCTTAATAACGGTCTAAAAATAATTCAAAAATCTTTTTTATTGAAAATGTGTGAATTTTCAGGTTCACATCTCAATTAATAATAGGGTGTTAGTGTTACAGCAATAGGAGAGTGAAGTTGAATAATGATGTTGTTTTTAGACAAGTGATGAGCTTCATTTAATTGGGATAATTCCTGCCAGTAGAAAATGAAACAAAGGACAAGGTTGTCCAATTAACGATTCATTAAATGCCTAATAAGCTATAAGCTGGAAGAGTACCAGCAAGACAGCTTCAAATAAGTTAGCTTTTGGGCCTTAAGTAAGTTGAAAAAGCTGTATTTTCTAAAGCTATAAGCCACGGCAAACACTTCATTTCAACTTATTCTAAGCTATAACTTACAGCTTATAGGCTAAAACAAACAGGGCCGATATAAGCATAGTGGTATTGGGAGAGCATTTTTGCTCACCCCTTTTTGCGCACCTAAGGCTTCACTGGCTAACATGTGTTCCATTTCAATTATGGTGATAATGCAGGAGCAAAATGGGAATAGAATGTGACACATGTCAGCCAGTACAGGCCTGTGTGAGCAAAGGTAAGTAAAAAGGGGTGAGCAAAAATGCTTTCGTGGTACTGGTGTATCATACAACCTAATTTGGTGTCAAAAAGGTATAATTTGGCACCAAATGTTGTTACTTGGTCCAACATGTTGTAATTTTGAAATCACTTTTGAGTTTAGATCCAATTCGGCTTTCAAAACTAAACTATTGTGCGACCTAGATAATACTTTGGGATCAAAAAAACTAATTGGTTGTATGATTCAGCACCCAAACCATTTTTAGAATATTTCCGTTTCGGCTATATCGTAGAATTGTCCTATTTTGTAGCATAAGGCTTTGTTTGATTCATCAATTTCACGAGAGAAAAGAAAGGGAAATGAAACAAGATACTGTATTTGAAATCTTGAAATCCTGAAATCCATGAACCAAGCAAATCCTAAATAAAAACATATTACGGTAAATATTACTTGCCTTGATATTTGACCTTAATACATATAGCTTTCCTCATTTTTTTGAAATCTGGCTTACCTCACCTTCATAGCAAACCAGTAAAAAATTTAACAGAATACATATAAATACTTACATATATATATATATACATATTGGTTCATTGGTTGTGTAATGCAGGGGCGGATGTATTAATTTTAGAAAAATTGCTTATATACCTCAAAAGAAATTACATTTTTATACTCAAACCCCCCTAAAATTTAGAAACTCATTATTTTCTTTTAATTTTTGAGTTTTGAAAAATTCTACAATACATTCAAGCATAATACATTCAATTTATTGGTCTCAATTTGAAGTAATAAAGGCGTCATTTTGTTGTACCTTTGGTACCATTTAGTATTAACTTTTCTTATGTATTATTTGATAATTAAAATGTGCATCTAGTTGTAATTTTTAGGTGCTATTTGTTAACTACAACTTTATATTGGATGGTAATAGGCCCCAAAAATGTTGTAACTTTGATATCTGTATCATACAATAGGAGAATTTTTTTTTTGAGTTTTTGTATTAACGTGTATAGGATTATCTTATATAATCTACACTAAGAACATGTATAAATACTCCCCTCCCCCCGCAAACCTTTTAAAAAAAAAAGAAAAAAAGGAAAAAAGGCCCCACGGTTACTGCATCGAACCCTTGTATAGTCAACTACCCCAAATCCCCAACTTAAAATTTCTAGATCTGCCCGTGTAATGTTTGATCTTGGATTATCTAATGGATGATCTGACCTTAGATAACAGACAGAGCCTGGTGATTCGAAGGGTTGTCCGCTAGAGAGTGGGAAGTGGTACTCAAATTCAAATTGGCCATGATCCGTGGATACCGATGTGATGCCTATGTCGTTCAAAGTCGTGTCACCTTTAAACGATGAGGTTAAGAACGAGCTTGTTCACTCTTTTATCGATGCGAGTGGACCATATTGGAAAGAAGACCATCTGAATGATTTGTTCCTCCCTCGTGAAGCAGAGACGGTCAGAAGCTTGCCTATTATATCCCCTATGTATGATGATAAGCTGATTTGGCATTGGGATAAGAAGGGGCAGTTTTCGGTGCAGTCTGCTTATTATGTGACGTTGGAGATGAAAGGTACTAACCGGAATATGGGTAGCACCATATATCTCTCGACTCTTTTCCCTTGGATAAAATTTTTGGAAGTATATCAATAATATATGGGAAATTTGTTAATAAATCCCTAAAATTATATTCATATGAGACAAAAACCAAGTAGTATTACTGTTCAAGATAAAGCCCATCGCGCGTTTTTCGGTTTTGAACTAAACCATTTTTCCATTTTTTTTTGGACAGAATTGCCCTATATTTACGATGAAATTTCTCCCACTATCTCGTTAGCCTCTGATCAGATTTCTCTCTCTCTCTCTCTATCTCTCTCTCTCTGCTTTCGAGTCTGCAGTAAATCTGAACATCTCCAGATCTCAATTTTCAGATATTCGAGTTACATAATTCGTCTTCAGGTCTCGATTTTCTTCATCACTTTCTTTTTTCATTGTAATACAGGTATGAATTCAGCTTGTTTTTTATTCTTAGGGTTTTGAATTTTGAATTGTTGTTTTTGAATATCTATTTTCAATGAATGTCTAATATATAGACATTGTAATACAAAGTTTATGCTGTAGCTAATATTATCTATTTTAGTGAATCTCTATTTTGATCAATCTTTGGCTTTATTTTGTTTGAATGTCTTCTGAAGCTGATTATTATTATCACTTTGGTTATAATCATTATGCAATGCATATGTGTTTTATATAGAAACTGAAACATATAGTATTAAAACATATAATATTGTCTGTTTTAAACAGTTTTTATATAATCCCTAATTCTGAATCTGTTTCTTTTTTTTTGGTAGATTGTAATGGACAATTCAGTTCTATTGTTGGTGAAGCATGTTGGTTATACAGCTGTTATGAAGGTTTCAAATGAGTTTTGTTACCACGATTTGGTGGATTTTGTTTGTGGTAGATGGAGTAACTTGACACCTGACAGTGTTTCTTTTGAGTATTGTATTAGTGGACATTCAAATTGTATTTTAGAGAATGAAGATGATTTCCAAAATATGATTTTATTGGTTAATGGTGTTTGTAGTAGTCGTGGTGATATTGTTGTTATTGAGAAGAATGGTTGTGTTAGTTTTGTTGAGGATCGGTCTAGGTGTTCATGAAGCATATAGCATGGGTATGTTGATTAGTGGGCAATGTATTAGTGAAAGAGACTTACTACCTTCCTATGTATCTCACAAGGAAAAAGTCTTATTGTCTGCTTCTTGGGCTAATGGAGTAGTTGGTGTTGGATAATGTTTTGAAGGCGGTAGTGCTGAATTTCGTACAGTGCTTTGTAAATATGCTATTGAACTTGGTCTTCAATTCAAGTACACGAAGAATGAGAAGGGAATAATTACGGCTGAATGTAAATTCAAGGATTCTAGGGGCTATTTGTGGCGGATACATGCATCGGTTGCGCCTTCGAATGGGTTCCTTTATATAAAGAAGTTCAATAAAGAGCACACTTGTGGGGCTTCTGTTCGAACTTCACGAAATCCAAGGATGAGCTCTGATTTAGTTGGTAGCGTTGTTGTAGATGATGTTCGGTCAAAGCCTTTGACCCATCCATTTGAAGTTGTTAAGGATTTTAAGGATAAATATGGACTTGATATTAGCTACCACCATGCGTGGTTGGGTGTTGAAAAGGCTAGGAGAGAACTTTATGGAGATGATTTGTTGTCTTTGATCTTCTTCGATGGTATACCGATGAGGCTTTGAAGAATAACCCGGGCAGCCGTATTGAGTTTGAATATGATCATGGTAGTGGGCATTTTAAGAGTTTGTTTATTTCTTTTTACAGGTGCATATATGGATTCAATTTTTTCCGTTCCTTATTATTCTTGGATGGTACATTTTTAAAGGGTAGATACAAGGGTAACCTGTTGGCTGCAACTGGAAAGGATGGTAACCAAGGTGAGTACATAACAGATAATATTATCTGTTATCCATAACAGATAATGTTATCTGTTTATATATACTGGTTTGTAAGTACTGGATTGTGGTATATGTTTGTTGTATTTGTGTTTTTTGTATTAAGTAGCTATTCAATGCTGATGCAAGTTTGTTTCCTATTGCTTTTGGTGTTGTTAATTTCGAGAATCTTGACAATTGGATGTGGTTTTGTGGCTAGTTGCGTGAAGTTTTGTCGAATGATCGTATTGTGACGTTTGTCTCAGATAGCAATCCTGGTCTTGTTCATGCTGTTTCTAGCATTTTCCCATCATCTCCACATGCTTTTTGTATGATTCACTTGGAGAAAAATTTGCGGGAGAAATTTAGTGGGGTGGACAAGGATTTTAGGGAGAGGATTGTGGTATTGTTTCGTAGGTGTGCTTATGCCCCGACAGAAGCAGCTTTTCGTCCTTACATGGATCAGTTGAGACATGAGGGTGGCAAAAAAATTGATAACTTTTTGCATGATCTTCCTCTTGATAAGTGGTGTCATGCTTACTTCAAAGGAAAGCGTTATGGTGAGATGTCTTCTAATGCTGCCGAGTCTTTTAACTCTCAAATTGCAGTAGCTCGTCACATGCCTATAACTGAGATGGTTGATACGATTAGGGTTCAAATTATGAAGCAAATGTCCTATCAACCCCCTTATATTATAGTAAGTAAGCTGGATCATTTAAGGTATTTGGAAACAGATTTTTTGGGCACCAATTTAGTACCCGACACCCCAACTTCACCAAGCTTTTTCCCCTTCTTTGTCTTGGCAATCTTCCTTGCAGCCTTATCTTTATAATTTCTTTTTCCTTCGATTTCCATAGAAGAGTTCTGAGCCTGAAGATTGTCCTCATTATTCAGCTGGTTTCGAACATTTTCTTCAATTTCCTCCTCATCAATAACAAGATTCTGAAATCTATTTTCCAAAAGAGGAGATTCTTTTGGAGCTATTAGAGTTTGTTCCAAAGGAATCTCAGCACAATTTTGATCCTCAAAATATCCTTCCCCAACACCCAATGAACTTTCCTCACAAGTCCCCTTTTCATCCTGAGATAAAACCAAGTTCTTCTCCTTCTTTTTGACCATTTGCCACTGATCAGACACCTGACCCCTGTTATCTTCTTTCACTTTCCATTCCTTTTGCACAATATTATTTACACATTGATCATAGGAATGTCCAAATGTTTGACAATGAGTGCACACTCTAGGTTTCCACTGGTACTCCACTCTGATAGCTGCTACCTTATATGAATCCCATGGTTCCCCATCCTCATTCATGTCAAGATAAAAAAAATCAACGAGTTCTCTACTAGCATCCAATTCCACACAGATATTTCTAGCGAAGCCAATTCTCTTCTTCTCCTTAGTTAACTTGTCAGTATACAATGGTTTCCCCAAAGCACTAGCAATGTAACTAAAGCCTTCAGGGCTCCAATACTCCATAGGAATATTAAACAATTTCACCCAAAGAGGAATGAACTTATGTAGCAACCTGTATTTTTGCACCCCTAATAATAAATAAAATGTCAATTTTATTTTATTACAATATGTTAATTGTAGTCGTGGTACTATTTGAATAAATAAATATTAATGCTCGTGTTATTAATTGTTAATACAAGCTATTTTATTTTACTACGAGCATTATTTTTATAGTAATACTATTTCCATAAATAAATGGTACTGGTATATTAATTTGTTACATGCAAAGACATTAATTTTGTTACCCCTTAGTTATTTCAATTGTATTAATATTGATATAAATTGCGCCCCTAAGCTACCCTATGTTTTGGGCTTAAAATCATTAATAAGATGTTTATCACGTTGCTTACATTTTTGGTCCCTAATATTTATTTGGGGTATTTTCCTAGACTACCCGGACCTACTAAACTAACCTAACTGACCAAACTAGACTAACTAACTTAAGCGAACCAGATGAATTATTGATGCGGACTGATTGCTATCAATCAAGTCCACCAGCTGTTATATTCCTTCAATTATTTCAGGCAATGAGTAAATCTCAACTTACAAACCCCTTACTACTTGTGTTCACACTTATAAACCTAGCCTCACTAATTGATTTATATATACACACTCAAATGCATAGCATTCCTCACAGTAAAACTCTCCCTTCCATTGTTCAAACTCTCAAGCTCCCCTTTTTGCTCTCTCCCTCATCACTCTCATTCCCCATCTCAAAAACAAGCACACACTTATATTACCTTGCTGGAAATCAAATAAAAGAAGACGAAATACAACACATAGAAGTATCATAGTGAGTCCCAAAAGCTTCAAAGGAAGCCATAGCCATTTGAAACCAAGCTCGGAGTTTATTTCAGAATCCTCGATTTTCTTTGACAAGTAGCATAGCCCAATCTAATACTCGGTGAGTCTCTCGGACCCACTCATAAGGTAGTATTTGTCATTACGCACAAGTCGGGGGTATCGAAAGTAAGTGTATACGCCTATATATGTATATATAGCCATGGAGGTCTGAAATTCCGGTACCGTAAAACTCAACAAAAATTGATTCTCTAAATCAAAAATGATAGATTACAGTCCCCATAGGTTCAGATTCAAATATTAGGTACTAATTCGTAACGGTTGCGACGTAAGGTCAAAAAGAAATTTCGGCGACTCTCAGATTTTTATCTATATGTTGTGCTACCTTATAAAAGACATGTGAAACTTATATATTCATAATCTACATGAAAAAAGAAAAAAAAAACGGTATATTACATGACCTGGTTTGTTCCAGATTGAAAAATGGAAGAAAAACTCGATTTTTCGCGCCTGGAAGAAGAAGTCGCAGTGGCAATCGATTGCCATCAGATCCAATCGATTGGTACTTCATCCAATCGATTTCCACTCCTTCCAATCAATTGGTATTTCATCCAATCGATTTCCACTCCTTCCAATCGATTGGTACTTCATCCGATCGATTGGTACTTCTTCCAATCGATTTCCACTCCTTCCAATCGATTAGTACTTCATCCAATCGATTGGGACCTTTTTCCAATCGATCGCCATTTTTCAACACTGCCGACTTTTAGTAAAACGACCATAACTCCCTCTAGAAAACTCAATTACATGCACCGTTCGAAGTGTTGGAAACTAGACTCAAAGACCTTTCTTTTGATATGTAATTCACCTACAAAAACTATAACTCATTTTTTAGGGTATTGCTTCAAAGTGGGCCCACTTGTATACTGGTAGCTGTAAAAGTGTATTACAAATATTCTTTGATGAATTTACCTGTTCTGATACCTTTATAAGGAAATGTGAAAAGAAAGATTAAAGTTATTACCACTCTGATACCAGTATATGGACATATAAGAGGAGAAGCATAAATCACTCTGATGCCTTGATATATATGAAATGTAAAAGGAAGAATAAATGGTACGATCACTTTGACACCTTTATGAATAAGAAAAGAAAGGCAATAAGCTACACATTTGCATAGTCGAGTTGGCATGTTTGAAAGGGTCGTTTGGTCAGCATATATATTGTGAGAAGTGAGTAAAGGAAGAATGTCTTGGGTCAGGCAACCTTAATTATCCCAAGCCGACTCAAGTGTGACCGTTTAATTAGGAAGGATTGAGCCCAGGCCGATTTGGATACGGTAGGCCAGTCAGAGTTCTTGTGATAGCCTTAATTATTCCAGACCGACTCGGATACGGTAGATTAATCAAGAGGGCTGAGCCCAGGCCGACTCAGATACGGTAGGCCAATCTAATCGCGTCCAGGACGACTCGGATATAGTAGACCGATTCATTGGATATTCCAGACTTAGTTCAGGCCGACTCGAATACGGTAGACTAATAAGGGGGTTCAGCAAGTTATTAACCTTGAATGTCTAGGTACGTTCAAGCTGCCCTAAATACGGCAGACATATCGATAGACCTTCTAAACTAACGGCATTGTGCCGGATGGTTCTAGGTGAACCGAATGAGTCAAGAGATTGTGATCGATATAAAAGAGTCAGTGAGAGTTCTAGGTGAACCGAATGAGTCAAGAGATTGTGATCGAGATAAAAGAGTCAGTGAGATGAGATGGTTTCATTGTTCATACACGGTCTTAAATATTCATTACGCAAACTGTTATTAATTGTTATTATGCGATGACTGGAATAATGGATTAACCATACTCTAAGGTACTGAACATTAATAATAATTGTTAATGTACTTTTTTATACATTGCTTGTGTGTTCATTGTACTCACTCTGCTTTCATTAGCTGATGACTTTATTTTGTCCTGTACATCCAAAATGTTCAGGAAATGGTTATGCACAGCAATGTGATTATGCCAGCTAGAGGAGTCTGCAACGTTACTTTTATAATTTAACAAAGTTGCAATAAATATATGGATAATGTTTTTAATTTGAATAAGGTGATCTGTGCCTTAAGGATATTTTATTTAAGGGCAATGTAATATTATTTGAAGTTGTAATGATGTTTAATATTATATTCCGTGTTGCTTATATACTCTATTTTTCTGGTACATGTGAAGCTAAGTACAGGACTAGCGATCCATCACCTGTCATGACCTACGGGTCCAAAACGGAATGAAAATTTTCCTTATTTTGCTACGCTGGGGCGTGACGACTTATGATTCTCCTTTGTTAGAACCATCCTTGGCTGCCATTTCTTCAAGATCAAAGGCTTTCCTGAGAACATCCATGGACCTGCATCAAGGATCTCACAACATATATCCTTATTGTTGAATTTGAAGAAGAAAAATCCCCTTCATTAGACAAAACTTCCACTAATACCTTTGATCCCCAAATCTTGCGAGAAATGGAGTTAACAACATAATAAGGAAATTTTTTCTCGATTAAATAGCCAGCCAAGCAATTCTCCCACTCAATTTTACCTTCCTCAGTCATCTCCTTTGCAGGTCTCACCACAATTTTATCACCAGACCTTTGTGGAGGAATCTATTCAAGGTGCATGCCCTCACGGTGAGATTTCTTCTACACAATCTCACTCCACTTGTGAAAACCCTTAGGATTTGCTTCATTGAGTAGATCTGCTTCAAATTCATCTCCACTCGAAGCTCTAGCAACATTTTCAACCAATTTTGACCATCGAGGACTATCTTTCTTAACACCAGTCGGCGACACGGCAACAAACCCTAGATCCGCTAATGTTTCAACATCTAGGTCACGAACTTGACTAGTATCATCCGAATCAAGCTGAATCGTTCTCGATGATCCACTCGCATCCATATGTTTGTTCTTGTTCTGATCCATCACACCAATCGGACCCCCAATCTTCGTAACCATTCCATTCGTGCCTCCTCAAAGCTGTGTCCACATTTAACCTACGAAATCTCCGGCATAGTATCCTTCGGAGGCCTTCGATGGCGTGAAGATCTATGGAGATCACCGAATTGCATTCACAGAAAGAGAGAAATGGAAAGTCTCAAATCTACGCAAAGCAAATGAACACTGATGGACCATGTTAGTATCGAAAATTAATACTTTGTATGTAACTTTGCTTTTATTTTTTAATCGATGCCAAGTGGACAAGTACAGAGAACCATATAAATTTCCGTGCGGTCACCTTAAACACTCATTAGGTCTCATTTGTAATCAGTTTCTAATTGTTCGTTTATTCAAACATATGCCCATGCTCAGCAAACACTTTTGTCATTTGATAATTTGGTGATCTGTTTAGGTATGTTTTGGTGCTAACTAAGAGGCTTGAGGCTAAACATTATCAAATTTGTTTGGAATTAAGTTAAGGTTGCAGATCTCCTACGAACTTCATTACCAAGATTTTCACTTCTGGGACATTGCGACAGTATATTCTCTTATCACACTTGGCTTTCTTATCAAGTTCAATTCACTGGTGTCTTTGTTGATTCAGTTTTAACACGTTATGTTTAGGTATCGTAACAAACATAAGCATGTTGATCTAAGAGCACTAAAGAAATGGTCTAGGTAGATCTTAGAGGCTGTGCATAGGCATTGTGCCTTATTCTATTGCATTCATACATATATCCCAAATGGCTCCCAAAAGCATGTGCGGTGGGATCACCTTCAATAATGGTGGGAACACCTCAACATTATCCAATCAAAATGAAGTAGGTCCACTGTCGCATATATTTGGGAACCATTTGGAATACAACATTTAGGAAGCATATCATTACTATTTAATTATATTATCGGGAAGCATTTAAAGAAGCCTTCATTTACTTTCATTACTTTGAGCACAAGGGTAATATGCTACATGGTTTCAAGAAATTTTCTTTGTGACGAAGTTCTCGGCACAATGTAAGGATCTTGTTCTTTTTATAATTTTATTTTGTCCCTATTTTTATTTGTAAATATGATGCAAATAAATTTGATACTCTTCAGATAAATAAGGAATTGGATTGATGATCAGAATTCATAATTTTCCGACAAGATAAAGGAAGCAAAAGAAAGTGTTTGAGCCTGATGCTCATTTGTGGGATCCTCGAGGGGGACACGTTACATTGGCAAACTTTGTTCAAGGGGGATTTGTGATTTGTGATTTGACTTTAGTGTTGGTTAAAGATTGGTTGACGATGTTTGTCTTATTTTCTATGACTTTAAATTTCAGATATGGTTTATTTGTCAGTTAGTTTAGTTTAGTTTTGGATGGATTTACTCTTTCAATTTCAGACATGGTTTCATAGTTTTGGTTTGGATGCAGAAACAGTTTGTATTTAAGGATAACTATGCTTATTATAGATTACATTTCTTGTATTTTAGATAGATTTTGCTTGTATTTATTATAGTTTGGATTGAGCTTATTATATGTTTATTGTAAATGCGATGTGGCTGTAATGTAAATTAGGTGCAAATAAAATTGGGGAGCAGACTTTACTATTTATGTTTTTCATATTTAAAATAATTACTAACGGATAATTACCATTAGTATTCTTACACGTGTTAGAAAACAAACCGTTAGTAATAGAAATTATTAACGGTTTATATCCGTTAGTAATTGTCTCGAAAGTGTTGGAAATTTCCATATTACAAACCGTTAGTAATGATATTACTAATGGACAATGTCCATTAGAAAAATCTGTTAGTATTTTGATTTTGCATACAAAACTGTTAGAAAATAAACCGTTAGAATAAAAATTACTAACAGACCATTTCCGTTACAAATAATAAATTACTAACGGAAAATTGCCATTACGAAACATATTACTAACAGTGTAATATACTGTTAGTAAAAATAATTTTTCTAACAAACATTTATAGTTAGAAAATCCATTAGAAATGTGCCCCTTTGGTGTAGTGAAACCCTAGATCTCTCTTTTGCAAAATATCTAAGAACAACGAACTGTAGGTCTCCCTTTTTCAGAATCCCTAAAGTCATCCAATGAACAATACACTATCTCTCTTTGATAAGATGTAAAGTTCCTCCAAGAACAATAAGCCCTAAATTCAATGACTTAAAGTTACCTTTAATTGACTCCAAATAGTCCTTATATAGGAATATACATATTCCCTATTCTAATATGCTTAGGTTTTGCTGCCAAAATCGAATTAGGAATCAAAAATCAATCAGGAAAGATTATTTCCTTCAAAGATCCAAATCTTCTGAAATACGCATGTCCGCTCCAGCGAGATTCTTGTCGGACGAGATTCCACCCTGGTGAGATTGCTGTCGGATAAGATTTCAGAAAGCCATACAAATTAACCTCGCACAAAGCTCACACTCTAGCTTGCTCTGGCGGTAAAGCCAATAGTTGATTCCTTCTTCTATTTCCAAATCCAGCCACAATTCCAACAATCTCCACCTTGGCGAGATTTCCAGATTCTAAACAAATTGAGTCACACGACTCCAAAACAAACTCCTCCTTGGTGAGATACGATCCAAATGCCTGAGCTCCAAATAAACCAAATGCCAATCCAAAATGCCAACCAAACAAATGCAAACCTGCAATCATCCTCCACCTTAATATAACGTCTCATACCAAGCCCAAAAATAATTGTTCCTTGCTCCGGTCTCCAAATTGTGATCTTCAATGCAAGTTTGTCAAGTCCAAACCTATTTTAAACTTGAACCCACCAATGACCGAAGTCGACAAATTATCCAAGAGAACAAGATCATCAAACAAATTGCCTTTCACGACCCAAATTGAGTTACACCAACTCCAAATCCGAATTGTCTACAGAAACCTAGCTTTACTCCAAATACCAACATCCAAATGAGTACTCTCACACAAACGAGGTAAACCTCTTCCAAACCAACTTGGACGAGGGGACTATCGCACTCCACCTTCTCCACAAATGGGGATACTCCACAATCAACTTCTCCAATAGGAATCCCAACAAATGAATGCACATCAACGGGCCCATCCAAATCAAACGTGTCATCCAAATGACTATCCTCCCCCAAAACAATTTGCTATCCAAAATGAACCTTGCGGGTCATGACACTTTCCAACAAACCTCTTTCCAACGAGCCTTGTCGAGCTCCCAAAGCAACTTGTCCATGCTTCATGTGCGGAAGCTTGGACCCAACAAAAGGTTTCTTCCCAATGGTGGTGGCTCCACCTCCAAACGAGTTACTCCAGAAGAAATACAAATTATTTTCCCTTACCCCTCTACGTAAAACCAGAGCACCTCTTGAGACCTTCAAGCCTCCATCAACCAATGTGACTGTGAAACCCTTCGACTCCAAAGCACCCAGCCAAACCAGATTCATCTTTAAATCGGAAACATACCACACTTCTGTCAACTTCTTGATGGCTCCATCATACAAACGAACTTCTCTAACAACCATATTCTCACAAACAACACCATTGCCCATATGAATTGCTCCGCCCTTTAACAAATTCAATTTGGTTAAACTCTCCATATTGGGACACAAATGATGAGATCAAGCCGAATCAAGAACCCATCTATCCAAGTGACCCTCTTCAATAGTGGTAGCCAACACAAATTACGAATCATCATCTTTAACTTGAACCACATTAGCATTCTTCTTCAAATTGCCCACCAATCTAGGACAGTACTTCTTCCAATGACCAAGCTCGCGACAGTAAGCACACTCATCTTTGGCTAATCTTGACCCACCAATTGACACTCCTCTCTCACGAGATTTGTTTCCAAACTGTGTCTTCCTATCCGTTGGTCTTCCTCTTGTAACTAAAGTTTTGGATGAATCATTGTGGGCATCTTTATCTTTCTTCCAAAACTCAATGTTCATGAGCGCATTCTATACATACTCAAACTTGACTGAATCATTTCCATAAATCAGCGTGGTTGCCAAGCGTTCATACGAATCGGGCAGGGAATTCAAAAGATGAGAGCTTATCCTCATCCTTAACAACTTCATCCAAATTCAATAAATCGGCAAGTAATTTATTGAACGCATTCAAGTGACCCAACACAGACGTACCTTCAACAAATTGAAACTGGAATTCTTCTTCAAATAGAGCCGATTCTCCATGCTCTTGGTCATATACTTGTCTTCCTATTTCTTCCAAAGAGTTTTTGCCATGACCTCCCTCATGACAAAATACTTCACATCCTTAGCGAGACAAAGCCGAATAGATCCGCATGCCAACTTGTTCATCTTCAACCATTTCGTCTCATCCAAATTTGTAGGTTTTTTTTTCTAACACAAAATCCAATCCTTGTTGCACAAGGACATTCATCATCTCACACTGCCACATCCCAAAACTGTTTATTCCATTGAACGTTTTAACTTCAAATCTTCATCCCGAAAGTGACATCTTTGTACCTTGTATGATCAAACTGGAAGCCGTTGACTTGTCACCAGTCTTCTTACCAAATCC
The DNA here is from genome assembly GCA_033977485.1 of Hydrangea macrophylla. Classification (NCBI taxonomy): domain Eukaryota; kingdom Viridiplantae; phylum Streptophyta; class Magnoliopsida; order Cornales; family Hydrangeaceae; genus Hydrangea; species Hydrangea macrophylla. The sequence continues at coordinate 51,202,306 of CM066987.1, forward strand.
TTCTTCTCCCTCCATATGCCCTAGGTCTCAACCTGGCTCTGATACCACTTTGTTATGCGAAAGCGCTTATTTTAAACCACAATCAAAAACAATAATCCAAACGAGAAAAGAGAAGACAAACAAACACACACAAAGACACAAGATTTTCACGAGTGGTTTGGCCAATTATGCCTATGTCCACTCCCCGGAGCCAAGGAACAATCTACTATCAAACGAATGGATGATTATAATACCAACGTGAGAAATTAATCCCTCACCAAAACAAAACAAATGATCTCTTCAAAAATAAAACCTCACAAAATGCTAACAAATAAGAGATCCTAATGAACCAATAGGTTCTACAAATTTGAGCTATCATATCTCTCTCTTTCAAAAGATAGAAAGCTCCCAAAGCCAAGCCCTAGATCTCTCTTTTGCAAAAGATCTAAGAACAACGAACTCTAGGTCTCCCTTTTTCAGAATCCCTAAAGTCACCCAATGAACAATATACTCTCTCTCTCTCTCTCTCTCTTTGATAAGATGTAAAGTTCCTCCAAGAACAATGAACCTTAAATTTAATGCCTTAAAGTTACCTTCAATTGACTCCAAACAGTCCTTATATAGGAATACACATATTCCCTATTCCAATATGCTTAGGATTTGCTGCCAAAATGGAATTAGGTATCCAAAACCAATTAGGAAAGATTATTTCTTTCAAAGATCCAAATCTTCTGAAATATGCATGTTCGCCCGGGTGAGATTCCTGTTGGACAAGATTCCGCCCGGACGAGATTTTAGAGATTCATACAAATTAACCTCGCACAAAGCTCACACTCTAGCTTGCTCGGGCGGTAAAGAAAACATTTGATTCCTTCTTCTATTTCAAAATCGAGCCACAATTCCAACAAGTGTTCTTGGACTTCGACAATATCATACTGAGTTTGCAATGATGATGCACTACCCATTGATTCTCTCACTGTAAATCAAGAAGTATGACAAACTTAAGAGACACCCACAAATCAAGTTTGAAATGTGATGATTAATTGTTTGATTTCAGTGCAGAAAGTGAAAGAAAGCAATCATTTGTTCAATTCAAAGCAGATAAGGAAATGAAAAAACAAGGAAAGGAAAAGAAAAGTGAACCTTGAAAACTCTGAAATAGGGACAAAGAAAAGAGGATAGGATTGAGAGAAAGAGAAAAGGAAAGAAATTATGTAAAACGTAGTATGATTGCTTTGACATCATCGAGTCGAGGCTATTATATAAAGCGTCGTGATTTGGTAAATCAAGGGGACGAAGAAACTAATGTCTATCCCCAAAAATAGTTCCACCCAAATAGTATGATATTTGGCTCCTGTAAAATTTCGAGCTTGTTTGGTAATGAAACGATATAAACTAAAGGGTTAAATGCATTTTGCACCCTCAAACTATACCATGTTTGGCACTTTGGTCCCTAAATAAATTTTTTATTTTTTTTTGTATTTTGGTCCCTCAACTAACATTTTGTGGCAGTATGCCCCCTCCGTCACTTTTATCGTCACTTTTGACGTTACTAAAAGTGACTATTTTTCGTCACTTGGCAAACTGCCACAAAATATTAGTTGAGGGACCAAAATGTGAAAAAAAAATTTGTTTAGGGACTAAAGTGCCAAACATGGTGTAGTTTGAGAGTGCAAAATGCATCTTACCCTAAACTAAATTTAGTTGTATATTTTAATTCATTTTTATAAAAAAAGGGTAAAATGTATTTTGCACCCTCAAACTATACCCTATTTGGTATTTTGGTCACTAAACAAATTTTTTTCGCATTTTGGTCCCTTAACTAATATTTTTGTGGCAGTTTCCCCCCTCCGTCACTTTTAATGACAAAAAAAAATCACTTTAAGTGACGCCAAAAGTGCCACTAAAATTTACAGAGGGGGCAAACTGCCACAAAATGTTAGTTGAGGGACCAAATTGCAAAAAAAAAAATTATTTAGGGACCAAAGTTCCAAACATGGTATAGTTTGAGGGTGCAAAATGCATTTAACCCTATAAAAAAATCAGTGTTATTTGATTCGATAAAGAACCAATTTTTCTGTCATTTTTAAATTAGGCTTGGACTCTTTGGTATCCAAAGTTTGCTAAACTTATATAACCTATTTTGAATTTGTTATTCTTTGACCCACAAAACTAATTTTTGTGTTATAAACAAGCTCAAGTTTAAACATATACTTTTGAAGTTCTTCTTCTTCTTTGACCTGTATAACTAATTCTTCTGTTACCCAAATAGCCTTTATGGCCTTGTTCGATAACAGTGAAAACATGATTATGTTCATATTAGCTATCATTTTTACTAGTTTTTATAAAAGTTAGTGATATGTTGATTTGATAGAGAACTGCAGTCATTTTTGAGTCAAATTATTTAAAATTAGTTCTTCTTAAATCCACAGAACTAGTTCTTGTGCTACTCAAGTAGTCTTTTCGATCCTATCTATATAATATTAGACAAATGTGTGACTAGGACATTGCTGATTATCTATATAATATTGGACAAATGTGTGACTAGGACATAACTGATTAGGATAAAACTGATTAGGATAAAAATGATGAGTAGGATGATGACTAGGATGATTGGGGGTAGATGATGACTAGGCTATTTTGGTGCTATAGGGATAATTTAGGGATTGCATAATAGATGTTTAAACATGTACATGGCATGTGTATATATATATTTAAAAAAAAATGCAAAGTTATCATTAAAGGATATTAAATCAATAAAGAAAATTAGAAAGGTCAAAGAATGAAAATCATTACTGATGACCCAGTCGAATCATATACAATTCATTTATTGAGACCATTAAGCATTTGGTAAGAGATAAATATATAGAAATATATGCTTTAGTCCCTCTCCGGCCGTTTTGTTAGAAGTTAATCCACCTTAATGGCTAGATTAGAAATAGATCTTTGATTAGGCATGTTAATTAGAAATAGGTCATTTTCCCCCAATTTAATAAATTTTTAATGTCTAAACTACCCTTACTCACATGGTCAGTTATATACATATATATATATATATGTGTGTGTATATTCGTGTATCTACATATGAACATAATATAGATATGAAGTTAATGTCATTAACTGATAATGGGATTATGTTCCCTTAATTTAAGGGTTCCCCTTATATGCTCACTATTATCTTTTGGTTGAATTCAAATTATTTAATACGTTTTGCTCAAAGAGTGAGAATTTCTCAGTCTTTACACAGTCCATCTTTTAGGTCCGTTTTTAAGGTCTGCTTAAGATCCGGACTATATATTCGTGTATCTATATATGGACACACAGATATAGATTTGAAGTTAACGTCATTAACTGATAATGGGATTATGTTCCCTTAATTCAAGGGATCTCCTTATCTGCTCACCATGATCTTTTGGTTGAAATTCAAATTATTTAATGCATTTTGCATACTTGATTCATCTAGTTTGATTGTCATAATAATACATATCTAAATTTAGTGAGAAATTTCTCAGTGTTTGACCTACGAAAAACCACAATCATTTTTTTGCATGACGAATTTCCACTCTTTTGTTAGTTTTCTCAATGTTTGTCATAAACTCCGCACAACACGAGAGCATTTAGTGAGAAATTTCTTAGTATTTGACCTACAAAAAATCATAATCATTTTTTTGCATGACAAAATTATACTATTTGTTAAATTTCTCAGTGTTTGTCATAAAACTCTTTACTCACACATCAGTTATATACATATATATATACATATATATCTATTCGTGTATCTATATATAGACATACAGACATAGATTTGAAGTTAATGTCATTAACTGATAATGGGATTAAGTTCCCTTAATTCAAGGGATCTCCTTATTTGCTCACCATGATCTTTTGGTTGAAACTCAAATTATTTAATACGTTTTGCAGACTTGATTCATCTCGTTTGGTTGTCATTATAACAGTTCAGATCTTAAGCGAACCTTAGAAAAAGGGACCTAAAAGACAGACTGTGTAAAGACTGAGAAGAGATTTCTCAGTCTTTTGTGAGAATTTCTCAGTCTTTACACAGACCGTCTCTTAGGTTCGTTTTTTAAGGTTCGCTTAAGATTCAGACTGGTCATTATAATACAGATCTAAATTTAGTGAGAAATTTCTCAGAATTTGACCTACAAAATACCATAATCATTTTTTTGGATGAAGAAATGCTACTATTTTGTTAAATTCTCAGTGTTTATCATAAAACCCCACACATCATGGGATCATTTACTGAGAAATTTCTCTGTATTTGACCTACAAAAAACTATAAATTTTTTTTTGCATGAAAATTTTCTACTATTTGTTAAATTTCTCAGTGTTTGTCATAAAACTTTGCACAATACGACAATATTTAGTGAGAAATTTCTTAGTGTTTGACCTACAAAAAACCATAATCGTGTTTTTGCATGAACAATTTCTACAATTTGTTAAATTTCTCAGTGTAGAACCTGCTGATGTGACCTGGTTCACCATAGTTGAAGCAGACTATCCCTTGCTGAGCAGCACGCCTTGGTTCCTTGCAATCTCGAGCCAGATGACCAGGGTTGCCACAGTTGAAGCACTTTCCACTACTACTTCCTTCTCCTACTCGGGGTTGAGTCAGATAGGTGGTAGCCTGGGTCTTCTTGCTTTCGTCGAAATTCCTCTTCTGTCCCTGAGTACGATTTATTGGTGGTCTATTCCCAAAATTACCCCTTTGAGGCGGTCGAAATTCAAATTATTTTCGGTTTACTCGAGCATCCTCTTCCAGATCAGTAGCTAAACCAACAAGTCCTTCAAATGACTTATCTAGGTGGCCGAGAGTCAGGTGACAAATCTGCGGTGTCAGCCCTTGGTTATACTTCCGGATCTTCTTCTCTTCAGTAACAACCAGGTGTGGAGCGAACCGAGACAATCTTTCGAACTGTGTGGTGTACTCTTGCACCGACTTTGTTCCTTGCGTCAGGTCCATGAATTCCTTCTCTCTTCTGTGCCTTTCCGTAGCCGGGAAATACTTCTCCAAAAATCTCCCCTTAAATGCAGTCCACGTCATTCCCATTGCAGCTCCATTCCCGATAGTAGCTATGACCGAATCCCACCAATCTGCGGCAACATCGGTCAATTGAAACGTAGCCAATCTCCTCTTATCCATCTCGTTGCACTGGACAGCCTCGAACATACGATCCATTTGTCTTAACCATTGTTCGGCTTTCCAGGGTTCTGCGGTACCCGCAAACTGCTCGGGCCTTAGTGCACGGAATCTCTCCAGCAATTTGTCTCCAGTTTGGCGGTCTCGTCGGTTTTCATTCTGATTACTAACCCTTTCGAGGCGTCTAATGAAAGCTTCAAATATTCCTGTGGGATCGGCAGCCTCAGGTGCTCCCTCGATCAAATTCCTGTTCCTCCTTAGTCCTCCAGCCATTCTATGCATGATAGTGATAGTAGAATGAGAAAAATGCATGCAACAGTGCTATGAAACAATTTAAATGACGACGACATTCAAAAGAGTATTTTTGATATATATAACTTCTTGTCAAGTTGATACAAAAAGCATGTATGGTCAGATCAATGCCTACCCTATCTGTATGGGTTAGGACGCATGCAAGAGTTAATGTTACAAAAATGGGATCATTGCCCTACACTCTAATGCATGTAATTACAGCTTGCAAAAAGAGATAGAGCTAATAGTCAAAAGTAGTTAATATGTACAAGGCCATATCCAGAAAGTCAATCGTCTCCATAAGCAGCTATCAGGAGATCTAGCGAATCGACAGGGCAAACTCGCTGCACAAAGAACGGACCAACCCCGTCATAACCTTGAGAGGTCGACGATGAAGCAGGTACAAGGGCATCTGCCTCAACTACCATCTCCTCAGGTAAGGCTAGCTCAAGTGCTAGCTCAGCCTCGAGCTCAGCGGCGAGATCATCTAGACCTATGCCGTCCTCTACAATCTCCCCACCCACTGGGACCATATGAACAGCCTCAACATCGTCCTCGGCGATGGGAACTACTAGTGGGGGCATCTCTAACTGAGCCAGATGGGCATGCACAATCTAGATCTCGAGGGGGAGGTAGAAAGCATCGCTATCGAACAACCTCAAAACCTCAACCAAAACCAAGCGCTGAGCCTCTGCAAAGTAACGAAGCTCTAGAAGGATACGAGTCAGGTCAACTAAGCCTATTACGTGAACTTGGTGCCATACATCAGATGATACGGTCGATGTGGCCAACTTCTCAACGGCCGTATGATATAAGTCGAGGAAGGCTGGAATCACTGCCCCATGTGTCACAAAGTGTCCTCCAAATCTGTCTAGTACATATAATGGATGAGCTGGATCCATACCTGATAAAAAGGTACTACTTAAGTCAGGAAAGAGATAATCTTAGGCGTTTGGGTTCTGAGTCTATCCTCCCTGTCGTATCATCGGGTGTGTAACACTTAATGGAATGTGGAATCGGGTCTAAACTGTTAAACCCTAACCTGGCTAAACTATCTTGAGATAAATAATAACCTGGCTCTGATACCACTAAATCCTGTCACGCCCCGACGTAGCATAAATAAGGAAAGCGTTTAATTTCCTTTATGGACCCGTAGGTCGCGACAGTTTGAAGGATCGATTCCGTCCCAAACGTCAACAACAATAAACAATAATCAGAGCAGAGCAATCAAGGCTTATAAAATTTTTCTAACTTAATAAATATTACAGCACTGGGTCATCTAAAGGCACAGACCGCCTTGAAACAAAACAATAACTTAGTGTCTATTACAGTCATCCTTATGAATCAAATAGTTTAAAACTTAAAACATGTAATTTAAATATGTTATGACGATGACAGTTTCTCTTCCGAAAGCAGCCGTTCTCAATTAGCATAGTCATAAGGCTCGGCATAGTCATAACCTGAAAAGCCTGAACACGAATGTCCAGGACGCATCAACGTCATCAGCTTCAAGAAGCCGGTGAGTATTAAAAACATAACTTTAAATGTAACTCATACCCACTTACCTTTTTCCATTTTTCAGTTTTGTTAAAACAATGCTTTAACCAAAGAAAGAATCCAGTTATAAAAGTAACAGGGAACATATTAAAAATCGTTCATTCATTTAAAACATATGATCGTGTATGAGACAATACACCACACTCATCTTACCGACTCTTTTCTCTCGACAAAACACAACAACCCACTATCTCACTCCAGTATCTTTGAAACACTAAGGTAGCCACACTTTAGCAACGGGGTGCCAGGGAATGTCCAGTTTGCCTCACACTTTGGTCCGGGGTACCAGGGAGTGTCCAATGCCTTACACTTTGAATACCTAAACCGCCATGCAAATACCGGAGGAGCCCTCACGCAGTATCCAGACTCGGGTATCAGGGAGTGTCCGTAGGCCACACTTTAGCACTACCATGGGTGCCAGGGAATGTCCAAGTTCGGTGTCATACACTTTAACGCTACCATGGGCGCCAGGGAATGTCCAAATTTGCCACCGTTGCATTACAAAGTTACTCTCACCGCAATCTCATCACGTCACACTTTGGTACACCATAACCAGGGAGTGTCCACCACACAATCTCAATCTCAATCTCAATCTCAATCTCAATCTCAATCTCAATCTCATACTCTTTCCATACTAACCATTACTCTTTTCCACACTGACTGACACCCATATGCATGTACCACTGACTCCACATGTATGTCATGAAACTTAAACATAAAGGAATTCGCTGAATTAAAGGAACAATGTACGTACGGGGATTGGTAAGCCACAATTCATTGTTTTTAATCGTTCAAACATATCAAATAGTATTCTGTTTTAATAAAATTCCCAAACAGTACCTTAACAGTGCTTTAAAATTAATCCAAACAGTCCCTTATACGAAAATACACAAAAACCAAAAACTGCCAGAAGTCGCGCGCGCGGGTCGCTCGTGCGAAAGGTCGCTCGTGCGATGTGCCCATTTTTCATTTTATTATAAAAACTTTTCTTTCTGCCTGAAATTAGCCACTTCGCGCGCGCGGGTCGCTCGCGCGAAAGGTCTCTCGCGCGACCCACGCTCGCGCGACCTGCCTATTTTTCATTTTATTATAAAACCTTTTCTGTCTGCCTGAAACCACGCGGCTCGCGCGCGCGGCTCTCTCGTGCGAGGGGTCGCTCGCGCGGGCTTCTCACGCGATCCTCGCTCGCGCGATCGTGGCGCGAGATGAAGCAGAGGCTTCATCTTGTTTGTCAGAACTGCTCTGTTTCTGAAAACAGGGTCTAAATTGACCCATTTTCAATTCCGGAAGTAATTAAGGCGTGTAATATATGATTCTCTTTGGTTTTTCACAAGGATTAAGAATCTACAACTAATTTTTAACATGAATCAATCTATAACTCAAGAATTTTATGAAAAACTAAAAGATCACAAAACTAATTTTCTTATATACTTTTTGATATGAATGAATTAAGCTTCAAAACTTTACACATAGTGTATATATACCATAATCTTTCATAATCATCTCTAAAAATGGAACTTGGTTAAGTTTGAAAAATTGAGTTTCAAGCTATGGAGTTTCATGAACAAGATCAACAATGGTGTCTCATCAATTAAGCTATGCTAACAGTATATAAGCATATATTACATTCGAAGTGAGTTGATGATACTCACTGTGATCAAGAGAGTAGAGATTGTTGAGAAAGAAGCACAAATAAAACTCCAATTGTAAACTTATAGGCTATGGTGTTGATGTTTTCTTGCTACAACTTCAGAGCTTAAGAACTCTCCAAACTCTCTCTGGATTGTGAAGTGTAGGATGTAAGTGTGAATAATGCATATATATATAGAGAGTGAATTGAGATGGACTTGGGGGCCAAGTAATTTGTTGGTTACTCAACAAAATAAATTTTGCTTTTCTTTCAAAATCAATCCATACCAAGTATTCCTGAGGGCTGATATACATATACGTATATATACAAAGAGTATTGGCTCTGCAGATGATTAAAGGGTCAAGCAGATATATAGGGGCCACTAAAAAGTGTTTGGGTAATGAAAGCTTATGGCACTAAATAGACATACACAACAATTGCATTCCCAAACAAGACTCTATCAAATGATTACTTTCCATAATTGGAAATAAAGCAATTGTCCAATCAGTCACTTCCAAAATCTGTGGAAGTTCAACACAGCGTGGACAGTTTTGAACATAAACTGGTATTTTCGGGACGCAGTGTTCGTCACAAAAATACGAAAAATTCATTTTAACGTAAGAAATGGTTTTATGGTTTTATAAAAATACTGCTTAAGTCCAAAGTAATTATCTTCACCGTTTTGAAATACAGTTTTGGAATCCAACACAAGCATTACCAAATTTATAGAAATTGCAGTTTAACCCCAAAAAGAATTTCAAATACGAAAACAAGTAAGTGATAAATTCTACACATAAGAACTAAAATAAAAGTGTACAATGGATATTAAATATGACAATGCAAATGAATGAAAATGCAGGTTATTACAAAGAGTGTAGCTATACAGTTCGCCTCACCTTTTTGGCGCTCCGTATTCAGCTCAACATGTCAGAAAATGTCAAAATAAAAAATTTAACATTTCCGTTGTGGATCATGATTTGTTTTCTATGGACTCGCGAATCAGGCAAAGAACTAATCATAGCCTGAAACTACAGTTCGCCAGTAAAGATGTTCTGAGTATTCTGAAATCACGAATCATACCTATCATCGACCTTAGATGTCCATTCATCGTGTACTTGGAACGTTTCCTTTACTCTCCCGAACTTCATAACTAGATGATTAATCTAGAAGTGAATGTGCCATCGAAAACAAATTTGAGCTAATCTCAAAATACTAGGGCTATTGGGTAGTACATATACTTCCCAATAAGATCATGGTGCATGCTGCTTATCACAAAGCGCGTACTATGATCCTTCTCAAGCCAAGTGTTATAGGCTATTAAGGTTATAATGATATTGGGCCGTAGACCCATTATTCGGTTTAATGGGTTGGACCATAGAATAAGCCTAAAGCCCATAAGCTCTTACTCATTCTATCGGTGTGCTACTTTGCAGTGCCATATTACAAAAATTAGTCCCTTTTAAACTTGTTACTTTTATAAAATCGACAAAGTGTGGTTTGGAAAACATTTGTTTTTGTGAATACAAAAAATTTGAAGAATAATATTTGAGAACATGTGCAAGGGATTGACATTATTATTTGCACATTTCATAAGGTTTGTTTTAAAATTCAATTACAATTGAGTTTTCCCCTTTCTACAATTTAAGACCAAAAAATTTGCTATTGCTCATTAATCAAATCTTAATTTTGTAAAAAATAAAAACCTTTTATAATTGATTTTTCTAAACAAACATCAATTAGATGGTGTAATTACCTATCTAAGATCATCCACAATATATAAAGTGTGCATAGACCCCCACGTGGGTCCGAATTGACAACTTAGAGCTCATGTTAAGGTACTTCAAGTGTATGATTTATGAACAAAGAAAACCATCCCTTTACAAGTAGGCTTTTCCAATACAAAAAATAAACCCTCATCCTCACATTACATTTATAGCCCATAAAAAATAGGGATGCTTTGTTCATAAACATATACAAGAACAGCCTTAAACATGCATCGTGAGGACACAAGCTCCATAAATTGTCAATTAATTGTCCATTCATTAATCCAGATTAATGCATTAATCACATACATCAAGCACTCATGCGGTCTAGTTAAAAATGAATGGACTAATCCATCACACCATTTAAGGAGGAGGATTAGAGGTCTCGGGTCATCCAATCACAAACAGTAGTAATATAAACATGACCAACAATGCAACGAGCCTCTAAAAATAATAAAATATGCAATAAAATAATTATTGCACAGCCCGGATAGCTCCCATGAACTAAAGTAAAATCAATGAAAAATCCTGGATTTTTCACTAATTTTAACACAATTTTTTTGTCTTAAAACATATTTTAAAACCAATTCATTAAGGGTTTTTAAATTAATAAATTAATTTAAAAAACTTCATGGGAAAAATTAAATAACTGAAAAACTGACTTTTCATTATAAAGAATTTTTCAAAATTTATCAAGGCCCAAAAATATTTTGAATCAATTTAACAAAGTAAATTGATCTAGTTAAACAAAATTAATTGTGAGCAACAAATTCCCAAAAATACAAAAATTTTGAGGAATTAATATTGTTCTCCAAAGATTTTTAATGGTCTAATATGTTGTTCCAAACACCCCATATTAATTTTAAAAATTAATAATCTATTTTAGGTATTTTAAGCAATTAAATAAATGCCCATATGCATAAATTTTAGGCTCTAAAATACCAAAACAAAATAAGATAATTCATCAAATTTTCTCAAGTTTCCAATTAGTGTATAAAAAACACTAGACATTAAATTCAAGAATTAACAACTTTAATTGGTTACATCTTAAGCAATTAATATTGCACATTTAACACAATATATATGCTCTAAAATATGTCCCAAAGAGTGAGAAAATACACTAAAATAATTTTCTCAAGCTACCACTAGTGTTCTAAACACATTGCGTTAATTCCCTGAACTAATAATCAATAAAAATAATTTAAGCGATTTAATATGTGTACAAAAACACACAATTATATGCTCTAAAATATTAATATGATTGAGATAATTTACCAAAAATTATCTATGGTTCCCACAAAATTTTACATGGTCTTAAAACAGTGTTCCTTATGTCCCATATTAATTACAAAAATTAATAATGCATTTTGTCTATTTTAAGCAATTAAACAAATGACCAAAAACATAAATTATATGCTCTAAAATACCAAAAATACATGACAATTTACACATAAATTATCTCAGAGTCTCTTACAGTGTACTAAACACTATATATTAATCTCCAAAATTAATATGCATTTTTTGGATATTTTAAGCAATTAAAACATATATAAAACAGATATTTTATGCTCTAAAATACCAAAAAATGATGAAATAATTTATCATAAAATTATTTCTGGTCCCACACAGTGTCCATAAGATAGGAAAAATAAAAAATTAATTTTTCACATTTTTTCAGAATTTTAAAGTATTTAAAACAAATTTAAACTATTAAAAACTTAGTTTTTAATCATAAAAACTGTTTTAAATACAAAATAATTAAAACATTTTTTGGAATATTTTAATAAAAAATATATTAAAATAGTACAAGACAAGGGCCGGGGACCCACACTCTCCGGAGTGGGGCCCACACCACCACCAGCGCCGCCGCACGCGTCCAACGCACTGCCGCCGCGCGTAGGTTTGGTGTGGCTGCTTCATCTTCCTCCCCAAAACCCAAAAAAAAAAAAAAAAAAAAAAAAAAAAACGCAGCTTTGCGGTTGCGGGTTGGCCATGTTTGCGAGCTTTTAAATCCTGCGTCTGTGATTCGTTTTAAAAAAATTTTATATGGTTGGAAAGATCTCACGGAGTACTACAAATTTAAGCCAAAAAACAGAGGTATTGGACGTGTAAATCATCTAGAATATTGAGTCAAAGTTTGGAAAAAATCTCGTTTTAGCATGCCCAAAAATTAGGGTTTCAGATTTCTTTTTCGTTTGAGATAATCAGTCCATGGGACTCATAGGGGAGACTCTAGGGACCATATGGGACACAACCCAGTAAAAAATCAGACCCACATTGGAGTTTTGTACTAGACCCACTTGAAAATCAAAATTTTAGAAGTTTTGATAAAAGCTTGCTTGAAGCTTTAATGACAGAACTGATTCGGGTGATCTACGGGCGAATCAACAGCCTACAGGCTCTTATACCAATATAGAAAATTGCACACAAGCATACGAGTCGGGTATAGGTTCGTTACCTAGCGAAATAACCCGATGGATCGACGAACGGTGTTGTTATGAGCCCGGTATCTTCACCCACGAATTGCTGCTCCATGTAGCCTCCGTGTACTCTTTTATGCTCCGCATAGGTCGTGAAGATCACTACTAGAGCGATCCTCGTACATATCACACGCTAAATCCCAAGCCCCATTGGTGATGTGCTATAGAGAGAGAAAACAGTGAGGGAGAGAAAGAGAGAGAGAGAGAGAGAGAGAGAGGGAGAGAAAGAGAGGCTGCTGAATGTGTGTATCTCATCCAAGGAAATCCTAGCATGTGTAATATGCATATATATAGGCACATAACTTAGGTTTTCAAAGCCAAGCCCATTGGACCCGACCAATATATGTGGGTGCAACTAATAGACCCACAAATTTCTTACAATATCTATGACTTTGATACGCATTTCAAGGAATAAGAATCAAAATATGTGACTCTAAACAATAAAGAAAGGCAATGAAGCTCACTTGGGTCAGTCTCCACTTGTGTTTTAAACAATTTCCAAGCAATAAAAGCATGCATGTATAATCATCTCTAACTAGTAGCTATGCAAAAATATGATGATCTGAGGACAACAGCCACAGGTATCTCGAGTGTTTACAAGCTAAAAAGGCGAGAAAATGAAAAACAAGCATCTTTGTTCATCATACGAGTATGTATGTGTTTGGACACAAAAGGTACTTTTGTGTTTTTATTTTTGTTTGGGGAAAAACAAAATATCACAGAAAGTCATCATCGTGTTAGAATTTGGATCATCGTTCAGCATCGTCCAAATGGTTGTGCACCTGTTTCCTTAGGATTCGTCCTTCCAATTCACAAGACCCTTAGAGGGGTCGAACTCTTGTGCCTCGTTTGACAGACTGGATAAAATTGTCAGATAGAATAAATAAGACAGGATCGGATAGGATAGCAATCATGTCGGATAAGCTGTTACGATTTCCTGTATTTAGAACATACTGGATAAAATTATCGGATAACCTGTTACATCGTAATCTCATGTTTGGTCGTGCCCGAATATAAGTTCCGGATAATCGCAAAATTATTGCTTTTTAACACCCAAAAAATGGGGTCTGAAGAAAGAAAAAAAAGAAAAAAGAAAAAGAGTAGATCTAAAAATGTAAAAAAGAAAAAGAAAAAAATAAGAGATTTTGAAAAAAAAAGAAGAAGAAGAAAGCAGATATAAAAATGAAAAAGAAAAGTTTTGGAAAAAAATTGGATTTGAAGGAAAAAAAAAAAAAAAAAAAAAAAAAGGAAGCAGATTTGGAAATGAAAAGAGACGGAAAAAAAAAGCATTTATGAAAAATGAAAAAGAAAAGAAAAAAAAAAAGATCTGAAAATAAAAATAAAAAAAAAATTTAAAAAGAAAGTTTTTTGGTTCCAAGAAGTTATCCCAAACTTCTATCCCACCTAATACCGCTCCCATGGGTTAGAGTTATCCCACTCTCCATTAGATAAAAACCTAGATCATGACTATTTTATCCCGTCCAATGGTATCACCAAACGCCAGATAGAATAAAAGTTATCATATCCTGCTTCTTATCCTGACCACCAAACAAGCCCTTGATCTCTGTTTGAGATGCCAAAAGCTTTGGCCAACTTGGCTAGCTGACTTGATTAATACCAACTTATCTGTTACTACATAATAAAATAGAGTAATACTTCACCCACAATTTTCACACAACTTTTCTTCCACAACCCACAAAAGTGTGTCTATCTCTCTCATGTGTCATTGTGAGATCCACTTAAATTACAAGCTGACAGAATAGAGACAGATAGATACATTTTTGTAAGTTGTATGAAAATTGTGGGTAAAGTTTTACTCTAATAAATATCTGAGTAATTCTTGAGACATAACTTTCATACAACTTTCACACAACTTATCTGGTACTACATAATAAAATAGAGTAATACTTCACCCACAATTTTCACACAACTTTTCTTCCACAACCCACAAAAGTGTGTCAATCTCTCATGTGTCATTGTGAGATCCACTTACATTACAAGCTGACAGAAGAGAGAAAGATAGATACACTTTTGTAAGTTGTATGAAAATTGTGGGTAAAGTTTTACTCGAATAAATATCTGAGTAGTTATTGGGACACAACTTTCATACAACTTTCACACAACCTCCTTAAAAGAAGTGTCTATTTCTCTCTTGTGATGTCACTGGACCCCACAGTGACATAGGAGAGAGATAGACACATCTTTAAGGAGGTGTTGTGAAAGTTGTATGGAAGTTGTGTCCCAAGAATTACCCTAAATATCTAGTAGTCTTACACAAACACCCCCTCCCCCCCACAAAAAAAAATCCCCCCACCCCTCCCCAAAAAAAAAAAAAAAACTCTCACATGCAAACATCACACCCTATAAACTCTCATTTAGTTTTTTCTTCTGTGGCCTGCACAATGCAGAGACTTGTCTCTCTCTCACGTCACCTTCGTAATAGTTGCGGCTGACACTCAAGTATTTAGTGGAGTTGCCTTCGGTACGTACAGGCTGTTTGGTTGTATATACAACCAAACAGTCCCAGCCGTTGGATCAGATTGAAGCTCCATCCCAACCGTCAACATTTTTTAATTATTTTAAAACAAAACCACTTAGGATTTTCAACCGAAGCCCCACCTTACCTCTTCAGCCGGTACCTCTTCCCTCTTTCAAACTCTCCCCTCTTTCCTCTTCCCTCCATCGTTCCCTCCCTCGGCGACGGCGCAGGCGCTGGCCTCTCTGCTCTTCCCTCCCTTAGCGACGACGACGAAACCACGGACGGCGGCGATGGCTTCGTCCTCTCAGAGGTAACTTCATGTTCATCCTCATCTACATTTTCATGTTCATACTCATCATCATCAACATCTTCTTCATTCATCTTCATCTCACCTTCTTTGAACAATTAATGGTCATTATAGGTTGTATACAACGAATTTCTGTAATTTTAACATCAAGACTCTCAATTTGAAAACCATAAAACCCTAGGTTGTGCATCTTCATATTCATCTTCATCAACATCTTCATCTTCAT
This sequence comes from Hydrangea macrophylla, assembly GCA_033977485.1. Taxonomy (NCBI): domain Eukaryota; kingdom Viridiplantae; phylum Streptophyta; class Magnoliopsida; order Cornales; family Hydrangeaceae; genus Hydrangea; species Hydrangea macrophylla. The sequence goes on from CM066987.1 coordinate 51,218,176, forward strand.
TCATCTCATCTTCTTTGAACAATTAATGTTCATTGTAAGCTGTATACAATGAATTTCTGTAATTCTCACATCAAGACTCTTAATTTGAAAACCATAAAACCCTAGGTTGTTGTAGACACCCCAATTTTGACCAAACGTCAAATCCAGGGATTGGTTACCTCTCAAAGACCGATGATGACGATGACCGTGACATTCGAAGATTTTCCAAGAAATTCAAAATCTTCAAAATGATTCTTCAAGTTAAATTTCAAAATTGAAAATAATAAAAAAGAGAGAGGGTTTGGGTATTTGGGAGAAACCCGAACATTGAAGGACACATGAGGAAATCAGTCTGAAAATTTGCTCAATATACATATAAAAAGGTTTTGAAAGAAAGTATAAAATGAAAATGATAAAAAGGAGTTTTAAATAAAGGAAAATTTTCTCTTGAAAAAAAATATAATGATAATAATAATAAGAAAAGCATAGTATATTGAAGAATATACCATGCACATGGGTGCATAGCACCCACATGGGTGCATTTTAGCACAAATATACATGAATATATAAAGATAACTCACAAAAATTAAGTTTAGATTAATTTTCCTTTCAAAAATTTAAAAAAGGAGCAAATTCAGTTAGCCCCGGCACCCGGAAAACCCGACGGTACTCACTGAGTGCCGCGCCGGCACTCACGGGTTGCCGCCCGGCATTCAGTGAATGCCGCCCGGCACTCAGTGAATGCCGCCGGCACCCGTCGAGTGCCGCTGGCTGTAACAGACTGCTTTTCTCACATGTTCTAGAAGAAATCTTTGCACATGGGTCTCCACCCGAATTTACCCATTTATCCTTGAGATGATGGCCTATATAAACAGACCTACATCTTTATTTTGGGAGGACTCGAAGCTTTTGAATCATTTTATACATATACAAGAGATATACATGAGTATTAGAGAGAGAAAGAGATAAGAATCATATAGAGAATTGAGAAGAAGAGAAGAATTTCTTGAAGAACTTGAAGAACTTTGAGAAGAATTTGAAGACCTTGGAAAAGCTTCACAAGAAATTGAAGAATTCCTTGAGGTCATAGAGGTAACCTCTTAATCCTTGGTAGAGTTAGGATAATTCAATCACAAGTTCTTAGATCTAGGAACTTTTCACATTTTCAAAACCTCTCTTCTTATCCCATTTCTTCACACACCACCAAGAACTTGTGATTGAATCTCATAACATTTCATTAATTTGGACCTAATTAATGCCTTGGGTTTGAGATAAATTAGTTTTGAAGAATTTGTGTTCCTAAATAAAACTTTGATTTCCTTTATTTCTATTCCATTCATAAGGTTCATGAGATCTTCCATATCTCCTTGAAGCTCTTTAAATTTGATTCCTTATTCTCCTATAACCTTGTGATTCATATGGAGTTTAAGGTTGATCATGGTCATAATCTACACATAGTTGGTGAGATATTAATATCAACTCATGACTAGGATCTCTTTACTATGAATCTTATGGAATTCATACTATATTCCATGGAGATTAGAATAGATTTGTTTTTTTTTAGTCTCCAATGACCATTAAATGGTAGGAGAAGTAGTTTAGTTTAAGTCCACTTTTATGGCTTAGACTAATCTCTTCCTTGGGTTTTGAGAAGTTCTCTATACTTCATCCAAAACCTACATGTATGTGTGTCTTTAGCCTCCAATGACCACCAAGTGGTAGGAGTAATGTTTTGAACTCAAGTTTTGGTCCATGAGTTTGAGTTCATTGTTTTGGATTTAGTGAAGTTCATTTCAAACTTCATCAAAAACCCATAAGTCTAAAGATGTCCTTAGTCTTCAATGACCATTAAATGGTAGAAGAGGCGATTTGGTTTAAGCCCAACTTTATGATTTAATAAGTTGAGGTCAACCAACAAAGTTGAACTAACAAAATGAAAACAGTGAGTTTACAAACTGTTTTTGATCAAAGATTTTTTAGTTCGAAATCTAACCGTTGAAATCAAGTGAAACCAACGGGAAAGTGTCAATAACACAATATTCTACCACTATAATTTTTGTTTTGGTGAGATTTCATGTTTGAAGTGGTTTGGTCATGACTTTTGTGAATTAACAATAATCTGTCCGGAATTTCAGAACAGCAAGTCCGTTTTGAAATTCATAACTTAAAATTCTAATGGAGTTTTTGGGGTCTCTAATAATTTTTTCTGGGTACCTTAATGTGTTAGGAAGATCCCCTAAAAAGATCTAAGTTTTTCTCATTTGTTTGCTATTTTTGAAAAATCATACAAGATCTCTGAACAGAGAGTTGAAAGTCCCTGAGTGATGTCTAGGGTTTGTTTAATTCCCGGAGATCTAACCGTTCAAACCTTGATTTTCTTTTTGGGATAGAAACTAGACTCACAGAGGCATATCATATCCAAAAATAATTAAGATCCAACCGTTGGAACAATGGTTTTTTCTAGCTTTGAAAGTCTGGACTGCTCTTTGTAATTCATAAAAAACTGCTTCTGTTTTTGTCTAATCTTATTTATTTCAACTCAAATGGTCTCCTAATGTCTTGGAACCCAAATCATGTTTTGAATAATGATAATTTAGCTTAAATCCAGAGGCTAAGTGATCCAAATTAGTGAATAAATTCATATCTCATTCTTGTTCATAATCATTCATTCATTCATATACATTGATGCTTATAATTAGAACTAGTTCTTGGATAAAGTTGGACTTAGTTGAAAAGTTAGACTTAGTTGAATCTAATTGGACATGACTTAGGATTAATTACTCTTTGATATTATATCTTGTCTAAGGCATGTGTACTAACCTTTATTTTGTAGCGCATTTGAGGTACACCTTCTCATCCCTTCTCTAGTTTAATTCATTTCTTTGATTTTGAATTGATTTTCAAAATCCATGCGCGACACTTTAGACTAGGTCTTGCCTTATGTGTTTATATGTGATAGAGACCTTTTTAGGATTTCTATTCTCGCATGCATTGCACGTTTAATATTCGCGGCTGGATCCCGGGTATGTTCTCTAGTTCTCTATTGCATATCATGTTGTTTGCTATTTGAATTACGTGGCTTATGAATGATATTTTGTCATTAGCAATTTTGCACCCTTTTGACATGCTTGTGATATGTATACTTATATTTATGTATTAGTTGAGGGCATGCTTAGATTAATAACTTGATTAAAAAGGATGTTGAGTAGAGGCCTATCGTGAGATAGGATGAAAGGGGGTGTTTTAGTCCGCCGGGCTCCTTCCCCTTTCATTCCATAATCCCCGGACCCAGTTTATCTTTGGTTTCGCAAAATATCAGTTCGCTTTAAAATGGTTTCTTAATTTTTCCTTTTAAAAATTAAGTGGCGACTCTTTCGTTTTGAATTAGAAATTTTTGGAAAAGAATTTAAAAGAAAAGCTGTGGGTAAAAAAAAGAATAACCTGCGATATCCACAGTTGTACAATTAGAAGCAAAGCCCTAATTACTTACAATTAATGGTCATTGTAGGTTGTATACAATGAATTTCTGTAATTTTAACATCAAGACTCTCAATTTGAAAACCATAAATATTTATTCATCTTCATCAACATCTTCAGCTTCATTCATCTCATCTTCTTTGAACAATTAATGGTCATTGTACTTTGTATACAATGAATTTCGGTAATTCTAACATCAAGACTCTCAATTTGAAAACCATAAAACCCTAGGTTGTACAATTAGAAGCAAAGCCCTAATTACTTATTCTCATGTCTCCTCCTCCCTCCCTCCTCGACAGCGAGCAACGGCGACCCCAATTCTGACATTGACATCTCTGTATCATTTCTTCGAGGAGAGCTCACTCCGTCGATTTCAACATCGACATCTTCGATCTCTCAACAGCCCAAGAAAAGGTCGAAGAGTCTTCGTCTACTCCATTTCCAGAGGTAAATACATCTTCATCTCATCTTCATTTTTTGAATTTATCATCTTATATATATTTGTGTTCAACTATTCAACCAAACAGAGCACGTTTATATTTTGTCATTTTATATTCTTACAGAATTGAGGCTGATGGTTCCTTGTTCATAAATATTTGTTCTAGTGACCATAAAGTTTAGTTTTTGTTGGACATTTCAACAACTTTTGTTCCTTGATCATAATTATTAGTTTTGAGATCACTAAGTTTTAGTTCCAAGATTTCACTACTTTTGTTCCTTGATCATAACAACTTGTTTCAGGATCACTTAGTTTTGTGCCTTGTTCATAAAAAGATTGTGCCTTTTCCATTGATCTACTATGCATTTGGATATTCTACTTCTTTATGCAAGTGATATCGAAACACATGGGACCAACATTCATACAGAATTCATGCAGGCGTAGATTGGAGTTGAACAAAAAAAACAAGTATTATGCATATTCCCTTTATTTCTTTGAAGATACTAAAGTGGTTGTTATTTGGTTCTTACGCAGCACTTAGCTTGTGTGTTCGTAAAGCTCGTTCTTTAAGGATGGGGTATGTTAGGCAAAAAAAAATTGTGGACAAATCAATTTATTAATTAAAAACCTTATTGCCTTTTGATATTGAGCAAGAATTGTGTTTATGTAGGAAGAAGAAGAAGGCTATAGGGCTAGCGAAGCGTAAAATTTTGAGTATGCCAGAGCACAAAAGTAATTCAGAGAAGAAAACTACCCCATTGACGAAAGTAATTGAAGATAAGGAGGGGTATGTATGGCAGAATTATTTGTACGTAGAAAAATATTGGTTAAAAACTATTTCTTACCTAAAGTATCTTATTTGAATTGAACTCTCATGTGAATGTAGGAAGAGCAGCGAACAACAAGCTGAGGGTGTTGTTATCCCCAAACCAACAATACAAAATCCCTACTTTTTGTACCTGTAAGTTGTAGTTGATATTTGATATGCATAAGATATCTAATACATTCATTCATGAAAAACACTGTTATATGTTATCTTTTTTTAATTATCTGTAGCGGTGAACGAGTTGCGAATATGAGGAACCAGTACAAGGACGTGAAGATTACTTATACGGTTCGTTCAAAAATGCATTTCGAGTGTGATCTCTTACACGAACATTTAGTTAATGAGTATTCTTTCACACATTAAGTATGTAGGTACAGATTAAATGTAACATTAGAAAATCTTGGGATACAATGACCACTAGGGAAAAGAAGCCGTACTTGGAGGCTGAAAAAGAGGCTAACAAGCACACGAAGAGGCAATTTTTCGAAGACATACCCCAAAAACCACGGAAGAAAGCTAAGGTATCAAAAAATTTCCATAATGTACATAAATTATTTTATGTTAATAATAAGTAAATTGTTTTTGAATAAAATAGACTGAAGGGTATACGCGTGTATCCTTACCGGTGATTATGGATATTGTGAAGACTATGACAAAAGATCATAAACAAGCGGTCAAGGACATTGGATTTGGGGGTTTAATGCTTGGACCGAGAACTGTGTGGGTGGCTCGTCAGGAATTTTGATCCAATAGAGTGTACCTTGAATGTACACGACCGAAAGGTGGCCATCACCACATTAGATGTACAAAATATTTTGGGCATTCGGGCAGAAGGTACTTTAGTGAATGCTAAAGGTTCAAAGGAGGACCTTTCCGAACTTTGTCAGCAATATGGATTTATTAATGGAATATTGAAGGTTAGTCGATTGAGGGCAGACCTGAGGTCTATGGTGGATGCCAGCGATGAGTTTAGGATCAGATTCACGTTGTTGGCGCTCGGATGCATTTGTTGCCCCAGCACCATGGACGGCATTAAGACAAGTTGGATGCATATTGTAAAGGATGCATCGTCATTGGGAACAAAAAATTGGGAAAGGTTGTTGTTAGACAATCTTGGTACCACTGTGAGGAATTATAAGGAGAAGAATACAGGTGGAAATTATGTCGGTGGATGTGTCTTCTTCCTCTTGGTAAGACTCTTTGCCTTTGGGTAGTTTAATTATTTGGTTAGTAATATGCATTAACACCATATTTTAGGATGCTGAAATCTATTTGTTTTCATTGTAGCTTTTCTACTTTAAGCATTTTGTTCCAGTTGGGGCCCCGACGATGAGCACATCAGACACACAATCAACACCCAAACTTCGATTATGGGGCAATTCTCAGATTAAGGACCGCTGTAGATTCATTTATGATAGAAGGTTGCTCTCAAAAGAAAAGGTACGTATATCATTAAATGTTGTTGATTCATTTAATGACCCCCGAATGAAGTTGATTCAACTAATGTATGTATGGAATGGTAGGTGGAATTGAAACCTTTGAAGGAGGTGGAAGACAAACCTGAACCTCGAACAACAACTACTCCTTCAAGCTCGGCACAAGAGCTTAGGTTTACTTTGATTGTGAAGGAGTTTGAAGACATTAAAGTTCAGTTGTACAGAGCAACAAACTCGATTCTATCTGATTTCAATGCCTTTAAAGAAGAGATTAGAGAAATTATACCTGAATTGGTTAGGGAAATAGCAGAGAAGTGTGTTCGGGAAGCAGTACAAAAACTCCGAACAAGTCCAGACTTTTTTAGGCAGGAAAAAAGGGGAGTTGATATTGAAATGGATGTGGGCAGTTTGAAGAGCCCGTTACATGTGGATGTTGGTAGTCAAAAGAGACGGTCCAAAGAGGCAGCTGGGGATGTGCAAAATGTAGAGACAGAGGATTGTTTGCACAAAGCATCCATAACACCACCGCGTACTGGTAGCCATGTCAGAGAAATGATTGAAAAGACTCGAGGTGAAGCAAAGAAAGATAAAGATGCGGGGGAACACTCAGTGCTTGTACTTTCAGATACTCAGGTTGGCATGCCTACACAGAGAGATGATGACCTCGATTGGCTGAGAACCCCATTTGCGACGAAGAGAACCATGTCCGAGAATGGTTCATTGCCATATGGGAAAGTCGCGCTGGACCCCGATGAAGATAGTCTAGATATTGTTACACAATTGAAAGCGCCATTAAAGGTGGGCTCTATGGGCGATCCGATTGAGATTTAGTCCGATAAACCGGCAATAATTCTATGTGATGAGCTTTCTATTTACCCTACGATGACAACCCGAGAAGCATCGAAAAGGGGACCAAGCAAGTACTTGAAGTCCCCGTACTTCAATTTTGAGAAGGTTGCATAAAAAAAACCAGAATTGACGAGTGAATATTTAGAGAACCTACCAATTCGGAAGGTGCATGATCTATTAAAGGATAATCCAGTCTTAAGGCTCACTGTCCCGGAGTTTAACCCATTTGAGAAGAAGATAATTAAATTTGTGTTTGATAGCAACCTTCCGGGGAGGTACATATTAAATATGGTTACACTACATTGATAACAAAGATAGTTTATGTATGCATAAAAGTTGACTTTATTTTTAATACTCAATGTAGTGATATTCTTGTCCGTTCAAATATACGCCATGCGGACCGACAGAATCTCAAGTGCCTGAAGGAGGGTATATGGGTGAATGACATGGTAGGAAACCAATTATATAACTTGAATGGAGTAAATCTTATATAATGAATATGTCAATGGTGTAACTCTTATAGGTTATCAACTGTATCGTGGGTAAGTTAACTTACCGAGCAAGGAAGAAGTTTTTGGGAGATCAACAAGAACGTTGGTTCCTGCCCACATTCGTAGCGGTACAACTCAAATTCAATTATATTCAATAACTCATATTGCAATTTTAAATATGGTTGACAATTTTGAATGTTTCACTTGATGAATATATAGCAAAAAGCAATATATGGAAAGGAGGTAGATGCGCGGAGCACTGGCGTATCTTTTTTTGGACCCAACAGATACACTGGTGATGTTAAGTTCGTTAAGAAGGTACGTTCGTATCATAAACATTAAGTTTACAATGCAATCATGAATATAATGGTGTCATTCAATTTTTGGAATTTGAAAATAGATATTTTGCCCAATCAACCAACTTGACACACATTGGTTTTGTTGTATGATCGACATGGTTAAGAAGAGGGTAAGTATATACGACTCCTTGTTTTCCCCCACGTCGAATCAAACTCGCAGCAATATGGTTAAAATACTCGTAAGTATTCCAAACCCTATCACATGCATTTGAACAGATGTGTATCTATATTCATGGCGTAAACTTTTCTAATGCGATATTCTTTTCATGAACAGGTGGTAGGATTTGATGTGCTTAGACATTTTTTGGTTTGAATTTTGACATTATTATTATCAGTTAAAAATATAGTTGGTTTCCATTCATATTTGTTGTTTAAATGGATTGGATGCACATTTCTGTAATGTCACCGGGCTTGAATCGACCTGCTCACACGCGTGATTCACCTTGGCACTTAGATAGCAGATCAGGACATATGTGTCCATAGCATTTAGATAGCGAGCAAGATGAGACATATAAGTTCATGGCATTTTGGTAGCCGGCTAGGACATGTGTGTCCATAGCGCTAAGAAGACGAGCTAGAACACTTATATCTGTGCAGTGTAAGAACCGCGAGCTAGATATAAATATTATTATCTTTACATGTTGCCTTAGCTTAGAGCTAAGATGAAACCTAAAGTTTGGTACTAGGTCGAACATAGAGCCACAACTCTATGTAGCCTGTTTATAGCCGAACATGAGTTTTCAGACAAAAGTTGGTTGGAGCGAGTGCTGGAAATGTCAGGTTAGATGTTTATGTAATGTCTAGACTAAAATTCGTATGGCGTTACTTTTACCACGAAGTGACATGCCCATTTATATGGAAGAACGTCATAGCATACATATCATACTGAATGTGATCTTTTGCGATCGTTTGTGGAGAAATGGATTAATCCCTATTTCATTGATGTGAGCCACGTAGTCTCCCTATAACGGGGATTCTACACTAGTTACCTTTTGACCTGAGACTATGTCATGAAGAGGATACTTAATGACCCTACTTTAGCATACCATCCTGGGACGAAGAGATAAATACCGTCCCATAGGGCACGTCTAGGAAAGTGGTCGAGTGAGTTGGATTGGCATTAGTAGGCAGGGAAGACTCTTCGATAATACACCATGTTTTGTGACTCATTAGCTGGCCAGCGACAATTGTACACGTACTGAGTGTCATGGGTACATTACATAGATGGAGTGTAGCATTGCTTTTCTAAGGGATTAAGAGTGCTAGATCTGGTGTGGTTGAATCTATCTGGGTAAATACACGAGAATCCTCTGAGTGATGCGTTTTGCTAGTGACTTAGCATCTCAGCTCCTGTCGCTGTATGTTTCTTTTTGTGAGGTTGCACGTTCTATTTCCCATATGAAGAGACAATGAAATTTGGAATCAAAGGAATTTGTTTTACGCAAGCCCTATGTGGGTGAGTGGGAGATATTAGAATTATTTGTGGACTATTGGGGTCACCCACATATAATCATGGACCCAGGGTCCAATGGGCTTGACTTGACCTCCAAGTAATCTTATAAGGATTAGTATTGGAAACGAAGTTAAACCCTAAGCCATAGGGGATATGTATATATATATGATATATTCATAAGAGATACATAACACAACATATTCTCTCTCTCTCTCAAACCTGTGGCTCTCTCTCCCTCTCTCCTTTGGTGTTCGTTTCTCTCTCTAGCTTCAATCACACAAGAAGCTTGGGACTTAGCGCGTGGATACAAAGGGGATGTCTCTAGTAGGCATTTTCACGACCAGTTCGAAGCCGAAGAACATACACAAAGGTAGTCCAATCGCAGCAGTTCGTGAGGTACTTGCAGGGTTCGTAACAACACCGTCAAAATGATCCATCGGGTTAATTCCTCAAGATACGTCCTATACCTGACCCATATGCATGTGTGTACATTATTTACACTGAGCATTCAAAGTAAACAGCCTAGTGTTGGAGAATCCGAGAAGGCCTTCTTGTACCTTTCAATTGTTCCTTTGATACAGCAACGAAACACAAATTTTGAAAACCGTAGCAGCAAAAAAATGATACTACAAAGAAAATAAAGCACCATGAGAACACCATGATCTGCCTTAAAACTTGCTAAGAAAAGCTCCAAAAAGCGCGAAGAGATTCCGAAAAAAAATAAACCAGCCAAAAAAAAAAAAAACCAGAATTCCAAAACCCCAACTATATATTGCAGCATGGCCCTGATTCCTAAGAAAAACAATCAGCAAAGCCTTTCAAAAACACAAAACCATACACTATTGCAAAGCCCAACAATAGAAGACAAAATATGGATAGCAGGCTGCAACTATTGCCAATAACGAAACATCACTCAGACCAAGTAACATCACACTAAAACCAGAAACTGATCGAATGGATTACATTTTGGCAAAGAAAATTAAACTTAAGCTCCATCAACAGTACATCAAACCCAAATCAACCAGTCTCAAACCCCACAAAGAACACATCAAAGAACCATATGTTTAACACATTGCAATTCAATGTCTGCTCCAACACCATATGGTTTTTTTCAATTGAAGAGATTTTTTAAAGCCATGCAATCTAATAAGAAGGTTAATCGTACTACTTATTTGTACTATTAAGTCAACTTATTAATTTAATTCTCTAAGATAACCAACTTAAAGAGATTCTAAACACTCGGACATTATGATTTCATAACAGTTAGAGATTCTTAACTCACTGATTACTTTTTGATTGAGCTTTGCCTTGTGGAGTATAAGATGCTCAAACTTCCACCGTTTGTACTGGCCACTGCCACAATCTACACTACTCAATGTGCCCTTTATGGATTTAAGCAGTGGACAAAGACCTGTGAGTGTCAAGTGTTCTTTTGTTTTTTCACTAGACTGGCCACTCTCTTAATCATCGTCAAAAAGTAACATGTGTATTTAAACTTCTAGAGCTCTCTTTTGGGTGTTATCAGGAATCCGAGCCTCAACTTCTAAGAGCATCGTCTCTGAGACTCCAAGCACTTCTGTCATGAGAGAACCCGCTAAAGCAATAGCAGTTTCAATGCTATTTATTTGAATCAAGTTTCAGAGAAAAAGAAAAATTATTTTAATGCTTTGAAAACTATTGGAAAATAACTTCATTCAGGTTCTATTTAAACACCAGTTGATTGAATATCTATAAAACATGCAAACTTCATTGTTATTCTTAAAGTTGTTTGCTTCTTTTTCAGTGTCATCATCACCAGCATCTCTATTATTGCCACACTCTTTATCAGCATCATCATCATTATCTCTGTAATTACAGTTATGATAATTTGAAACCACCTACATCCCCAACACGATAACACCAAGCCCACCGGGTATTAAGAAAGATGTTTATATCATTGAAGCAATATTGAAGGTACTGATGCAAAGATTAGCAGTACTTCAGGAATGACATATGGTACTATTGATTCCAATTCAACTCTAGTAGAAGTGAAGATAACAAGGTACTGATGTAAGCCATTTATTTATTTTTAGAACTTAGATGAATATAATGGAGATGAAATTAGCTTAGTACACGGAGATGAATATAATGGAGATGGGTTTAGTTTAGTACACGGAGATGATGATAATTTTTGGTTGATTCCAATTGGTTATTGGTATTGAGATGAATACAATGGAGATAGAATTAATTTAGTACACAGAGATTGATGATTTTTAAAAAAAAATTTCCTGAGTCCAATTTGTTAGTATATACAACACCAAAAACTGCAAACTGGAACTGTTTAAAACAGTGCTAGATCCAATCTGGCACGGTTTTAAACCGTGCCAAATATCGGAGAGCCAAAAATTTTGGCACGGTTTAAAACCATTCCAGTTTTTGGTCAAAGGGTGCCAGTTTTGGGAATCTGGCACCCTTTTTTGGCACTGTTTAAAATCGTTTCAGAATTTTAAAATTGTTACACACTGGCCACTTTTGTGCGTGACACGTGGCACAATTTGGCACACTAATACGACATGCTTTTGGCACTGCTAAAAACCGTGCCAGTTTGGTCTTGAGTTGGAAAATAATACTCCATTTGGCACGCTTTTGGCAGTGTTTTGGAATGGATTTGAATCGTGTTTAGATTTCAATTTTGGCACGCTATTCTGGAATGCTTTTGACACTGCTAAAAACCGTGCCAGTTTGGTCTTGAGTTTTAAAAAAAATAATTAATTCATATGCTCCCCAAATTTTATTTTCACCTAAATTACATTTCACACCCACACCAAATTTACAAGTGTAATTAATTTCTAAGAAATACATAACATGTATATTGATTACTAGTTATCACAATCAACATAATCCATAATAATCATAATCCAAATGGACTATTACATTTGCACAAAAACACAAATAACTCTCTATTCCATTTCCATCTCTACACTCTTCCCATTTTTCTTTTCTCTTTCTATATACAAATAATATATTTCATCAATACATGTACCACAGATAGATAATTGCAACATTTGAGATCACATCCCAAAGGCCATCACTTGCCAAGATCAAACACTCATCCTCGTCGCTCCTTTGTCGTGAATGTTATTTTAGGAACTGGAATTACCCTTGGCCTCAAGTGCAAATCACCTGCAATGCATATGAAATTTGCATATAAGTATACTAGTTATAATTCGTGCCTAAAGGTGCTACTAAACAATTCAAATGCGATTGTCACGGTCAAGTAGAGTAATTTCTCCTAAAACTCAATGATTTATGAACAGGTATGAGCCTTGTTTCCCTTCCTGAACAGAACTATGTAGAGGACCCAACTTACTACGATGACTACTAGTGCGTGCTAAGCAACATCTTTAAAGCCCAAAGTAGAGAAATAAAACAACATCATCATTCCAAATATATAGAGGATTGAGGCCAATAAAAACTTCACTTCTTGATAACTAATTCTTAGTCAATCTCTTAAATGCTTTTGTGCATAAAACAGCTAGGACTAATTTACATTAGTTCAGTTTGTCAAACAAATCAATTACAGAAATTGGCGGTGGATAAGCATCATTTCCTGTTGTCGATAAAACTTGCCAAACAGTAAAATATAATTATTCTAGGAAGACTAGAACAAACCTATATCTTTCTATCCCAATAAGAAATCCAACTTTAGCAAGTGCAGCTGAAAGACTTCCGTTGCCAGCATCTGTTATGTTGATTGCATATTCGCTTACAAATGCCTGAAAGTCATTTATGGCACGATTATTTGCTACTATTTTCAAAGCCAGGACACGAATCATTAATGCTCTATTTGGTTCATGGATTCATTGAGTAAAAACAAAAGAGACCGCCAAGGAAAATGCTTTTTACTTGTTTGTTAGTAAGGAAAATAGGTAGAAAAAGAAAATAGTATAAAAATAGGAAAATGCTTTTTCCTTGTTTTGTCACCAAGGAAAATAGGAAGAAAAAGATATGAAAACTAAATTAGCAATTACGAACTTCACAAGCCATTATGTGATGCATGATCAAAACAATGAGCCAAAGAGAACATATCGTTTGCTCGACTATAAACTGAGCAGAATCAAACCAATAGACATGTATTATTGCCTGTATTCCCTGATAGGTAGACCCCTTATATTATGCTACAAAAGAACTCAAAGATGAATGCCATTCACAATGTGGTATAGTGCTGAAATTGAGAATCTTACATAAAAATCATACAAATCATCTGGGTGATAAGTTTGATGTCTGGGTAGGCACGCTTTATAGCATAATAGAACTTGAGGTAATTTTTTGAGATAAAAACGATTTACTTACAGTTTGCAGAAAGAGAAAGGCAATCACTGTGATGAGAGCCTATATATTACTTTGTTAGTTAAGATGTCATAGTTCTTGCTATGAGATCGATTAGATTCACGATTCGATTCGATTCGATTCATGATTCGATTAGAAGGCCTTCCAATTCATGATTCGATTCACGTTAAGGGGCTGATTGGATTAGTCAGAATCTTAAAATAGGCTATTTGGGGCTGTTGAGGCTATAGAAATTAAAAAAAAAAATCGATTAGTCAGAATCTTAAAAGAGGCTCTTTGGGGCTGTTTAGGGGCTAATTTGGGGACTGTTAAGGGGCTGATTGGATGTTGCTTAGGGGCTGACTTGGGGGCTGGTTTCTGGTACATATTTGATGTGGTTTTGTGTGTGTGTGAAAGAGAGAGTGATAACCAGAGGGGGTCGCGGCCTAGTGGAGGGCCTGGTAGATGGTGGCGGCAGGTGGGCCTGGTGTGCTGAGGTTGGGATTTGGTGAGGTGAGGTTGGGGTCTTGTGGGTCTAATGAGAAGCACCCCAAGTTGCTGAGAAGGTAGCACACAAACCTAAGCACCACAAGCTGCTGAGAAGAGCATCGCCCCTTATTAGTATATATAGGATACTTTGCAATGGTCCAGTCAATACACCACTGTCAAAATTGTATATGTTCAATCAATGGTTACCAGAAAAGGCTAAAACACAAATGATCTACATATCGCTATGTGTATTTTGTCCCGTTGTGCTAATATTCAGCAATCAAAAAATGTTTCTCCCATATCATCCTTATTTTCTGTTCAGAAAATGGTAAGGTAAACGTATAAATTATAACACAAAGATCTTTCAAGGAATGATAAAACAAAGATTCATTGCATGTCAAGAGCTCAACGTATGTAAGAAAGACTAGATTCAATGCTTTTAAAACATCGCTTCCAATTAAAGATATTCCGTTGTTAATGGCATAGCGGGGAAATTAATTACTCTAGTTAGCATTTCTCATCCCAAGGTCAAAAGGAAATCGTTTCTTAGAAGATTTGTTTGGGAAGTTTAAGGATGCTAAAAGTAGATACATTAGTTTCTTACACAGAAAGTTAAAAAATTATAATAATAATAATAATAATAATAATAATAATAATAATTAGTCCCCAAAGAAAGGAAATACGGTGAATGCATGTATAGACATCATCCACCAAAAATATAATGAATAGACATGCATCTACTTAATTATGCATTTATATGTAAACAAGTATGAAGCATCTTCTATATACTACGGTAACTAGTTTATGTAAACTTGAGAATAAGTCTTCCCAAATCCACGTGATCATTCTACAACAAAATATCAAAGTACTTTTTGTCTAAATAACATGTGTTTAGTTAACAAATAGCAAGCATAATGTTTTTGAAAGATACCAAATGAAATGATGATGAATGATATAAATGTACTGTAGGTGGTGATTTCGATATGGTGGGGTAGGGTGAGATAAATGAGTTCGTGAGAGAGCAGCAATCTAAGAATCAATGGTGCAGAGGGAGTCTCGAGAGAAAGTGGAAAGGAGGTAAAGAGAGATAGACTAAAGGACGGTGAGTGGGGGAGTATTCCGAGAGAATCCTATGCAATTAATGATCGAGCGCATATACATGAGGGAATATTCATAGTAAGCTCATTAATGCACAGACCCCAAGGGGATAATATCTGAAATTATCTCCGAGTGTGTCTTAAGAAAATCATGTTATGTCACCTCTGAGGATACTGTTCCTATTTATAGTAATTGGGACACGTGCCAAGGAATGAGCGTTGTGGACGTGGCTCTTTCCTATTGAGGCGTACCAAAATGCCACGTGTCGTCCGGAGACGACACAAGGAATGTCCTCGAGGTAAACTAGAGAGCTATTTCAGATAGTCTCACTAACCTTTAAAAAGTCTTAGGAAGTGTTCGCGGAATAGACCGTCGCGCCTTCTTAAGCGAGCTCTGCTCTTAAGACAACCAAGCCACATAACCTGAGAGTTCCCGATAAGATAAAGAAAGATTTTACCGCGCCATGGTCTAGAATAACCATGTCGTGGTATAGTCCTACTGCACCAAGACCTGCCCCCAATCGAGGTCTATCTGAGCTGGGTACTACCAAGAGTAGTCTAAAAGGTTCGTGAGGAAGTATCGTGGGCTTGTCCTCATCGGCGCCCGGATGATAACTTTTAGGGCTTCGTTCTTATCCCTTAGGCACTGCATATAGTGTCCTTAAGTGATAGGTGGACATGTGTCAGCTGTGGATATGTTTGTCAGATAGTGGCACCCACATTTTGCCCTCTGCTCGGGTTGTACTGTCCGAAGGAAGTGCGGCTCGAGCACTGTGCCAGTACGCTGCAGTGGTCTTGTAAGCTTTAAATGAACCATGATGGTTTCGCGCGGGAAAACTGAGACACCAATTTTGTGCAAAGACTTTTCGTTTTGTCGGATCCTTTTGGCGGTTCATCCAGGTTATATAAGAGGGACTACACAACGGTCTTTCCCCGAATTTCTCATTTTTCATTCGAGTCTCTGGTCTTTTCTCATATCTTTTTTACCTTAGTGATTTCAATCAATCCTTCTCTTCGAATTTTTGTGGAAGAGTTTATCCTATCTTCTCGATGGCTGAAACAACCCGTGCGTTAAAGGGAAAGAAGAAGCTATTAAGGGGTTCAAAACAGATTCCCGCTACTGCTCCTTTCGTCAGCGGTGAAGAAGACGTGTTTTGGTCAAAAGTCTGAGATTTTCGCCCTACTTCTCTTCCTATTAAAGATCCGCCACTTCAACACTCTGAGGCATCGATGGAGGAAGCTGAAATGGTCGTGCCTGCGAGTGTCCCACGTTTTGAGATGGAGCAGGGAGATTCTCCTTATTCCGGCATAGACATATTGGAAGATCAATCGGCCAAAATAACCATGAGCAGCTACGATATTATAAGTTTCTTCCTCTTGACCGAATTTGTAACCTTCATTAGCAGATTCATTTTCTGTGGTTTCCCTGATCAAACTAGAAGTTACCAAGGAACCATGCATAGCACTGAATAGGGAGCCGCCGAATACACCAGCTACACCTAACATGTGAAGTGGGATTTTCACGCCTCCTCTGGTCCTTGCACTGATTGGGATGAATGGAGTTCTTTTGTGCTTTCTGATTTGCAGAATCATGAATTATTGACCGACGCGGGTATTCTGGATTCGGTCTCCGTCTGCGTGTTCCTAAATTGCAGAAAAGGCACGTTGGGTTTAGTCAAGTTAGCCTCACAGTGGAGCTCTGATTCGCATACCTTCGTCACTACTTGGGGGGAGTTTACCCCTCTACTTTAGAGGACGTGGTGGCTCTAATGGGTTTGCCTGTTATCGGTGATTATTCGTTAGAGGGTCTCCATGAGGATCGAGAAGATAAAGATACTGTGGCATTTTTACAATCGTGCCTTACAAAGAGTGCTGCGTTGACCAGCGTATTTTCTGGGGAGGACAAGGGTAGGCGAGCCTCTTTTGTTACTTGGTTACGTTATTTCTACAAAGATATTCAACCTGCAAAGCAAATCACAGGAGACCAGGATCGCGATGAGAGAGCAGGGCCAGGGTCTGGCAGTTCTCATTGCTTGGCGGTGTACATAGCTAGTTGGCTTGCACGATACATTCTCCCAATGTTTCCTGAAGATGGAATAAATGCTGCAATTTTTCCTCTAGCTATAAAGTTGGCTAAGGGTCAATCGCTGCCTTTGACTCCACTATTCTTGGGTACCTTGTACCATTGTTTAGATTCCCTCCATGCCGACTTTAAACGTTCTCTCGGTCGTTTCGATATTTCTAGCTACCTGTGCACCCCTTTTCTGACTATGTTCCTTTACAAGAGGTTTAGAAGTTATGCTCCTTCCCCTATCATTTTTGAGGCTACCAAGAAGAAACTCCATAGGCCCACTCGCCAAGTTACTTATATCAATAACCATCAACCCTGAGCGAATAGGTGGTGTAAAAGGGGACTTTGAAGCGTCCGAGTAAGTTTTTGGACGACGTGAAGGAGTTTGAATTTCGTCCTTATGCAAGAACTATTACTGGTGAAAAAGACCTGAATTTGTATCCGTCTGGTTCTTTCAAAGAAGTGGATTTATCTATCTGTCAAAATCTTCACGGGTTTATTATGGCTGCCACCATGTTTCCCTAGAGCCTTCCTTTTTTATCAGAGTATACAAAGGGAGTCGTACGCTATATTCCTCACAAAGTTTCACGCCAGTTTGGTTTGGATCAAGGAGTGCATGCGCGCCATATATTTCTTGCGGATTACGCAGAGAGTTCCAGGCGTTTTACCTCGGCTGAGGCAGGAAATCTTTCAGGTGGGGTTATAGTTCGCATTGCCCCATGAGGTAGAGCCAGCCGGTGTAGCCTGGGTTGGGAAGCCTATTGGGATAAATGTTTTTCTTCTTTCATCCACTTTCATGCTAGTGATCCGATTAGGGCTAGGGTTCAAGATATAGCGACGAATGATGGGACGCTTCGTGCTCTGAAGTCCAAGAAATTGATTGCTCCTGTGAAGGCCGGGGCTCATGTATCTCATGACGTCGGAAGTTTGCCAGCTCTTGGTGGTCTTCATCGAGATGACAGTGAGGAGGTAGAATTGCAAAAACCCCGAAAAGAAGGCACCTGGTGAAGGCTTCTGAAAAGTTAGTTTCTTCTGAGGGAGTTCAGGAGGTATTTGCTTTGATCTCTCTTCTTTCATAACTGCTTTCCTTCCCCCCCCCTCCCCTTTTAGACATAAAGGTCGGGTATCTTTTACGTGACAGGAACCTATGGATTCTGAGATTGGTAAAGAACCTAGGGAGGTAGATGGGGACTTTACTACCGAAGAGGAGGTTGAAGAGTTATCTTCGCTCATGGCTGACCATGTGATGTGGGCTGGTGACGAGGGTCGTTTTGGTGAAAAACGAAAAAAGGATAAGGATCGGTTTCGCCATCATCGTAAAAAAAAAAGGCGGGAATAGAAGTGAAAACACAAGAAGTCCCACGCAGTTGGTGTCTCAAGGGCTGAGCCGGAGTCTGGTTCCACTACCGTGCATGCTCGTATCGAAGATGCTTTCCAAGAGGATGAGCATGAAACGCAAATTGCTACTGATTGTGAAGTCTCTGTTGATGATAGGACTATTCAGTCTGAATCTGATCATGTTAGAGGTGATGACGTGTTGCCCCAAATAGATCACACAGGTTCGAAGATGACGATGATTTCTGCACCTGATCGGTGTGCATCACCAACTACAGGCAGGGTTATTCTAAGTCTTGACGATCATAGTGCATTGGATGATTTTATGCGATCTTTACAAGCAGAGTTGGATCCGGCGTTGACCGATGATGTTCTTGTTATCGAGGAAAGAATTCAGCAAGGTTGTGATGGTCTGCCAAGCAGGGGAACGTTTTTTTCTAACAGCGATATTCCCCAGGATCCTTCTTTAAATATACCCTTGGCCCCAACCTGCTCAGTCAAAATAGATTCTAAAAATTTATTAGAATGGTGTTTGGAGAGGGATCTTTTTGGTGAAAGTCTAGGAATGGGTGTGGAGAATCGAGATGGTGTCTTGGGTACGTCTTCTCGAGATGCAAAGTTGGTGTCTTGGGGTGGCTGTGATATTAATTCTTCTTTCGTTTCTGCGCTGGAGACCATTAAAGCCAAGCGTCCTGAGACTCTAGCTTCATTTTCATGTAAATTTCCTGCGCTTGCTTTTTGGAATCTTTGGCGGTGGTCGTTATGTATTTGGATGTACCGCCGATTAGAGATTTGGATGTTGTCCATCTGGATACGTACGTAGATGCTTTGGATAATTTTAAGGCGCTTGGTCTTAATGTTAGGTGGCTAGGATCCCATTTGGCAGATTTGCGCGAGTTTTCTCTGTTCTATGAGTCAGCACACAAAGAGAAGGCTATTGATGCCAAGATTGCTGCGACCGAAGCTGCTTTAGAAGCTTTGAAGGAAGAGAAGAAGATCATCAGGGAGGGTCCCTACTCTTGGATCAAAATTTGCAAATGTTGAGTGGCACGGGCGTCTCGTCGTCTCTTCTAGTTGCTGCCGTTGGACTTGTAGGGGCTTTCCCCCCCCCCCTTTTGTACTTGTATTTTTGGCTGTCACATCGACCTTTTGTATTTCGTATATTTAAATAAAGTGCAATATTCGATATGCCATGTGTCTGTTTGAATGAATCGCCATGGTTTTGGAAAAGGTGGGCGGGTTCATGAATTCGTGTGCACAATAATCATGAAAAGACCGCCGTTGCTTTGAAGAAACGAACGAATGCATTAAATGTTGTGTGTGGCAATTTGATAAATGAACTTTGTCGTCATTTTGGAGAGTTGAATAGGCGCATTAATGTTGAATAGTAATGATGACGATTGGTGTCACATCTCCTCGTACTCCGAGGTGCATTACGTAATTGCACTCTATAAAAACAGACCCCGAGTGTCATTATCCTTTACTTTGGAATTTCTACGAAGAGTTTTAGGGAGAGGAGCCTCTATTTGAATTTTCTCTTCTACCCTTCTTCTTTCTGCCCCAAACTTAGCGTGATGTCTAGTTCGTCGTCCAATTCTGAGGCTGATTCCGGCATTTTGGGCCTACCTATTGTTTTTGGCAAGATATGGGATGGTTGGAGGGGTGTCGCTATCCCTGGAAATTTACACGTGACCTTGGAGCGCGTGTATAAGCATCGTCTAGAAACTTTGTTGGATTTTGCTGACTTTTACCATGACCTCCAGAGTGAGTATTGTGTAGATTTAGCTCGAGCCATTAGGATTTTTGAGGGGAATACTTTGGATTCTATGGCATACGACATCTTGGATCGTGTTTCCTATCTGTTGGAGAAGCTGCAGAGGGGTCGTGTGAATGTCAACTGGTTGGCCACTCGTCTTCACTAAATGAAAGAGAGGCGTCGCTGTCTTGATCTTAGGCAAAGTGTGCAATACTTTGAAGGTCGTCGTCGGGATTATCTAGATGAGTTAGCAACTGAAACGAAGAAGCTCGGTGACTTGTCTTCCGCACAACTTCACATGCTCCCCCTTACTAGTGCTACTTTTCGGGTGTTTGATGAAGCCAGTTCTGAATTTGCACGAGTTTCAGTGCCTCTGAATGAAAAGATTAGGGAAGTTGACGCTCATCTTTTCAAGCTTGGATCAGATATTCGATCCATCGAAGATCAGGTGTCTATGGTTGGTATTACCCCTAGTTGGCCAACAGGCACCGATCTTTTGGGTGATTGAATTCTTTGGGATTTCTTCATTTCCTTTCCTCTTTTTTTATTTTATCTTTGGGGCCGGTTGGGCCGTCTATCGTGATCTTTTGGTCAACTCCCCCTCTTTTTTTTTTTAACTTTTGGTTAGTGTGTAGTGATATGGTTGGTGCATCTAGTTGAGCATCTTAGTGCGTCTGGGCGAGCACTTTGTACAGGCGATTCGCCCTTTTTTTTGTAACAGACAATATGAAATGAAACAGGCTTATCTTTTATTCGTGCCGTGTTCATCGTATATGTGTTTATGCTTTTTTTCTTTGATTTCGAGGAAACGAATGCTGTGTAAGGACAGGCTTATCTCTGGTGTCCTTGTGTTTTCGTGAGTAAGTAAATAATTCAAACGTAAGGAAGAAATTTCCATTCATGATTTGCCATAGTGGTGGGGGATTCGCCCCAGAGTACATGATAACAGAAATGGTGCGAAATGCACGCTTACATTCATAAAATGTTGCCCTATGTGCCTTCCATGTAAAGGAACAAGGAGAGAATTATTCTAGGAATAGAAGAGCTTTACCCATTTAAGATTTAAGATCCCTTGGCTGCTACTGTCTTCAGGGTGGATTAGCTTGCAGTATCCACTGTCGTGGACTTCTTGGACGAGACAAGGACCCTCCCACTTAGGAGTGAATTTTGGGTCGGACATGCTTCTCGTGACATGCGCCGCTGCCTTCAGCACCAAATCTCCCTCTTTGATTTTCCTGGGATGGACCATGGCATCATATGCCCATGCTATTCTTGCTTGATAAACTTTCAAGGCTCCTTTAGCTTTGTCCCTCCTTTCGTCCAAGTTTTCTAACTCCGTGTACCTTGTGTCTAAGTCGACTTCACTCTGAAGTACAATTTTAGCTGAAGGAATTGCGATTTCAGCGGGGACAACCACTTCAGTGCCATAGACCAAGGAAAAGGGCGTGGCTTGAGTGGCGCATCGTCTAGACGTCCGGTAGGCCCACAAAGCTAGTGGTAATTGATCTGACCAATTCTTGGGAAAGTCGGCCATGGTTTTGCTCAAAATTTTGGACAGAGTCTTATTACTTGCTTCGGCCTGTCCGTTCCCTTTAGGGTAGTAGACCGTGGACTTGTGATGAGAGATGCCATATTTGAAGTACAAGCTCATGACAGGCTTCGAGGTGAAAGGTTTACCGTTGTCTAATAAGATCACCTTGGAGATGTCGAATCTGTAAATTATGTGCTGTTTAACAAAATTCACGATGCTCTCCCTCGTCGCCTTTCGCAATGGTATGGCCTCTACCCATTTTGTGAACAGCTCCGTGGCTGCTAGGATCCAAATATTTCCTCATGACGGTCCTATGGCGCCCATAAGATCCATTGACCATGTGTGGAATGGCCACGGGGTCGTTAGACATTTTAGTCCGACCACTAGAGCATGTATGCTATTAGCATGTATCTGGTAGGCTTTGCATTTTTTGGCAAACTCCAGCACGTCCTTCTCCATCGTTGGCCAGTAATATCCCAAGTGTATAAGTTGTTGGTCTAGCTTGTTGCCTCCCTAGTGTTCAAATTGATGAACTTGCTGCAGGACATCGTCCACCTCTTGTCCCGCAAGACACTTCAGCGCTTTCCCACCAAAACTTTTTCAGAACAAATTTCTTTCTCTTACGAAGAATCGTGATGCCTTTTTCTGATTGAGGCTATGTCAATATTCTCGGCCGGGAGGGTTCCTTCTATGAGATAATCAATGTATGGCATGCGCCAATCGTTGTCGGCTTCCACGAAGTTGCATTCGTTTCAAGAGGAGAACTCTTGGCATGATGCGCAACTTTGTTGAAGGTTATTCGCTTCTTTTATCATTTCCGACCAGTAGTATCCTCTTCTTTGTATGATCCTGTATAGGCTGATGTCCGAATTACCACATGTTTGCCTATGGATCATTTTGAGGCGGAGAGCCGCTTCTCCCTTATCCACGCATTTAGCTATCCATCCTCCCATGGCTCTAAAATAGAGTTCACCTCGATAGGTTAAGAAGTTCCTTAAACGTGGCGTGAGAGTGGACTCCTTGCTCTGTAATTGACGTCGGATTGGGATTCTCCAGTCGCCTGGCTTATCCTCCTTTTATGGGAGGAGCTCTGTGACTGTGCATGGGAGGGTTCTTTTGAAGATCTCGATCGTGACGGAGTCTCCTTCAATTTCTACCTTTGACGCCAGAGTTACAAGGGCATCCGGGTGCTTGTTGCTAGTTCTTGGTGCATGCTTGATGTGGACACTTTCAAACTTATCCAAGTATCGCTGTAATATGGAGCGATAGGCTGCAAGGGCAGGCTCTTTGATGGTGTAGCTTCTATCAGTCTGTTTGACTACGAGATTGGAGTCTCCCACGATCTCTATCGCCCCAACTCCCATCTTTTCTGCGGCCATGAGTCCTAAAATGAGTGCCTCGTATTCTGATTCATTGTTTGAACATCAGAAGTCCAATTTGAAAGATAGGTTCATCGTTTCCTTGCTTGGTGATGTGAGAACAATTCCAGCTCCCCTCCCCCTTTGAAAATAGATGAACCGTCACAGCTAAGTTCCCACGTGCCTTGTACAATGGCCGCGACAGATGCATTGAAGTCGTCACCTGGGAGCTCTTCGATGATGGGTTCAGGCTCGCCGCTAGGAAATTGAGCTAGCAAATCTGCTAACGCATGACTCTTGATTGCTGTTGGCAGTGAGCAAGTAATGTTGAATTCAGCCAAGGTGAAGAGGCATCGCGCTATCTTACCTGACAAAGCTGGCTTGGTTAAGAGGTGCTTGATGGGATCACATTTGGTCACAACTTTAAGCGAGAATGCCAGGAGATAATGGCAGAATTTCTGCGTGGCAAAATTGAGTGCTAGGCAATGTCTCTCCATCGCCGAGTACCTCACTTTTGGACTTGGAGGATACGGCTGATGTAATAGATAGGCCTTTCCTATCCGCCTGACTCTTGCGCGAGTAATGCTCCTATCGACTTTGTTGTGGAGGTGAGATATAGTAGTAATGGTTGGTCCTTCATTGGGACGGTCATGGTTCTTGGTGAAGTTAATACCCTTTTGATTGCATCGAAAGTCGAGTCATGCTGTGGTGCCCATGCGAATGCCGCGTTCCCTTTCAATAAAGTTGAGAACGGGTGAGTGAGTTCTGCGAGAGCAGGAATAAACCTACGCAAATAAGATACCTTGCCTAATAGACTCTTGAGCTGCTTTGTAGTCGTAGGTCGCGGCATTCCTCTGATGGCGGCAATCTTTGCTGGATCGGGATCGATACCATGATGATGGACAATGCATCCTAGAAATTTCCCCAATGATACTCCAAACGCACATTTCAGTGGGTTCATTTTCAGATTGAACTTTCTGCATCTATCAAAGACCACCTGCAAATCTGAGAAGTGTACTTCTTCCTGCTTTGACTTGACTACGAGGTCATCAATGTAGAACTCCATTATCGAGTGTAGTAAGTCGTGGAATATAGCCATCATGGCTCTTTGATGTATGGCTCCTGCATTCTTGAGTCCGAACGACATGACTGTGTAGAAAAAAATTACCCAACGGCGTTCTGAAAGCCGTATTTGCCGCATCTTCTGGGTCCATTTTGATCTGGTTATACCCCCACTGAAACCATCCATAAAGGAAAACATATGATGCTCCGTCGTTGCGTCGATCAAAGTCTCGACATTCAGAAGCGGGAAATCATCCTTTGGACAAGCTTTGTTGAGATCTCTGAAGTCCACGCAAACGCGTATTTGACCGGTTTTCTTTTTTACCGGCACAATGTTTGCTAACCACGTGGGGTGGTGTATGGGTTTGATGAAACCTACTTTTAGTAGCTTGGTGATCTCTTATTTGATATGTGTTTCCAGTTCTGGGCGGAAGACTCAAGCTGATTGTTTAACTGGTATCGCCGCGGCAGAGATATTGAGCTTATGCGTCGTGGTACCAGTATCTAAACCTGGCATTTCAGTGTAAGTCCAACCGAAGATATCCGAATTGGCTTTAAGCAATTTGACGAGTTTGGATCGCTTTTCTTTGCTCAAATCACGTGAAATAAAAATCATCATAGCGGGTTGATCTTCCGCGTCAGCTAAATTTATCTGTTCTAGCTCTTTATTCCTCGGTCCGTCTTGCTGACATTCGGGCGCCGCCTTTGGTTCTTCGGATTGGCTTAGGACGGCGTCGACCATGTTGCAACTGTGGGGGACCCCCTTTGACTGCGAGAAAGTCCCCATGGACTGTCATAATCGGTATACAGTCTTTCTCCCGAGGCAAGGTTCGTAGAATCGCTGAAATTTGATTGTTCGCATCAGCATATTAGCCTGTTTGACAACGAGCTCTTCGCTATCAAACTCTGGTTCTGGCGCCTCATACATGGCAATTTCCTCGATTTCGTCATAATAGGACGCCATGGTGACGTGAGCCTTTCCGTGGTGAGGGAGCGGGTCTATCTCGATGTTTTGAGAGCCAGATATTTCCAATTCTTTGTTTTTGATTTTTCTATGAAATAAGCGTCGTAAGTACCAACAATCTCGCAACAAATGCCTCTTGGTGTGATGGTAAGGACAGAAGTCATCATTGGTCAACTCTTCACGGCTCAGCGGGTTGTCCATCCTAAGTACTTCAATGACTTTGTCTGCGACCCATTTTTTGAAGATGGCCCTTACTTCCTTTAATCCACAAGGGAATTCAGGAGGTGGGTCTGCCTGTTCTTGCGTGGGAAAGATGTCCGTTCATTTCTCTTCCTCTTATCGCTCCCTTGTACCAGCGATGCAGTAAGATTTCAGTTGTATGAGCGACCGAGCGCCGTGGTCGCGCTATCTCGAATCATGTTTTGTAGATTCCTTGCATTCTCCATGAGAGCTGAGAAAGTCCTGATGTTGGCATTAACAAGATTGATCTTGAAACGGTGGTACATGACATCGACGCAAATTTTGATAAGCTATGTTTCAGGGATATCATCGTGACAATTGATAGATCCTTCTCGGAAATGCTCAATGTATACAAGGACATCTTCGTCTCGCCCTTGAATGATCTTGGTGAGAGAGAAGAGAGTCATACTCTCCTCCATCTGGAAAAACTTTTCATGAAAACACTAACCATCGATTCCCAACTTGCGATAGTCCCTGGTGGGATATTGATGTACCACGTATATGCCTTTTCTGTCAGGGATTTTGAAAATTCTTTCAGGCGCAGACTGTAATCTCCCCCGTAGTTGGCTAAAGTTTCCACGAAACTGGCTACATGTTCGTAGGAGTTTCCCCGCTTTCCATCAAATAGCCTAAAAATGGGGGGTCATAACCGCTGGGATATGGCATGGCAGCGAATTTCGTCGAATGAGGAGGGCAAAAATCGCAATACACAGAGCCCATGAAGCCTGCACACTCTTGCAGGAGTAGGGCTTGCACCTCTTGTTGGATTTATAGTAAGATGTCGATGGGCATTGAGCTCTGCATCTGGTGCGTTTGTGGTGGGCCTGATTGGAATTGGGAGTCAACCCCATAGGAGTCACTGGTGGAACCTGCTCCTGGTTCTCGCTATTGATCTCAGGATGCGGGCGATGCCTTGGTGCTAGTGGCGTGACATCTCTCGTCGTGGGAGTTTTTTGGTTGTGTGGGACTTCATTCTGTCGCGCAGTTTCCTGCGACTCCAGGATGAGCTGTTGAGTGCGCTGCATGTCCTGCTAGGCCTGAAGCATGGATGCCTGCATGGTTTCGAACGTCTTTATCAAAGTGTCTAGCGTGGGGTTTGCTGAAGTCTGAGCCGGGTGACTTTCAGCAATTTCTTCAGAAACGATATCCTCGTTGGTCTCTCTGACAACCTTTCCATTTTTCATAAAGGTCATCATTGTATCGAAGACGCTACTCCCCAGTGGAGTCGCCAAAAATGTAGGTGGTGATTTCGATATGGTGGGGTAGGGTGAGATAAATGAGTTCATGAGAGAGCAGCAGTCTAAGAATCAATGGTGTAGAGGGAGTCTCGAGAGAAAGTAGAAAGGAGGTAAAGCGAGACAGACTAAAGGACGGTGAGTGGGGCAGTATTCCGAGAAAATGCTATGTAATTAATGATCGAGTGCATATACGTGAGGGAATATTCACAGTGAGCTCATTAATGCACAGATCCCAAGAGAATAATACCTGAAATTGTCTCTGAGTGTGTCTCAAGAAAATTATGTTATGTCACCTCTGAGGATACTGTTCCTATTTATAGCAATTGGGACACGTGCCAAGGAATGAGCATTGTGGACATAGCTCATTCCTATTGAGGCGTACCAAAATGCCACATGTCGTCCGGAGACGACACAAGAAATGTCCTTAAGGTAAACTAGAGAGTTATTTCAGATAGTCTCACTGACCTTTAGAAAGGCATAGGAAGTGTATCTCGGAATAGACCGCCGCGACCTTCCTAAGAGAGCTCTGCTCTTAAGCCAACCAAGCCACATAACCTGAGAGTTCCCGATAAGATAAAGAAAGATTTTACCACGCCGTGGTCTAGAATGACCATGTCGTGGTATAGTCCTACTGCACCAAGACCTGCCCCCAATCGAGGTCTATCTGAGCTGGGTACTACCAGGAGTAGTCTAAACGGTTCGTGAGGAAGTATGGCGGGCTTGTCCTCATCGGCGCCCTGATGATAACTTTTAGGGCTTCGTTCTTATCCTTTAGGCACTGCGTATAGTGTCCTTAAGTGATAGGTGGACACGTGTCAGCTGTGGATATGTTTGTCAGATAGTGGCACCCACAGTACCAACAGCACCGAACAACATGATGGTCATAAATCCTGAAAAATTGCTTCTTCTTTACCTTAAACCTGGTAGAGAAGAAGTGCCATAAAATTAGATCGATGTGGAAACATGTTGGAATCTAAACCTTGAAATTCACACAAAACATGTTGGAGTATGAAAACACAAAAGGATTGCCGAGGTCATCCAACAAATAAGTGGAAAGTGGTCAAAATAGCAGTGTTGTACACAATCATTTAACTGATATAGCAACACTCCAGCCTAATAAAAAAAAGGGGAAATTTGTGAAATGGTCATTAAGATGAGTTTTATTGGAACTAAGGACAATTTAAAATACACATTGAGAATAAGTGCTCCCAATGTCCATAAACCAAAATATACCCTCATCTTCAAATTCTAACCATAACCAAACCCTAGCCACCATAACCACTACTCCACACCACCTCCGGCCTCCACCCTCACCATCTCCGGTGACCACCACCTCACCATCTCCGGCGACATCTCCGACGACCTCCACCTCGCCATCTCCGGCGACCACCACCTTGCTGTCTCTTTCTCTATAAGTACATATCTACATATAAATGTCTTTGTTTCTTTATCTCTCTCACTGTAAAACACACACACACACACACACACACACACACTCTCTCTCTCTCTCTCTCTCTCTCTCTCTCTGTTGCTAGATCTAAAAGCAATAAAATTGGATGGTATGTGTTAGGAAAATTGCCTGTATATAAGTTGTCATAATAAATTAAGTGGTACATATTGTCTGCAATTTCTTATTAGTAAATGAGATTTGCACTAAAAGTTCTGAATGACATTAAAACAAAATGTGTTTTCCAAGTCTACACGATGCCATCTTAAGAGAAATTTCTCTTAAAGTCTACACGATTCCATCTTAAGAGAAATTTCTCTTAAGATCAGTTGGCCATGAATTTTGTGTGGCCGGCAGTGGTGGTGGCAATGGAGGGGGAAGAGAGAGAGATGGTGGTGGTGGTGGCTATGGAGGGAAGGAGAGAGAAAGTTAGAGAGAGAAGAGAGTTGGTGGTAGTGGCGACGGCTCCAGTAAAGGCTCCGGCAACGGCTCCGACGACGTCGAGGATGGCTCCGGTAGTGGCTCCGATGGTGGTGGTTGTGTTAGTGGTGGCTATAGAGGGAGGAGGAGAGAAAGTTAGAGAGAGAAGAGAGATGGTGGTGGTGGAGGGTGAGGAGAGAGAAAGTTAGAGAGAGAAGAGAGTTGGTGGTAGTGGCGACGGCGACGGCTCCACCTCCGGCAACGGCAGAAACAGCTCCGGTGGTGGTGGTTGTGATGGTGATGGCTATGGAGGGAGGAGGAGAAAAGGTGGTGGTGGTGGTGGCTATGGTGGGGGAGGAGAGAAGATGGTGGCTATGGTGGTGGTGGTGGTGGTTGTGATGGTGGTGGCTATGGAAGGGGAGGAGAGAGAGATGTTGGTGGTGGTGGCTATGGAGGGGGAGGAGAGAGAAAGTTAGAGAGAGAAGAGAGATGGTGGTGGTGGTCTCTTAGGGTTCCATGGGCAATTTTGCCATTTAGAATGAAATTTAAAATTTTATAAGACTAAGAGGGATAGTTTAAATTTGGGTTAGTTAATATTTAGTCCTTCATATGCATCCATTTTAGAAATAGGCCCAACTTATAAGCCCCTTTAAGAATTAGTCCTTCTATATTTTTGAAGACCATAATACCCTCAGTCCAGTTTTTAAATTCATATATATATATATAACAAACTGGTGAGAAATTTTTCCTGATTTCGCAATTCCCATAAAATACATATATATCTTATAAAAACCCATAAAATACATATATATATATATATCTTATAAAAATCTAGAAATTGACCAAACCAGGGAGAGACATAAATAAATAATTAAATTTTTCACTGACCATAAATGAGAAATTATATATATTACGGTGAGAAATTCTCACCAAAGAGAGAAATATGGGTTTGAAGGGAAAATTTCTCACCCAAAAAAAAGCTATATCTCACTATCATAAATGAGAAATTACAGTATATGATATGGTGAGAAATTCTCACCAAATCAAGGAGAGAGAAATATGGATTTGATGAGAAAATTTCTCACCAAAAAAAAAAAAAAAAATCAAAACCCACTTTAGAAAACCAACTACAAGAAGTCATCAAACTCAAACTCAAGAGCCACGGGGAGAGGAGATCTCTCTAAATCTTCTATGGAGTCATCTGAATCAATGTAGACATCATTCAAGTCAAAATTATTCAACTTACTCCTCCCTGCAGAACTATCCTTGGTTTTTGATTGAACCGGAGGACTATTTCTGGATGGGAACAAAATTGCCAGTTTCTGTATTTCTTCACGCCTGGCATCATTAACACATGGCCCCTTCTGTGGCATCTCAGATGCAGGCACTTTGAGATGTTGATGATCGGATCTTGCTGGCTATTGCGAACCATTTGAAAGCATAGCGGAAACCATTTCGGAATTTCCAACAATAGGAC
The DNA here is from genome assembly GCA_033977485.1 of Hydrangea macrophylla. Lineage (NCBI taxonomy): Eukaryota > Viridiplantae > Streptophyta > Magnoliopsida > Cornales > Hydrangeaceae > Hydrangea > Hydrangea macrophylla. The sequence goes on from CM066987.1 coordinate 51,248,278, forward strand.
CATTGTTCAACAGAGACCATGTATTTGATGGGCAGTAAAGGAGAGGAGAGAGAGAGATCGTGAGAGGAGAGAGAGAGAGATAGAGATAACTGCATTTGATTGTCCTCGTCAATTTAAAATTTCTAATTTTAAGTTGATGATATATATATGTATATATCTATTGATGAGGACAATTTTGTCCATAAAAAATACACAGATTTGGGAGAAAGGACTAATTCTTACATTTCTTAACAATTAAGGATGAATTTAAGAGTTTAAAAAGTCAGATACACTAAATATTTTTTTGACCCATTATGAAGGACTAAATCTGATATTTCTATTTAAATTTTTGAAGACTTTGGGAGGGAAAGTTTTTTTTAGAGTGTGTCCTTATATAAGTGTTTGATTATGGCTAGTCCTTTAACTTTAGGGCCTTACACCAAGTCTCCCAAAAAAAATTGAGAGAAAATCGTACACGATGAATTAAATATAGAAATCTGCAAGAATAAGATTGCAGAACAATTAAGGACAAAACTTACCCGGCATTGAATATAATAGGTGGAAGTAGACAAATGAAGAAAAGTTCTTCGTCAAATTCTAAAATGTGTGAGCTCTTTCCCTCAGTAGTTAGAAGGATCCAAATTCCAGTACACAGACCCTGGCATCAACACCGTATAATCATTTAGTGTCCTCTATCACTCAATATGATATATACAAGAATGATGAGTATATTATCTACTAATAATCGCCATATGGGCTCGTGTCTTGATTATTACAAAAAAAAAAAAAACACCTTACAATAAGAAGGCTCGTAATTGACTCGTTAATCCATTTGGTTTCCTTGAGAAGATGACCGATCACAACACAAGCACAAGCACAAATAAGGGCCACAAACAATGATATAGCATCTACGGAAAATTGATGAGATGCCGAAGTCATCATCCCTGTATCATCAAAACAGATCCCACCATTGTTGACATCAAAAAAGCAAAAAAATTAATACAGCAAAAAAATCGCTATTTGAAACACAAAATTAAATTCAATATATAGGAACAGAACAGAACAGATATATCTCTTTGAGACAAACATTCAACAATTAGCCAAAGTTTTATTCATCAATTCAAAAGAATTTTGCATCAGAATCACTAACAAATAACAACTAATGAAGTTTATTGTCTTACGAATTATACTTCAAATGCATCAAAATAACAATAAGGAATCCAAACAAGATAACTGAACCAAATAAAAGATTGATATTTGACGTTGATGAAGCAACAAATTGACCTGTTTTTAAAATCATACAGATTGATATTTGACGTTGATGAAGCAACAAATTGACCAATTTTAAGTTCTTCATTTTGGGGATTGCAAAACCCTTTCCTTCGAAACTGGTAGGAAAAAAAGAAAAAATAGAGTTTTGTGTTAGAATTGAAGGTTGGGTATTAAATATATTGATTAAAGAATCCAAACAGAAACATCTACCATGTAGGAATATCTAAGAACATAGCACGAATCCAGTTGGGATCATAGGATTACCTAAACATTTGGGAACAAATTTGGGATCATAGAGTTACAATAATAAAGTGAAACCAAAGGTTATCGTATTTCAAGGGAACCAATTTAGTATAAAAATTTGAAAAGCATAGCATTACTCTAAGCAATTGGGAACCAATTTAGGAATAAATATTTGGAAGGCGTAGTATTACTCCAAATTTGCAAAGCCTGGCATTATTATAAGCATTTGAAACCGATTTGGGAATCAAAACTTAGGAAGCAAATCATTACGCAAATTTGGGAAGCATAGCAATACTCTAAGGATTTGTGAACCAAATTGGGAATCAAAGGAAGCGTAGCATTAGTCAAATTTGCTAAGCATAGCAATACTATCAGCATTGGGAACAACAAAAAAAATTAGCATAAGGCATAAGTATTACAAAAATAAAAAATAAAAATATTGGGAATCAAATTTGGAACCATAGCAATACAAAAATTTGGAAACCATTGGGAATCAAAATGTGGTAAGCATAGCATTACAAAAATCTGCGAACAATCGGAACACTCTAAGCATCTGGGACCAAATTAGCATTACACATACAAAGTTGGGATTCAACTTTGAGAATCATAATGTTATTCTATTACGATCTATAGAAACCCTTTCTAGCGATTACCACCTTTCTAGCGATTCATAGAAACCCTAGCCATCTCTATTATGAAAAAAATGACAAAATCATGTTCACATACCAAAGCAGCTGAGAGAAGAAAACGGGCAACAATGATGCCCTAATCATATACAACTTTAGAGATACAGATTTATATACAGATTTAGAGAGAGATTCACATACAGATTAGAGATAGAGGTAGAGATTTAGAGATACAGATTCGAGATACATATATAGATTCATACATGTATCTATAAATCAGTATGTGTGTGTATGTATGTGTGAGAGAGAGATCGTCCTAAATCGATGTGTATGTGTGTGTGTGTGTGAAAGAGAGAGAGAGAGAGAGAGAGAGAGAGAGGGAGGGAGGGAGAGAGAGAAAGAGAGAGAGAGTACCGATTCTGAGATCTGAAATATGGCGATGGCGGTAGTGGAACTGTGGAAGCATCGTGAGAGAGAGAGAGAGAGAGAGAGAGAGAGAGAGTGATACGTGACTTTCTTCTACGACCTATATTGCAACTAAAAAGAACAGAATTTGTGGCTCAATTCGAGAGGAACCAAGACTCTCCAGGAACTTCAAAGGAAGCACAGGAAATTTAGATCATTCCATTCCAAACCCAAAAGTACAACTTAAAACAAGCAACAAAGAAAACAACGGCTACAAACGTGGGAAATCCACAACTGACAACACGATCTACCACTACCACCACAAACTGACAGTTAGTTGACCAATTCAAAATTAACACCTATCATTCCTCCCCCCTTAGAACAACCTTGTCCTCAAGGTTAAACTCAGGATACAATTCCACAAAAGTTGAGTGGCGAATCCAGGAAGCATCTTCTAATTCTTTTCCCTGCCAACTGACTAGAAACTCAGTAACTGCCCGGTTATTCAGCTTGACCATCCTTCGAGCAAGGATCTTTTCAGGTACCCAAGTGGTTGGATCAACCTCTGCGACCTTTGGAGGTTGAATTTGAACAGGAACATCAGTTCCAACTCTTCTCTTAAGTTGGGAAACATGAAAGACGGGGTGGATTCTGGAGCCTTCTGGTAGCTGCAGCTTGTAGGCTACAGGTCCCACCTTCTCAATTATTTGATAAGGGCCAAAATAACGTGATGCAAGCTTCACAGATTTTCGATATGCAACTGATGATTGTCTGCTCGGTTGTAGCCGTAGGTAGACCCAATCTCCCACCATATATTCCCGGTCTGTTCTATGCAGATCAGCCAACTTCTTCATACGATCTTGTGCTTTCCTTAAATTTTCTTTCAAGTCCCCCAAAACAGCATCTCGGGTTCGAAGCTCTCGATCAACAGCTGGTACTCTGGTAGTCCCGGGCACATAGTCCAATAGTGTAGGTGGAGGAACCCCATAAACAACTTCAAAAGGAGTGGTCTTGGTAGCAGAATGATAAGTAGTGTTATACCACCATTCAGCCCATGGGAGCCAACGAATCCACTCTCGAGGTCTGTCACTAACAAAGCATCGCAAATATGTTTCCAAGCATCGGTTTAAAACTTCACTTTGCCCATCCGTTTGGGGATGATAAGCTGAACTCATTCTGAATTGGGTGCCTTGTAACTTAAATAACTCCTTCCAAAACAAGCTAGTGAAAGTGGGATCCCGATCACAAGCAATGGATTGAGGCATGCCGTGCAATTTAAAAATGTTTTCAACAAACAATTCAGCTACTTTAGAAGCAGTGTAAGGATGACTAAGACCCACAAAGTGAGCATACTTGGATAACCTATCAACCACGACTAAAATAACAGATTTACCATGGGATGACGGTAACCCTTCTATGAAATCCATGGCTATATCAGTCCAAATGCGTGTAGGAATTGGCAACGGCTGAAGAAGTCCAGCAGGAGAGGTGTTTTCAGTTTTGTTCCTTTGGCACGTGTCACACTCCTTAACGAAACTTCTCACCGATCTTCTTAGCCCACGCCAATAAAACAAGGACTTCATTCTTTGGATAGTCTTATGATACCCAGAATGGCCACATGAAGGTGATGCATGCAACTCCCTAATAATCTTATCTTGTAATCTTTTTGACCCAACATACACCCTCTTTTTGTAATATAAAAGCCCATCTCTAATATGATACTTAGAAGAGTCCAACTTACCTTCTTGTAGCTTGTAAATAAGATTTTGTATATCTTGGCAAATCTTCTGGTCTTCTTTGACTTCTTCCCACCAATCTGCTATTGGCATTGAAATTGCTAATGTCTCACCATTATCATGTCTCCTGGATAAGGCATCAGCAACAAGGTTGTCCTTCCCACTTTTGTATTCTATCTTGTATTTGTACCCCATAAGCTTAGTCAAGCATCTTTGTTGAGCTGGAGTGACAATCCTCTGCTCTAATAGATATTTAAGACTCTTTTGGTCAGTTTTGATGACAAATTCACGTCCAAGTAGATAAGGTCTCCACTGTTTCACAGCGATGGTGAGAGCAAGCATTTCCTTTTCGTATGTAGAAAGAGATAATGCCTTCCCTCGTAGTGCTTGACTGAGAAAAGCTACTGGACGTCTCTCTTGCATCAGGACTGCTCCAACACCCTTACCACTAGCATCACATTCGATCACAAAAGTTTTCGAAAAATCAGGCAAAGCTAACACCGGTGACTGCGTCATTGCTTCTTTCATTTTAACAAAAGCTTGCTCAGCCTCCAAACTCCACTTGAATGCATCCTTCTTAAGCAAGGCAGTAAGGGGCGCCGCAATCAGTCCATAATTTCTTATGAATTTTTGGTAGTAACCCGTCAATCCAAGAAACCCCCTTAAAGCTTTTGGAGAACTTGGACGAGGCCATTCTATCATCGCTGAAATCTTTCCTTGATCAGCAGCAACTCCTATATTTGAAACAACGTGGCCGAGGTACATAGCTTCCTTTTGACCAAACTGACACTTACTTTCCTTGGCAAAGAGTTTGTGAGCTTGCAAAGTTGTTAAAGTGATGCGCAAGTGCTCCAAGTGCTCCTCTCATGTCCGGCTATATACTAGGATGTCATCAAAGAAAACCAAGATGAACTTCCGTAGGTGGGGCCTAAAAACTTCATTCATCAAGCTTTGAAACGTTGAAGGGGCATTAGTCAACCCGAAGGGCATTACCAAGAACTCATAGTGTCCTTCATGAGTTCGAAAAGCCGTTTTCTCTACATCAGTCTCACAAACACGGATTTGGTGGTAACCCGCACGTAAATCAAGTTTTGAAAAATAACAAGAACCATGCAATTCATCTAGTAGCTCATCAATAACGGGAATAGGGAACTTATCTTTAATAGTTAGTTGATTGAGAGCCCTATAATCGACGCAGAATCGCCAACTACCATCACCCTTTTTAACGAGCAACACCGGAGAGGAGTACGGACTTACACTGGGCCTTATGATTCCAGATGAAAGCATATCTGTAACAATCCGCTCGATCTCATTCTTATGGTAGTAAGGGTACCGATAAGGGCGTACACTTACTGGTTTGCTTCCGTGCTCCAAAGGTATGTGATGGTCATGCTTTCTTGATGGTGGTAATCCTCGCGGCTCTTCAAAAACTCCATGAAACTCACGGAGAAGGGAAGACAATTCTGGTGACAAAGAATTTTCAACAGTTGGTCCAGCAATGCTACATAGTTGCAGGAACATTCCCTTACCCGTCTTGCGCACACTTTTGCAAAAATCTGGTCCATCCACCATCTTCACAGAAGCTTGATTTATGCCTTCTAGTAATTGTTGTTTTCCATTCACTGTAAATTGCATCTTCATATTGGCAAAATCCCATATGATGGGCCCAAGTGTTTGTAGCCACATTGCTCCTAGGACCACATCACAGCCTCCTAGAGGCAAGATATAGCAACTTGGCGAAATGTGTAGGCCTTGTACACGAATGCACAAAGCAGAGCACCAGCCTTCACTAGCTAATCTATCTCCATTTGCCACCATAACTTCGAACTTCTCTCCTTTTGTTGGTTTGATACCCGCCCTTTTGACCGTAGTGGGATCCACGAAATTATGAGTGCTACCACTATCAATTAGAATGGTGATTGGTTTTCCTTCGAGAAGGCCTCTAACTCGCATGGTTTGAGGTGCACGCACTCCCGCAATGGCTTGTATGGATATCTCCGGTGACTCGACTAGTTCCACACCTTCAGGTTGTTCTATCTGTTCCAGTTCAGGTTCATCTGGCCAAGGCCCCTCAATCAAAAACAATTTTTGTTCTTTGCATTTGTGACCAGGATGGAACTTCTCATCACAATTGTAGCACAATCCACGTTTTCGCCTCTCTTGTGCCTCAGCTGGTGATAGACGCTTGATTGGTGGGAAGCGCGGTCGAGGTTCAACGGCCTTGTTAAGTGGTCCTACAGTTGGTCGTGGCACTTTTGCTCGAGCTTGGCGTCGTTTTGCTGCTACCTTTTCCTCCTGTAAACGGGCTAACCCAATGGCAGACGCAAGACTTGTGGGTCTAAACATTTGAACATCAAGACGAATGTCATCCCTTAGACCACAAACAAAACAACTTGTTAAAAATGACTCCGACAACCCATCACAACGATTAGCAAGCTTTTCAAACTCCGTTTGATATTCTTGTAATGTGGACAGTTGGCGAAGCTTGGCAAGTGCACCCGCATGATCATCGTATTTAGTTGGCCCAAACCGTTCATTCAATGCCTCAACAAATTCCCTCCATGAAACATATACCTGTGACTTCTCATACCACCTATACCACTGTAAGGCATCTCCTTGCAAATGGAAAGAAGCAATTTTCAAGCGCTCCTCAGCCTCCGTCTGATGATATGCAAGAATTGTTCAGCCCTGTAAATCCACCCAGATGGATCCCCACCATCGAAGGTTGGGAAATTCAGCTTCAAGGAACGGAGTTGTAAAGTACCAGAAGACCCATTGTGAGAAGAGCCGGTACCTTCGACTCGTGAAAAGCTGCGTCCTTCTGATGCATTCCCTTTTCCTTTAAAAACAAAATTGGCTAACTGATCCAATTTGCTATCACTCATTACTTGTTTACTCTCAAGTGTTGACAATTTTTGAAGTATTTCAGCAAGAGTACCCTGTATTGCCGCATCTGCTACACGATCCGTTGCCTTGTTGTCCGCCATTGTCGATGGCTCTGATACCAAACTGATACGTGACTTTCTTCTACGACCTATATTGCAACTAAAAAGAACAGAATTTGTGGCTCAATTCGAGAGGAACCAAGACTCTCCAGGAACTTCAAAGGAAGCACAGGAAATTTAGATCATTCCATTCCAAACCCAAAAGTACAACTTAAAACAAGCAACAAAGAAAACAACGGCTACAAACGTGGGAAATCCACAACTGACAACACGATCTACCACTACCACCACAAACTGACAGTTAGTTGACCAATTCAAAATTAACACCTATCAGAGAGAGAGATCGTGACCCTCTTGAGAAAGATCATGTTGTCCCTCGCGAGAGAGAGGGATCTGGTGAAGACAGAGGGTATGAAGAAGAAGAAGAAGAAGAAGAAGAAGAAGAAGAAGGGTGAAGAGAGAGGGAGGAGCCGGGTGGTGATGGTCCGACATTTGTGGTGTGGGCGTTGTGGATGGTGTTGGTGAGAGGGAGGGATGAGTCGGTGTGGGTGAGAGGGAGGGAGGGAGGAAGATAGGGGCAGTGGTGGTGGTGGCGGTGAAGTGGTGTTGGTGAGAGGGAGAAGTGAGGAGGGTGTGAAAAAAAAAATTAGGTCATGGGATTGTGGGAGAGGGAGAATTACTACACGGTCAACCTTTTCTTTTTCTTTTTCTCTTATTTTTTATTTTGGCACTTTTTAGATTCAAATTCGGACGGTTTCAAACAGTGCCAGATTTGGCACTACTCTAAACGGTGCCAGATTGGCCAAAAACCATACCAGATTTTGGCACGGTTTTAAGTAGCACCAAATGAAAACACGCGAAACGTGCCAGTTTGGCCTTTTTGGTGTAGTTAATTAGGAATACATTGGAGATGGAATGGAACTAATTGGTAGATATGATTAATTGATTATTGAGCAGGATTTATTGGTTGGAATTGGTTATTGAGCGGGAAAATACAAAGGACAATGTTTTCCTTTGTTGGCTACTAAGACAAATAGTGAATAAAACAAAAATAAAAAGAAAATGTACCAAGAAATTAATTTAAACTTTTGAATTTTGTATGACAATTTTCTCCTTTTTCCTCTTAAGTAACAGTTATATTTTGAAAATTTTTAACTTGTTATTCAAACATAGAGAAAAACACTATGGAACTAGTTTTCCTCGGATTTTTTGTTTCTTTTCCTTCTCAAAATTTGCGAACCAAACAGAGCCTAAGTTTGTTAAATGCGAATTTGGGAGTCAGTAATTTTTGCTTTTTTTTTTTGTTTTTTAAACTTAATGGTTCAGGAATGTGGTTTTCCTATATGCAGTTGTATAAGTGCGTTGAAGTTGCTATAATTGTTGAAGAGTAAGTCTTAATTTGGGCACAAACACAATCCACAAACTGCAATGTGTCTATCTCTCTCCTCTGTGGATCCCACAGTGTTAGTGGACCCCACCAGGAGAGAGATAGATACATTGTGGTGTTTGTGGATTGTGTTTGTGAGATTTATTTGTGTCCAAAGACTTACGGTAGGTGACCTACCTCCTTGGGCTGCTGGGCATGACCATGGTAGCCTGCTGGGCCAAAGCTATCCCCTGCCCCACCGAGGCACCACAGTGGGGGTCCGAAATGTATAAAACCAATCATGGTCAAACTGGAGTTTAACCATGCAAGCACAATTAAGTGACAACAAAGCCTCTACCTTGCGTCCCCCATTCGAACTTATGAACTATCTGACCACAAGAATGGCCACCCACCTCGGTGGTTGTGCCCGAAGACTTACTCTGAAAGAAAAACGAGAATGCTATAAAAAAATAAAAATAAATAAAAATCTGTGGAAACAGGGGATGCTCTTTTAGAACTATAGTGCATCTCTAATGGGCACGTTAAATCTAATGCTATTGTCAAATACTGTCATAATAACTCCACAAAAGTACCTCTCCAAAAGAGTGCCAAAGATTAATACCAAATTACAGCAATGTTATATTTTGTGCCAAATTTGGCATGACCTTGATTTGGGGTAAGAATTCAGAACCACTCAGTATTGCTGCTAAAAATCTGAATATATTTTTTGGGTAGCTAGGATATTACTGAGAAGGTAGTAGAGAGAATAGTTTTTCTTTCATTTTTTGTCTTCCTTATTTAACCACAAACCAAACAGAGACTTTAGAAAGATTGTCACATTTTTTTATCATGGGCCATTCAACACATCAGCGTTTGAGCTTGACTCAAAAAGATTGTCACATTACATCACTAATTAGCATAAACCTTTCTTGTAACAATACAACAATCAAATAAGAACTCAAGATTAAACAGTCTATCCATGGTAGGCGCATTCAAGATTATGCTTATTACAGAAAAGAGAATTAGTAGAAGAGAGAAAAACATAAGAAGACCTCCTCTCTTCCATAACTATCTTTGTATTCTATAAATATTCTCCTATAGTCACATATGGTATATGTGCAATCTTGTAATAGTCGGCACCACCACAATGTTCTCGGAGGGACATAATAATTTCATCTCTCATGCTTATTAAGTTCAGTTTCTTGAGGCTTCTCATGTTTGCCATTTCTGCAGGAAGAACATTTAGTCTCTTGCATTTAATTAGGGACAAGGATCTTAGGTTTGTAAAAGCTCCAGTCCTCACTTCCCAGTACATCAATTGAGTTAATTGAATTACTAACTCTTCAAGCTCAAGAAATCCATCTTTCTTGCAACACATAGTATCTCCCAAATAGTAGTCTCTTAGCAGTCTGAGAATTTTGAGCTTTGGCAATTCCATCAAAATTTCACACGGATCTTCCGTAAGACGAGATTCTTGTAAGAACAACTTGGTGAGGTTTGATGGAAAATCCCTCAAAGTGGGAAGCTTTTCCATGCGCCCGAGCATATACACCTTGTAAAGATTGTGATGGTCTCCCAATTTTAGTGTTGGGATTGTTTCACCTTCTATCCACAAGGAATGCAAGTGGTCTAGCTTTGATAAGGAGTATTCAAGCCCTTCAATATGCGTCCTCAGAACACTACCGATTCCCAAATGGTGAAGGTTGGTAAGCATCTCAAACGAAGATGAAATCCAATCACCAGCAACTATGCCAGTGAGTGTCTCGAGATTTCTCAAATTTTGTAAAGTCTCGAGCTTGGGGAATTTAACTAGACTTTCACAAAAAACTTCTGAAGATTGGACGAAAAACTCACCCATGCACAAATGTCTCAAGGCTCGGTGGTTCGAGAGGTTCTTGGGTAAGTTTTTGCAGTTGGTTTCTCTGATGTCAAGTGTACGGAGATTCAAAAGGTTGCCAACGGAGTCTGGGAGTTCTTTTAAGTCTGTTTTCCTTAGTCCAAGATACCTCAAATGAACAAGTTTTCCAATCTGACCTGGTAAATGAGATAGACTTACCCCCTCTAGATCTATGACTCTGAGATATTTTGCATTGTTGAACACATTCCTGAGGTAGCCTTTTGGATGTTCTTTATTAGCAAATCTTAGGAGAGTACGCAAATGGCTAAAAGGAAGACTCTCGCTAAGGCTATCATAATAGACAACTAAACGACGCACAGCTATAGAGAACAATGACTCACCGTGCAAATAAACTTCAAAGAACTTACCTTCCTTGGCTTCAAAGATGGCAAATTCTCTAAGAAGATCATGTATTCGGCAAGCTTTGACCCGTCCATTAAAACTCTTCTTCGCCACTTGAATCATGCTTCTCTGAATCAACTCCCCCATGTAATCCTCAGCAACGTCCTCCATGGTTTCAACTCCTCTATGTTGGATAAAACCTTCTGCTATCCACAACCTGATCAACTTTTTGGTTGAGAATTCGTAATCTTCGAGAAAAACACCACAGTAGAGAAAGCACGGCTTCAAGTAATAAGGCAGATCATTATAGCTCAAACCCATAATCTCAGAAATATGATTATGGCCTTCTTGCAGTTGCCAGTTTACACTCTTGTACACTTTTTCCCATTCCCTTGGTACCTTTTCCTTCCGCGACAACATGCCTCCCAAAACAATGATGGCAAGGGGCAATCCGCCACACTTGGCCACAATTTGCTTTCCCCATCTCTCCAGCTCGGGAGGGCAACTTACTTTGGTGTTACCAAGGAACGCTTTCTTGCAGAAGAGCTCCCAACACTTGTTTTCTGGTAAAAATTTAAGCTCATGAGGAACAGTTGAACCATCCGCGTAAAGGGCTACTTCTTTATTTCGAGTAGTTAGCATCACTCTGCTTCCATTCATCCCATCTGGCAAGACGGGTAAAATATCATCCCATCCTTCCATGGTCCACAAGTCATCCACCACAATAAGGTATTGCCTATCCTTTAGATATTCACCGAGCTTCATTCTCAAGTTTCCGATACTCATATGTTCCACCACGTCCATCTCATCACTAGGAAGAACCATAATAGTTTGAATCAAGTTCAACATCAATACTCTCAAATTGTATTCTTGTGACACGGATATCCACGCATGGCATTTGAAAATCCCCTTAACACTGCCATAAACTTTCTTTGCAAGAGTGGTCTTGCCAAGGCCTCCCATTCCAACAATAGAAATAACGGATCGGCGCTTATCACCCCCCGGCGCAATCAACCGCCGAACTATAGATCTTATGTCTTCTTCAATCCCTACAACATCTGTTTCCTCCACAAAGTTTATGACCCTTTCATTCCTAGGGGGGTAGGAAGAACTTGAACTTGAGGCTTCATGACCTTCTTGAATGTTGCTAACTCCATATTTTGATTTGTTGGCTGATATTTCTTCAAACTTCGCCTTGATCTCTCTGATTTGTTTGCCAAACCCATGGAGGCTTTTAAATTTAGTTATCGGTCGAAAAACTCTTCTGGCTGTTGAGAAACGGCGGTTATGGTAATGTTTTCTTCCATAGTGTGTATGAAAGATAAAATCGTCTATAATGTCTTCCGCATCAAAAAGAGCATCTCTTACTTGGCTTACCCAAATTTTCACCCTTTCGTTCTCTCTGCTTTTTTTATCGGCATCTTTGAGGAAGGATCGGATCCATTGGAGTTGACTCTCTAGAGAAGTGATCTCCGTTTTCACCCCGAAAACCAAATCTGATTCGTATGTTAACAAATCGTTCAGCTTTTGTAGGAAAAATGCCACAGCACTCTCAGCCATGCTTATTGCTTATCTTTTTCTTTTGCTAAATCTAACTTAAGTATTTCCTTCTTCTTAATGTTTATTGGCCTCCACATTTTTTTTTTGTTTTTTGCTTTGATACACATTTTCAATGTGTGTCCCTACTAAAGGTACCATTAAGAGGAGAAATTATTCCATGTGACGGGTTTTGGTACAATGGATTATTGTGGATCGTTGGATTTATTGGGATTTATAAGATCAACGTTCCACAATAATCGATCACACCAAAACCAGTCACACGGGATAATTTCACCATTAGGAGCCTTTTCGTTTCAACACCCAAAGTGACAAATCATTAGCTATATGGATTGCCAATCGCAAAAATAAATAAATAAATAAAATAGTGGTTGGAGAGAAGGTATAACCTAGGGGTTGGGGGTGTACATGAGCTGAGCTGCTCAACAAGGGCTCGTGGTTCAGCTCGTATAATAAACGAGTCAAGCTCGAGCTGGAATACAAAGCTCGTTTAATAAACAAGTCAAGCTTGAGCACAAATGGGCTCAGCTCGATAAGGCTCACGAACAGTTCTATTAAAGCTCGTATAGTAGGCTCGTGAAAAATCTTTTTAATATGTTTGATAAGACTTGTTTTAACTATATATATGTGTGATAATTATAAAAATATAGTATATATATAATGCAAAGTATTTAAAATTGAAAGAATATTATATATATATATATGATAATTATAAAAATATATATATATAATATATGTATAATACAAGTATTTAAAATTGAACGAATATTGGCATATTATAATATGCATAGTCCTAAATTCACGTGTCAAGTAATTATTTTAGGTAAAAAGTACATATGTATATGCCAACTGTCATGTATTGAACTTGGTCTGTGAGTTTTGGTTGGTAACTTAAACTTGCTACTAGGGGTGTACACGAGTTGAGCCGCTCAACAAGGGCTCGAGACTCGGCTCGAGAATAGCTAGACTCGGCTCAACTCAATAATAAACGAGCCAAGATAAATCTTGAACAACATACCAACTCTAAAAGCTCGACTCGAGCTTGACTCGAATTCGAAAAGCTCAGGGGTGTAACTTTTTGCCAATCCCTTTATTTAAATTTTATTTTATTTTTTTTTTTCTGGAGTTGCCATTGCAAAAACAGAGAATCGGATAAGTGCGAGTTTGGCATAAGTGATTACAAACGGGGCCTACGGCAAATAAGAAAACGCGTTGTTAAGACAAGTTGGTAGTCCACTAGTCCCTAACGTCGGTAGGTGGTCGAAGCAAGAAATGAATATAGGATTTTTGTTCAAAAACTCCAAAAATAGTGATGTGACAGAGATATTTTTGAAAAAGAAAAGACGACATTTTAGACTTTTGATTTCAATAATGCAATCATACAATACAAAATTTCACACACAATACATCAGTCTTGATTTCATTGAATTTCGTGTCACACTCATATGGGATCCACTAAAATCAAGGATCAAGGTTACGTTTGTTTCACAGGATTGGGGGTAGGATTAGGAGGGATTGGACTAATTGTCCATTTTAATTGAATAGTCTAGTGTTTGAGTGCGCTTAAAAGGAATGGAGTAATAGTCATTTTAACTAAACAGTCCCCCATATGAAGGACTATCTAATCCCAAGGGAGGGTGTGGTATAAATAGTCCCAGGACTAATAATTAAAATGGACTAATTGTCCAGTCTTGAGCTTGGCAGCCAAACGTGGCCCAAGTGTACAATTTGTGTGAATCTAGCATTACTCCAGTGACCCAGTCCAAAACATTATTTCGTAGGGAACTTCTATAATGGCCATGCTTGTTGTAGCTTAACTAAAGAGATTATAGCTTTTAACTTTCAGATTATAACTTTTAGAACTTAGAATAAATTGTAAACCTGTTTGGTACAACTTTTCAAAAGCAGAAATTAGGTTGTAGTGGTATTTTGAAACATAAGCTATCAAATAACTTATATGTACTTGTGTATAGTCCAAAAAACCCTTAATAACGGTCTAAAAATAATTCAAAAATCTTTTTTATTGAAAATGTGTGAATTTTCAGGTTCACATCTCAATTAATAATAGGGTGTTAGTGTTACAGCAATAGGAGAGTGAAGTTGAATAATGATGTTGTTTTTAGACAAGTGATGAGCTTCATTTAATTGGGATAATTCCTGCCAGTAGAAAATGAAACAAAGGACAAGGTTGTCCAATTAACGATTCATTAAATGCCTAATAAGCTATAAGCTGGAAGAGTACCAGCAATACAGCTTCAAATAAGTTAGCTTTTGGGCCTTAAGTAAGTTGAAAAAGCTGTATTTTCTAAAGCTATAAGTCACGGCAAACACTTCATTTCAACTTATTCTAAGCTATAACTTACAGCTTATAGGCTAAAACAAACAGGGCCGATATAAGCATAGTGGTATTGGGAGAGCACTTTTGCTCACCCCTTTTTGCTCACCTAAGGCTTCACTGGCTAACATGTGTTCCATTTCAATTATGGTGATAATGCAGGAGCAAAATGGGAATAGAATGTGACACATGTCAGCCAGTACAGGCCTGTGTGAGCAAAGGTAAGTAAAAAGGGGTGAGCAAAAATGCTTTCGTGGTACTGGTGTATCATACAACCTAATTTGGTGTCAAAAAGGTATAATTTGGCACCAAATGTTGTTACTTGGTCCAACATGTTGTAATTTTGAAATCACTTTTGAGTTTAGATCCAATTCGGCTTT
Source organism: Hydrangea macrophylla (assembly GCA_033977485.1). Lineage (NCBI taxonomy): Eukaryota > Viridiplantae > Streptophyta > Magnoliopsida > Cornales > Hydrangeaceae > Hydrangea > Hydrangea macrophylla. The sequence goes on from CM066987.1 coordinate 51,263,361, forward strand.
CAAAACTAAACTATTGTGCGACCTAGATAATACTTTGGGATCAAAAAAACTAATTGGCTGTATGATTCAGCGCCCAAACCATTTTTAGAATATTTCCGTTTCGGCTATATCGTAGAATTGTCCTATTTTGTAGCATAAGGCTTTGTTTGATTCATCAATTTCACGAGAGAAAAGAAAGGGAAATGAAACAAGATACTGTATTTGAAATCTTGAAATCCTGAAATCCATGAACCAAGCAAATCCTAAATAAAAACATATTACGGTAAATATCACTTGCCTTGATATTTGACCTTAATACATATTGATACACCCAAAATTATGGGCAGTTTCCTACTCAGTTTGGAAGACTAATGGAAAGTGCAACTGTTTCCTAATCCAATTAGGAAACCCCCACAATTAATGTCAATCAATCCTAATACAATTAGGAAACCTACTTGATTGGTGTCAATCACATCCTAATGGGATTATACTTCCTTATCTATGTATGAGTAGGTCTCTTACATCTATAAAAGAGACCTCTCACCCCCCATTGAAGGGGCCAATAATCTGTAGTCTACACAGCACCTCTACAAAATTCACCATTATACGCATACTCCCGGCCGGTATTACTGGTAGTGCCGCCCCTCTTTGTTGGCTCACCAGGCCCGCCGGTGATCTGCTAGTGAACGTGCTCAGACACACCCGTGGACGTAGGTACCTTCATTAACAGGGCCGAACCACATACAAAAAATAGTCTCTCACTCTCTCTCCCTTTCTCCTAAATTACTTTACTTTACTGTTACCAATTTTTGGCATCATCAGCTTGGCGCCGTCTGTGGGAAACGACAATTCTTCTCATCAACAAATTCTTAACTGATCAATATGCCACCAAAGAAGGGAAAGAAGGTTGCGCATCAGTCCGACCGGGATGTTCCTTCGGCCCCGGCGTCGACTGCAGCAATCCTGACATCTGAGCAAATCACCGCAACCCTCACACAACTCTTGGAGGGCCAGCGTCAAATCCAGCAACAGATCGAAGCACTGCTAGCCCAGCAAAGCAATCCTCCAACGGCCGGGAAGCGACCCGGGAACGTTGCGTACGGTCGAGAACTAATCTTGACCAGACAACGTGCCCGAGCCAACCCGTCCCGTGTTGAGGATGCCAGAGACATCAACAGCGGGCGTGGTGCCCGAAAGGAAAGGCAGGAGCATATGGCCCGGGAATCAGTCCGGGGTCACTCGGTCAAGAGCCGAGTTGTCCCTAGGCGAACGGTTACCCGAAGTCATAGCCGAGCCCGATCCCAGAGGACAGCACCCCGCCATGAAGAAGAAGCCTCTTCCACCAACCCGACCAGTTCCTCAGATACCGGTCGGGAAGGAGTGGAAGCCCGAATCAAGGACTTACAGAAGCAGATCGATGGAGTGGCCAAAAAGCTTGATCAAAACTGTGTTCCGAATCAAGCCAATACTGAGACAGAGTCACCATTCTCCAGCCAGATCACGAGGTTCTCCATCCCGCGCAAATTCAAGCAGCCTCGGCTAGATTCATACAACGGCTCGGGAAGCCCGGTCGACCACGTCCAGACCTACAAGGTCCAGATGGCCCTAGCAACCAACTCCGATGAGCTACACTGCCTAGCCTTCCCCAGCACTTTGAAAGGCCCGGCCATGCAGTGGTTCTACTCCTTGGAGCCCCGATCGGTCTGCAGTTTCAAACAACTCAGCAAGCAGTTCATCAACCAGTTCGCCGGTATGCATGAGCGGCCCAAGCCAGACTTGCAGCTACTGACAGTCAGACAACGGAACAATGAGTCCCTCAAGGAGTTCGTCGACCGGTTCAACCAACAGAAGCTTCAAATCCGCAATCTGAACGAGACAATTGCCATCCTAGCCTTCTGCTCGGGAGTTCAACACACCAAGTGCGCCGCGTCGTTCCACAAAAACCGACCGGAAACTTTGGTTGAGCTCTCTGAGAGGGTTGGAAAATATATTGACACTGAAGAGTTTCTGAAGACCAAATACACCGAGCAAGAAAACAACGAGTCTTCCAGAAGTAAGCGAAAGCGAGATCAGCCCGGGAATTCTGACAGTTCTTCCAGTTCACAGCGGTCTGAGTCCGGCAATTCCGACCCGACCACCGGTTCACAGCAGTTCGGGTCAGACAGCCCCGACCGGACCTCCAGCTCACAACAGGCATGGTTCGACAGTCCCGACCTGACCTCCAGTTCACATCGATCAGGATCAAGCAGTTTCGGCTTTGCCTCCAGCACATAAAAATCAAGAGCCCGATGATCCTGATCCGACCCCCTGTCTCCATCATTCTAGATGAGCCCGACTACAGTGGTACTTGCCTGATCACCGCGTAAGGCTTCACTGATTGTCAGAGTTCATACAAAGTCCTCGGGCCTAACCCCGAGGCATGCAAAGACCTCGGGCCTAACCCCGAGGCATCTCAAAAGACCTCGGGCTCCGAACCCAGGCACTCAAAAGACCTCGAGCTCCGAACTCAGGCACTCAAAAGACCTCGGGGTCATGCCCGAGGCACCGGCTTCGCTTAGGTCCAGCCGACGATGGGGGCAAACCCCCTAGGTGGCTGATGATGGCAAGCTTCAAAAGACCCTGCAACCACCATGTTCCAGGTCGGTTACCTACAGATCATAGCCTCTTTAAGACCCTCGTCTTAGCGAAAGCTTGGGGGGCAAGATGGCGTAGTGAACTAAACAGGTAATCACACCGGGTATCTACAGGCCTCGCGGATAATCAAGTCAAAATCTTGGACAACCCGAGCACCTACAGTACTCAGAGGTATTAACTCCACTTAGGTCCAGACCGACGATAGAGGTGACTAAAATCTCTTAGGTTGGCCGACGATAGAGGAGCAAAAGGACCCTAAAGCACCGTGATTTAGGTCGGCTCCACCAACATGGTCAAGCTCTTCTCCCAACAGTCTTGACGAAGGCTGGCCGGGCGGAAGACAACCATCCTGGGGAGTTAACATGAAAAAAGGACCCTAGAGCAATACGCTTTAGGTCGGCTTTTCCAACATGGTAAAATCCTTCTACCCACAGCCTTGACGAAGGTTTACGGGCAGAAGATAACCATCCTGGGAGCTAACTCAAGCAAAAAAGACTCCGAAGTAGGCCGAGTCTCAACTCTCGGTCACTTCCCGAGCATTCAAAGACTCCGAATTAGGCCGGGTCTCAACTCTCGGTCAGTTCCCGAGCACCTAAAAGTCCCGAGCTAGGCAAGGACTCAACTCTCAGCCAGTTCCCGAGGACTCACCAGGCTCAGAAGCCCCGGGGCAGCTTCCACAGGCACTCAGACAGCGGCAAGTAACATCAAACTGATTTCCAAACTTGCCCCGATATAGCATCTGGCCAATCTTGGAAATGGGGGGCAGCTGATACACCCAAAATTATGGGCAGTTTCCTACTCAGTTTGGAAGACTAATGGAAAGTGCAACTGTTTCCTAATCCAATTAGGAAACCCCCACAATTAATGTCAATCAATCCTAATACAATTAGGAAACCTACTTGATTGGTGTCAATCACATCCTAATGGGATTATACTTCCTTATCTATGTATGAGTAGGTCTCTTACATCTATAAAAGAGACCTCTCACCCCCCATTGAAGGGGCCAATAATCTGTAGTCTACACAGCACCTCTACAAAATTCACCATTATACGCATACTCCCGGCCGGTATTACTGGTAGTGCCGCCCCTCTTTGTTGGCTCACCAGGCCCGCCGGTGATCTGCTAGTGAACGTGCTCAGACACACCCGTGGACGTAGGTACCTTCATTAACAGGGCCGAACCACATACAAAAAATAGTCTCTCACTCTCTCTCCCTTTCTCCTAAATTACTTTACTTTACTGTTACCAATTTTTGGCATCATCACATATAGCTTTCCTTATTTTTCTGAAATCTGGCTTACCTCACCTTCATAGCAAACCAGTAAAAAATTTAACAGAATACATATAAATACTTACATATATATATATATATACATATTGGTTCATTGGTTGTGTAATGCAGGGGCGGATGTATTAATTTTAGAAAAATTGCTTATATACCTCAAAAGAAATTACATTTTTATACTCAAACCCCCCTAAAATTTAGAAACTCATTATTTTCTTTTAATTTTTGAGTTTTGAAAAATTCTACAATACATTCAAGCATAATACATTCAATTTATTGGTCTCAATTTGAAGTAATAAAGGCGTCATTTTGTTGTACCTTTGGTACCATTTAGTATTAACTTTTCTTATGTATTATTTGATAATTAAAATGTGCATCTAGTTGTAATTTTTAGGTGCTATTTGTTAACTACAACTTTATATTGGATGGTAATAGGCCCCAAAAATGTTGTAACTTTGATATCTGTATCATACAATAGGAGAATTTTTTTTTTTGAGTTTTTGTATTAACGTGTATAGGATTATCTTATATAATCTACACTAAGAACATGTATAAATGCTCCCCTCCCCCCGCAAACCTTTTAAAAAAAAAAAAAGAAAAAAAGGAAAAAAGGCCCCACGGTTACTGCATCGAACCCTTATATAGTCAACTACCCCAAATCCCCAACTTAAAATTTCTAGATCTACCCGTGTAATGTTTGATCTTGGATTATCTAATGGATGATCTGACCTTAGATAACAGACAGAGCCTGGTGATTCGAAGGGGTGTCCGCTAGAGAGTGGGAAGTGGTACTCAAATTCAAATTGGCCATGATCCGTGGATACCGATGTGATGCCTATGTCGTTCAAAGTCGTGTCACCTTTAAACGATGAGGTTAAGAATGAGCTTGTTCACTCTTTTATCGATGAGAGTGGACCATATTGGAAAGAAGACCATCTGAATGATTTGTTCCTCCCTCGTGAAGCAGAGACGGTCAGAAGCTTGCCTATTATATCCCCTATGTATGATGATAAGCTGATTTGGCATTGGGATAAGAAGGGGCAGTTTTCGGTGCAGTCTGCTTATTATGTGACGTTGGAGATGAAAGGTACTAACCGGAATATGGGTAGCACCATATATCTCTCGACTCTTTTCCCTTGGATAAAATTTTTGGAAGTATATCAATAATATATGGGAAATTTGTTAATAAATCCCTAAAATTATATTCATATGAGACAAAAACCAAGTAGTATTACTGTTCAAGATAAAGCCCATCGCGCGTTTTTCGGTTTTGAACTAAACCATTTTTCCATTTTTTTTGGACAGAATTGCCCTGTATTTACGATGAAATTTCTCCCACTATCTCGTTCACCTCTGATCAGATTTCTCTCTCTCTCTCTCTATCTCTATCTCTCTCTCTCTGCTTTCGAGTCTGCAGTAAATCTGAACATTTCCAGATCTCAATTTTCAGATATTCGAGTTACATAATTCGTCTTCAGGTCTCGATTTTCTTCATCACTTTCTTTTTGCATTGTAATACAGGTATGATTTCAGCTTGTTTTTTATTCTTAGGGTTTTGAATTTTGAATTGTTGTTTTTGAATATCTGTTTTCAATGAATGTCTAATATATAGACATTGTAATACAGAGTTTATGTTGTAGCTAATATTATCTATTTTAGTGAATCTCTATTTTGATCAATCTTTGGCTTCATTTTGTTTGAATGTCTTCTGAAGCTGATTATTATTATCACTTTGGTTATAATCATTATGCAATGCATATGTGTTTTATATAGAAACTGAAACATATAGTATTAAAACATATAATATTGTCTGTTTTAAACAGTTTTTATATAATCCCTAATTCTGAATCTGTTTCTTTTTTTGGTAGATTGTAATAGACAATTCAGTTCTATTGTTGGTGAAGCATGTTGGTTATACAGCTGTTATGAAGGTTTCAAATGAGTTTTGTTACCACGATTTGGTGGATTTTGTTTGTGGTAGATGGAGTAACTTGACACCTGACAGTGTTTCTTTTGAGTATTGTATTAGTGGACATTCAAATTGTATTTTAGAGAATGAAGATGATTTCCAAAATATGATTTTATTGGTTAATGGTGTTTGTGGTAGTCGTGGTGATATTGTTGTTATTGAGAAGAGTGGTTGTGTTAGTTTTGTTGAGGATCGGTCTAGGTGTTCATGTAGCATATAGCATGGGTATGTTGATTAGTGGGCAATGTATTAGTGAAAGAGACTTACTACCTTCCTATGTATCTCACAAGGAAAAAGTCTTATTGTCTGCTTCTTGGGATAATGGAGTAGTTGGTGTTGGATAATGTTTTGAAGGCGGTAGTGCTGAATTTCGTACAGTGCTTTGTAAATATGCTATTGAACTTGGTCTTCAATTCAAGTACACGAAGAATGAGAAGGGAATAATTACGGCTGAATGTAAATTCAAGGATTCTAGGGGCTGTTTATGGCGGATACATGCATCGGTTGCGCCTTCGAATGGGTTCCTTTATATAAAGAAGTTCAATAAAGAGCACACTTGTGGGGCTTCTGTTCGAACTTCACGAAATCCAAGGATGAGCTCTGATTTAGTTGGTAGCGTTGTTGTAGATGATGTTCGGTCAAAGCCTTTGACCCATCCATTTGAAGTTGTTAAGGATAAATATGGACTTGATATTAGCTACCACCATGCGTGGTTGGGTGTTGAAAAGGCTAGGAGAGAACTTTATGGAGATGATTTGTTGTCTTTTGATCTTCTTCAATGGTATACCGATGAGGCTTTGAAGAATAACCCGGGCAGCCGTATTGAGTTTGAATATGATCATGGTAGTGGGCATTTTAAGAGTTTGTTTATTTCTTTTTACAGGTGCATATATGGATTCAATTTTTTCCGTTCCTTATTATTCTTGGATGGTACATTTTTAAAGGGTAGATACAAGGGTAACCTGTTGGCTGCAACTGGAAAGGATGGTAACCAAGGTGAGTACATAACAGATAATATTATCTGTTATCCATAACAGATAATGTTATCTGTTTATATATACTGGTTTGTAAGTACTGGATTGTGGTATATGTTTGTTGTATTTGTGTTTTTTGTATTAAGTAGCTATTCAATGCTGATGCAAGTTTGTTTCCTATTGCTTTTGGTGTTGTTGATTCCGAGAATTTTGACAATTGGATGTGGTTTTGTGGCTAGTTGCGTGAAGTTTTGTCGAATGATCGTATTGTGACGTTTGTCTCAGATCGCAATCCTGGTCTTGTTCATGCTGTTTCTAGCATTTTCCCATCATCTCCACATGCTTTTTGTATGATTCACTTGGAGAAAAATTTGCGGGAGAAATTTAGTGGGGTGGACAAGGATTTTAGGGAGAGGATTGTGGCATTGTTTCGTAGGTGCGCTTATGCCCCGACAGAAGCAGCTTTTCGTCCTTACATGGATCAGTTGAGACATGAGGGTGGCAAAAAAATTGATAACTTTTTGCATGATCTTCCTCTTGATAAGTGGTGTCATGCTTACTTCAAAGGAAAGCGTTATGGTGAGATGTCTTCTAATGCTGCCGAGTCTTTTAACTCTCAAATTGCAGTAGCTCGTCACATGCCTATAACTGAGATGGTTGATAAGATTAGGGTTCAAATTATGAAGCAAATGTCCTATCGGAGAGATTTGTGCAAGAAGTGGAGTTTTGTTATCTGTCCTGAAATGGAGAAGAGATTGCATACATCTTTAAATGAGGGTCGGACGTGGAAAGTGATTAAGTGTTCCGATGATGTGTTTGAGGTTCAGTGTATGCCATCTATGTTGGTTGATATCCGTAGTTTGACATGCTCTTGCTTCCAGTGGCAATTAAATGGATTTCCGTGTAGTCATGCTTGTGTTGTTATTCAAAGTAGCGGGAATGACTTGCATACGTTTGTGGATAGCTGGTACCATGTGAGCAGTTTCTCTAAGGCATATAGCAAGTCTATTTTTGGTGTTCCAACGGTCACCAAACCCAATGTCACCGTTGAAGATATGGTTGTTCGCCCTCCCTTGTCAAGAAAGCAACCCAGAAGGCCAAGAAAAAATAGAATTTCTTCGAGGGTTGAGAGTGTTAGGAGTGTGAAGTGTGGTAGGTGTGGCAAATATGCTAAACACAATAGAAAGACATGTAATGAAGCTTTGTAATTAAATCTATACGTGTTATCTGTTGAATTAAGGATTTGGATTTTATGTGTCTAAATGTGTCATGGCTTTGACTTCTGAATAAAGTGTGCTATTTTTTTGGTTAATATGTTCTATCTGAAATGTTTCTGCAATGTTCTATGTGTCTGAACACAAGAGATAATATTACATGTTTTTGCAATGTTTGATTTGAAATTGTTTCTGCAACAGATAATATTATCTGTTTGCATTTCAAATATCAAATAACTTCCATACTAGTATTCATGCACAGGAGAGTCATAGAACATAATCCAAACCAGCTTTTTACATATTGCAACCAATCAGTTGTAAGGCCTTCTTACAAAAATAGCATTTTGTGCTATAATGTATACATCTATCTCTATATATCTATCTGTTCATATCCCCACATCAGACTATCTTTATACATCTTTACAAAAATGGTATTCAATGCTATAGTCTATTTACTTTCTACCAGATTCGCTGCCCTCCTTTGTAAGGCCGTCTTCTCGGTCCATGAGTTCTGCTCATCATTCAGAAATCGGTCAATAAGGTGTGCCCTCATCATTCTTGCATCTTCTCTCTTGAAATTGTCTTTAATTGTTATTCCCTTGGTCAATGTTTTCATCATGTAGCATACGATTATCCCACAATCCACACTAGAGTCGTTTGTCAATGTTAAATTATGTGTCGAGTTTAGTTTATAACATATTCTATATTGTTCACAATAGATAATATTATCTGTTTCTGACTGAATGTGATAAAAATAGGTTATGAGTTCATACGAACCTTGTTTCAAACTGTTGAGGTGTTTTGTCCATTACAAATAGTGGAGCATCATCGTTGATTGTCAGTTTACCATCCATTTGTTCTTGCTTTTGCTTTAGAACCTTGATGTAGTAATCTTTCTGTACTTAAGTCTGAAAGTAATATGTCAAGTATTTGTTGTAGTTTCATATATGTGAAAATTTTATACCATCGTAATAGCATCTCTCAGATATTGATCTTCGCTTGTCCTTGGCTTTCTTGAGTTGTAAAACCTCCATATTTCTTCTTCTTGATCATAGACTAACAAAGTCCAATGATTTAAATACAATGTTCTTCCACTGGAATTTATTGGGAAAAGCAAATATCTGTACTCAGCAGTTTCTTGTCCAATGTATTTGTCGAACATTCACTCCCTCAATTTTTGTACATTTTCTGTGATCAGTGTCTGTTTTGCAAAGAAGCAACAGAAACAGATAATGTTATAGCATGCACTTGAATGATATATTATGGTAATAACATGTATGTGTTCTTTGCTTTTCAAACTCACATTTGTTGCTTACCATGCCCATGCCAGTGAAGAAGAAGTGTTTGTCTTTTCTTGTAGCATCCAATTGTGTTAGTTTTTCTTGATCGTGCATCAACATTTCCACATACACATCAATTGCTTAGAGTCAGACGTTCTTGGCATTTTAATATTTGTATCCGTGAAGTAGTAAATTATTACAGATAATATTATCTGTCCATTTGATAGACAAGATAATGGACAGATAATATTATCTGTCTAACAGATAATATTATCTGTTACATAATTTGTGTTGAATAGGAGGTACTGTATTTTACATTATTGGTCACTTGATCATCATCTTGCAGTGCCAACACGTCCTGAAGGCTGATGTATTCAGAAGCTTTTGATCTAGTCCAGATCACTGCCTCGTTGCTAATAAATTCAACAAGTATGTTGTTAGTTTAGATGTAAATGAATGTATGAAAATTAATTTTGTACTAGAATTGCAATCGTACTTACTCGTTATTTTCGAATTCCATTATGTGCTTCAGCTTTTCTCTGTCTTTTATCTTTAGGTATTTCATCATTGGATTTGTTTTTCCTCTCTTCGACTTTGCTTTCTTTATTTTCCTTGGCTTTTTTTCCGTGTATTCATCTATATCAATCATCAGCTTCTCAAGTCCTTCATCTGCTTCTTCTCCGGCTGTTTGCCTTTTCCTTTTTCTTCCTTCATCTATTTGTTGCTTGTCCTTTCCTTTTTTATCACCATAGTCATACAATGGGTCCTTGTTCTCTTTCCTTTGTTTGTTCATGATATTCTTTACCATTGACCTTGTTCTTACTTCTTCATCTTCCTTTATCTTTTCTTTGCTTGCCCTTTCTGGCGTTTGTTGATCCTTGAGGTCCTGTATCTGTTTTATCAGAGTCTGTTTCTCACAGACAAGCCTAGTAATCAGTTGACTCTGATCTTCAAGTTGATGTGCTCATTACATTTTTTGGCTTGATCTTGTTGGATTCTCTTGTATTTCTGGACTTGTTCCTCCAAAACTTGCACATATTCCACCTCTGTGATGTCTGTTTCAGTTCCTTGTAGTGCCTCCTTCTGAACACATTCTTCATTTTTATTCTTCTCTATCTCTAGATTAATGTTCAAGGACAAGTAGCTATTTGGGGACATAAGAAGAGCGTCAGTTGCTAGTTAGAACAGATATATTTATATATAATGTACAGCAGATAAAGTTATATGTTTCACAGCAGATAATACTATCAGTTTCACAACAGATAATATTATATATTTCACAAGAGTCTGAAGTATTTATTGTACCTATTGATTATGCTCTCGAGTTGCTTAATATGAAGCTTCATTCCTTCAATTTGGCAGTCCTTTTCAGTGATCTCATCGTCCATGTATTGTATTCGGATGGATCTTTCAAGCAGTGATATTGTTTGTTTGTTGTTTTCTTTTTCAAGATGCATCAATTTCTCTACCAGGTTCTCTCTTTCATTTATCAGCTCTGTAATTGTATCTTTTTGTTCAGTATTTATGTCCTTCAACCTCCTTTCTTCCAGGCTGCTAACTACTTCAATGTCATCTATCATTACATTGCACAAATTATTGAAATTTTCCATATTGAACACCACTGATTCAGTTCCTGAGCTTTTCAAGTTACTTCTTTCTTGTGAGAGTGACAAGTTTATCTGTTGTTCATCTTCCATTTGTTTGCTCTTGTCCTCTTCGAGGTGTGCATATTGACTTAACTGTAGCTGTTGGTCATTATCTTTCTCATTTTCTGTTTCTTCTTCCTTGGATTTGTCATATTGGATATCATCGTTATAGTGATCGAGCCACTGCTTGTACATACATTTGTCATCATTTTCTTGATGTCCTTATGACTCTTCTTCTTCTTCATCCTGAACCATTATCTCTTTTTGGTTGTCATTGTGATAATCATCATCATTGTCATTATCATCACCATTATTATAATCGTCATCACCACTTTCTTCTTCCTGTTCATCTTCTGTGTTACTTTTATCTTCTTCTTCTTCTTCTTCTTCACTTGCTTCCTTTTTTTTCTTTTTCTTCTTCATCGTCCTCGGCTTCTTCTTCTTCTTCACTTGCTTCCTTTTTTGCTTTTCCTTCTTCATCATCCTCATCTTCCTCATCTTCTTCTTCTTCTTCTTCTTCTTCTTCTTCTTCTTCTTCTTCTTTGTCACTCCCTTCCTTGTTTAGTTCTTCTTCTTCTTCTTGTTCCTCTTCTACATCTTCATAATCTACCTGTTGTTCATCATCGTTTTCATCATTATTTTCCTCTTCTTCGTCATCTTCATAGATGAGCATTTCCTTTTCCTTGGTTGTCATTCTAAGTGCTCGACCACGTACCTGCATAGGTGATTGAATGTGATGTAAAACAGATAATATTATCTGTTGTGTAAACGAGCTTTAGTTGCTAAGTAGAACAGATTTATGCATCTATAATGCAAAACAAATAATATTATCTGTTTCAGAATAAAGTTATCTTTCACAACAGAGTTATGTTGCCCAACAGAGTTATATTATACCTCATTTGCCTCCAAGTTGCCGATCCCTCTATCACCAAGAATCTTCTTTAGTTCTGATAGATCCCACTTTTCAAATCTGGTGCATTCTTGTTTCTTCATTGGTTTTAATATTGTTGTCTTCTCGCACAACCAATACTGCATAAACGTTATGTGTTAACCTATAAATTAATCATTGCATATAAAATACAGCTCACAGATAATATTATCTGTTTCATTCAACTTACTAGCAATGCAGCCACGCAGCCTGAAACTTTGTCTTGATCTTTATGGTTCTCTGCAATTGAAGTTTTTAGTTGCTCCCAAATCGCTTCTGACCATGCATATTTGCACATGTCATCTAGGTCTTCGACATATTTGATGCATGTCCAACCAATTTGAAAACCAGTTGTGGGGAAAAATAGGGTCACAAACAAATATAGGCAAAGTAGCCTCGTGAAATCTTCCATGTCTATTTTTCTTCGTCCCTTTATTGCTTTATTTATCTTCAGTTTTATAACTGGGGCAGATAATTTACTGCCGTCATCAAACCATCTATCCATGAAACTCAATGTCGGCTTTTTTCTTACCTGTAAGTGTCATTTCTTCTCTACCTGACTTTATCCCAAATATGACAGTAATGTCTTCCTCCTTTATCATTATATTTTTCCCTCCAATTTGAAATGCCTTGTATCTAGAATTGTATGTGCGAATTAGTGCAGCTGCTTATGTGTCTGATTTCCTGCAGCTGCAATTCTCTACCATGTTCGTTAGGAAAGCATTTATCAGAAGCCAAAATGGAGTTTTCTGGAGGTACTTATGATGCCTTTTATGGATCTCTAAGCCTTCCATTAGGGTTTGCATAGGCTGCAAACTGGAACAAAATTGTCGTGCATAGCTCTTCCCCGCCCTTCTGTCTTCTTTTGTTTTATTGTCCTTCTTCATAGTTTTTTTTTGTAACACCTGTTTAAATGATACAATTAAGATAAGCTTAATTTATAGATAATATTATCTGTTTTGCTCAACAAATTTGTTAACAAATTACTAGAAAAACAAACTATGAAGAATATATAAAGTTATCAATAATGTGCAAGAGTTGTCTGTAATTCAAAACAGAAAATATTATCTGTTGGACAAGAGAATTTGTAATGCACAACAAATAATGTGTTATGTACAACAGAGAATATGTTATATACAACAGATAATATTATCTATTGTGTAAACGAGCTTTAGTTGCTAATTAGAACAGATATGTTACAACGAGCTTTAGTTGCTAATTACAACGAGCTTTGGTATGTTATGTAAAACTTGTATACAACAAATATATTATCTGTTTTGCTCAACAAATAAAATTTGTATGTTTGTCCAAATTTTATACACAGCAAATTAGACAGCAAAATTTTAATGGCATACGTTTTTCAACAATAATTAGATTATGTGAAGCAACATATAATCTACAACAGTTAAAGTGGTGCGGCAAATCATACAACAACAATGTTATGTAGTGTATAAAATGTTAGTGGTATGTGCTTTTGACAGATAGCAAATTAGAGCACATATAAAAAGGTAGTGGTATGTGCTTTGAACAGCAATTAGGGTTTACATGGTATTGGGTTTAAGAAAACAGATAATATTATCTGCTCTATTTGTAGATTAGGTTTTCAACATGTATCAAACAATCTAGCATGAAATCAGCAACATATAAGAAATCAATTGTACTATTCTGTGTTTATAGAAAGAGAAATGAGGATATATTTTCTACATAAATTCTAGGTCCCTCGGGTAACAGATAATTTTCGTATTATCTGTCAGAAACCCTTATTTTCATTTTTTGAAGTTCATATTGATGAAGTGTTGTTTCGAAATCAATTTCTAGGGTTTTAAAACTAAATATGTGTGTGCATTCTTTGATTCAATCGAAAACTTTGAACATTAAGAAAAGTTGGACGAAAATTTTTACTTACTTTTCTTTGCCATTTGACAACGTGATTGTGTTTTTCTGCAGAATTTCTGCGTCTGATCAGTGCTTCGTCCTCAAATCTCACTAAGAATCGTTGATTTTGATTAGTGTACTTGCCAGGAAATTTGAATCAAAGCAGCAACTGTGTCGTCAGTTCAGTTCTGGTATGTAGGAGGAGAGGGTATTTTCGATTTATTAGGAAATTAGGTCAGTTTGGTCTTTTTGGTTGGGGAAGGGGTTATTGAGTTAAGTATTTGGGCCTTGGGCTTTATGTAGCATTGTATTAGTTGTAAGGTGGTATGGTTGAGCGGCCTATAATATAAATAGAGAGTAAGTGAATTTAGGAACCAAGGCACGATGAATCACTATTTTTAAGACAAATTTGCCGCCCTTCCAATAAATTGCGAGTGCAAAAAGCGCTTATGGCAAGTAGTCCCCAGGATACAGTGGACCCAAATTCACTTGTTAGTATTTGAAGGATTTGCAAAACCTTTAAATACCCTGAACTTTTAGAACCTTTAAAGAAGAATGCTCAAAGAAATATAAGAAATTGGAATGTTGGAGACTGTTTTAATAGGAGACTGCTTTAATCGAAAACTTGAAAATTTTTAAATGTGTTCACCGAATTGAACTTCTTTATATAAAATCTGAATAGATGTCAAATGCACCGTATCACTCTAAGGGTGCCATGAACATATGTGAATTATAGCGTGTCACTTTAAGGTGCCAGTGAAGTAACAGATGCAAATACACCACCAGTTCATACGTATGGCACCAAAAGGTGCCTTTAACACCTTTTCCACAATCAGGTGCTTAGCACCAAAATATCATAACAGTTAATATATATTAAACTGTTATATACATATATATATACATATTATATTCATTATAACTGTAACACTAATTTTGAAATTTCCAACAATCCTCCCCAATTTCAAAAATACCATCTTGTACGTAGTAGCTAGCATTTGAAACAAATACATAACTTGATAGGTGTCTTTTAGACTTGAACCTCCAATTAGCACAAATGTGTCAAGTTTTCGTCAAGTGCTGTAGTAACCGTGGTTTTGATCCAAGGACCTTTTAAGACTAGACAGGCACATCGAGCATATTTGATTTCACATAAGTTCTATAGTTCTTAAGTCCGCACATTTATGGCCATGTGCGTAACCCGGTTTTCATGAGTACACTTGAGAAAGGTCTCAGTCTCTTTGGAAGCGGCCAAACCTCCTCACTCATATAGGTAAGTCTATCAAAGATGTCCTTGTCTTTAACATCTCAGTATAGCACTATAGACTTATTAAGAGTATAATACTCACCCTCCAAAATGACAAGTGTCCCAAATATTCGCTAGAGTTTAACATCCAAGAATGGAACAAAAATTATTTTCTAGCGTTATCTTACCGTTATCACTCATTCGACTTGTTTTTCCCATTGAACCTAGCCTATATTTCAAAACCTAGGTTGGGTTTCCATCGAAGGTAATAGTTATATTATAGACCTTAGTCCCATTCCTTTTGATGTTTTCTTAATCATATCACGGGCAAGTCCTTTCGTCAAAGGATCTGCCAGATTCTCAATTGATTTGACATATGTCACACTAATTGCTCCTTGTCTTAGGAGTTGATTACTATAGTTAAGTCTAAGACCAATTTGTCTTGACTTCCCATTGTACATCTTACTAGTTGCTCGAGCTAATGTTGCTTGACTATCACAACAGATAGTACTTGATGGAGTAGGCTTTTTCCACAAAGGAATTTCCATAACTAAATTCCGTAGCCACTCACCTTCTTTACATGCAGCCCCAAGGGCAATCAACTCGGATTCCATCATAGAGTGTGATATGCATGTTTGTTTCTTAGATCCCCAAGAAATCACTCCTCCTCCGAGGGTAAAAATCCATCCAGTTATCGATTTGGATTCCATATCAGTGTTCCAGCTAGCAGCAATATACCCTTCTAAAACAGATGGGTAACCTTGATAATGTAATCCATAATCGATCGTGCCCTTCAAGTACCTAAGTACTCGAGAAATTCCATCCCAATGTTCTTGACTTGGGTTACTTGTGAATCTACTCAACATGCCGACTGCAAATGCAATATCTGGTCTAGTACAATGCATTAAATACATTAAACTCCCAATGACCCTAGGATACTCCAATTGCGATTTGCTTCTCCCAATGTTCTTCACTAATTTGGCATTAGGATCAAATGGAGTTGAGACTGGTTTTTGATCAAAGTGACCAAACTTCTTTAGCACATTCTCTATGTAGTGTGATTGCACTAGTGCTAAGCTATCGTTATTTTTCTTGATCTTAATACCTAAGATCACATTGGCCTCCCTCATGTCCTTCATATATAAATTAGCAGAAAAAAATTCCTTAGTTTCTATCACAACTTTTAAGTTGGTTCCAAAAATGAGCATGTCATCTACATATAAAGAAATGATAACACCTCCACTGTTGCTAAATTTACTGTAGATACATTTATCTGCATTGTTTATACAGAAACCATTTGATAGTATAACCTCATCAAATTTCTCCTGCCACTGTTTAGGAGCTTGCTTAAGTCCATATAAAGACTTAATGAGCTTATACACTTTCTTTTCTTGGCCAGGTTGAGCAATCCCTTCAGGTTGTTCCATATCGATTTCTTCATCTAGATCACCATTCAAGAAGGCCGTTTTCACGTCCATATGATGGATCACTAAATGGTGAATCGATGCCAAAGAAATAAGTAAGCGAATCGAACTAATTCGCGCCACAGGAGCATATATGTCAAAGAAATCAATCCATTCTCTTTGCTTAAAACCTTTGGCTACTAGCCTAGCTGTAAACCTATTAATTGAACCATCATTGTTCAACTTCCTTTTGAAAACCCACTTACAACCAATTGGTTGTGATCCTGAAGGACAATCAACTAACTTCCAAGTTCCATTAGAAACGAATAGAATCTAATTCTTCTTCAATTGCTTCTCTCCAAAGAGATGCATTTGGTGAAGCCATAGCTTCCGCGTAGGAATTAGGATCTCCCTCGGTATTCATCACATATCTAATTTCCTTCATAATTTCTCCTCTATTTCCTTCAACAAGGAAAAGATAGAAATCTGGTCCAAAGGAATAGTTTGTGGTTCTAGCTCTTTTAGAAGCTCTCGGGTTAGAATCATTTTGAATATTTTGTTCTTGAATAATGATTTCTTGATTTGTGTTATTGTGCTTATCACGATGCAATTCTAATTGCTTCAACTTGTCCTTAGCATAAATGTGCTCAAAGAACTCAGCATCTCTAGATTCTATAGTCTCATTTGTCACAAGATTTGAGAATCTATACGCTTTATTATCCTTACAATATCCAAAAAAAGCACATTTATGAGTTTTAGGTCCCAATTTAGACCTTTTAATGTCTGGTATCCTTACATAAGCAAGGCATCCCCAAACTTTAATATAACTCAAATTGAGCTTTCTATTGTACCATAACTCATACGGAGTCATGTTGGATTTCTTTTGTGGTATTCTATTAAGGACACAACAAGCGGATAAAGTTACTTCTCCCTATAAACTATTTGGAAGACCTGAACTAATTAGAAACGAGTTTACCATTTCAGTTAAAGTTCTATTTTTCCTTTCAGCAAGGCCATTTTGTTGAGGAGTATAGGGAGCTGACGTTTGATGAATAATTCCATGAGTCTCACAATACAATTTAAACTCATGTGGAAAATATTCTCCCCCACGATCACTCCTTAACACTTTAATCTATTTGCTAAGTTGAGTTTCAACTTCAGCTTTATAATTTTTGAATTTCTCAAACACCTCGTCTTTGCTATGCAACAAATACACATAAGTATACCTTGAGAAATGATCAATG
The DNA here is from genome assembly GCA_033977485.1 of Hydrangea macrophylla. Taxonomy (NCBI): domain Eukaryota; kingdom Viridiplantae; phylum Streptophyta; class Magnoliopsida; order Cornales; family Hydrangeaceae; genus Hydrangea; species Hydrangea macrophylla. The sequence goes on from CM066987.1 coordinate 51,281,036, forward strand.
AAGGTTAGAAAATATTTATTTCCTCCACGAGTTACAAAACTCTTGAGATCACACACATCAGAATGTACAAGATCAAGAATTTCTGAGCTACGCTCAACTTGATGAAATGGTTTACGCATTATTTTTGCTTGAGCACATATTTCACATTTAGAGATATTACTATCATCACAATTTGGTATTAAACCTAAATTACTCATGCGTTTAATAGATTGATAATTAACATGTCCTAATCTATTATGCCATAAACATAAAGAGTCAATCATGTAAATAGAAGACATAGTTTTATTAATATTAAGCTTAATCATCCCATTACAAGAATAGCCCTTCCCAACAAAAATTCCATTTTTGGATACAATAAACTTATCAAATTCATACACCAATTTAAATCCTGCCTTGTTCAAAAGATCACCCGACACAAGATTCTTGCTCATCTCAGGAACATGACGAACACTTGTCAAAGTGACTGTCTTGCCAGAAGTGAATTTGAGTTTGACTGACCCAATTCCCATAACTTTTGCAGTCCCATTGTTGCCCATTCTAATAACTTATCCATCGAATACACTTTCATATTTTATGAAAGCATCTCGGCACTTTGCAACATGGATTGTGGTTCCAGTGTCTAGCCACCATTCTTCGTTGGTATCAACATGGTTTGTTTCAGCAATCACAACCGCAGTGAAGTCGGTATTGTCATTGGTCATATTCACTTGAGAATTGAGGTGCTTCTTGTGAAGGCGACAGTTCTGCATGATATGACTAAGTTTTTGGCAAAAGAAACAGCCCTTCTTATTATACCCATTAGTGTTGTTTCCCTTTTTTCTTGAAGCTTACATTTTTCTTAAGAGGAATACTACTTTTCTTGGGTTTGTCGGTAGACTCCCCTTCAACCACATGTGCTTTAGAGAAATTATCAACAAGTTTGTCTATGTCTCGATCTCTATTTCGAGACTCTTCTTCAATACGAAGATGATGTCCTAATTCCTCTAAAGTACATTTCTTCTTCTGATGCTTAAGCCTCTTTTTGTAGTCATTCCAAGTTAGAGGCAATTATACAATAATAACCCCAACTTGAAATTCCTCATCCACTTTAACTCCTCCAATGGAAATATCATCCATAAGAAGTTGTAACTCTTCCATTTGAGAAATAACGGATTTTCCATCAACCATTTTAAAGTGAATATAATTATTAATTAAAAACTTACGCGCACTTATTTCCTCGATCTGTTTTGTATTTGTTCTCCAAACGCGTCCAAAGTTCCTTAGCTGATGGAGTGTGTCGAAAAGTGTTGTAGAGATTAGTCGACAATGCATTAAGAATGTGCCCCATACATAGAAAATCATTGATGCATGTCCAACTAACTCGCTTGAGCCGACGACCAATATTGTGCTTAAAGGAGATGTGGTGGCTCAATTCGAGAGGAACCAAGAACTCTCCTAAGACTTCAGAGGAAGTACTGTGGAAATTTGATAACCCTTTATTGAATATGAAACCTGTTTAAATACAAGAAGGAAACTGAAAAACAGAGATAACCACACCTACAATCATGGGATATCCTTAACAACTAACAACCCATTATTGACTCCACAAGACTAGCCCACTAACTAACAATTCCAACGGCTAATTAACCTATTCAAATAAAACAATACCCATCATTCCTCCCCCCTTAGAGTAACCTTGTCCCCCAGGTTAAATTCAGGATACAAGTCCACGAACTTTGAGTGACGAACCCAGGTAGCATCTTCGAGTTTTTTTCCTTGCCAACTTACTAGCAGCTCCGTAGTGGCTCGATTATTATACTTAACCATCCTCCTAGCAAGAATCTTTTCTGGTACGTAGGTGGCTAAATCAACGTCCAACACATTTGGAGGTTGAATTTGTACTGGCACATTGACCCCCACTTTCTTCTTGAGTTGGGAAACATGAAACACAGGGTGGATTCTTGACCCCGTAGGAAGTTATAGCTTGTAGGCTACTGGTCCTAGCTTTTCAATTATTTGATAAGGCCCGAAGTACCTTGTTGCCAATTTAATGGACTTTCGATAAGCAACTGATGACTGACGATTGGGTTGCAGCCGCAAGTAAACCCAATCCCCTACTAAATATTCGCGGTCTGTCCTATGTGAATCTGCTAGGTTCTTCATACGATCTTGAGCCTTCCTCAGGTCTTCCTTTAAATCTTGCAATATAACCTCCCGGGTCCGAAGCTCACGATATACAACAGGTACTTTAGTTATTCCTGGCACATAGTCCAGTAATGTAGGTGGTGGAACTCCATAAACGGCCTCAAAGGGTGTTGTCCTAGTAGTCGAGTGATAGGTAGTGTTATACCACCATTCAGCCCAGGGAAGCCATCGAGTCCATTCTCTTGGTCTTTCACTGATAAAGCACCGCAAATACGTTTCCAAACACCGATTTAAAACCTCACTTTGTCCATCTGTTTGAGGGTGATAAGTTGAACTCATTCGAAATTGCGTGCCTTGCAGCTTAAATAACTCTTTCCAGAACAAACTTGTGAAGGTTGGATCTCTATCAGAAATTATAGACTGGGGCATGCCATGCAATTTAAAGACATTTTCCACAAAAGCTTGGGCTATTGTACTAGCTGTATAGGGATGCCTAAGGGCTACAAAATGAGCAGATTTTGATAACCGGTCAACCACGACAAAAATTATTATCTTACCATGGGATAAGGGAAGCTCTTCCCCAAAATCCATGGCAATATCCGCCCAGACACGTGTAGGAATTGGTAGTGGCTGAAGAAGCCCAGCTGGTGAGGTGTTTGCAACGTTATTCCTTTGGCATGAGTTACACTCCTTAACAAAGTTCTTCACTGATTTCCTCAGTCCCGACCAATAAAATAAAGCTTTAACTCTTTGGAGAGTTTTATGATAACCAGAGTTCCCACTGGAGGGTGATGCATGTAGTTCCTCAAGTATCCTCTCTTGTAAAGACTTGGAGCCCACGTACACCCGTTCCTTATAATACAGAAGCCCCTCCCTGACATAATATTTTTTGGAGTCCAACTGCCCTTGGTGTAGCTGTTGGATGAGGTCTTGTATGTGCTGACATGTGTTGTGGTCATCCTTGACTTCTTTCCACCAATCAGGTATCGGCATTGAAATAGCAAACAACCCACTATCATCATACCTTCTTGATAAAGCATCTGTAACCAGATTTTCCTTTCCCTTTTGATATTCAATCTTATACTTGTACCCCATAAGTTTAGTTAACCACTTTTGTTGGGATGGAGTAACTATCCGTTGTTCGAACAAGTATTTGAGGCTTTTCTGATCCGTCTTGATGATAAATTGACGCCCCTGCAGATAGGGCCTCCAAAGATTCACAGCCTTGATAAGAGCAAGCATTTCTTTTTCATATGTGGAAAGAGTTAAGGCTTTACCCTGGAGTGCTTGATTGAAAAAGGCTATGGGTTATCCTTCCTGCATCAAGACGGCTCCAACATCCTTGCCACTGGCATCACACTCAATCATAAATGTTTTTGAAAAATCTGGCAAAGCTAGGACCGGTGACTGTGTCATCGCTTCTTTCAATTTTGTAAAAGCTTGTTCCGCCTCCAAATTCCATTTGAAAGCGTCCTTCTTAAGTAAGCTAGTAAGAGGGGCTGCGATCAATCCATAGCTTTTAATAAATTTTCGGTAGTAACCTGTTAAACCGAGAAACCCTCTCAAAGCCCTTGGCGAGCTAGGCCTTGGCCATTCTAGCATAGCTGATACCTTCCCTTGATCCACCGCCACTCCTTGCTTAGAAAGAACATGGCTGAGGTACACAATCTTCTCTTGATCGAACTGACACTTTATTCTTTTAGCATAGAGCTTGTGGGCTTGCAAGGTGGATAGAGAGATTAGTAAATGTTCCAGATGCCCCTCCCACGTTTGGCTATATACCAATATATCATCGAAGAAGACCAAGATGAACTTCCTAAGATAGGGCTTGAAAACATCATTCATCAAACTTTGAAATGTGGAAGGGGCATTGGTAAGGCCAAAGGCATTACCAAAAATTCATATTGCCCTTCATGAGTTCGGAAAGATGTTTTCTGTACATCCTATTCATGAACACGAATCTGATGGTCACTAGAGCGTAAATCAAGCTTTGAAAAGAAACACGACCCATGCAATTCATCTAAAAGTTCATCAATCACAGGAATAGGGAACTTATCTTTAATTGTTTGTTGATTGAGAGCCCGACACAGAACCTCCAACCTTTATCTTCCTTTTTCATAAGCAGTACTGAAGAAGAGTACAGACTTATACTTTGACGTATGATTCCAGAGGAGAGCATATCCTTCATGATCTACTCGATCTCATTCTTATGGTAGTACGAGTATCGATAAGGACGTACACTTACTGGGTGGCTCCCGAGCTCAAGAGGAATGCGATGATCGTGCCTTCTAGAGGGTGGTAATCCTTGTGGATCTTCGAAAACTTCATTAAATTTCTGGAGAAGAAGTGAAACTCTCTCGGCTTGGAGGTTTCAATTATAGGCCCAAGAATGCTATAAAGTTGCAAAAGCATTCCCTTTCCTGTTTTGTGTACACTTTTGCTAAATTCTGGTCCATCCACTATCTGCACCGATATTTGATTTAGGCCTTTTAATAAATATTGCTTCCCCTTTATAGTAAATTGCATCTTCATGTTTGTAAAGTCCCAAAGTATAAGCCAAGCATTTGCAGCCACACTGCTCCTAAGACCACGTCGCATCCGCCCAGCGGCAATATATAGCAATTTGCCGAAATAGGCAGCTCCTGTACCTGCATGCGCAAAGCCGAGCACCAGCCTTCACTTGCTAATTTGTCCGCATTGGCCACCATTACTTCAAACTTATCTCATTTGGTCGCTTCAATTCCAACCCTTTTAATAGTGTTGGGGTCCACAAAATTGTGGGTGCTGCTAGAATCAATTAGAATTACGATGGTTTTCTCTTCAAGCAACCCTCTGACTCGCATGTGTTTGAGGCGTGCGTACCCCAGCTATGGCTTGTAACGATATCTCTGGCGGTTCAAGTAATTCTTCCTCGGCGTGCTTCTCTAGTTCACCCATCTGTTCTCCCTCTTCTGGCCACGGTCCATCAATCAAGAACAGTTTTTGTTCTTTACATCTATGCCCTGGATGAAACTCGTCATTATTATAACATAAACTTCATTTCCGTCTTTCCTGTGCCTCCGCCGGTGTGAGATGCTTAATTTGAAGGAAGCTTGGCCTGGCTTCAGCAACTTTATTTGTGGTTATTGAATTCGGCCTTGGGGCATCTACTCTAATTTGGCGGTGTTTAGCCCCCATTTTCTTCTCTTGCAGACGGGCTAAGCCAATGGCCGACATTAGAGAGGTAGGTCTGAACATTTGAACATCCAAACGAATGTCATCTCGTAGCCCACAAACAAAACAGCTAGTCAAAAACGCCTCCGATAACCCTTCACATCGGTTAGCAAGCTTCTCAAACTCTGCTTGATACTCCTGCAATGTAGAACCTTGGCGAAGCTTTGCGAGTGCGCCCGCATGGTCATTATATTTAGTTGGCCCAAATCGTTCATTCAAAGCCGCAACAAACTCCTTCCATGTCATATACACTTGCGTCTTTAAATACCACCTATACCATTGTAGAGCTTCTCCTTGTAAATGGAACGAAGCAATGGTTAATCGCTCCTCTGATTCTGTATGATGATAAGTAAAGAATTGTTCTGCTGGGTAAATCCACCCAGATGGGTCTCCACTTTCGAAGGTTGGAAAATTAAGCTTCAAATTCCGGGATTGAACGGCACCTGCAGACCCCGAATGAGAGGACCCTCGCCCTTCACCTCTTGGGAAGCTACGGCCTTCAGAAGCCTCACCTTTGTCCTTTAGAACAAGGTTTGCCAACTGCTCAATTTTGCTGTCGTTCATGGCTTGTTTAGTTTCAAGGGTTGTAAGCTTGTGTAGTATTTCAGCAAGAGCACCTTGCGTTGCCATGTCGGTTCCCTGCCCTATCGTTTTATTGTCCACCATTGCAGCTGGCTCTGATACCAAACTGATGCGTGTCCAACTAACTCACTTACGCCGACGACCAATATTGTGCTTAAAGAAGATGTGGTGGCTCAATTCGAGAGGAGCCAAGAACTCTCCTAAGACTTCAGAGAAAGTACTGTGGAAATTTGATAACCCTTTAATTTATTGAATATGAAACCTGTTTAAATACAAGAAGGAAACTGAAAAACAGAGATGACCACACCTACAATCGTGGGATATCCTTAACAACTAACAACCCATTGTTGACTCCACAAGACTAGCCCACTAACTAACAATTCCAACGGCTAATTGACCTATTAAAAAAAAAAACAATACCCATCAATCATCCTCAACCCGTTTCACCTTTTGTTGCTTGATGTCATCGGACTCACTTGCAGTTTCAACCGGAATCGGCTGAAGATCATCTTTCAATACATAGGCGAGTTTCAATGTTGTTATGAAGAACAAAACCTTTTGTTGCCATTGAGTGAAAAATTGACCATTGAAGCGATCTAGTCGGACCAAGTTTTGATTCATCACTTGAATCGATTGTACGGTCGAAGCCAAACTCTCCATTGATGCCAAAAACAAGTTTGTCTTAAATTGTTGGAAGTATATCAATAATATAAATAGAGAGTAAGCGAATTTAGGAAGCAAGGCACGATGAATCGCTATCTTTAAGACAAATTTGCCGCACTTCCAATAAATTGCGAGTGCAAAAAGCGCTTATGGCAAATAGTCTCCAGGATACAGTGGACCCAAATTCACTTGTTAGAATTTGAATAATTTGCACAACCTTTAAATACCCTGAACTTTTAGAGCCTTTAAAGAAGAATGCTTAAAGAAATATAAGAAATTGGAATGTTGGAGACTGTTTTAATTGGAGACTGCTTTAATCGAAAACTTGAAAATTTTTAAATGTGTTCACCGAATTGAACTTCTTTATATAAATCTGAATAGATGTCAAATGCACCGTATCACCTAAAGGTGCCATGAACAGATGTGAATTACACCGTGTTACTTTAAGGTGCCAGCGAAGTAACAGGTGCAAATACACCACCAGTTCATACGTGTGGCGCAAATACACCACAAGTTCATACGTATGGCACCAACAGGTGCCTTTAACACCTTTTCCACAATCAGGTGCTTAGCACCAAAATATCAGAACGGTTATTATATATTGAACCGTTATATACATATATATGTATATTATATATATATTCATTATAACTGTAACACTAATTTTGAAATTTCCAACAAAAATTATGGAACCTCCGTCTACCAACTAAGGTGAAGTGCTTTGCTTGGAGAGCGTGTAAAGGTTTCCTTCCCACTAATCTTAATCTTAAGTTAAAGAAAATTAAGGATGATGGGATGTGCTTTGGGTGTGGCCAAGAGGAAGAAATTGTTACCCATGACTTGGTTATGTGTGAGGTGTGGCTTAATATTTGCTCAGATGAGTTCAAAAATTTTGGGGTGAACCTGAGATTTGATGATTGGGTGGCCATTTTAATTACGAGTAATGCTAGAGTCATAAAAGAGTCACAAAGAGATGCTCATAAAAGGATGTGGCATCCTATGTAGCACCCATGTAGTAGTAGGACCCACCACACTTAACTCTGCCACATGAGTGTCACATGGAATGCCACATCCTTTTGTGAGCATCTCTTTGCGACACTTTTATGACTCTAACATTACACTTAAATTACAAATAAGGTGAATGGGCTGCCAGAAAAAGTTCTTTGGACAATGGTGGTTGTGGAATAGTAGAAATAAAATTATTTTTTAGGATAAAGGGGACATAAATGTTAATTTGGTGTCAAAGGCTATTGCTTTAGACTTGGAATGGAGATTTATCTCCCAAGATAAAGAGAGTTTACCCAGTATGGACAGGGGTGGTAGTTCCATAAGTGTTCAGCAGAGGAGGTGGATTAGGCCTCAATGTGGTTCGTTGAAACTCAATGTGGACGACTCTTTATTTGTGGGTGCGAAGGCGGGTGGTGTTGGGGCTATTTTATGCGATGCAGATTGGGCCTTTTTATTGGCATATATTGAGTTATTTCTAGTCATTACGGATGTGAGTGTGGTGGAGGCGTTAGCGGTGGCTAAAGGGATTGAGGTGGCTATACAAGCGGGTTTCCATAGCTTTCATGTGGAGTCTAATTCGCTCTTGACAGTGGATAGTTTTAATGGAATGGATAATGAGTTTTCGCCAATCGATAATATTATTTATCCGGCTAAAGTTAATTCTCAACGTGGTACTGTCTGTTCATGCACTCATGATATCAAACGTGATGCAAATCAAGTGGCTCATCATTTGGCTCGTCTAGCTCTAGTCTTTGGGAGTTTCCACGTTTGGCTTGAGGAGTTTCCGTCTCAAGTATTTCAGTTTGTAACCAGGACTTATTATCTTCTTCCGAAAGGTAATGAATCCATTCCTTTCTATGAAAAAAAAAACCATTTTAAAAGAGAATGACAGTTTCAATTATGACCTTATGACTAAGGGTAAGTACCGAAAATATAAGGTTTGAGCATTTTTTTTTAATATCAGTGTGTTTTGATAATGTAACACTTCACTAAAAAAACAATAAAAATTTTATTAAAAAAATTTACGCTCCGCTTGTTTTGGTGTAAAATATTTTCCGAAAAATGCTTTCATGTACTAATTATAAGGTGAAAGCATTTTTCGGAAAACATTTTACATCAAAACAAATGGAACGAAGTAAAATCTTTCTTCCAATTTTTTTTTTTTAAAAATCACTGAACGTAGTCTATTTCAATACTTGCAATAACGATTTCAGAACAAGAAGTTCAATAGCTTAAAATTTTTATTGTAAAAAATCCAATAGTTTGTTCTTAATTTTCTGTTTTATCAAATAGGACCTAATAGTGCGTTTGGTCTAGTAAGATTGTATAATTTTATAAAAATTTATGTTATTCACTTAATTGATGCTTAATTTGTTAATTATAATTGACCTAATTTAAATTTATGTAGTGTTTTGGCTAGCAATGGATAGGGGTAATACTTGGGGCACAACCTTCATACAACTTTCATACAACCTCCCCAAAAGATGTCTATCTCTTTCCTGTGTCACTGTGGGGTCCAGTGACATCACAGGAGAGAGATAGACACATCTTTTGGGGAGGTTGTATGAAAGTTGTATAAAGGTTGTGTCCTAAATATTACTCATATTTGTATCTACCATATGCTATTGCTAGAGGGAGACAATATATATAAACTCACGATGATTTGACAACGAAGAAACTACTGTGGATGTCTTGAGTTTTATGTTCTACCATTTTTTTTATAATTCTTATTACATGTACTCCCTCCGTCCCATTTTATGTGTCCATTTTTTCTTTTTGGGATGTCCCAAAATTGTTGACCACTTTCCTAAATTAGTATGCAAATTTTACTCAGTTTCCCAAACTACCCTTCCTTGCAATCAACACAAAAAAAGGTGCAATAATTATGGGCAATTGTGGAAAGTAGGTGTAGATTCTTTTTGTCCCCTTAAATAGTTAGATTCCCCAAGATAAACATATAAAATGGGACGGAGGGAGTATGTTTGAACCATAGCGAATCTCCCACAAAATGTGAGCCTATTTCTCTGCTATGAGAATATTCTCTGGGATCCTCCCAATGACTCTCAGACAACCACTCTCCCCCTAAGCTCCATCCCTTTTTTTTCTTTTTCTTTTTTCCTTCCCCCCTCCACTATCCTCTTACTATTGGGTACCATGAGTTTTTGGGTCATTACACATGAGATAAAAATGCATTTAATGGGCCATGTGGATCTTTGTGGGCCAATGCCATAAAGTGGCCCAAACTAATGTTATTAGCATCATTCAAAAGGCAGTGTGTCTCATTCAAGTCAGCATCATATTGCATACACAGTAGAGATACAGAGAGGGTAGGTCTCAGCTTGAGTGCAAACAGTGGCAGCGGCGCAATTTCAAGAAGGAGAAGAGTGAAGGCTTGTTTGCGTAGTCTTGAAGGACATGTTGGTTTAACAAGATCTTTGGGATTTTGAAGAATTATTATTTGCTTGATTTCCTTTGGGTATTGTGAACCCTAAGAGGTAACCCTTGTACTCACTCTCATCTATTGAATACCTCAAGTTTTGGGGCAAAAATTTGAGAGAACATTTGTATTCCTTATTTTGATATAGTGGAATATTTCAGAGTTGCCCTGTGGTTTTTTCCCTCTCCATTGGAGGGTTTTTCCACATAAATCTTGGTGTCATAATTTTCTTGTTTGGGTGTTTTATTATTACATTATTTGTGCTTAATTGTGGTGAAAGGAAATTTATCCATTGTGGCTTGGATATTATTTGTGCCTATTTAATTTACACTAGACAAGGATTAGGAAGTGTTACTCTTAATATTGGGGATTTTCGCATTTTTTCCCAACAAAGTGGTATCAGAGCTATTGGTTATTATTATTTATTGTCTTGTGTGATTAAATAGAAGAATCATCAAATTCAATGATTAAGCTTACGGCTTCAAATTATGCAATTTGAAAACCGTGAATGGAGGACATCCTTTATTGTAAGGATTTATATGATCCGATTGAGGGTGATACGGCCAAGCCTACAACTATGTCTGATACAGATTGGGTAAAATTAAATCAGAAGACAGTGGGTCAAATTAGACAGTGGGTTGATCACACCGTGTTTCACCACGTTGCCCAAGAAGTTAATGCACAAAGTTTATGGAAAAAATTAGAGTCTATGTATGAAAGGAAGACCACGCAAAACAAAGCTTTCTTGATTCGAAGGCTTGTGAACTTGAAATTCAAAGATGGGAATTCTGTTGCCGAGCACTTGAGTGACTTTCAGAGTATAGTTAATTAGTTGGCTACGATGAAGCTGAATTTAGATGATGGATTTCAAGCTTTGTTATTATTGAGTTCTTTGCCTGATAGTTGAGAGACGTTGGTTGTGTCTCTTAGTAATTCAGCTCCTAATGGTAAGCTGACTTTGGAGATTGTTAAAGACAGCATGTTTAACGAGGAAGCCAGGCGAAAGGGTATGAGTACAGATCAAACACAAGCTCTTGTCACGGAGAACAGGGGTAGGAATCCGAAACAGAGGGTCTTGGAAAGGATCTAAAGAACGTAGTAAATCCAAGAACAATAGAGGCAAGTCACAGGCAAGAGGAGGTTTTCTATGCTATTATTGTAACAAGGAAGGCCACACGAGCAAAAATTGTAGAATTCGTAAGAGAGACCAGAGACAGGGTAATACTGAGAAGAAGTCAGAAGACAAGAATACTACAGCTATAGTTTCTGAGGATGTGGTGGTACTCTCATTTGGAGATGAGGAGTGCCTACATGTTACAGGTAGTGATGTTGAGTGTGTTGTTGATACAGCCGCCTCCTACCATGCTACTCCTAGGAAAGAGTTCTTCACTTCGTACAAAGCCGGTGACTTTGGTACTGTGAAGATGGGTAATACCAGCTATTCCAAGATTGAGGGGATAGGTGATGTGTGTATTCGGACTAGCCTGGGTTGCACTTTGACATTGAAGGACGTTCGGCATTTTCCCGATTTACGGTTGAATTTGATTTCTGGTGTTGCACTAGATAAGATGGGATATGATAACTATTTTGGAAGCGGAAAGTGGAAACTCACCAAAGGGTCCCTAGTTGTTGCAAAAGGGGAACTTTGTTGTACTTTGTACAAGACTCATGTGAAGGTGTGTTCAAGCGGGCTCAATGAAATTGACGACGAGTCTTCACCAAATTTGTGGCACAGGAGGTTGGCACACATGAGTGAGAAAGGGTTGCAGATTCTGGCAAATAAGTCCCTCATTCCCTTTGCTAAAGTTACAAATCTTAACCCTTGTGATTATTGCTTATTTGGTAAGCACCATAGAGTTTCCTTTCACGCTTCTAGTAAGAGAAAAACCAAGTTGCTTGATATGGTTTATTCTGATATTTGTGGTTCCATTGAGGTGGAGTCTTTGGGCGGTAATAAGTATTTTCTTACTTTTATTGATGATGCTTCACGTAAAGTGTGGGTATATTTTCTGAAAACAAAAGACCAGGTCTTTCAGCATTTTCAGAGGTTCCATGCCATGGTGGAAAGAGAGACAGGAAAACCTTAAAAGTGCCTTCGTACTGATAACGGGGGAGAGTACACTTCAAAAGAGTTTGAAGCATATTGTGCAGGTCGTGGTATACGGTATGAGAGGACAGTTCCACGTACCCCACAGCACAGTGGTGTGGCCGAGAGGATGAACCGCACTATTGTAGAGAGAGTCAGATGCATGTTGCGAATGGCTAAGCTGCCTAAGTCATTCTGGGGTGAAGCAGTTCGCACAACTTGTTACTTGATTAATAAGTCTCCTTCAGCTCCTTTGGATTTTGAGATTCCAGAGAAAGTATGAACCGGTGGTGATATTTCATACTCTTATCTGAGGGTGTTTGGGTGCAAGGCATTTGCACATGTTGCTATGGAGCAGAGATCTAAGCTTGATGATAAAGCTATTCCGTGTACCTTTGTTGGTTATGGAGATGCAGAGTTCGGGTACAGGTTGTGGGATCCAAAAAATAAAAAGGTGATTAGAAGCAGAGATGTGATTTTTCACGAGCATCAGACTTTGACAGATTTTGAGAGACCTGCACAGCCTAAAGCGAGTAGTGCTCCAGATCTCACATCAGTTCCTTCCACATCACAGGGTGCCACAGATGGGGGAGAAGTACAGTATGAGCCAGTTATAGATGTTCCAGAATTTGGGGATGATGATGATGTGCCAGATACAGAGGGTGTTGAGCAGGGGGAGCAGCCCCCTCAACCAGAGATTGTCGTACCTCTAGTCAGGAGATCGACTAGAGAGCAGAGGCCATCAGTCAGATATTCTAGTTCTGAGTATATTTTGCTTACAAATGAAGGGGAGCCAGAGAGCTTTTAGGAAGTTCAGACTCACAGAGACAAAGGCAGTTGGGTACAGGCTATGCAAGATGAGATGAATTCCTTGCATAAGAACGGTACTTATGAGTTAGTTAATCCTCCTAAGGGCAGAAAAGCGTTAAGAAACAAATGGGTATTCAAGTTGAAGAAGGATGGTGGCAAGTTACTAAAGTACAAGGCTCGTTTAGTTGTCAAGGGCTTCGGGCAGAAGCATGGCATTGATTTTGATGAGATTTTCTCACCGGTGGTGAAGATGAGTTCTATTCGAGTTTCTTTGGGTTTGGTAGCTAGCATGGATCTTGAGCTTGAGCAGCTAGATGTGAAGACTGTCTTCCTTCATGGTGATTTGGAGGAAGAGATTTACATGGTACAACCAGAGGGATTTGAAATTAAGGGAAAAAAGCACTTGGTTTGCAAGTTGAAGAAAAGTCTCTACGGCCTTAAGCAAGCTCCGAGACAGTAGTACAGGAAATTCGATTCATTTATGGTGGGTCATGGGTTCAAGAGAACTGCTGCAGATCAATGTGTTTATGTGTAGAAAATCCCCGATGGTAACTTTATTATCCTTTTGCTTTATGTTAATGATATACTTGTTATTGGACAAGATGTTAATATGATTCGCAGGCTAAAAGGAGAGTTGTTCAAGTCCTTTGATATGAAGGACTTAGGCCCGGCACGATAGATTTTGGGTATGAAGATTGTTCGTGACAGGAAAGCCAAGAAGATATGGTTGTCACAGGGGAGAAATATGTTGAACGGGTGTTTGAAAAGTTCAACATGAGAGATGCTAAGCCAGTTAGCACTCCTCTTACGAGTCATTTTAAGCTAAGTAAAAACTTGTGTCCCTCTACCCGAGAAGGAAGAGAAGAAATGACAGTTGTTCCTTACTCCTCGGTAGTAGGGAGTCTTATGTATGCGATGGTTTGTACACGACCAGATATTGCTCATGCAATTGGTGTTGTGAGCAGATTTCTTTCCAATCCTGAAAGAGAGCATTGGGAAGGAGTCAAGTGGATTCTTCGATACTTGAAGGGCACTTCAAGTTTGTGTTTATGTTTTGGGGGTTCAAAACCAGTCTTGGAAGGATTTACAGATTCAGATATGGCAGGGGACATCGATGACCGAAAGTCTATTTCGGGTTTCTTGTTTACTTTTGCGGGGGAGCTGTCTCGTGGCAGTCCACATTGAAAAAATGTGTTGCCTTGTCTACCACTGAAGATGAGTATATCGCTGCTACTGAAGCAGGGAAAGAAATGTTATGGATGAAACGGTTTCTCCAAGAGTTGGATTTGAAGCAAGATGAGTACGTGGTTCATTGCGATAGTCAAAGTGCTATGGACTTGAGCAACAACGCCACATACCATTCCCGCACGAAACATATTGATGTTCGCTACCATTTGAATTCGTGAGGTAATGGAAAAGCAAGAAATGAAGTTGAAGAAAATTCATACAGATAAGAGTCCGTCTGATATGATGACTAAGGTCGTGACAAGAGAGAAGCTTGAGCTCTGTAAAGAGCTAGCCGGAATGGAGTCCAAGTGAGGGTCAAAGTTGGGTGTTCCCTCCTCTCATGTGTATAGAGGGGGAGATTTATTGGGTACCATGTGTTTTTTGGTCATTACACATGAGATTAAAATACATTTAATGGGCCATGTGGATCTTTGTGGCCAATGCCATAAAGTGGCCCAAACTAATATTATTAGTATCATTAAAAAGGCAGTGTGTCTCATTCAAGTCGGGCGCAGCATATTGCATACACAGTAGAGATACAGGGTAAGTCTCAACTTGTGTGCAAACAGTGGTGGCGGCGCAATTTCAAGAAGGAGAAGAGTGAAGGCTTGTTTGGGTAGTCTTGAAGGACTTGTTGGTTTACCAATATCTTTGAGATTTTGAAGAATTATTGTTTGCTTGATTTCCTTTGGGCATTGTGAACCCTAAGAAGTAACCCTGTACTCACTCTCATCTATTGAATACCTCAAGTTTTGGGGCAAAAACTTGAGAGAACATTTGTATTCCTTATTTTGATATAGTGGAATATTTCGGAGTTGCCCTGTGGTTGTTTCCCTCTCTATTGGAGGGTTTTTCCACATAAATTTTGGTGTCATAATTTTCTTGCTTGGGTGCTTTATTATTACATTATTTGTGCTTAATTGTGGTGAAAGAAAATTTATCCATTGTGACTTGGATATTATTTGTGCCTATTTAATTTACACTAAACAAGAATTACGGAGTGTTACTCTTAATATTGGAGATTTCCGCATTTTTCCACAACACTTACATCCTTCTGTATTCTATCCACTCCTTTCACCTGTTTCCTAAGTTTCCTTCCATTTGCTGATATCTCCTTTGTTTCTTCCCCTCCTTCCACCTCCTCCACCACTTTTGAGGTACCATGAGCCCAAATACAGAAAGCTCAAACTATATAGCAAACTCCAAATAAATCTAGCAGACGGACTCCATGATTAAAAAAAAAAGGAAATCTCAACTCTCTGTTTGATAGGGAAAATCATATATATATATATATATATATATAAGAGAAATTGCTGAACAAACAGGGAGTCCAAAATGTCAATCGAGGAGCATGGAAAACTAAAGAGGGCTTTCAGATTCATACAACCACAAGCCAAATCCCACCAACCCAATTGATAGCCAAATCCACCTAGGACCAAAAAATTTGAAGCCGACTTTTCAACCACCTTTACTAATTAATACTCCCTCTGTCCCATAATAAGTGTCCACATTTTCTTTTTTGAATGTCCCACAATAAGTGTCCACTTTCCTAAATTGGCATATTATATCTTTTACTTACTTTCCAAAACTACCCTTATAATAAAGACAAAGAAGCATTTATTTGTGGTCCCAAAACAAGCAAAAAGTCAAACAACCATCACATTTAAGGGTAAAATTGGAAAATGACTCTTTAATGAATCAAATAAATTAATATAATACAACTTTCATAAACATTGTGCAAAAAAAAAATGAACACTTATTATGGGACAGAGGGAGTATCATCTCTCTTACATAAAAGAAGAAGACCAAGCCGAAGAACTTGTCACCACCAACACAGTTACTCAGAATATGGAAGTAGCCAAACGGAGGAAAACTATGCCACGTAAAGGTCTAGAATTAAAGTTTTGCTAGAAGAGGCAAAAAAATATTGCACCAACATTGTTAATCGACAAAGACCTGTTCGAGGTAACAATCCAAAGTAAGAATGATTGCTCTAATTCGGATAATACTCGGGTTAAGGTGGCTGTCCCAAAACAGCGCCAAGGAAATCGATGACAATCCTACGCTGGAATTGTCCATTTGAAATCGAAAAGCAATTAGGCTGACAGAGTTATGAGATCTCTGAGGTTTGATAATGCACATATGGTGGATGAAGTTGGTCTTTTGGGGTGGTCTAATCATCATGGGGAAAAAGGAAATCCTGCTGAAAGTAACAAATAGTAACAGTCTGTTTGGTATGCCACAAATTAGAAAAGAATTGATTTGCAATTCTTGTTTGTGGAAATTCTTATATTTGGTTTGACAAAAGAATTGATTTTCAATTCTAGCCAATTCTCACCAATTATTGTTTTAGTCCAAAAACAAATCCTATCACTTTTGGTAGGATTTGGTGAGAAATGATTTCATTTTAAGTGAAATAATGTGATATACCAAACTTACCCCTATATATTTCACACTTCCTCTTTTTATATCGGCAATGTAGTAAATGACAGTGATTCATTTCATTTCATTTCTCTTTCAAACCAAACATGAGAATTAAAATTACAAGGGTAAAAAGCATTTTGCACCCCTAATGTATACACCGTTTTGGAATTTGCACCCTAATGTTTCAATTTTCTCAAATTGGCCCTTAATGTATATAGCGAGTTGCAATGTGGCCCTTCTGTCAGCATTTCCGTAAAAAACTAACGAAAAATCGCCCATGTGCAAGTCATGTGACTTATTTAAGGGCATTTTAGTCATTGACCATAAATTAAAAGCATTTTCACCCTTAATGTTTGGTTCATTTGGCGATTTGCACCCTTAATGTTTGGGTCGTTTGGACATATTTTACTTTTATTTTTTTATTTAATTTTTTTTTTAAAAAGGTGTTCTGGCATAATTTTTGGGTTCCTCTACCGCTACCCATTAAAAATTGAGTTTTAATTAGTTTAAATTTCTAAAAATAATATTTTAGACTATTAAATTTTTTTTATTATGTACACTGTGTGGGACCCTAGGGCAAGTTTTGGAAAATTATCGCAATCATTTTGATATTTTAACAACAATGCCAGGGGCACTAACAAATCTCACTAACACTCACACCCACACTCTATTTTCTCCTAGTGGCACTTTGAAATTAATCAGGGATGTTAGTAACACTGTGTGGGACCATATAAAATTCTTGGGGGTTTATTTCCTTTTAAAATGTTTTATAGGAACAATTTAGAGCACCTAAATAATGTTTTGTACATTATTTTAAATTGCTTAAAATATCTTTGATTGATTGTTAATTTATGGAATTAACACAAGGTGTTTTGTACACTAAGGGAAACTTGATTAAATTATTTGGTAAGTTTTCTCAATTTTTGGGAATATGTTTTAGAGCATATATTGTGTTATGTACACGATATTAATTACTTAAAATATAATAAATAAAGTTTTTAATTCTTAAAATTAATATATAGTGTTTTGTACACTGTTTGGGGACTTGAGAAAATTTTTAGTAAATTATCTCATGTTTTTTATATTTTAGAGCATAAAATTTATGCTTATGGACATTAGTTTTAATTGCTTAAACTATCCCAAATAGACTATTAATTTTTGAAATTAATATGGATGTTTAGAACCCCATATTGGACCACTGAAATTTCTTGGAGAACAAATTTCTCAAAAGTTTTGTATTTTTGAGAATTTATTTATTCACAGTTAATTTGTTTAACTAAATCAATTTAATTTGATAAATTGATTAAATTGAGGTGACACAAATACATATAACCTAAAATACATAAGGTAAAAGTACATGATGTACTCTCAAAAAGTAGTGAATTTAGCAAAAAATGTGGTGGATTTAGCTCTACCCTTTTAGAATTAGAGTTTATTTAAAATTCTAATTAGAATATGTTGGATAACTTTAGATTTGTTTCATATTATTTGGGTAATTGGGTACCGGTAGAGGAACCCAAAAATTATGCCAGAACACCTTTTTTAAAAAAAAATTAAATAAAAAAATAAAAGTAAAATATGTCCAAACGACCCAAACATTAAGGGTGCAAATCGCCAAATGAACCAAACATTAAGGGTGATAATCTTTTAATTTATGGTCAATGACTAAAATGCCCTTAAATAAGTCACATGACTTGCACATGGGCGATTTTTCGTTAGTTTTTGACGGAAATACTGACGGAAGGGCCACATTGCAACTCGCTATATACATTAAGGGCCAATTTGAGAAAATTGAAACATTAGGGTGCAAAGTCCAAAACGGTGTATACATTAGGGGTGCAAAATGCTTTTTACCCAAATTACAAATCAATTCTATTCATTTCTTTTCTTTTCTATTTTCTCCAATTCAATTCTATTCTATTTTAGAATCATACCAAACGAAGTGTAAAAGTTTTCCGGTTGACACATTGTACATCATCAATGATTCCAAGGGGCTGGTGGAGGGTATCTTTCGCTTATGGAACTATATTGGCACCTCCAACTCCCCGTACGGGCGGCTACCACGATATACATGTTGGGGGTAAAATCAAAATCTTAACTATTTGGAGTAACACTTTTTAACCCTGTCAAATATAAATTAGATAGAAACAAATGTCCAAACCACAAAAATAATAATTTCCACCACAATCAACTACAAGCAATAAAAGCGATAATAAAATGATATCAATAATTTATGTGGAAAAATCCTCCGATGAAGAGGGAAAAGCCACAGGACAGCTCCGAATAATTCTACTATTATCAAAATAAGGAATATAATGTTTCTCTCAAGTTTTTGCTCAAAACATGAGGTATCCAAATTAATAAAAGAGTGAGTACAAGGGTTACCTGTTAGGTTCAAAATACCCAAAGGAAATACAAGCATATGCTACCTCAAAATCCCAAGGATTTTTGTACACACAAACAAGCCCTTGAAATACACCCAAACAGAGCCCCACTCTTCACTTCTTCTTGGTCGCTGCAGTGCTCACACACAATGAAAACCTCTCTCTCAGTTTTCAATATGCTGCGCCGAATTCTAATGGAGATTCCCAGCATCTCCTTTTGATTCATTGGCTAAAAAAATTAGCTAGCAAGCAAGCTAGGGCCACGGGCCCATAAAGACTTAAAAACAATTAAGCCCAAAAAATAAGCCCATTAACATGGGTTTTGATCTGAGATAATAATAAAAAAAAAAAATTTGGGTTTTGATCTCATGTGATATGGAACATCTATCACATGGTATACCCAACAAATCTCCCCCTCCATACACATGAGAGGAAGGAACACCCAAATCTTAGCCCCTCACTTGGAGTCCATTCCAGCTAGCTCTCGACAGAGCTCAAGCTTCTCCCTTGTCATGACTTTAGTCATCATGTTAGACGGATTCTTATCTGTCTTAATTTTTTTCAATTTCATTTCCTGTTTTTCCATTACCTCACGTTAGGGGTGCAACTCGGACGGGACCCAAAGAGTTTTGGCTCTGCCCAACCCCGAGCCCGAGTTCTAGCAGTCTGTCAAAGCTCGAGCCCGAGTCCGACCCCGACAAAAATCTGAACTTTTCAACCCGAGCCTGATTTGTGTTTAGTATTACAACCCGAGCCCAAGCTCGAATTGCAATTTTTCTTTTGGTGCAAACCGACTTTTTAGTATGTAAACAACAATATATAGAGAATCAAATCTAATTTTTTTGTTTAGATTTGGGAAAAAACATTCATCTATTAATTTAGTGCTTGAATAATATCTAATAGTGTATTCTTATCACTAAAAACACTATAATATAATGTCAAAAATAATACATAAAAAGAATTCGGGTTCGGGTTCCACGGGTTAGCAGAATTCTGCCCAAGACCGGCCCGAATTGAATTCGGGCTTGCATTTTTCTGCCCAGACCCACCCATGGTGAAAGTACTACGGGCCCAAGCCCGGTAATTTTTGGGCCGGGCCCGGGCTGACTGTGGTTGGCCTGCCCAAGTTGCACCCTTACCTAACGTAGACACCCCAATTTTGACCGATTGTCGAATTTAGGGGATTATTACCTCTGAAATCGATGACGATAATGTTTGACGAAATTCAAAGTCTTTAAAGATGATTTGTGCTCTTCAGAAAGCTCTCAGTCTCAAAGTCCACAATTCAAGAGAGAGAGAGAGAGAGAGAGAGAGAGAGAGAGAGAGAGAGAGAGAGAGAGAAAGAAAAGGAACAGAATGATGAGGAGATTTTTGGGTGTGAAAATATGCACTAAAAAGAAAATGACCTCAGAAGTTTATTTGAAATTCTAAAATTGAAGAATTGGCTTGAAAAACCTAATGAAAAACATTTCCAAAAATATATATAATGATAATAATATAGAAAAATAAAAGATTCTTTTCAAAAGATTGACTTTGAAGAAAATATATTTTAGATGAATTTGAAAAGAAATGAAAAGAAAAGAATTTGTTTAGAGAGTTTTGAAAAGAAAAAAGGACAAAAAGGAATTTAAAAAAAAAAAGGGCAAAAGCGCTGAAAGAGACAGCACTCACTGAGTGTCGCGGACAATTCAGCGAGTACTGCCTCTTGTAACTGGCTGTTTAATTTCTAGAAATAAAAGTGCGCATTGAATACCCTAAAGTCATACTTTGCATGTTGTACGCCCAGAATGTACCTATATATATACCCTCACTTAATTGGTTTATAAAAGGGAACTTACATCTCCATTAAGAGGGGTTGGTTGATTTGAGGTGAATTGGAGATTTGGAAATTAATTGAAGATTTTACTTTAAGACTTTAAAGAGAGCTTGAAGAAGTGCATAAAGAATCCTTGAAGATCCTCAATAAACCAAGAAAATCTGAGGAAATTCAGAGTTAATTCTCTAATCTTAGATCATTTTCTACCATAATTCAATCACAATTCATAGATTTGACTAGGATCTTTACACATTTTCAAAAGGTCTCTTCTCTATTTCTTCACACACCACTTAGAATTGTAATTGAATTCCTTTCACTACAACAAAATTGGGCTTTAGCAACGAAACATGGCGACAAAGTTTAAATTTCGTTGCCAAAAGTATAGTTCTAGCGACAAAATTAAATTTCGTCGCCGAAGAGGCTAAAAAAACAAAAATTTGGCGACGAAATTCTGTTTTGTCGCCTAAAGTGTCAATTTTGGGACAAAATTATGTTTCATCGCCTAAAGTGATCTATTGCGACGAAATAACATTTCGTCGCCTAGAGTGACGCCCATGGCGACGAAATATTAATTCGTTGCCTAAAGTGAGTTCTAAAGTGATGTCTATGGCGACGAAATAATATTTCGTCGCCTAAAGTGATGCCTATGGCGACGAAATATTAATTCGTCGCCTAAAGTCAGTTCTAAAGTGATGTCTATGGTGACGAAATGTTATTTTGTCGCCTAAAGTGATGCCTATGGCGACGAAATATTAATTCGTCGCCTAAAGTAAGTTCTAAAGTGATATCTATGGCGACGAAATATTATTTCGTCGCCTAAAGTGATGCGTATGGCGAGGAAATATTAATTCGTCGCCTAAAGTGAGTTCTAAAGTGATGTCTATGGCGATAAAATATTATTTCGTCACCTAAAGTGATGCCTATGGCGATGAAATATTAATTCGTCGCCTAAAGTGAGTTCTAATGTGATGTCTATGGCGACGAAAAAAGTGTTGCCTATGGCGACAAAATGTTAATTCGTCGCCTAAAATTAGTTCTAAAGTGATGTCTATGGCGACAAAATATTATTTCATCGCCTAAAGTGATGCCTATGGCGACGAAATATTAATTCGTCGCCTAAAGTGAGTGTTCTAAAGTAATGTCTATGGCGACGAAAAAATATTATTTCGTCGCCTAAAGTGATGCCTATGGCGACGAAATATTTATTCGTTGCCTAAAGTGATGCCTATGGCGACAAAATATTAATTCGTCGCCTAAAGTGAGTTCTAATGTGATGTCTATGGCGACGAAATAACATTTCGTTGCCTAGAGTGATGCCTATGGCGACGAAATATTAATTTGTCGCCTAAAGTGAGTTCTAAAGTGATGTCTATGGCGACAAAATGATATTTCGTCGCCTAATGTAATATTAATTAAATAATATTATGTTAATATTAGTTTAATTTAATTAGTGATATCTGTGTTAATACATATTACTTACAAATAATAAAATTTAATTAGCTAAATAATAAATTAATTAAATATATTATAGTAAATTATATTATACTACTATATATGATAATTAATTGAATAAAAGTATAAATAATAGACAAAAATGGAGTAAGTTTGGCGATTCAATTTTTTTGGGAATTGTTGGGAATTGGTTTATTTCTGAATAATATTATTAATTGTATAAATGTATGTGTATATATATATGTATATTTTGGGTGTCTGATATATAGTTTTAATTTTTTTTAATGCTGAAATCAAATTTGTGAAAGTTGCCACATATTGTACCACGTATTGTGATAGTGATTGATGGTACCACATAGTATAACTAGCACGAATTGTACCAATTGAATTATTCCTTAACTATAGTACCAATTGATATAGTTAATTAAGATCCTTAATTGATTTCTAAATCGGTTTTAAAAATGTCAATATGTTTCAATTTATGACCATCACTTTAAAAGGTCCACATGTTAAATGCAATTGAATTAGTTAATTAAAGTTCTTGGTTTCTAAATCGATTTTAATACATATCAATCTATTTCACTTTATGACCATCACTTTCAGTAGTCCACAATGACTACAAACTAAATGACTCTTTTGGCGACAAAATGAGCATCAATGGCGACGAAAATTGTGATCAATAGTGACGAAATAATTTCGTCGCCATTTTTGTCTATGGCGACAAAAGATAAATTTCATCACCAGGGGCCTTTGGAGACAAGGCAAAGGCGACAAAATTGGCGACGAAATTTTTTCGTCGCTAAAGCCTTTAGCGATGGAAAAACGACTTTTGGCGACGAAATATGTTTGTCGCCAAAGCACATTTTTGTTGTAGTGTTTGAATTGTCATTGATCTCCTCTTGGATTGTCATCAAACCTTTATAGAACATTTTTCTAAATAAGTTTCATCTTGGATCATCCAAATTGGTCTTGATTTCATTTTTTCTTTCTCATGCTCTTCTTTTGGAGTTCATGGAATTCTTAATATTCCATGTGAATTCATTGAGTTAGATCCTCTAATTTGCTAGTGTATGTCCACTTCTATGTCCAGGCTTGTATTTATCCTTTTGAGTTTCTCAACATTTAATAAACCAAAACTGATAAAGATGATTCAAAGACCATCTTTATAGTAATTTTGGTCGTGTATATAATTACGGGCATATCCAAATATGTAGTCGAAGGTACTCTTTCAAGCGAGAAAACGCCAAGAAGGTATCTAGTGTTTAAAATAAACATATTCTGTCTTCCTTCAAACTTTCCTCCATCCCAATCTAAGTCCCTCACTACAACAAATATGATTTTTTGTGACGCACACTTTTTGTGACGCGCAAACGCGTCAGAAAAGATCATTATTTGTGATGCGCATTTAGTATTTGTGACGCACTTACAGATGTCACAAAAAAATTAGGTTGACCAATTATTGGACTTTGTTTGTGATGCATCTTGTGCGTCACCAATAAGATCCCTACTAGTTGTGATGCATTTGGTACGTCACAAATATAGTCCCTACTATTTGTGACGCATCTGGTGCGCCACAAATAAAATCTCTAATATTTGTGATGCATCTAGTGCGTCACAAATAAAATCCCTTCTATTTGTTATGCATATTGTGCGCCACAAATAAAATCTACAATTAAATCCCTACTATTTGTGACGCATATAGAGCACCATAAATAAAATCCCTACTATTTGTGACGCAGTAGATGCGTCACAAATAAAATCTTTACTATTGGTGACACATATTGTGCGCCACAAATAAAATCCACAATTAAATCCCTACTATTTTGTGACATATATAGTGCGCCACAAATAAATTCTCTACAATTTCTATCGCATCTAATACGCCACAAATAAAATACTTGCTAAGTCTAACGCATATGGAGCGCCACAAATAAAATCTCAATCACTACTTTGTTGAAACTCATATTTGCGGTTGGTTGCGGGTCGATCTCTAAAAATAGAGAGAAACGAAGCGCTGTCTTTGCGGTTTCTATTTCTCTCATTGTCTATGTTTGGGTCCCATTAATTATCATCTCAAAAGTAGAACTCTTCTCCGACTTTCACGGTTTCGACGACGCCAAGAACTGTTTATAATTATAGTTAATATAGAAGCTGCTCAAGAACTGTTTACAATTAATGTTTGAAATAAGGAATCAAAGCCATGGATCATTTTTATCATTGCAAAATTGCTCAAAACAAAAATAAATTTTGATGTGGGTAAGTTTAATTTCTTCTAACTATATTTTGATGAAATATATATATATGTATATATATATTTGTTGTATATGAAGTAAATGTACATCTGTATATCCAATGGTTTTAAAAATCGGACCGGACCGAACGGTCGAACCGTCGGAATCGGGAACCGGACTATAAAACGGGTCAGGATGAGCCGGAAACCTTTCATAGTTCCAAAATCGTGATGATTTTGTAAAATCGTCCAAATCGGAACGGTTCAACCAAGAGTTTGTAAAACTGTCGATTCATTGGAAGTTTAAGTTTTGGTGTTCAAAAGTATTGTCTATACAGTGTTGTTATATTTTTATTTTCAACGTGGGTATTGTATTTTTTTAATTAAAAACATAATGCTATACATTCCAAATTTGAATATCAAATTAGGTTTTCAAATATTTATTAAATGTACCACGTGAATTGGCATTGATACCAATTATCACTTATACAAATATGTGATACAAATTTATCTAATTTGAAAAATAAATTTGGGATTCAAATTTAGGAAACAAACATAATTGATTAATAAAATGGACACTGTATACTAAAATTGTTAAAGTGTGAAAATAAAATTTAGAATTTTCTATAAGTTTTAATTAATGTCAGTATTAAATTAATAATGTATATTTTACATAATTATGACGTCACAGTTGATTCCGGTTCGTGCTACGGTTGAACCGATGACCCAGTCATTTTTAATGGTGGGAAAGAAATTTTAAATTCTCACTACAACAAAAGTGGCCCAATACACCAAATTGGCAGAATTGTCACACTAATTTTCGCATTGTTTGTCTGTCCAAAACAATGATGAATTTTGTCACGGTTCAATTGTCATTGTTTAAGCACCGACAAATGTAGTCACTGTTTAGAAAGTGACAAAAAAAATAGGATTGTCAGTATTCTTAACCGTGACTAAATTTGTCACTGTTCTGGACAGTGACAAACCAAAATATGACAAACTATGTCAAAGTTTATAACAATGACGAAAAACTATCAAAATTTGTCATCATTTAAAAGGGTGACAAAAATTTCTCCCTAAATGTTTAGGGATCATTTTTGCTCACCTATTTTTGGTCCACCATTATTCACCCAAGTTTTTACTGGGTGACACGTGGTCAATTTTAGTAATTATATTGATACTACAGGGGCAAATTAGAAATGATATGAGACACATATCACCTAAGGAGGATTGATTGAGTTAGTGGTGGACCAAAATTGGGAGAGCAAAAATGATCTCAAATATTTAATAGCCAAGATAACACCAGAATAAAAGTTTAGGGTATTCCCTCAAAAAATAAAAGAAAAAGAAAAAGGAAAAAAAAAACCCCTCGTCATTCACCAAACTGGTCCCGCCCAATTTCTTTCCCCCAAATTGGCGCCCCATATCTCTATCATCTCTGGTCACTCTCTAGCCCATACTCCTACTGCCAGACCACACCCCCACCGCCGACACCGCCAGACCACACCCCCATCTCACTGTAAGTTCTCTCTCTCTCTTTCTCTCTCTCTCTCTTGAGTCACAGTTTATATAGCAATGTTCTTCTCTGGATCTATTTTTTCCATCTGCAGGTCACCACCGCTCGTTGTGGCTCGCCGTCAACCTTCCAATCTACAGGTATGACTTCCTCTCTATTGTGTGTGTTCTGTGTGTGCGTTTTGTGTGTGTTCTCTCTCTCTCTCTCTCTCTCTCTATCTATCTATCTATCTATCTATCTATATAAATATATGCTTGAGGGTCATGTTGATTTCCAACTAAAACTTTTCTAGTGACTTGCTTGTGTTGGTGTCTTTGGTTAGCACTCCACATGCTTGTTATTTTGCTTGTGAGTGCACGCACTGTTAATTTATACCCTTTTGATTCTTTTGATTTGTAGATGTTTCAACAGATTGGATTCTTTTAATTTATGCCCTTTTGATCTTTTGATTCTGTAGTTTCTTTTCATGAATGAAATAAAAAGAATGATTAGGTGGTCACATATATGTTCAATCTTTTCTAAGTTATCATATGTATGTAATATTGAAAGAGGTACATAGGGATTTTATAGAGCAAATTAACTCACCCCCAAAAATTAAATTAGAGAAGTCTCCACACACTTCTGACTTTCTGCTACTTCCAGGAAGTACCCTTCAAATTAAATTTAGGACTTTTATTTTTATTTAGAATTTTTCTTTTCATGGTCAACTTTGATAATGGGCACTTACATACGTACTTTTCTTGAATGATAGTATCTTTAAAACCAAAACCTTATTATATACTAGCTGTTATATATACATATATATATATATGTGCAAGCATTGATACGAAATTTCACTTCAACAAACCGGCAATGGTGACCACAACCCATCTTCTTTCCATCTTTTTATGGTGATTATGTGTTCTCTATTTATGTTGATTAATTGTTTTCTCTTTATGATGATTATCTTATTTTTATTTATGTTCATCAACGATTTCCTCTTTTATGTTGATTATAAGTTTTGTCTAAACATTGATTTGTTGTTTTATCTTTATATTGATCACCTATTTTCTCTTTATGTTGCTTCGATTGCATGTAATCATTTTGTAGATATGGCGCCTGGTAGATGACATGTTGCACGGCCCGCCCAATCAGCCCCGATCGAGAGGATTCTTCCCGAGATGTCACATGAAACCAACCCATTGTGATCTAGCGTTGGTAAGATCAAGTTTATTTTTTAGAACCTTAATTACATCAATTTCCAATTTGTTAGTGTATTTTAAAATTCTTCTTAATTGGCATTTTAATTATATTAATAGCATCAAAAGGCGCTCGCCTAAAACGGCGGTCAACGGATTAAAATTGTCATCCAACCTGGTTTAAAGGAACCGGTAGGGAAATGGGCCAAAATTTTCAAGGCGGAAGGAGGGATAATAGTTAAAATGAATCCTTCCATTGCTGCGAGCTCTTTAAATGAGGTCCCAGAACATGTTGTGAGTGCGTGTCACACAAGCAGTCAGATAGAGTATATTACATATGAGTTTATGTTAATTTTGATATTAGTACTAAATTATCTTATTACGTTTAATCCTTTGATGTTGATCTTCTCAATCCTCATACAAAAAAATCAGTCAACAAATATTGTATGAAATGGTTCAAGGGTTTTAGATACAATCTCCACAAACATTATAAGGAAACCGAGAATCCCCGAAGCCACCCCCCGACTGGCGTGTAATCGAAAGAATGGTAATTGTGTTGCACCCGATTCGAGAGTGAGGAGTTTAAAGTGATATACTTATTAATCTTTTTTACTATTTTATAACATTTTTGTTTGAATGTGTGTCCAATGGACTAATGATTGTTTATTATTGTAGGCACTTAGTGTGCAAAATTCTGCATCTAGGGCACAACTCACAGTCAGTCACTTATGTGGATCGAAGTCCTTTGCTCAATATCACCATTAGTTGGTATGTGTAAAGTTTAATACGTATGATTCCTTTCATGGTTTTATTTTTTTATTTTTCACTTTACATTTTTTTTAATGGTGCAGAAAAAATCCCAGTTGCAAAGCCCAAGCCCAATCTCAAGGCTAATCCCAATCCCAATCCCAATCCCAATCCCATTCTGAATCCGAATCCCATTTCCAATCCCAAGTATCAGATTCGCAAGGTCCAGTCAGCGTTATACAATTGTACAAAAAAACACATTACAATGACAAAATTGATAAATGGACTTGTTCTGAAGCGAAAAATAATTATGTAAGTTTCATTTTTTAAGTTACATGCTCGTAGTTTAAATTTGTACATGGTGGTCTTAAAACGAATTAAACTTTTCATTTGTAAGATGAAATGGAAATGATAAGAACAGAGCATACCCCAGAGGGAGCCAACCCACCCACAAATGAGGATATTTTTATGTGTGTATTGGGAAGGAGGTCCGGATATTTTTGGGGACTTGGCCACGGGTGGTGCCAATCTCAACTAGATCCGATTCTCACTTGACATGTGAGGCGAGGGTACGGGAAAAGAATGAAATGTTAGAGCAGGCACTACGATAGGTGGCAGAGACGAGAGCAGCACTGGAGGTGTCGTTACATGAACAACAACAACAAAATGCAGAAATTCGTTCCTTGATTACGCGACAAAGACAACTATTTCAATATGTATTATAAAGTTTCAATACGTATTTTATTACAAAATAACTATGCACATTGATTACAAACAAGTTTTGACATACTTAGGCTTGAAAAAGCTATGTTTTGGGGGTTTGGGGTGGGGTGGGGGTGTGAAACGGTAAACCGTCGATCTAATGGACGTAAAACTTAACTCGCACCTCAAACACGACAAAAGAAAGTTGTGGGAACAAATGGAATGCAAAACGGACTTCCGATTATCAAATAACGCTAAAAAAACAAGCTTTGACATGCTTAGGATTGTTTTTGGGGTTTGGGGGGGTGAAATTCTAAACCGCCGATCGGATGGATATGAAACTTAACTAGCACTACAAACATGCCTAAAGAAAGTTGTGGGAAAAAACGAAATGCAAAATGGACTTCCGGTTATCAAATAATGCGTAAAAAACAAGTTGTGACATACTTAGGCTTGGAAAAACTTAGTTTTTGGGGTTTGGGGTGGGGGGGGGGGGGGGTGAAATTGTAAACCGCTGATCCGATGGATGTGAAACTTAACCCATACCTCAAACACAACAAAACAATGTTGTAGGAATAAACAGAATACAAAATAGATTTTCGGTTATCAAATACGAAAAAATAAGCTTTGACATACTTGGGCTTGAAAAAACTTAGTTTTTGAGGTTTGGGGGAGTAAAATCGTAAACCGCCAATTCGATGGACGTGAAACTTAACTAGCACCACAAACACGCCTAAAGAATGTTGTGGGAACAAACTGAATGCAAATCGGACTTCTGATTGTCAAATAACACATAAGAAACAAGCTTTGATATACTTAGGCTTGACAAAACTTAGTTTTTGGGGTTTGGGGGGGTGAAATTGCAAACCGCTGATCGGATGGACATGAAACTTAACTAGCACCACAAACACATCTAAAGAAAGTTGTGGAAAAAAATAGAATGCAAAACAGACTTCCAGTTATCAAATAACGCGTAAAAAACAAGATTTGACATACTTAGGCTGTTTTTGGGGTTTGGGGGGGTGAAACCGTAAACCGCTGATCTGATGGATGTGAAACTTAACCCGCACCTCAAACACGATAAAATAAAGTTATGGGAACAAACGCAATGCAAACCGGACTACCGGTTATCAAATAACGCAAAAAAAAACAAGCTTTGACATACTTAGGCTTGAAAAAACTTAGTTTTTGGGGTTGGGGGGGTGAAACCGCAAACCGTCAATCCGATGGACGTGAAGCTTAACTAATACCACAAACACTCCAAACGAATGTTGTGGGAACAAACGGAATGCAAAATGGACTTCTAATTGTCAAATAACGCATAAAAAAAAGCTTTGACATACTTAGGCTAGAAAAAACATAGTTTTTGGGGTTTGGGGGGGTGAAACCGTAAACCGCCGATCGGATGGATGTGAAACTGAACTAGCATCACAAACACTATTGTGGGAACAAACGGAATGCTAAACGGACTTCCGGTTATCAAATAATGCGTAAAAAGCTATATTTTTGGGGTTTGAGGGGGGGGGGGGGGGAGTGAAACTATAAACCTTCGATCCGATGGACGTGAAACTTAACTTGCACCTCAAACACGACCAAAGAA
The DNA here is from genome assembly GCA_033977485.1 of Hydrangea macrophylla. Lineage (NCBI taxonomy): Eukaryota > Viridiplantae > Streptophyta > Magnoliopsida > Cornales > Hydrangeaceae > Hydrangea > Hydrangea macrophylla. The sequence continues at coordinate 51,311,235 of CM066987.1, forward strand.
AATTGTGGGAAAAAACGGAATGAAAAATGGACTTCCGGTTATCAAATAACGCGTAAAAAACAAGTTTTGACATACTTAGGCTTGAAAAAGCTATATTTTTGGGGTTTGGGGGGGTGAAATGGTAAACCGCTGATCTGATGGATGTGAAACTTAACCCGCACCTCAAACATGACAAAAGAAAGTTGTGGGAACAAACAGAATGCAAAATGGACTTCCGGTTATCAAATAACGCGTAAAAAACAAGGTTTGACATACTTAGACTTGAAAAAGCTATGTTTTGGGGGTTTGGGGAGGTGATCGGTAAACCGTCGATCCGACGGGCATGAAACTTAACTCGCACCTCAAACACGACAAAAGAAAGTTGTGGGAGCAAACGGAATGCAAAACGGAGTTCCGGTTATCAAATAACGCGTAAAAATTAAGTTTTGACATACTTAGGCTTGAAAAAGTTATGTTTTTAACCGCTGATCTGAATGACGTGAAACTTAACTCGCATCTCAAACATGACAAAAGAAATTTGTGGGAACAAACGGAATGCAAAACGGACTTCTGGTTATCAAATTGTGCATCACAAGTTATATTTTTTCATTTCCCTAGTTAGACTTCAATTAAATATGCTTTTTGAGTTTTTCATTTTATAATTTTTCTTCGATTGGCTAAAATGCAAATTTTTTTTTCACATTTCAGGTTTGGAGTTACATTTGATGGTGGAAGATGTTGGATGTGTTTTGTGATCCCTAATGTTGGATGCGTTGAATTTTAGTGTTATATTAGAAAACACTTAAATTTTTATTTGTATGAATTAGTATTTTGGATGTTGGACTTGATCTTTAAATTGTATGTCGATGTTTGTTTCTGGTGCATGCATTTCGTAGTTGTGTTTTTGAAGTATTGATATTATCGCAGGTATATAGCACGTAAAAATTACTTAATTAGGAAAAATATATATATATAATTTCCCTATAGCATTTGTGATGCATTTTATGCATCACAAATACTATATATAATTATGACAGAGTATTTGTGATGCAATTACAGGCGTCACAAATAATATTTTTAAAATTGAAATTGTTATTTGTGACGCATATACAGGCGTCACAAATAATAATAAATAATTAAAGTTATTGAGTATTTGTGGCGCATACAAACGTCACAAATAATTACTGTTTGTGACGCGTATAGTGCGTCACAAATAATACTCTTATTTGTGGCGCGTGTATTTGGTATTTATGGCAGTTTATTTGTGACGTCGTATTCTATTATTTGTGATGCGTTGACTGCATCACAAAAATTATTTGCGACTAGGGATTTTGTGACCCCAATTGTGACGCGTTTTGATTATTTGTGACGCACTTTGCACCCCACAAAAAGTCAAATATGTTGTAGTGCCTGTTTGGGAAACACATTACTGATTTCCCAAATGGGGCCCAGCTACCTTATCTAACATGAAAGTTTTATATCAGTGATGACATTCTATTAAGATTAGGAAGGTGCCACAAAATAGGTTATCAAGAGGGTAGGGTGCATCCGTGCATGTGCATATCATATCTTCCTTCAAACTCCCTTTATTTTCTATAATGAATAAGTTGCTATTAGGCCATGAGAGAGAAATTATGGGAGTGAAAAAGAACCTTAATGAAATCATCAAACATTAGAGAGGATTCCTTTGTATAACCAGCTTCCAGTAAACTTGGCTCAGGACTTCCTACAATTCATACAACCGAGAGTTGCAAGGAACTTATTACAAGTCAGAAATATCAAAAGCAGCTAGTTAGTGCTATAAATTAAACAAGGTTTGCAAACCTATCCTCCAAGCAAATGCATCAAATAAAGAAACAAAAAGGCATCGGAGACTTTCCTCATAAAAGGATATTCACAACTTCCAATAACCATTTTTAAAGAAAGAATGTGAGACAAATTCTCTGGTGAGGTTTCATTATGATGGAAGAAACTGCAAAGCCAATCTAAAGTGGAAGTCCACTTCCATAACGAGGAAAACACCTTTCTTTGTTGGATTAAAAAGGAAAATAGAAAGGATAAGAAAACAGGGAGAAAATAAAATTAAACATTTTGAATTTCCTGAGTCACTTCCATTCCTCTTTTCTTTAGTGTCTACAAACTTTTGAAACTTCCTTTCATCTATAATGTTATTTAGGCATGGAAGAAGACAATAGGAAAAACACGAGGGAAATAGTTTTAGTTTTCCTCTCCCTTGAAAATATTTGAAGATGCCTATAGGGATAACCAACAACTTGAACAAATTAGTGAAAGAAATTTGGAAAACTAAATGGAACATCAGAAAATACCTCTCTTTGCTTCTCCGACGTAAACGAGCCAGTCAAATCCCCTAGCACTTCTAATATGTCATTGAACATCACTTTCCCATTACAGTCCAAATCGTATACCTTGAAAATAACTGAAAGAAAGGCATCTAATAGTGTTAGTAAATACCATAAATGCCCCCCAAAAAAAGTTTTAAAAAATGAGAAATCCATTTTTTTTTAGTCAATTTTGGTAGTCTAGTAAAACCCACAGACCATAAGGGAGAAAGTATAACCAAAAAAGGCAGAAGTATGAAGGAGCTCCTTGAAATAGTCTATGAGCATATGCTTAATGTTAGTTCTGGTAATTGCAAGCAATGCTCGTCCTTCGAACCATCGGTATTAACAACTTGAAATTTTTTGGCAGAGTTTCCTATTATAAATTATTTGTTGTTATCAATAAATCTTCAATTTTTGTTACACGTATTAGAATTACACAACATGGTTCCAGTTGGTGTTACCCATGTACATTGGTTCAGAGTTATTTAATACGGAATAATTTAAATAGGAAAAAACAATTTCTAAAACAAGTGTTGCCTCCTCATAGCCAAATTTGAGCATGAGTGGTACTTGAGTCTTTCGAAATCTTTTTGGCATAAAGACCCGAGTTCCAAATTTATTGAGTATTCAAATCACATTGCCAACAAAACTATACCACTGCCTTTTACACCAAACCATTAAATTTGCAAATTTTCGCACACCAATCAACGATAACACAAGTGAAAATCTACATTAGTTAACGCAAACAAATTTAAACACCAGAAATTTCTTACTTACATCAAACATCTCAAGTTGAATTCTTAAAGACCTTTTTTGGTTACTTTGAACAAGAAGCAAGAAGTTAAATAGCACATACGTTCTACTTTTTGCTGCATATTTGCTTTAGCACTAAAAGCTGACAAGAATGATAGTTAAGGGGCTCAGTTTGTTGAATTTTCAGTTAAGGGGGTGTGAGTGAAAAGGATAATACATGAGGGGTTGTCTCTATAATTTAGCTTAATTTAAACCCAATTAATCACCTGAGATAAAGGGTTCAAAGAAAACTGGCACTGATAAGAATTCATCAGTGGAGATAGAACCCTTTACACTCCGATCAAGTTGGCAAAATCTCTTATATAGAGACACTATTTCTTGCTGGGAAACTTAATTTAAAACCAAAAACACATCCAACTAGAAATCAAATAACAAAGTAAAACATACCCACCAAAGAACAATATGTGTATTGTATACATATCTATATGTTATTGTAAGGAAAACTTACATAGATTGTTACAGTGTGTTGTCCGGAAGCGCTTATTTCAAACCACAAGCAAAGACAATAATCCAAACGAGAAAAGAGAAGGCAAAACAAACACATACAAAGACACAAGATTTTCACGAGTGGTTCGGCCAACTATGCCTACGTCCACACCCCGGAGCCAAGGAACAATCCACTATCAAACGAACGGATGATTACTGTGCCAACGTGAGAAATCATTCCCTCACCAAAACAAAATGAATGATCTCTTCAAAAGCAAAACCTCACAAAAGGCTAACAAATAAGAGATTGTAAGGATTAAGCCCCGTACGCAGCCAATTACAAAATTTACAGAGAAGAAAGAGAAGATGAAGAAGACGAAGAACACAATTAGAGAAGAAGAAGAAGAAGAAGAAGAAGAAGAAGAAGAACAGAGCTGGAAGAGAGAGAAAGAGAATGGAGAGAGAAAATCCATAATTTTATTCACAATTCACATACCTCACAAATGCCCCAAACATGTCTTTATAGCAATTTCCCTAACCACCTATTTAACCACCCCTAACAAATAACCAACTCTTAACTAAAATGAACTATGTTTGAACTTGAGTTCATGACAAATACACCCCCTAGAAAACATCCTTGTCCTCAAGGATGAAACAAGGTGAGTGGAAAGAAGACCCAACTGGTCCCCCCCGGGTCTGGTCCTCTGAACCAGACGAGAGTAGCCACGAATGATCTTCTTGTTGAAGAGTTCTTATCCTTCCCACGAAATAGAAATAAAGGTCCATTGAGGAGGATCCACATTGCCTCTGTAAGGCACTGTCCGTGATTGAAATTCTTGGACATTTTAAGCATGGAACGACCTATCTGGAACCTTTGGTCAGTTCAGATTGATCAATTTCTTGGTCTCTTTGAACTAGTTGATTGGTGTGTGTTTCTACTGGGGGACATTTCTTGGAAAGAACCCCTTTTTCTGGTATCATTCCTTCCTTAGTGTGCCCAATTTGGTCACCTTCCTGTATAATAATTGAGGACAGATTCTCATCTATTGCAAGTGCCATTTCTGGGTCTTCTTTAATGTCTGGACTTTCTATTTTCAATTTCTGTCCACTTAATTTGGTCACATTTTTGTAGAGTTATTGAGGATAGCTCCTCATCGTTCCCAAGAACCTTATTTTCATGTATCATTTCCTTCACTTTCATCATAATTTGGTCACCATCTTGCTGCCCAGAATTTGGAAATAACCTTTTTCATTTGAGGAAGACTTGAACCCATTCTTGTTATCAAGTTCTTGGGGGCATAGCTTGGCTTTAGCATCTTCATCTTTTGGTAATATTTTCTCACCCATAGGTACCCCAATTTGGCACAATTCTGTGTAGATTTGAGGGAGAGCTGTTGTTATCTGAAATGTTTTGGACCCCATTTTCTGCCTTCTTCCTACTTGACTTAAGGTGATCTTCATGTATTTCTACAAGGATTATTGCATGTGGTAGTGTTTGAGGAGTCCATATTGACATCTTTCTTTTCATTTCAGCCCGGAGTCCATAAATGAAGATGTTGACAAAATCTCTTTCAGAAATTCCTAAATTCTTTGCCCTAGCCACTGATTTTCGACCCTCAAATTGAGTCACATACATTTGCACTGAATCCTCTCCTTGTACCACATATCTGGGCATGCCAAAGTTGCAGCCCAATTGCTAAAAACTCCAATACAAGTAATCTAACTTGACTTCTATGCGGTTGTAGGTATCAATACAATCCTTCCTAATGTTTTGAATATGCTTTTCGGTAAGATTTGTACACAAAATACTCATTAGTGACAGATGGAAGAAATTAGATATTCAGAAGAAAGAAGAAAGAAGAAAAAGAATTAGATTGAGATTCAGAAAAATGAAAGAAATAACTAGGAAGAAAGATTGAGAAAAAAGAAGAATTTAGACAAGAAGGAAGACGAAGAATCAGAGAAAAGTTATGGAAGATTTGCCCAGATTAGGCTCTGATACCACTTGCAAGGCTTAAGCCCCTTTACGCAGCCAATTACAAAATTTACAGAGAAGATGAAGAAGATGAAGAACATAATCTGAGAAGAAGAAGAAGAACAGAGCTGGAAGAGAGAGAAAGAGAATGGAGAGAGAAAATCCACAATTTTATTCACAATTTGCATACCTCACAAATGCCCCAAACATGTCTTTATAGCAATTTCCCTAACCACCTATTTAACCACCCCTAACAAACAACCAACTCTTAACTAAAAATGAACTCTGTTTGAACTTGAGTTCATGACAGAGATCCTAATGAACCAAAAGCTTCTACAATTTGAGCTATCCTATCTCTCTCTCTCTCTCAAATGATAGAAAGCTCCCAAAGTCAAACCCTAGATCTCTCTTTTGCAAAAGATTTAAGAACAACGGACTGCGGGTCTCCCTTTTTCAGAATCCCTAAAGTCACCCAATGAACAACACACTCTTTCTCTTTTATAAGATGTAAAGTTCCTCGAAGAACAATAAGCCCTAAATTCAATGAATTAAAGTTACCTTCAATTGACTCCAAAGAGTCCTTATATAGGAATACACATATTCCTCCCTATTCCAATATGCTTAGGATTTGTTGCCAAAATCGAATTAGGAATCAAAAACCAATTATGAAAGATCAGTTCCTTCAAAGATCCAAATCTTCTGAAATACGCATGTCCACCCGGGCGAGATTCCTGTCGGACGAGATTTCAAAAAGTCATACAAATTAACCTCGCACAAAGCTCAATCTCTAGTGTGCTCGGGCGGGGCTTGCCCTAGCAGACCGCTCGGGTGGTAAAGCCAATATTTGATTCCTTCTTCTATTTCCAAATCGAGCCATAAATCCAACAATTTCCACCTTGGCGGGATTTCCAGATTCTAAAACAAATTGAGCCACACGACTCAAAAACAAACTCTTCCTTGGTGAGATACGATCCAAATGCTTGAGCTCCAAATCAACCAAATGCAAATCCAAAGCCAAATCCAAAATGCAACAAAACAAATGCGAACCTGCAATCATCCTCCACCTTGATACGACGTCTCATACTAAGCCCAAAAACAACCGTTGTTTGCTCTGGTCTCCAAATTGTGATCTTCAATGCATATTTGTCAAGTCCAAACCTAGTTTAAACTTGAACCCACCAATAACCGAAAACAATTCTCCAAGTGAACAAGATCACCAAACAAATTGTCTTCAAGAACCAAATTGAGTTGCAATAACTCCAAATCCATGCGATCAACCAAAGCTAGCCAATTCTGAATTGTCGACACAGACCTAGATTTATTCCAAATACCAACATCCAAATGAGTACTCTCAAACAAACGAGGTTGAGCAGACACCTCTTCTAAACAAACTTCGATAAGGTGATTATGCACTCCACCTTCTCCACAAATGGGGATACTCCATAATAAACTCCTCCAATAGGACTCCCAACAAATGAATGCATATCAACGGGCCCATCCAAATCAAACGTGCCATCCAAATGAGTATCCACCCACAAACAATTTGCTCTCAAAAATGAACCTTGCGGGTCATGACACTTTCCAACAAACCTCTATCCAACGAGCCTTTTCGAGCTCCCAAAATAACTTGTCCATGCTTCATGTGCGGAAGCTTGGACCCAACAAAAGGTTTCTTCCCAATGGTGGTGGCTCCACCTCCAAACGAGTTACCCCGCAAGAAATACAAACTATTTTCCCTTACCCCTCGAAGCAAAACCAAAGCACCTCTTAAGACCTTCATGCCTCCATCAACCAATGTGACTTTGAAACCCTTCGCCTCCAAAGCACCCAGCGAAACCAAATTCATCTTTAAATCCGTAACATACCACACATCTGTCAACTTCTTGATGGTACTATCATGCAACTTCAAATGAACTTCTCCAACTCCCATCTTCTCACAAATAACACCATTGCCCATATGAATTACTCCACCCTTTAACAAATTCAATTTAGTGAAACTCTCCATATTGGGACATATATGATGAGAGTAAGCCGAATCAAGAACCCATCTATCCAAGTGACCCTCTTCAACCGTGGTAGCCAACACAAATTTTGAATCATCATCTTCAACTTGAACCACATTAGCATCCTTCTTCAAATCGCCCACCAATCTAGGACAGTCCTTCTTCTAATGACCAAGCTTGCGACAGTAAGCAAACTTTTCTTTGGCCAATCTTAACCCACCAATTGACACTCCTCTTTCATGAGATTTGTTTCCAAACCATCTCTTCCTATCTGTTGGTCTTCCTCTTATAACTAAAGCTTCGGATGTATCATTGTGGGCATCTTTATCTCTCTTCCTAAACTCATTGCTCATGAGTGCAATCGATACCTACTCAAACTTGACTAATCCTTTCCATAAATCAATGTGGTTGCCAAGTGTTTATACGAATTGGGTAGGGAATTTAAAAGAATGAGAGCCTTATCCTCATCCTTAACAACTTCATCCAAATTCAATAAATCGGCAAGTAATTTATTGAACGCATTCAAGTGAGCCAACATAGGCGTACCTTCAACAAATTGAAACCGAAAGAGCTTCTTCTTCAAATAGAGCAGATTCTCCATGCTCTTGGTCATATACTTGTCTTCCTATTTCTTCCAAAGAGTTTTTGCCATGACCTCCCTCATGACAAAATACTTCACATCCTTAGCGAGACAAAGCCGAATGGATCTACGTGCCAACTTGTTCATCTTCAACCATTTCGTCTCATCCAAATTTGAAGGTTTGTCTTCTAACACAAAAACCAATCCTTGTTGCACAAGGACATCCATCATCTCACACTGCCACATCCCAAAACTGTTTATTCCATTGAACGTTTTAACTTCAAATCTTCATCCCGAAAGCGACATCTTTGTACCTTGTATGATCGAACTGGAAGCCGTTAACTTGTCACTAGTCTTCTTACCAAATCCTTCTTCTCCCTCCATATGCCCTAGGTCTCAACCTGGCTCTGATACCACTTTATTGTGCAAAAGCGCTTATTTTAAACCACAATCAAAAGACAATAATCCAAACGAGAAAAGAGAAGACAAACAAACACACACAAAGACACAAGATTTTCACGAGTGGTTCGGTGAACTATGCCTACGTCCACTCCCTGGATCCAAGGAACAATCTACTATCAAACGAACGAATGATTACAATGCCAATGTGAGAAATCACTCCCTCACCAAAACAAAATGAATGATCTCTTCAAAAACAAAACCTCACAAAAGGCTAACAAATAAGAGATCCTAATGAACATTTTCTTGTTTTTTGATTTTTCTTGCTTTTGGCAACTGGGTGGGGTTTGATTTGTTCTTTTGATGTTTGGTTGGAGTTTCTGGATTTGTAACTGTGGTTGGATATTCTAATCTCTAGCTTAAGTGTGCTCTGTTTTTGTTTCATAGATAGTGTATATTGCCTTTATACATGATGCCAATATCAAGTCATGTATTGCAAAAGAAGAACAAGTTGATTTTAGTAGATCAACAAAGAAAGGAAATGTTCATATTCACAGTTGATATGAATCTGCCAGTAAAATTAATTCAAACCCAATGCGCGACTCGTACATACTAAGTAATAATCAAAGAGTAATGCTATAGTTACTAAATTTCTCAACCAAATTTGCATGTGGCAGCAAGGCTACATTCAATTATAGACTTTATAGTGGGTGTACATAATTGTTGGAAGTTATTTTAGCCTTTTAGGTGGTCCCTAATGTCACATGATTTGGGAACTAAATTGGAATACGAATTTGACAACCATAACATTACTTCTAATTATTAAAGGACAAATATTATGTATTTTTTAACAGCTCCATGATAGTTTGAGGAACAAAGAAGATAGACAAACTCCAATTAAAGGAAGAAAGTCACAATTCTAGATTGGGTTATGGTTGGACTTTTTGATGTCTAGTTTGAGTACGTAAGCTTTTTTCTATCATTTTGAAACTCTAGATACAGTTACAAAATTCTAGGTCATGTTTGAACCATGCTTTTGACTAGCTAAAGAACTTACAAAGAATATCATATCGCATTTCCACAAAATTCTTTCTCTAGATGATTTGATAGTGCTTTTGCCATTTTCATTGTGTTATTTCATGGAAGTAGCATACTTCTACTTTTCTGTCCAAAATTGCAAACTCTCAATTGATATGATAACTGAGCTATGTTTTTTGTTTTAAATATATATGAGAATACTGATTGTCGAGTTAAAGGAATGCCTAAGTATTTGTGAGGAGACCAAGTGAACTATAGCTTAAGTGGCAAAGAGCTTGAAATTAAAGTCCCCTCCATGGTATGATATAGGTTCGATGTTCGAACCTCCCCCTCTGCCATGTCAATAAAAAAAATGTATTTGTCAGGAGAGCAACGATTTAGCCTAGTTGATAAAAAAGACTCTCTATGTACTCGTACGAGAACACTATACCAAATGATGAAAAGAAAAGTATTTTTGAGGAAACTGTCAGAAAAGCCTAATGCTAGATCAAAGGCATGTTACTCTCTTTTCATCTCTGTCTTTTTTCTTTCTTTTCTTAGTTAATGACCCGATTCCTGCTTCTTGTGGGTGTGGTATATCCACACACATATACATACTTGTATATCTAAATTTTTGTGTGAATGATACTGACTATTTGTTATGCGTAGGTGCCGACATGTACATGTATTTTGGGATTTTGTTTTGCTTGTTATTGGGTAGTGAATTGAATATAAATCAATTCGGATTGAGATTTTTTTTTTCTAAGAGTAAGAGATTTACGAGTATTAGGCAGATTTTTATTTCTATTTTTTGGTTTGATTCTCAAATTTCCAACACTACTAAAATTTTGCCTCTCGAGGCACTAAGAGTAATTATGATTTCACTAACTGGTGATGATGAATTTTCTATTTCCGTAGCTAAGGACTCAACCCCGCTCATTCATTTACCAAACATTAGGAGAGAGGTGAACTTGAGAATTAACTATGTTTTGCTTAACTTAAACATGTTACTATTGTTAATAGGTGACATTCAACAATAGGAGAGAGGTGAACTATTGGAGGATTTGATAAAGAACAATGAAGATGAACCAATATTGTGTGTTCATCTATTTAGTGCAAATTAAGATCTTTGTTGAACATTAGTCTGATTTTGTTGAAGAAATATCATTTTTATATGGTCAACACTGCATTTTGGTTCTCTGCTACTTGAGTTTGAGAATTACATTTTCCTTGTAATTGACGTGAAAATTGCATGCCCAGAATTAGTAAAGTCAGTCACTGATGGACCATGTTTTTTTTTTTGGACATTGAACATTTTATTCAACAAAGAGCAAAGCTCAACAACACCATTACAACCCAGGAAATAAAACAAAGCAAAAACTCAAGAAGGCTAAGACTAGCTCACATGAACTAAACCAAACTAGAGAGGTCAAGACAAAAAACTCAGCTCAATACATCAACCCCATTCAGTCCTTTGGCAAATCCCAACTAAGACAAGCCCTTTTATCCACCCCTTTTAATCCCAAGAGTTTTGAGCGAATATGGGAGTAAATAAGTCTCTGCAAAGCAAAAACATCCAACATTTCCTGCTTGAAAATTCAGTTATTCCTTTCTCCCCAAATGTAATACACAGCAGCAAAGCAAATTTTCCCAATTTGCTTATTAGTACCATTCCCCTTCAAGTCCTTCATAGCCCAATTTAGAACCTCCTTCCAATCCAAACCAGGTTTTCTAGTTTTCAGTTTTAACATAACAAAGTTCCAGATTTTCTGGGAACAGGGACATAGAAAGAACAATTGGTGATGATTCTCAGGAGATCGATTGCACAGACAACAACTAGGATCCACATTGGGGCTGAATTTCACCACCTTGCCTTTTGTCATCAATTTTTCTTGGACAGCTAACCAAAGCACAAAACTATATCTAGGAACTTGCTTTACATGCCAAACAACTTGAGACCAATCCACCTCTGGCCATTTAGTTCTTAGAGCATCGCAAGTACAGCTTGTTTGGAACTTTTTATTTGGAAATGGTAACCAAATAATCTCATCCTTCCTATGAATTTGAGGAGCTTTAATAGGCATGTTTTTTTTTTAATTTCAATTAAGGCACCAGAAGCAGCCATACTCCAATTCCACTGATTATTCAGGATGACATTACTAACTTTAGAATATGTAGGAAGACCTACATCATACATAATTCTTCTACCCCATTTCTGGACCAAAGGGCCGTGTGGATTCCAACTATCATGCCATATATACGTATCCTTACCATCACCAATAGAGTGGCCTATAAAAGGCCTAACTATATCTCTTAGCTTGAGCAATTTTCTCCAAGTCCAATAAGAGTTTTGTGGAATTTTAACTTCCCAAAAACTGCGACTCTTTAAATATTGGTTATGAACCCATTTGACCCAGAGAGAACTTTCCTTTCCAGCAAAGATAACCCATATATGCTTCATGATAAGGGCTTTGTTCCAAATAACCAGATTCTTTATGCCCAGGCCTCCCTCCTTCTCAGGTTTACAAACAATACCCCAAGCAACTTTGGAAGAAAAACCCTTAAGATCAATCCCAGACCACAAAAACCTTCTCAAGATTTGCTCAGCTTTCAAGAGGACTTTCTTAGGGAGGATGAAAATATTTTCCCAGTACATAACAATACACTATAAGACAGACCTAATCAGTTGCAATCTGCCAGCATAAGAGAGAGCTCTGTTAACCCAAGACTTAGCTTTAGATTCAAGATTATCCAACAACTGATTACAATCTCGAATTTTCAGCTTAGTGGAAATCAAACGAACCCCCAAGTATTTAAACGGTAGTTTACCCTCTTCATACCCAAATAGTTCAATCAATTGTTGCTTATTTTCTTCATCAATCCCTGCAGTATAAATGTTGATCTTGTTTGGGCTAGTTTCAATCCAGAAAGCAAATAGAAATCTTTTAAAGATTTTTTCAAAGTTTGAGTAGTCGTCACATCACCATGGGAAACCATAATCAAATCGTCAGCAAAGCAGACTTGAGCAATTTTCATATTATCAAATCTCCAATGATATTTAAATTGAGGATTTTTTTTGAATATTACTCTCAACCAATAAAGTCAGTACCTCCATAACTAGAAAAAACAGATATGGGGAGATTGGGTCTCCTTGTCTTAGACCTCTGGCACCAACGAAATACCCAACCAATTCACCATTCAAGCAAACAGAGTATTGGGGAGTGGTAATGCAATAAGACACCCAATTCACAAATTTTTTCGGAAGCCTAAAAGCTTTCATAGCCATAATAACAAAAATCCAGTCCACAGAATCATAAGCTATCATCAGTTCAACTTTAATAACACACTTGGGAATTCCCTCTTTTTTATGATAGTTCCTTAGGGTCTCTTGAACTAGGAGAATATTATCAGCAATCTTTCTACCCGGCACAAAGGTAGACTGATTTAGCTAATCAAAGTTGGAAGGATTTGTTTCAATCCATTAGCCAAAATCTTAGAAATGGCTTTGTAGATCAAGTTGCAGCATGATATAGGGCAAAATTTAGTCATTTTTTAAGGGCTAGGAATTTTGGGCCCCAAAGTTATTGCATTAGAATTCAACTCCCTCCACAATAGCCTTCACAATATCCTCCCAAATGACAGGCCATGTTTTTTTTTTATAGAACACAGCATTCCACCCATCTGGGCCAGGTGCTTTTAAATTATTAAAGGAAAGGAAAACTTTAGTAATCTCCTCAGAGGAAACATCACTAGTTAATCTACCCATATGATCAACATCCCTCTGAGATTGATTAGTTATCTCTATAAGTTGCTCCCAATTTTTATGAATTCTAGGATCAGCCTCACCCAATAACTTTTTAAAGAAGGAAACAACTTCTTCCTTTAATTCAGCAGCACCATTTGTCTTCGTACCATCATTTCTATATACAGCCATGATTCTTTTAGTGTTTGTCCTTTGTTGTATGGACTTGAAAAAATAAGAGGTGTTCTTATCAGTGTTGTTCAGCCAGCCATGATTCTTTTAGTGTTTGTCCTTTGTTGTATGGACTTGAAAAAATAAGAGGTGTTCTTATCAGTGTTGTTCAGCCAGAGAACTCTGGACTTCTGTTTATATAACTTCTCTTCCCTAGCAGAAGCTTTTTTTATAGATTGTCAGCAACTTTTTTTCTTCATTTATGATGTTATCATTAGTAGGATCTCTAGCAAGTCTCCTCTAGCATTCAGCAAGAGTAGCTCTATCCTCCAAAGCTTTCATTTTAACATCCCCAATCTGATCCCTACTAATCTTTTTCAGTTCAGATTTAACTTTTTTCAATTTCTGAGTAACTTGGTACATTATAGAACCCTTAACTTCATCTTTCCAAATTTTCTCCACCATAGGTAAAAAGTTTGGTAATTCAGCATGATAATTGAAGAACTTGAAAGGAGAGCCTCTCTTTGTATAATTAAGGTCCATCCTCACAATAGCTGGACTATGATCAGATACATCAGGCCTCAAAAATTCAACAAAAGAGTTGGTATAGGTCCCCAGCCAAGAACCGTTAACCAAAACCCTATCAATCTTCCTCCTAACAAGAGCATCACTATCCTTTCTATTAGACCAAGTGAAGAACTCCCCCATGTATCTAAGATCAGTAAGTTTAGTTGCAGCAAGGCAATCCCCATAATCCTTAATAGACCTGGTCCAATTTTCATTCTCCTCCCCCACCCCCCCCACCCCTCCCCAAGTTTCTCTAGGGCTCTTGATAGCATTAAAATCCCCCATAACAAGCCAGGGTTTATCAACAAATCCAACAGCTTAAGTACGAAGGTCCCAAAGTATTACCCTATCTTCATCCTTATTTGCCCCATAAACAATGGTTAAAACAAATTCACTGCAAGAATCAATATGTATCACAAACAATGCATACTCTGATCAGTTTGGTGAAGCAAGGTGACCTCAACAATTCTAGAGTCCCAACTCAACCAAATTCTACCACTAGGACAAGCTTGATCATTATTCAAAAATTGCCAGTTAGAGAAAACATTCCCAGCAATACGCCTTTTATTAATCTCCTTCACTCTAGTCTTAACCAAAGCAAGGATGCACACCTTATTATCTCTAATATATCTCCTAACATCCATTTGTTTAAGGGGGTCATTCAACCCCCTTATATTATAGTAAGTAAGCTGGATCATTTAAGGTATTTGGAAACAGATTTTTTGGGCACCAATTTAGTACCCGACACCCCAACTTCACCAAACTTTTTCCCCTTCTTTGTCTTGGCAATCTTCCTTGCAGCCTTATCTTTATAATTTCTTTTTCCTTCGATTTCCATAGAAGAGTTCTGAGCCTGAAGATTGTCCTCATTATTCAGCTGGTTTCGAACATTTTCTTCAATTTCTCCTCATCAATAACAAGATTCTGAAATCTATTTTCCAAAAGAGGAGATTCTTTTGGAGATATTAGAGTTTGTTCCAAAGGAATCTCAGCACAATTTTGATCCTCAAAATATCCTTCCCCAACACCCAATGAACTTTCCTCACAAGTCCCCTTTTCATCCTGAGATAAAACCAAGTTCTTCTCCTTCTTTTTGACCATTTGCCACTGATCAGACACCTGACCCCTGTTATCTTCTTTCACTTTCCATTCCTTTTGCACAATATTATTTACACATTGATCATAGGAATGTCCATATGTTTGACAATGAATGCACACTCTAGGTTTCCACTGGTACTCCACTCTGATAGCTGCTACCTTATATGAATCCCATGGTTCCCCATCCTCATTCATGTCAAGATCAAAAAAATCAACGAGTTCTCTACTAGCATCCAATTCCACACAGATATTTCTAGCGAAGCCAATTCTCTTCTTCTCCTTAGTTAACTTGTCAGTATACAATGGTTTCCCCAAAGCACTAGCAATGTAACTAAAGCCTTCAGGGCTCCAATACTCCATAGGAATATTAAACAATTTCACCCAAAGAGGAATGAACTTATGTAGCAACCTGTATTTTTGCACCCCTAATAATAAATAAAATGTCAATTTTATTTTATTACAATATGTTAATTGTAGTCGTGGTACTATTTGAATAAATAAATATTAATGCTCGTGTTATTAATTGTTAATACAAGCTATTTTATTTTACTACGAGCATTATTTTTATAGTAATACTATTTCCATAAATAAATGGTACTGGTATATTAATTTGTTACATGCAAAGACATTAATTTTGTTACCCCTTAGTTATTTCAATTGTATTAATATTGATATAAACTGCGCCCCTAAGCTACCCTATGTTTTGGGCTTAAAATCATTAATAAGATATTTATCACGTTGCTTACATTTTGGGTCCCTAATATTTATTTGGGGTATTTTCCTAGACTACCCGGACCTACTAAACTAACCTAACTGACCAAACTAGACTAACTAACTTAAGCGAACCAGATGAATTATTGATGCGGACTGATTGCTATCAATCAAGTCCACCAGCTGTTATATTCCTTCAATTATTTCAGGCAATGAGTAAATCTCAACTTACAAACCCCTTACTACTTGTGTTCACACTTATAAACCTAGCCTCACTAATTGATTTATATATACACACTCAAATGCATAGCATTCCTCACAGTAAAATTCTCCCTTCCATTGTTCAAACTCTCAAGCTCCCCTTTTTTCTCTCTCCCTCATCACTCTCATTCCCCATCTCAAACACAAGCACACACTTATATTACCTTGCTGGAAATCAAATATAAGAAGACGAAATAAAACACATAGAAGTATCATAGTGAGTCCCAAAAGCTTCAAAGGAAGCCATAGCCATTTGAAACCAAGCTCGGAGTTTATTTCAGAATCCTCGGTTTTCTTTGACAAGTAGCATAGCCCAATCTAATACTCGGTGAGTCTCTCGGACCCACTCATAAGGTAGTATTTGTCATTACGCACAAGTCGGGGGTATCGAAAGTAAGTGTATGCGCCTATATATGTATATATAGCCATGGAGTTCTGAAATTCTGGTACCGTAAAACTCAACAAAAATTGATTCTCTAAATCGAAAATGATAGATTACAGTCCCCATAGGTTCAGATTCAAATATTAGGTGCTAATTCGTAACGGTTGCGACGTAAGGTCAAAAAGAAATTTCGGCGACTCTCAGATTTTTATCTATATGTTGTGCTACCTTATAAAAGACATGTGAAACTTATATATTCATAATCTACATGAAAAAAGAAAGAAAACGGTATATTACATGACCTGGTTTGTTCCAGATTGAAAAATGGAAGAAAAACTCGATTTTTCTCATCTGGAGGAAGAAGTCGTAGTGGCAATCGATTGCCATCAGATCCAATCGATTGGTACTTCATCCAATCGATTTCCACTGCTTCCAATCAATTGGTATTTCATCCAATTGATTTCCACTCCTTCCAATCGATTGGTACTTCATCCGATCGATTGGTACTTCTTCCAATCGATTTCCACTCCTTCCAATCGATTAGTACTTCATCCAATCGATTGGGACCTTTTTCCAATCGATCGCCATTTTTCAACATTGACGACTTTTAGTAAAACGACCATAACTCCCTCTAGAAAACTCAATTACATGCACCGTTCGAAGTGTTGGAAACTAGACTCAAAGACCTTTCTTTTGATATGTAATTCACCTACAAAAACTATAACTCATTTTTTAGGGTATTGCTTCAAAGTGGGCCCACTTGTATACTGGTAGCTGTAAAAGTGTATTACAAATATTCTTTGATGAATTTACCTGTTCTATACCTTTATAAGGAAATGTGAAAAGAAAGATTAATGTTATTACCACTCTGATACCAGTATATGGACATATAAGAGGAGAAGCATAAATCACTCTGATGCCTTGATATATATGAAATGTAAAAGGAAGAATAAATGGTACGATCACTTTGACACCTTTATGAATAAGAAAAGAAAGGCAATAAGCTACACATTTGCATAGTCGAGTTGGCATGTTTGAAAGGGTCGTTTGGTCAGCATATATATTGTGAGAAGTGAGTAAAGGAAGAATGTCTTGGGTCAGGCAACCTTAATTATCCCAAGCCGACTCAAGTGTGACCGTTTAATTAGGAAGGATTGAGCCCAGGCCGATTTGGATACGGTAGGCCAGTCAGAGTTCTTGTGATAGCCTTAATTATTCCAGACCGACTCGAATACGGTAGATTAATCAAGAGGGCTGGGCCCAGGCCGACTCAGATACGGTAGGCCAATCTAATCGCGTCCAGGACGACTCGGATATAGTAGACCGATTCATTGGATATTCCAGACTTAGTTCAGGCCGACTCGAATACGGTAGACTAATAAGGGTGTTCAGCAAGTTATTAACCTTGAATGTCTAGGTACATTCAAGCTGCCCTAAATACGGCAGACATATCGATAGACCTTCTAAACTAACGGCATTGTGCCGGATGGTTCTAGGTGAACCGAATGAGTCAAGAGATTGTGATCGATATAAAAGAGTCAGTGAGAGTTCTAGGTGAACCGAATGAGTCAAGAGATTGTGATCGAGATAAAAGAGTCAGTGAGATGAGATGGTTTCATTGTTCATACACGGTCTTAAATATTCATTACGCAAACTGTTATTAATTGTTATTATGCGATGACTGGAATAATGAATTAACCATACTCTAAGGTACTGAACATTAATTTAATTGTTAATGTACTTTTTTATACATTGCTTATGTGTTCATTGTACTCACTCTGCTTTCATTAGCTGATGACTTTATTTTATCCTGTACATCCAAAATATTCAGGAAATGGTTATGCACAGCAATATGATTATGCCAGCTAGAGGAGTCTGCAACGTTACTTTTATAATTTAACAAAGTTGCAATAAATATATGGATAATGTTTTTAATTTGAATAAGGTGATCTGTGCCTTAAGGATATTTTATTTAAGGGCAATGTAATATTATTTGAAGTTGTAATGATGTTTAATATTATATTCCGTGTTGCTTTATATACTCTATTTTTCTGGTACATGTGAAGCTAAGTACAGGACTAGCGATCCATCACCTGTCATGACCTACGGGTCCAAAACGGAATGAAAATTTTCCTTATTTTGCTACGCTGGGGCGTGACGACTTATGATTCTCCTTTGTTAGAACCATCCTTGGCTGCCATTTCTTCAAGATCAAAGGCTTTCCTGAGAACATCCATGGACCTGCATCAAGGATCTCACAACATATATCCTTATTGTTGAATTTGAAGAAGAAAAATCCCCTTCATTAGACAAAACTTCCACTAATACCTTTGATCCCCAAATCTTGTGAGCAATGGAGTTAACAACATAATAAGGAAATTTCTTCTCGATTATATAGCCAGCCAAGCAATTCTCCCATTCAATTTTACCTTCCTCAGTCATCTCCTTTGCAGGTCTCACCACAATTTTATCACCAGACCTTTGTGGAGGAATCTATTCAAGGTGCATGCCCTCACGGTGAGATTTCTTCTACACAATCTCACTCCACTTGTGAAAACCCTTAGGATTTGCTTCATTGAGTAGATCTGCTTCAGATTCATCTCCACTCGAAGCTCTAGCAACATTTTCAACCAATTTTGACCATCGAGGACTATCTTTCTTAACACCAGTCGGCGACACGGCAACAAACCCTAGATCCGCTAATGTTTCAACATCTAGGTCACAAACTTGACTAGTATCATCCGAATCAAGCTGAATCGTTCTCGACGATCCACTCGCATCCATATTTTTGTTCTTGTTCTGATCCATCACACCAATCGGACCCCCAATCTTCGTAACCATTCCATTCGTGCCTCCTCAAAGCTGTGTCCACATTTCACCTACGAAATCTCCGGCATAGTATCCTTCGGAGGCCTTCGATGGCGTGAAGATCTATGGAGATCACCGAATTGCATTCACAGAAAGAGAGAAATGGAAAGTCTCAAATCTACGCAAAGCAAATGAACACTGATGGACCATGTTAGTATCGAAAATTAATACTTTATATGTAACTTTGCTTTTATTTTTTAATCGATGCCAAGTGGACAAGTACAGAGAACCAAAAATTAGCATATAAATTTCCATGCAGTCACCTTAAACACTCATTAGGTCTGATTTATAATCAGTTTCTAATTGTTCGTTTATTCAAACATATGCCCATGCTCAGCAAACACTTTTGTCATTTGATAATTTGGTGATCTGTTTAGGTATGTTTTGGTGCTAACTAAGAGGCTTGAGGCTAAACATTATCAAATTTGTTTGGAATTAAGTTAAGGTTGCAGATCTCCTACGAACTTCATTACCAAGATTTTCACTTTTGGGACATTGCGACAGTATATTCTCTTATCACACTTGGCTTTCTTATCAAGTTCAATTCACTGGTGTCTTTGTTGATTCAGTTTTAACACGTTATGTTTAGGTATCGTAACAAACATAAGCATGTTGATCTAAGAGCACTAAAGAAATGGTCTAGGTAGATCTTAGAGGCTGTGCATAGGCATTGTGCCTTATTCTATTGCATTCATACATATATCCCAAATGGCTCCCAAAAGCATGTGCGGTGGGATCACCTTCAATAATGGTGGGAACACCTCAACATTATCCAATCAAAATGAAGTAGGTCCACTGTCGCATATATTTGGGAACCATTTGGAATACAACATTTAGGAAGCATATCATTACTATTTAATTATATTATCGGGAAGCATTTAAAGAAGCCTTCATTTACTTTCATTACTTTGAGCACAAGGGTAATATGCTACATGGTTTCAAGAAATTTTCTTTGTGACGAAGTTCTCGGCACAATGTAAGGATCTTGTTCTTTTTATAATTTTATTTTGTCCCTATTTTTATTTGTAAATATGATGCAAATAAATTTGATACTCTTCAGATAAATAAGGAATTGGATTGATGATCATAATTCATAATTTGCCGACAAGATAAAGGAAGCAAAAGAAAGTGTTTGAGCCTGATGCTCATTTATGGGATCCTTGAGGGGGACACGTTACATTGGCAAACTTTGTTCAAGGGGGATTTGTGATTTGTGATTTGACTTTAGTGTTGGTTAAAGATTGGTTGACAATGTTTGTCTTATTTTCTATGACTTTAAATTTCAGATATGGTTTATTTGTCAGTTAGTTTAGTTTAGTTTTGGATGGATTTACTCTTTCAATTTCAGACATGGTTTCATAGTTTTGGTTTGGATGCAGAAATAGTTTGTATTTAAGGATAACTATGCTTATTATAGATTACATTTCTTGTATTTTAGATAGATTTTGCTTGTATTTATTATACTTTGGATTGAGCTTATTATATGTTTATTGTAAATGCGATGTGGCTGTAATGTAAATTAGGTGCAAATAAAATTGGGGAGTAGACTTTACTATTTATGTTTTTCATATTTAAAATAATTACTAACGGATAATTACCATTAGTATTCTTACACGTGTTAGAAAACAAACCGTTAGTAATAGAAATTATTAACGGTTTATATCCGTTAGTAATTGTCTCGAAAGTGTTGGAAATTTCCATATTACAAACCGTTAGTAATGATATTACTAATGGACAATGTCCGTTAGAAAAATCTATTAGTATTTTGATTTTGCATACAAAACTGTTAGAAAATAAACCGTTAGAATAAAAATTACTAACAGACCATTTCCGTTACAAATAATAAATTACTAACGGAAAATTGCCATTACGAAACATATTACTAACAGTGTAATATACTGTTAGTAAAAATAATTTTTCTAACAAACATTTATAGTTAGAAAATCCATTAGAAATGTGCCCCTTTGGTGTAGTGAAACCCTAGATCTCTCTTTTGCAAAATATCTAAGAACGACGAACTGTAGGTCTCCCTTTTTCAGAATCCCTAAAGTCATCCAATGAACAATACACTATCTCTCTTTGAATAGATGTAAAGTTCCTCCAAGAACAATAAGTCCTAAATTCAATGACTTAAAGTTACCTTTAATTGACTCCAAATAGTCCTTATATAGGAATATACATATTCCCTATTCTAATATGCTTAGGTTTTGCTGCCAAAATCGAATTAGGAATCAAAAATCAATCAGGAAAGATTATTTCCTTCAAAGATCCAAATCTTCTGAAATACGCATGTCTGCTCCAGCGAGATTCTTGTCGGACGAGATTCCACCCTGGTGAGATTGCTGTCGGATAAGATTTCAGAAAGTCATACAAATTAACCTCGCACAAAGCTCACACTCTAGCTTGCTCTGGCGGTAAAGCCAATAGTTGATTCCTTCTTCAATTTCCAAATCGAGCCACAATTCCAACAATCTCCACCTTGGCGAGATTTCCAGATTCTAAAACAAATTGAGTCACACGACTCCAAAACAAACTCCTCCTTGGTGAGATACGATCCAAATGCCTGAGCTCCAAATAAACCAAATGCCAATCCAAAATACCAACCAAACAAATGCAAACCCGCAATCATCCTCCACCTTAATATGACGTCTCATACCAAGCCCAAAAACAATTGTTCCTTGCTCCAGTCTCCAAATTGTGATCTTCAATGCAAGTTTGTCAAGTCCAAACCTATTTTAAACTTGAACCCACCAATGACCGAAGTCGACAAATTATCCAAGAGAACAAGATCATCAAACAAATTGCCTTTCACGACCCAAATTGAGTTACACCAACTCCAAATCCGAATTGTCTACAGAAACCTAGCTTTACTCCAAATACCAACATCTAAATGAGTACTCTCACACAAACGAGGTAAACCTCTTCCAAACCAACTTGGACGAGGTGACTTTCGCACTCCACCTTCTCCACAAATGGGGATACTCCACAATCAACTTCTCCAATAGGAATCCCAACAAATGAATGCACATCAACGGGCCCATCCAAATCAAACGTTTCATCCAAATGACTATCCTCCCCCAAAACAATTTGCTCTCCAAAATGAACCTTGCGGGTCATGACACTTTCCAACAAACCTCTTTCCAACGAGCCTTGTCGAGCTCCCAAAGCAACTTGTCCATGCTTCATGTGCGGAAGCTTGGACCCAACAAAAGGTTTCTTCCCAATGGTGGTGGCTCCACCTCCAAACGAGTTACCCCAGAAGAAATACAAATTATTTTCCCTTACCCCTCTACGTAAAACCAGAGCACCTCTTGAGACCTTCAAGCCTCCATCAACCAATGTGTCTGTGAAACCCTTCGACTCCAAAGCACCCAGCCAAACCAGATTCATCTTTAAATCGGAAACATACCACACTTCTGTCAACTTCTTGATGGCTCCATCATACAAACGAACTTCTCTAACAACCATCTTCTCACAAACAACACCATTGCCCATATGAATTGCTCCGCACTTTAACAAATTCAATTTGGTAAAACTCTCCATATTGGGACACAAATGATGAGATCAAGCCGAATCAAGAACCCATCTATCCAAGTGACCCTCTTCAATAGTGGTAGCCAACACAAATTCTGAATCATCATCTTTAACTTGAACCACATTAGCATTCTTCTTCAAATTGCCCACCAATCTAGGACAGTACTTCTTCCAATGACCAAGCTCGCGACAGTAAGCACACTCATCTTTGGCCAATCTTGACCCACCAATTGACACTCCTCTCTCACGAGATTTGTTTCCAAACTGTGTCTTCCTATCCGTTGGTCTTCTTCTTGTAACTAAAGTTTTGGATGAATCATTGTGGGCATCTTTATCTTTCTTCCTAAACTCAATGTTCATGAGCGCATTCTATACATACTCAAACTTGACTGAATCATTTCCATAAATTAGCGTGGTTGCCAAGCGTTCATACGAATCGGGCAGGGAATTCAAAAGAATGAGAGCTTATCCTCATCCTTAACAACTTCATCCAAATTCAATAAATCGGCAAGTAATTTATTGAACGCATTCAAGTGACCCAACACAGACGTACCTTCAACAAATTGAAACTGGAATTCTTCTTCAAATAGAGCCGATTCTCCATGCTCTTGGTCATATACTTGTCTTCCTATTTCTTCCAAAGAGTTTTTGCCATGACCTCCCTCATGACAAAATACTTCACATCCTTAGCGAGACAAAGCCGAATAGATCCGCATGCCAACTTTTTCATCTTCAACCATTTCGTCTCATCCAAATTTGTAGGTTTATCTTCTAACACAAAATCCAATCCTTGTTGCACAAGGACATTCATCATCTCACACTGCCACATCCCAAAACTGTTTATTCCATTGAACGTTTTAACTTCAAATCTTCATCCCGAAAGTGACATCTTTGTACCTTGTATGATCGAACTGGAAGCCGTTGACTTGTCACCAGTCTTCTTACCAAATCCTTCTTCTCCCTCCATATGCCCTAGGTCTCAACCTGGCTCTGATACCACTTTGTTGTGTGAAAGCGCTTATTTTAAACCACAATCAAAGACAATAATCCAAACGAGAAAAGAGAAGACAAACAAACACACACAAAGACACAAGATTTTCACGAGTGGTTTGGCCAACTATGCCTATGTCCACTCCCCGGAGCCAAGGAATAATCTACTATCAAACGAATGGATGATTATAATACCAACGCGAGAAATTAATCCCTCACCAAAACAAAACGAATGATCTCTTCAAAAATTAAACCTCACAAAATGCTAACAAATAAGAGATCCTAATGAACCAATAGGTTCTACAAATTTGAGCTATCATATCTCTCTCTTTCAAAAGATAGAAAGCTCCCAAAGCCAAGCCATAGATCTCTCTTTTGCAAAAGATCTAAGAACAACGAACTCTAGGTCTCCCTTTTTCAGAATCCCTAAAGTCACCCAATGAACAATATACTCTCTCTCTCTCTCTCTCTCTCTCTCTCTCTCTCTCTCTTTGATAAGATGTAAAGTTCCTCCAAGAACAATAAACCTTAAATTTAATGCCTTAAAGTTACCTTCAATTGACTCCAAACAATCCTTATATAGGAATACACATATTCCCTATTCCAATATGCTTAGGATTTGCTGCCAAAATGGAATTAGGTATCCAACACCAATTAGGAAAGATTATTTCTTTCAAAGATCCAAATCTTCTGAAATATGCATGTTCGCCCGGGTGAGATTCCTGTTGGACAAGATTCCGCCCGGACGAGATTTCAGAGATTCATACAAATTAACCTCGCACAAAGCTCACACTCTAGCTTGCTCGGGCGGTAAAGAAAACATTTGATTCCTTCTTCTATTTCAAAATCGAGCCACAATTCCAACAAGTGTTCTTGGACTTCGACAATATCATACTGAGTTTGCAATGATGATGCACTACCCATTGATTCTCTCACTGTAAATCAAGAAGTATGACAAACTTAAGAGACACCCACAAATCAAGTTTGAAATGTGATGATTAATTGTTTGATTTCAGTGCAGAAAGTGAAAGAAAGCAATCATTTGTTCAATTCAAAGAAGATAAGGAAATGAAAAAACAAGGAAAGGAAAAGAAAAGTGAACCTTGAAAACTCTGAAATAGGGACAAAGAAAGAGGATAGGATTGAGAGAAAGAGAAAAGGAAAGAAATTATGTAAAACATAGTATGATTGCTTTGGCATCATCGAGTCGAGGCTATTATATAAAGCGTCGTGATTTGGTAAATCAAGGTGACGAAGAAACTAATGTCTATCCCCAAAAATAGTTCCACCCAAATAGTATGATATTTGGCTCCTGTAAAATTTCGAGCTTGTTTGGTAACGAAACGATATAAACTAAAGGGTTAAATGCATTTTGCACCCTCAAACTATACCATGTTTGGCACTTTGGTCCCTAAATAAATTTTTTATTTTTTTTTGTATTTTGGTCCCTCAACTAACATTTTGTGGCAGTATGCTCCCTCCGTCACTTTTATCGTCACTTTTGACATTACTAAAAGTGACTATTTTCCGTCACTTGGCAAACTGCCACAAAATATTAGTTGAGGGACCAAAATGCGAAAAAAAAAATTTGTTTAGGGACTAAAGTGCCAAACATGGTGTAGTTTGAGAGTGCAAAATGCATCTTACCCTAAACTAAATTTAGTTGTATATTTTAATTCGTTTTTATAAAAAAGGGTAAAATATATTTTGCACCCTCAAACTATACCCTATTTGGTATTTTGGTCACTAAACAAATTTTTTTCGCATTTTGGTCCCTTAACTAATATTTTGTGGCAGTTTCCCCCCTCCGTCACTTTTAATGACAAAAAAAAAATCACTTTTAGTGACGCCAAAAGTGCCACTAAAATTTACAGAGGGGGCAAACTGCCACAAAATGTTAGTTGAGGGACCAAATTGCGAAAAAAAAATTTATTTAGGGACCAAAGTTCCAAACATGGTATAGTTTGAGGGTGCAAAATGCATTTAACCCTATAAAAAAAATCAGTGTTATTTGATTCGATAAAGAACCAATTTTTCTGTCATTTTTAAATTAGGCTTGGACTCTTTGGTATCCAAAGTTTGCTAAACATATATAACCTATTTTGAATTTGTTATTCTTTGACCCACAAAACTAATTTTTGTGTTATAAACAAGCTCAAGTTTAAACATATACTTTTGAAGTTCTTCTTCTTTGACCTGTATAATTAATTCTTCTGTTACCCAAATAGCCTTTATGGCCTTGTTCGATAACAGTGAAAACATGATTATGTTCATATTAGCTATCATTTTTACTAGTTTTTATAAAAGTTAGTGATATGTTGATTTGATAGAGAACTGCAGTCATTTTTGAGTCAAATTATTTAAAATTAGTTCTTCTTAAATCCACAGAACTAGTTCTTGTGCTACTCAAGTAGTCTTTTCGGTCCTATCTATATAGAGTAATGCTAGGCACACTTTGAAATCCACATTGAATTTGACATCTTATGCTTTAAATACATGTACTTTGTGCTGTGTGAACTTTTCACACTTTTCTGTGCACCACTTACACAGCACATGGTACATACATTTAAAACTAAGTTTCAAATTCAGTGTGGATTTCAAAGTATGCCTAGTATTATTCATCTATATAATATTAGACAAATGTGTGACTAGGACATTGCTGATTATCTATATAATATTGGACAAATGTGTGACTAGGACATAACTGATTAGGATAAAACTGATTAGGATAAAAATGATGAGTAGGATGATGAGTAGGATGATTGGGGGTAGATGATGACTAGGCTATTTTGGTGCTATAGGGATAATTTAGGGATTTCATAATAGATGTTTAAACATGTACATGGCATGTGTATATATATATTTAAAAAAAAATGCAAAGTTATCATTAAAGGATATTAAATCAATAAAGAAAATTAGAAAGGTCAAAGAATGAAAATCATTACTGATGACCCAGTCGAATCATATACAATTCATTTATTGAGACCATTAAGCATTTGGTAAGAGATAAATATATAGAAATATATGCTTTAGTCCCTCTCCAGCCGTTTTGTTAGAAGTTAATCCACCTTAATGGTTAGATTAGAAATAGATCTTTGATTAGGCATGTTAATTAGAAATAGGTCATTTTTCCCCAATTTAATAAATTTTTAATGTCTAAACTACCCTTACTCACATGGTCAGTTATATACATATATATATATGTGTGTGTGTATATTCGTGTATCTACATATGAACATAATATAGATATGAAGTTAATGTCATTAACTGATAATGGGATTATGTTCCCTTAATTTAAGGGTTCCCCTTATATGCTCACTATTATCTTTTGGTTGAATTCAAATTATTTAATATGTTTTGCTCAAAGAGTGAGAATTTCTCAGTCTTTTGTGAGAATTTCTCAGTCTTTACACAGTCCATCTTTTAGGTCCGTTTTTAAGGTCTGCTTAAGATCCGGACTATATATTCGTGTATCTATATATGGACACACAGCTATAGATTTGAAGTTAACGTCATTAACTGATAATGGGATTATGTTCCCTTAATTCAAGGGATCTCCTTATCTGCTCACCATGATCTTTTGGTTGAAATTCAAATTATTTAATGCATTTTGCATACTTGATTCATCTAGTTTGATTGTCATAATAATACATATCTAAATTTAGTGAGAAATTTCTCAGTGTTTGACCTACGAAAAACCACAATCATTTTTTCTGCATGACGAATTTCCACTCTTTTGTTAGTTTTCTCAGTGTTTGTCATAAACTCCGCACAACACGGGAGCATTTAGTGAGAAATTTCTTAGTATTTGACCTACAAAAAATCATAATTATTTTTTTGCATGACAAAATTATACTATTTGTTAAATTTCTCAGTGTTTGTCATAAAACTCTTTACTCACACATCAGTTATATACATATATATACATATATATCTATTCGTGTATCTATATATAGACATATAGACATAGATTTGAAGTTAATGTCATTAACTGATAATGGGATTAAGTTCCCTTAATTCAAGGGATCTCCTTATTTGCTCACCATGATCTTTTGGTTGAAACTCAAATTATTTAATACGTTTTGTAGACTTGATTCATCTCGTTTGGTTGTCATTATAACAGTTCAGATCTTAAGCGAACCTTAGAAAAAGGGACCTAAAAGACAGACTGTGTAAAGACTGAGAAGAGATTTCTCAGTCTTTTGTGAGAATTTCTCAGTCTTTACACAGACCGTCTCTTAGGTTCGTTTTTTAAGGTTCGCTTAAGATTCAGACTGGTCATTATAATACAGATCTAAATTTAGTGAGAAATTTCTCAGAATTTGACCTACAAAATACCATAATCATTTTTTTGGATGAAGAAATGCTACTATTTTGTTAAATTCTCAGTGTTTATCATAAAACCCCACACATCATGGGATCATTTACTGAGAAATTTCTCTGTATTTGACCTACAAAAAACTATAATTTTTTTTTTGCATGAAAATTTTCTACTATTTGTTAAATTTCTCAGTGTTTGTCATAAAACTTTGCACAATACGACAATATTTAGTGAGAAATTTCTTAGTGTTTGACCTACAAAAAACCATAATCGTGTTTTTGCATGAACAATTTCTACTATTTGTTAAATTTCTCAATGTTTGTCATAAAACTCCACAAACCAGAAAATTGATAAAAAAAATTCCATAATGCCCAAACCCAAATCCTTAAGTTTTGTGAAAATTTCACATCAAAATAGTTAATTATGTGACTTTATTATATTTGACAGAACTTTATAAGAAATTTCACACAAATGACCATTGTTAAGGAGGTATCAAAATGCATTATCCATTCAATACAAAATTCATCCAAACTCAACCTCAACTATTCTGAACCAAATAAGCCTTCAAGCCCAAACACAAAGCATTTGCCTTCCACGTTTTGTTACTATACTAATCAAGTCACTTTTTGAATCTACCATTTAAGCCACTAACATCATCATCATCAAATCATCCGTATGTAAACTCCAAAAGCTTCATCATTGGCTTTGGATTCTCCCATCGATTGGTTTGTTTCAATTTTCACTTTGGAATGAATGAGAAACCCTCACAGATTTAGAAAGGGAAGGAGTCCAAGAATGGGAGATCGGATGACTGGAAGGTGGTGATGACGACAACCAAGAATGACCGACAATGGCATGGCTGGATGTGGTGGTGCCGGCAGTGGAGGGGCTGCTGACCTCTCTCTTCTTTCTCCCTCTCTCTTTTCCTCTTTCTCTCTCTAGCAGAAATCTCTCTCCATATATAGTTGTAGATTCTCTCTCTCTCTCTATATTGGATTTTGAATTTTGAAAATAAGATCTTTGATATATATATAGAGAGAGATATATAGGATAATATAGGGGTATTTATGTCTTTAGCAACACAAAGGTACTAATTTCTAGATTCAGATATACGAAGAACCTATTTCTAGAAAAAGCTAGGATTAGGAACTAAATCCTACTTATCTCATAAATATATATAATATCTGATACGTCCAGAAATATTCTGTAACAGTCCAACCGCCACGTGGTCAGCGAATAGCCCGGATAGTCCGGAGCGGGAGCATGGAGCCCACACTCCCGAGGTGTTCAGCTGTGACTGTCCGGGATACTCAACAGCTCAGGTACAGGGCGTAGTGACTCCCCAGGAGGGGCGGATTGGATCGTGTTTCCCACCGTTTCCTTATACAACCATGACTCTATCAAGGAAGAATCAATGGTTTCCTAAACCACTTAGGAAACTCTCCTAATATTGTGCAAATCTATTGTGGTTAGATTTGGCTTCCTAATCTGATAAACTTACCATGTAAGGGTGGACTCTTATATCTACAAAAGAGCCCACCTATCCTCCCTAGAGGGACCCCGAAAAAATCACTTCTCTAAGCATAGAAGCATAAACTAGAGAACTCGCCATATACACGCATACACCCGGCCGGTATTACTGGGAGTGATGCCTATCTTGTTGGCTCACCAGGCCCGCCGGTGATCTGCTAGTGAAAAGCGCACAGACGCACCCGTGGACGTAGGCCGCCTCATTAACGGGACCGAACCACATACAAATCTTCTGTGGCTTTATTTTCTACCCAAATTACTCTTACCAATTTTTGGCATCATCAGTTTGGCGCCGTCTGTGGGAAACGATACAGTTTTCTCATCAACAAAAATCTTTGACTTATCAACATGCCGCCAAAGAAAGGTAAGAAAACCGCCGATTTAACCGGTCAGGAAGACCTGCAGATCGAGCCACGGGCTACCTCCATGACCACTGAACAGGTCACGGTGGCGCTGGAGCAACTCTTGGAGGGCCAGCTCCGGACACAACAGCAATAGAGGCGCTTATGGCCCAGCACGAAAAGGTGGTCGGGGACCATGAGAAAGGCCCTTCGTCGGAGAAGGGGCCTGAAAAGAGTGTTCCTAGCCAAGGGCCCGTTCGGACCTGTAGAAAAGCCCGATCTGCTCCAGTGTCCCAACCAGATCGAGAACGTCATGTTGAGGGAGAACGTAGCCAGGCTACTAAATGCTCGCAGAGAGGACCTCGATACATTCCTCGCTGAGCGTGCCGAGTGGAGGACGCCAGGATCATCATTGACCGGCGGCGAGCTACAAGGGGAGAAGCGTCCGGACGTAAAGCCCGGGAGTCGGTCGATGATCCACCCGTCCTGAGCCGGGGGGATCTTAGGCACAGACTATCCTGAACCCACAGCCGAGTGCTATCCCCGAGGTCAACGCGCTTTGAGGATGAGGCCTCATCATCCAACCCTACCTACCACTCGGACACAGAAAGGAGGACCGGGCGCACTGACATCAAAGCCCAGGTCGAGGAGTTGCAGCAGCAGATTGAGAGGCTGAACCGCAAGTCCGGTCACGACCTCACGAATACGGAAACAGAGTCGCCCTACACCACCCGGGTGACACAGTTTCCCATTTCGCGGAAATTCAAACCCCCGCACCTTAGCTCATACGACGGCATGGGGAGTCCGGTGGACCACATCCGTACCTAAAAGGCGCAGATGGCACTGGTCACTACGACAGACGAGCTACTGTGCCTAGCCTTCCCCAGCACCCTAAAGGGATCAGCCGCACAGTGGTTCCATGCCTTGAAGCCCCGGACGATTGACAACTTCAAAACCCTCGGCAAACTCTTCATCAACCAGTTTGTCGGGATGCTGGACCGATCATAACCAGACACCCAGCTGCTAGCTGTCAAGCAGCAAAAGGGGGAATCTTTAAGGGAGTATGTGGATCGTTTCAACCAGTAGAGGCTTCTGATCCGCAACCTCAACGAGATAGCCGCAATCATGGCCTTCTGTTCGGGAGTTCAACACACCAAGGTAGCCACGTCGTTTCATCGCAACCGACCGGCAACCCTGGTGGAGCTCTCGGAAAGAGTTGGAAAGTATATAGATACCGAGGAGTTTTTGAAGGTGAAATGCACCAGCCAGGCGGGAAATGAATCCCCAAAAGCCAAGCGCAAGCGCGAGGGATCCGAGAAGGGCCCGGGAAAGAAGCCAAAGCAAGATCAGAGGGATGCTAGGGACCAGCCCCCAATGGCTTTTACACCCCTTTCCCGACCTATACATGAGGTGATGGCCGCTGCAGAGGCACAGAGGCTGCTTCCGCAGCCTGCTAAACTCAGAGCCCCACCTAGTAAGAGAAATTGGGAGAAGTTCTGTCATTACCACAGGGATCACGGGCACGAAACGGAGGATTGCTTCAAATTAAAGATAGCAATCGAGAAACTGATCGAGCAAGGACATCTTGCCGAGTTTGTCACAGCGGACAGGCGGCCCCGACAGGATGCCCAAGCTCCCGGTCAGCCCCCTCCACCGATCGGCCACATTAACGTGATCTCCGGGGGAACATCAGGCGGAGGTGATTCTCAGTCGGCACGGAAGAGGCATGCCCGAGCATCCCGAGCGGATGTATGGCAGGTCCAATCCACCGGCTCCTCACCAACTGACGTTCTGACGTTCTCGTCTGACGATATGCAGGGCCTCCACTGCCCCCATGATGACCCGCTAGTAGTGACGCTTTCTATAGCTAACTATATGGTCCAGAGGGTACTGGTCGACACAGGCAGCTCGTCCGACATAATGTTCACAGCGGCATTCGATCAACTCGGGATTGCCCGGGATCGGCTCCGGCCAGTTGCTACTCCCCTGGTCGGATTCAACGGCTCCAGCATTCAACCGCTCGGTACAATCGAGCTCCCAGTTCTCATGGGGACCTTCCCGCAGCAGGTTTCCGTGCTGACTAATTTTGTGGTAGTGGAGGCCCCCTCAGCCTACAACGTCATCCTTGGAAGGCTGACCCTCAACAGGGCCCGAGCAGTTGTCTCCACATATAGCTTAACCGTGAAATTCCCAACTCCCCAGGGACCCGGATGTTTTCGAGGAGACCAGACCACTGCTCGAAGTTATTATGTTAGCTCGTTGCGCCGGGGGGCAATCACCGAAACGCTGAACGTCCAAGAAATGGACCCCCGGGACCAGAGGGACGTGATAGGACCTATGTAGGAATTAGAGCAAGTTGTGCTGGATCCAGAACACCCCGGCCGTACGGTCAATATAGGCGCACTGCTGGAGCCCGCCTTGAAGGAAAAGTTGACCCAGTTCCTGAGGCAAAACCAGGACGTTTTTGCTTGGAGTCATGAGGACATGCCCGGGATTGATCCCCGGGTAATGTCCCATCATCTCAACGTCAGCCTGGACTGCCGCCCAGTGAAGAAGAAGCGGCGGGGCATGGCCCCTGAGAGACAAACGGCAGTGAGTGAGGAGGTCGAGAAGCTCCTAAAGGCGAACTCTATCCGGGAGGTTCACTACCCCGATTGGCTGGCCAATGTTGTCCTGGTCAAAAAGAGCAATGGAAAGTGGAGGATGTGTGTGGACTTCACCGACCTCAATAAGGCCTGCCCCAAGGACTGCTACCTATTGCCCAGGATAGATCTCCTTGTCGACTCGATGGCAGGCCACTCACTCCTCTCGTTCATGGAGGCTTACTCGGGGTATAATCAGATCAGCATGTACCCCGGGGACGAAGAGAAGACGGCGTTCATCATCGACCAAGGCACGTACTGTTATAGAGTCATGTCCTTTGGCCTCAAGAATGCCGGGGCTACATATCAGCGCCTGGTCAATTTCATGTTCAAAGACCTCATCGGAAAGTCCATGGAAGTGTACGTGGATGATCTCCTGGTCAAGAGCCGGGATGAGCCCGACCACCTTGAGCATCTGGCCGGGGCCTTCAGCATTTTGAGAAAATTCAGGATGAGGTTGAACCCGGCCAAATGCACCTTTGGTGTTTCGTCCGGCAAGTTCCTCGGTCATCTAGTTAGCAGACGGGGAATCGAAGCAAACCCCGACAAAATCCAAGCTATCATCAACATGCGGTCACCCAAATCAACAAAAGAAGTTCAAAGCCTAGCCGGACGGGTGGCCGCACTGAATAGATTCGTGTCCCGAGCAACTGATCGGTGCCTGCCATTTTTCAAAATCCTCCGCAAGGCTTTTCAGTGGTCAGAAGAGTGTGAGGAGGCATTCTAGGAACTCAAGAAATATCTGGCCTCTCCTCCTCTACTGTCGACACCTGCATCCGGAGAGGAACTGTTCCTATACCTGGCGGTGTCACCGTCGACGGTCAGCTCGGCACTTATTCGGGAAGAGCACGGGATACAGTTCCCAGTGTACTACACCAGCCGGGCGTTGCAAGGCGCGGAAAGCCGATACTCCCGCATCGAGAAGTTGGCCTTCGCCCTCATCACCTTAGCCAGAAGGCTCCGCCCGTACTTCCAGGCCCATGCCATTGTGGTGTTGACCGATCAGCCCCTCCGCAAAATTCTCTCTCGGCCAGATACATCCGGGAGGCTCGTCAAGTGGGCTTTGGAATTGGAAGAGTTTGAAGTAACTTACCGACCTCGGACGACCATCAAGGGACAAGCCGTCGCTGATTTTTTGGTCGAGTTTACGTATCCAGAAGACCCGGTCGAAGAACCCGAGGCTCCGGCCTTACCACCCGGATTGCATTCCGGCATCCCAATTTGGGTGCTACATGTCGATGGCTCTTCTAACCAACAAGGTAGTGGGGCCGGGATCATCCTGACTACCCCCAATGGCATCCAGCTTGAATATGCTCTGAGATTTGGGTTTCGTGCCTCTAATAACGAGGCCGAGTACGAAGCCCTCTTGGTCGGGTTACAGTTAGCCATCTCAATGAGTGCCCAACAAGTCTAGGGCTACAGCGACTCCCAGCTCGTGGTCAATCAGGTAAACCAAGAATACGAAGCGCGGGAAGACAGCATGATAGCCTACTTGGCCCTCGTCCGGGCGATTTCCAATCAACTCCGAGGATTCTCCATCACTCGGATACCTAGAGAAGAAAACACCCGAGCTGACCGGCTGGCTCGCCTCGCCTCGTCATCTGAGTCAGACTTGCC
This sequence comes from Hydrangea macrophylla, assembly GCA_033977485.1. Lineage (NCBI taxonomy): Eukaryota > Viridiplantae > Streptophyta > Magnoliopsida > Cornales > Hydrangeaceae > Hydrangea > Hydrangea macrophylla. Next base: position 51,345,544 of record CM066987.1, read on the forward strand.
CGGGATAAGGATACAATTTCTACCCGAGCCAAGTGTGATCAACTCAGAGGGCATGGAGGTCGACCCGGTCACTCCGGGACCCAGTTGGATGGATCCAATCGTGACATTCTTGACAACAGGAAGGCTGTCGGACGACAAAGAGGAAGCAAGGCGGGTCAAGTATCGGGCGGCACGATACCACATTCTCGACGGTGTCCTCTACAAGAGGGGGTTCACTATCCCGTATCTCCGTTGCGTTCACCCTACGCAAGTTCAAGCGATACTGTTCGAAATTCATGAAGGTGTGTGCGGGAACCACGTAAGAGGTCGGGCACTCTCCAGAAAGGCCCTCCTACAAGGCTACTATTGGCCAACCATGGTCCGAGATTCACAGGAGTATGTCCGAAGGTGTGACAAGTGCCAGCGATACTCTCCCATGATCAACAAACTGGGAGAACTCCAAACACCGGTTCACAGTCCCTGGCCATTCGCCCAATGGGGAATTGACATTATTGGTCCCTTACCGACAGGAAAAGGGCAGGTCAGGTTTGCTGTGATAGCTGTTGACTACTTCACCAAATGGGCGGAGGCCGAGCCCCTGGCAACGATAACCGAGCTGAAAATGGAAAACTTTGTGGAAAGAAATATCCTCAGCAGGTTCGGTATTCCACGGGTCTTGATCAGCGATAACGAAAGGCAATTTGACACACCCACCTTCAGACAGTTCTGCTCGGGCTATGGGATCCTAAATCATTACTCTTCTCCCGAGCATCCACAAGCTAATGGTTAGGCCGAGGTGACCAACCGCACAATCTTGCAGTAGATCAAGACAAGGCTTGAAAGTGCCAAAGGCCTGTGGGCTGAATAGCTACCAGCCCTCCTGTGGGCCTACCGCACTACACCCCGGGCGGCTACAGGCGAAACCCCATTTTCCCTAACCTATGGTTTTGAGGCAGTAGTCCCCACAGAGCTCGGGCTGCCCACATACCGGGTGACTACCTTCAATGACCCAGACAATGGAGAAGCCCTTAGGACAGAACTAGACCTGGTGGAAGAAAAAAGAGACCGGGCCTATCTCAAGGTGGTAGCTTACAAGCAAAGGGTCTCGCGGTATTACAATAGTAAGGTGAAGCATCGTAGCTTCCAAGTCGGGGACCTCGTCCTTAAGGCAGTGAACCAGTCTACCCGAGTTCCAAGCCATGGGAAGTTGGGAGCAAACTGGGAAGGACCGTATATAGTGACCCGGGTCAACCGACCGGGAACCTACTGGCTACAGAACATGGATGGGCACGATCTCAGTCATCCCTGGAACGTGCAACACCTCTGGAAGTATTATTAGTAGCATCTGGCTACGGGAATTTAGTACTATAGGAAAAGTTTTTTTTCATGTAGTCCTGATTGGGCAACCGTTACAGATTGTTATTTTTCAAATAAAATCGAAATGTTTGCTTCGAAAACTTATTCCAGTCAGAACCCCGTGGCAACAAAGACCTCGGGCCTAACCCCGAGGCAGAAAAGACCTCGGGCCTGACCCCGAGGCAGAAAAGACCTGGGACAACACCCCGAGGCAGAAAAGACCTCGGACTCCGAACCCAGGCATTAAAGGACTCTGCAACCACCCATGTTCCAGGTCGGTTTCCTAGGGTCGCCCCTCTGCACGCCCCCGCCTTCACAGGACGGCCGGGAAAAGAGGATACTAGACCTAAACAGGAAATTAACTAAAGTTTCGCCTAGGTCCAGCCGACGATGGGGCCAAACCCCTAGGTGGACGACGATGGCAAGCTTCAAATGTCCCTGCGATCACCCATGTCCCAGGTCGGTTCCCTACGGCTACTCACTCCCGTACCCCCGCCTTAGCAAACTGCTTGGGGGGCAGGGGAATATAAGGCCAAAACAGGGAATCACACCGATCGCTACAAGAACTTTGGAAGTTTTCCCAAGCTCTTATAGTGATCAGAGATATACCCTGGATACTCCGGGCAACCTCGTAAGACTAGGTGTTCTGTTGATTACGGTCCTAAAGCATTTGCTAAGGCAGATGTTAGGTCGGTCAAAAACCGAACGGATACTAGCAAAAAGGCAAAGTGCAGAAAAGGAAAAATAGTTAATGAAAGGGAAAATCCGACCTCAGGGCCTTTTCATTAATTAAAACAAATGTACAAAGCCTAGGGGGCAATTGTAGTAGCCTCCCCAAAATAAAACAAATAACTACTGCAACAAAACAAAAAAACAAAACAAAGCAAAAGGGATGATCGGGGAATCAGTCTTCCACATTGACCACGTCCTCGGTTTCCCCAGTCTGCTCCCCCGGTGCGACAAGTCCTCCGGTCACTAAGCCTTCCTCCGGGGCGAGCTCAGTGGCCTCAGCAGTGGCCATAGGATGTCCACCGGTCGCAGGATCTTCGCCGACAACAGGAGCTTCATCGGCTGTAGGATCTTCACCGACGTCCCAATAATCTGAGTCAATCCCCTCATAGGCCGAAAGGACCCATTCTGGGTGATCCCGGGCTATCCGCCGCTTCAGATCTTCGTAACCTTGGAAGAAGCCATCGTCAAATGCATCCTCCAAGGCCCCTGCAGCAGGTGTCTCGGGAACTGCCTTCGCCCGGGCCTCAGCTGCCGCTGCGAGAGCCCGGGAAACCTCCAAATCAGCCAGAGCAGCAGCCAGATCCGCCTGAGCCGCACCCAAACTCAAGGCCAGCGACTTCATTTTGCTCATCTCGGCGGCCAGGGCGGCTTTCCCGACCCGAGATTCTTCCCTCTCCTTCGAAAGGGCGGCCTCAGCAGCACTGGCCCTCCCGGCCAGAGAGGTTAGGAGGGACTCGGACCCTGCGGCCATACAGCCAACCTGCGAAAAGAGGAAAAGGTTTGTTCAGTAAAACGGGGCAGACAAAAGAAGACGGATCACTATTTAAAAGAGATAGAACGATTACCAGATGGGAGAGGTTGTATAGCCACCCCGGGAAATCCTCGGGGGACAGGCCGGCGCATGTCTCCACCTGGCTCGGGATAAGGGCAGACTTCACCCTCTCCCGGACCTCACCATGGTCGGCCGTGGGTACTCCGGAAGGAACATCAGCCCAGGTGGTAGGCTCCTGCACAGTGAACACCCGAGGAGTTGACGTCCCCACGGGGTCCGGACGATTGGTTGTCCCATGGCAAATGCGCCTCAGAGGGCGCTCACCGCCCGGGGCCTCAGTGGCGGGCCTCTTCCCTTGTGAGACCACCATCCAAGCAGCAGCAGCGGCGGCGGCGGCGGCAGCTTGTCTTTCCCTAAGCTGCTCCAAATTTCGTTTGGGGGCCATTTCTGCAAAAACCAAGTTCGCACGGTCAGAAGTGTAAGAAGCAATAAGGACAAGTGCAGGGTTAACGCGTAAGGCAACCTGGAAACTCACCGGGAATGATGGGTGTAAAGCTGGGGGGCTGGAACAGGCTCCTCAGGGGAATAGGTCTCGATAAAATCCCCTGTTCAGGACAACGCGTTCAAAACACTAGTGGGCAACTCTGCTAGATTTCGGATCCTGGCCTGGCACGACTCAGGGATTTTGGGGGGTTCAGTTGAGCCAGCTGTGGACAGAAGAATGAAATCAGTCAGTAATCCACCGTGTTCCTAAAAACCAAAATAGCAGACGAAGTCAGATGGGCGGTCTTACCCCTCAACTCCCCAGCCCAGGATGTCCTCAGCTAGGTCCCCGGAGCCATGTCGCAGAGGCGAAGGGTAGACACCTGGAAGAATTTGCCCTTCCACCCTTTGTTGTTGCTAGGGCAATTGTCAATAATTTTCCTACCCGGACGGGCAGAAAATGAGAAAAACTCCACTTCCCGGTGCACAGGGAATGGTCGGTGGGCCCAAAGAAACTCCTGGAGGGTAAGTTCATACCCAAACACCTGAGGCCACAGTGATATACACCCCATCAGGAATCTCCACCCGTTGGGGGCCAACTGCCCGGGAGCGATATCGAGATAGATCAGGATATCCCGGGCTACAGGGTGAAGGGGTAGTTGGAGGCCCGCCATCATAGCATCCTCGAACAGGGTGACGAACCCCGACTGATAGAGGTGCGCGCCGTCGAGGTTTACAGCTAGGGCACAACCGTCAGGGAGAGAATATCTCTCGCTGATCCGGAGAAGGTCTTGGGAGCGCAATACAGAAGAAGTGGACTCGCAAGCGAACACTACACGATCAGTCTCCCTGGGCAACTCTTCGCCCAAGCCCCTCAAGACGGAGGCAACAGGGGCCTCCTGGGTAGACTCACTGTCGGACAGACGAGCGGGAATCCTGGCCCCACTCTGGTGATCGGTCAGGGACTCAGGAAGTCGGTCCAGACTGGCACCGGGGGATCCTGACTGATACTGTTCACTCTCCGATCTTGACGCAGAGTTGAAGCTGGAGTGTTCCATCTCTGGCACTCCGACGGCAAGGAACGGACACAAACTGCGACCTGCGTATGGATCGGAAACCCCAAGCCTGATATACAGGGGGGGCAGAGTCACTAACCTGAATGGTAATGAGTAGACACTCCTCAGCACCAGGTAACACTCTCCCAAAATAGCACAAGAAACGCCCGCTCAGTTAAGATGAATTAAAGTTCCACCCGACTCAAAAAATGCGCAGAATCTGAGGAGGAAGAAATCCCACTCCCGCTCGAACCTCACAAGATTCGTTCTCTCCAGCCTCACTCCGAAATAAAAAAGGACGGGGGGAAGAGGGAACAAAGCAGAAAATAAAAGATCAGGAAGGGATGCAAGAAATGAGGCAAGTACTCCTTATATAATGACCCTGAACTGCCAAGATCAGAATGGATCCAGCGGTCCAGGAGATTTTTCGCCCAAACTGTCGCTTCGGTCACGTGAAGAGTCGCCTCAAAAGGTACGCGCATTAAATGCATGACAAGACGGTTCAGTTAGCTTGCAAACGGTTCGGTTACGACCACGTCTCCATTGTTAGGTTCCGACCTGACTAACGATTGGTTGGTACAAAGCAGCGGTGATCCGGGCCCGAGCTGCAACAACCCGGACGCATTCATACACCGGTCGGGTATTAGCTGCCCAACGTAGTACAGAGTTAATAAACAGTTAAAAGAGCATAGAGAAAGAAAGAGTTGGCCTCGAGGACCTTTTTATTGCTATGGAAGGTAAACTATACAGAGATCGGGGGCAGTTATAATAGCCTTCCCGGTTAACAAAAAAAAAAAGAAAAAAAACAAAAAAAAAAAAAGGAAAGAGGGGCCTTCAAGTTCCTTTGCCCTTCAGAGCCTTGACCTCCTTTTCCAGGGCCGTCACCCTCGCCACCAGCTCCTGTACGGTGAGCTCGAGGGCGTGAATATCCACCTCCTGCAGGGAAGAGCCCATCTGCAAGTGCGCGGTCTGCTTTTCCACCTCCTGAAGACGACCCTCCAGGTTGCCAAGGGAGAGCCCGGTCCAAGAGCTGGGCACGTGAAGGCCGGTCGGATGTTCCACCCGACTTTTCTTTGGTGGGGGTGGCAATTCTTCCCCGACTGCCTTCTCCTTTCCCTTCCTGGACGGGCCCGGTAGCGGGCTTGCCTCCCCGAACGAGGTAGAATCACTACTGGTGGACAGAGTAACCGGCCCCTCGGGTGGGCTGGCCCTGCAGGTGGCGCGCGGGCCGGTTGCCATGGATCGAGTGTAGCGGCGCGACCCAGAGGCAGCGGCGGCAGGAGCCGCGGAGGAAGTTCCGGCGCCTACATCATCCGCAGGTCCCCCCGGTCAAATCAGAGAACGACAGGCAGGCCTCGATAGCTCGGTCAATCGCCTCCGTGTCATCAGCAGTAGGGGCAACGCCACGGAAGGCAGCAAAAGCTTGTTTGCAGAGGTCGGGATCAAAAACTGCAAGAGGGCAGAGAACGGAGTCCTCCAGCCAGTTGCCGGAGACCACGACCCAAAGGTATCGCCGCCAATTTTTGTTCGGGAAGTCCAGACCTTGGACAAGTTCCCTCCCATCGGCCCTGGGGCGCAAGTAAGGACCCCCGTGGTCGATGCCCAGGATATAACACCTGACGACGTCGACGAAACAAAGGAACAACCCAAGTCGCTGGTTCAGCACTGATATCCCCCAGAGGAGGCGGGCGACATTTGGGAGGCACTTGTAGAGCGGGATGCGCAACCCCTCAAGCAGGTCGCAAAAGGAGACCGGGAGGGAAAAGCGTAGTCCCACAATAAGCAGCAGATAGCTGCTAATGAGGACGAAAGGGAAGGCTACTTCCTCCCCTTCAATGTAAAGACGGAATTCAACGTCGTCTGGAATGTGGCAGTCCTCTCGAAAAGCTTTGAGACCTTCATCAGATGTCAGGTCAATGTGAGAAGCCATTTGATGGAGATGGAAGCTTGAAAAGTAAGAATAGCAGAGAATAAGGAGCTCGGAGTGTTTTACTCGGGCGATTTAGTTAATAATTTGCAGTGAGAAATAGATTGAACAGGTGCTCCTTATATAGGCATCGCGAACGGCTAGGATCAAACTTGATCGGATGGCTCATATGCTCTCCCGTCGAAACTGTCATTTTGGGCACATGGGGCGTCGTCTCAAAAAGTGTGAGCATTGAATGCACGACGTGATGGTTCGGTTGCCACATGGACGATTCGTTTACTTCCAAACTGGCAGCTTTGGGTCCGAACCAGACCAGTAACCAATGGACATGTGGCGTCAAGGAGCCCGGTCCTGCAGGGTCACCGCTCGGTCAATATACCGACGGATCATTCCAAGCCGGCCCCGTTCTGACGGGGGTCCCGGTCTTTTCTCGGTCGGTATCTGGAAAACATTCTTAATTTTCAAATTTCATCCGACAAGGCGTCATCTCAACTTTGAAAATGGGGGGCAGCTGATACGTCCAGAAATATTCTGTAACAGTCCAACCGCCACGTGGTCAGCGAATAGCCCGGATAGTCCGGAGCAGGAGCATGGAGCCCACACTCCCGAGGTGTTCAGCTGTGACCGTCCGGGATACTCGGCAGCTCGGGTACGGGGCGTAGTGACTCCCCAGGAGGCGCGGATTGGATCGTGTTTCCCACCGTTTCCTTATACAGCCATGACTCTATCAAGGAAGAATCAATGGTTTCCTAAACCACTTAGGAAACTCTCCTAATATTGTGCAAATCTATTGTGGTTAGATTAGGCTTCCTAATCTGATAAACTTACCATGTAAGGGTGGACTCTTATATCTATAAAAGAGCCCACCTATACTCCCTAGAGGGACCCCGAAAAAATCACTTCTCTAAGCATACAAGCATAAACTAGAGAACTCGCCATATACACGCATACACCTGGCCGGTATTACTGGGAGTGCTGCCTATCTTGTTGGCTCACCAGGCCCACCGGTGATCTGCTAGTGAGAAGCGCACAGACGCACCCGTGGACGTAGGTCGCCTCATTAACGGGACCGAACCACATACAAATCTTCTGTGGCTTTATTTTCTACCCAAATTACTCTTACCAATTTTTGGCATCATCAATATCCAATTAAATTCACCTCCATGGCATGTGCAAGAATGAAGAAAGTTAATTATGCACGTCATTTATTTAATTAAGCACGGTCAAATCAATTACATAGATTGTGAATTAATCTCATTCCTATCTCTCTATCTATGTCCCCTGATTTCACTCTCTTTCTCTTCTCTCCATCTGTAATAGTCTCTCTCTCTCTCTTAACCAACCCACCCCCCCCTCCACAACGTTGTAATGCCCCTCCCTATCCCTCCCTAACTTTACTTTCTCACTTCACTTTACTTCTTCTTCTTCTTCTTCTTCTTCTTCTTCTTCTTCTTCTTCTTCTCAAATATCCTGTCCATTCTAACAAAAATCATAATTGCATCTCCTTCTCTCCCCCACTGTCCCCTCATTGTTTCCATCCCTTCATTGTTTCCATCCCCCTATCTCTCGGTCTTCTACACCACCACGGGCGAACGATGCACCACCGCATCTCAACCACCGTAGGCAGCTGTCCTCTTCACTTTTCTCTAAGGTTTCTCTCTATTACGTATCAACATATGCACATAAATGTATAAGCATTTAGTCAGTTCGTATTGTTGGGAATTTAAAACGCGGAACCAAATTCCCCCCAATAAAAACACAAAGACACATCAACAGTAATTAACAAGCACACTAAAGAAAACACAGATTTCTACGTGGTTCGGCAAAATTGCCTATATCCGCACCCGAGAGACCAGTTCTTTTACTATTGAGAATAAATAATTGGTACAAGACACTTTGTATTAAATCCCATAACCCAACCCTCACACCCTTTATATACCCACTCTCAATACCCTAAAGAACTCACACTCCCTCACCATAGACCATGCACCCCCATAAGGGGAGACCCCCAACTTGGTACACCAAGGGCTTACCTAAATTCCTATACAACATCCATTATATAGAGTTTCCAACCATTCATTGTCCAACAAGAAATCAGAGATCCATTCAAAATAAAACTCTATCACAAAAAGAAACCATGGTTATAATAGGAATGTTGCCAAATCATAATCCCTAAATTAATGGGATTATCCCATATGTGATATATATCCAAATAGTTACCCCCTATATCATATGTGGGGCAACTCCTCAATCAATATATCACACATGACTAACACCCCTCAATTGGAGCACCCACAAAGCTGACCGCTTTGCAACCGTTTACCATTGACCGCCTTTCGTCCCAGCATGCACACCCCCAATCAACTTGGTCTCAGTACCTCTGATTCGTCAAATCGATACATGTTAAGCTTCCCAAAGTTAATCATATCCATATATTAACTCCATTAGAGAAGAGCCTCGATCCCTCCTTCTCCCCAACAGGAATTACCACTTCACCATTGTCTGAACCGTGAATAAACCATTCACCTACTTGCAAAAATTTTCCATCGAGAACTTGGGAGTACAACTCTACCACCTAGATGACATAAACCATCCACACTTCTCTCAACCACTGTGTGTGATTTTAGAAACAATATTAGATTCGTCCACAACATTTGGATCAGTATCAGACCACCCAAATAGAGAACCTGCTCCAAAAATATTTGATTAACGTTCCTACATGTAGTATCCTAACAATTACCTCTGTCGGGTGTTTGCGTTTGTGTCTACCACTGCCTTCTTGGAGCCATTCAAATTATTTTCTCCAGATGCACATACTTACCATATCCGAAATCTAACAACCCAAGAAAATGCACGTATGAGTGGAATGTGAAAACTTCTCCACCATACGCAACTTACTACAATTACAGTAGCATCAAAATTATTTTTCAGCTCTAGATCCCAACCTGCTGCAATATATATATATATATATATAGGATCTATCACCAAGAAAAATAAATTCCAATCCTTGCAGAATTTCATAAATCCGCACCCACTGATGAATCTGCAATGCCCAAAAACTTTAGAAACCATATCTGGCCTGAATTCCAAGTAATACTACTAATCCTGCTAAATACTTGAAATTTCAACTAATCATGACTCAAGATTCAATGCACCTGCCACATAGGATAACTATCACTACTTGTCACTAGCCGAGACTCTAATGCCGCCAAACATGTGTCGCGACTCTCACGGGTCAAGCTATTCCACCGATTTTCCAAATTTTTTTTTCCATCTTGTGTTGTCTTATCACCGTGCCATTATCCAACTGCAACCGTGTGCTCTGCCCACCACAGATATGACCGCCATGGCTCTGATACCACTTGTTGGGAATTTAAAACGTTGAACCAAATTTTCCCCAATAAACACACAAAAACATATCAACAGTAATTAACAAGCACACTAAAGAAAACACAGATTTCTACGTGGTTTGGCAAAACTGCCTATATCCACACCTGAGAGACCAGTTCTTTTACAATTGAGAATAAACAATTGGTACAAGATACTTTGAATTAAATCCCATAACCCAACCCCACACCCTTTGTATACCCACTCTCAATACCCCAAAGAACTCATACTCTCTCACCCTAGACGTCCATGCACCCCATGAGGGGAGACCCCCAACTTGGTACACCAAGGGCTTACCAAAAGTCCTATACAATATCCCTTTATATGGAGTTTCCAACCATTCATTGTCCAACAAGAAATCAGATATCCATTCAAAATAAAACTCTATAACAAATGGAAACCAAATTACAATAGGAATCTAACCAAATCATAATCCCTAAATTAATGCGATTATCTCACATGTGATATATATCCCAACACGTATATCCATATATATATAAATGTCCATATGAATATCTATAATTTGTGAGATGCTTTCTTAATTTGTCTTGAGAATATAAAGATTGTAATTATTTTAGATCCCCATTGTGGAGCTGATTCTTTGTAGTCATGAACACATAAATACAGTTTTTATATTTTAGTACTGTGCTTTTATATCTTGAACGTAGTTTAGGCATAACTGTTGCCATAGTAATTTTAGTTGGAAAATTTTGTGTTTGGGTCCATTTTTTATTTTATTATTATTGTTAAAGTCATGCGTAGAATTTTCTACACACAAAATGGAATGTTGTACTTCCAAATCCGAATAATGCTATGATTCTCAAACTTTGAATATTAAACTTGAATCCCAAATGCTTTACATCCTAGAATCAAGTTTTTAAGTCAAATTTAGGAAGCATGGTATTATTTTATTTAATGAAAATCATTTCATGGTTGCATTGCTACACACTAGGCCTGTCAATGGACCGGGTCTAGACCCGGATCCGGTCCAGATCCGGCTCTGTTAGACGGATCTGAGCATTTTTTAAGATCCATATCCAGATCCGGATCAGAATCCGTATTTTATGCTTAAAAAATGGACCGGATATGATTTTGTAATATCCGGTCCGCCTAAGACCCGGATCCGAATAATACTTATATATATAAATATATTTATTTATATATTTACATATTATATATAGGGGGTTGCTAACCTACAACAATCATGTTGTAGGTTAGCAGCATGCAACAACCTCTTTAGCGACAAAAAACAGGTTTTCAGCGATGGAATTTTTGTCGCTAAAGGTTCCAACTTTTAGCAACGAAACTTTTCGTCGCTAAAAACCTATTTTTCGTCGCTAAAAGCCTCCTGTGTTGTAGGTTAGCAAATCCCTTATATATATAATATGATTATGTGTATATATAATGTATATACATACTATAATATAATTATGTATATATATAATGCCTATACATACTGTATTATATTTAATATATTAGTCATGTATATACAAATATATTTATATATATATACATATTATATATATACAAAAATTGTATAGATAAACACATTATATATTATTTCAGATCGAATCCGGATCCGGATCCGGATTCGGTATATTTTGGCGGATCCGGATATGGACTGACTTATAGCAGATCCGTCAGATCCGAATCCGAATCCGAATCCATATATAGTTTAGCGGATCTGGATCTGGATGCACTAGATCCGGTCCGGATCCGACCCGTTTACAGGCCTACTACACACTATAGTTGATGTTCACCAATTATTACTTTTGCCAAAACCATGATCTATAAGTGGACATTAATTTTTTTAATTTTTTTGTTTTGTTTTTTTTTTTGCATAATTAGAGTCAATGCAAGAGAATTATCAATCATGCATATCTTTTGGTCCGGAGGGTTTCTATTGTATAGCTCAATTCCTTGAAGGCTTGACGTGGATGAGTTTGATAATGGTTCAAGTGACTTAGGTGCGTTTTGGATGTCCATAATTGCAAAATAGGCAATTTTTTAGAATGAGCGAATTATGTACTAGTTCATTCAGTGGTGTTTGGTGGTCGAAATTAATAAATTTTAAAAAATAATTAAAATCAAATCAATTTTGTTAATATTTTTTTTAAGAAAACACAAATAGATTAGTTAAATATGAACTACATACCCTGATTGCTCCAATCACACTCGCCATCCCCTTACATTTCAATATATTGTATCACATTTCTAGGAGTAACTACATTTGAAATTTTTGGCAAAAGTACTAGACCTAAGTTATACGTCTACTGTGAAGATTTGGGACTTATTTCATCTCTTTTGCCGCATGAGAACTTTCTTTTCTATTGTTTCGACTATATATATAGATAGTCAGGCTTTAAAGCGCACTGGGTTTGTACATTGGGATTTTTAGCCTAAAAAACCACGGGCCAATGGTGCGATAGAACAGGTGCGGGTTAGCGGGACGGCCGGTGGTTTTTTTAAGCTAAAAAGCCCAGTGAACAAATCCAATGCGCTTTAGAGACTGGCTGTGTATATATATATATATATATATTTCTCGGCCCTCCACACCACCGCGGGCGAACGAAGCACCACCGCATCTCAGCCACCACAGGCAGCTGTCCTCTTCACTTTTCTCTAAGGTTTCTCTCTATTGTGTATCAACATATGCACATATATGGGTAAGCATGTAGTCAGTTTGTATTGTTGGGAATTTAAAACGCAAAACCAAATTCCCCCCAATAAACACACATAAACACATCAATAGTAATTAACAAGTACACTAAAGAAAACACAAATTTCTACGTTGTTCGGCAAAATTGCCTATATCCACACCCGAGAGACCAGTTATTTTACTATTGAGAATAAACAATTGGTACAAGACACTTTGTATTAAATCCCATCACCCAACCCTCACAACCTTTATATACCCACTCTCAATACCCTAAAGAACTCACACTCCCTCACCCTAGACCATGCACCCCCATAAGGGGAGACTCCCAACTTGGTACACCAAGGGCTTACCTAAATTCCTATACAACATCCATTTATATAGAGTTTCCAACCATTCATTGTCCAATAAGAAATCAGAGATCCATTCAAAATAAAACTCTATCCCAAAAAGAAACCATGGTTATAATAGGAATGTTGCCAAATCATAATCCCTAAATTAATGGGATTATCCACATATGATACATATCCCAATAATCACCCCCTATATTATATGTGGGGCAACTCCTCAATCAATATGTCACACATGACTAGCACCCCTTAACTGGACCACCCATAAACCTGACCGCTTTGCAACCGTTTACCATTGACCGTCTTTCGTACAAGCATGCACACCCCGAATCAACTTGGTCTCAACACCTCCGATTCGTCAAATTGCAGCCAATACATGTGCAGCTTCCCAAAGTTAATAATGTCCATTAGCTCCACTAGGGAAGAGCCTCGATCTCTCTTTCTCCCCAACAGGTTTTACCACCTCACTATTTTGAAATACACTGTACTGTGTTTTACAATGTGAAATTTCACACTCAACTATTTCAATGTATTAGAATTTTCTTTATCAGTTATTCAATTCTGAAACTGCCGCTGGTGCGGGACACAATTGAGGCAAATATATTGGATTCGATTTAATTGTAATAAGCATATTAATATGAATTATTTTTGCTTTGTAGGGATAAATTTTTAGACCTTTAACTGTTATGGTAGTGTGCAACTAGTTCATTTTAAAATTATGGATTGTCTATCTATTACAATGTGAAAAATGTGAAATGGGCATCATTGAGTGTGAAATGTTGAATAAATGGGCATCATTGAGTGCCAAATTTATCATGTATATTCATAAGGGTAGAGTGAAATTTAACACTTAAATTTCTTAATAATGACAGTATGAGAAAAAAAAATGAAAAATTTGTACATTTGCCATGAATCATGTTAAATATCATGACTTAATAATTATATTGCAGTGTGAAATTTCACACTATAAAACTGCATACAACAGTCCGAATAGTGTGCAATTTCACACTATAAAATTGAAAAACCTTACTTTAATTTCAAAAAAATGCACGAACGGTAATCATTGAAACATGACAACTCAATTTGTGTACTTTTGACTTTTGACAACTCTCGTTTATGATGAGAAATATTGATAGAAGGTGAAATACACTGTCATTCAAAAATGGTGTAATAGATTTGTAAAATAAAGTCCTAAAATCTTGGGATAACATTATCATATTCATATATATTGAATGCAATATTAGTGGGAATTTGATAAATAATTCCTCATTTAAATATATATTAAAGAAAAATTTAGTGGAAAATCCCATTCTACCAATGTTTGTTGTAATAGACCCACCAATTGGTACTTCCCAATGATAGACCCTATAATTGTAAATTTTTTTAGAGATTAGTCCACAGTCCCCAATTATAGATAGTTTCAGTGACCTTTTTACCCCCATACATATGTACATGCATATATATATATATATAAATAAATTTGCTTTAAAGATTCCATTGATTTGCATATCAAATATATGGAAATAAAATCTCATAACTTTAGCCTTGTACATTATGACTCTTTTGAATATTTCTAACGCCATTTTTATGTGGGTATCCCACTTTTGTATGTTCTACCAATAATCATTGATCACATAACATATGAAGTTGTTACTATGCACCATACTTTTATGCGAGTATTACACTGCAACCAGTTCATTTTAACACTGCAACAGTTCATTAGTATGAAATTTTACACTGCAATTGGTTTATTAGTGTGAATTTTTACACTGTAACTGGTTCGTTTTTGCTTTGCAACTGGTCCACAATCCGACATCATGTGAACAAAAACCATGAGTGTTAAATTTTACACTATAACCTTTTGAACCACAACCTTTGAAATACAACATAGTATACAATTTCATTTCACAACCTTTAAAGCAAGAATATGAGTGTTAAATTTTACGCTACAACCTTTTGAACCACAATATTGTATACAATTTCACTCCACAACCTTTGAAACATGAACATTAGTGTTAAATTTAACACTGCTATACTAGGAATACATTTTAACACTATCTTATCACTAAAAACAAGTCTACAAATGAATTCATCTAACAGTAGCTTTTCATTTCATGCCTCCGCCTCCGCCGCTGCCACCACCAACAATCACCGCCACCAACAGCCACCACCCTTCCTACGCAGGACAACACCTCCACAAGAAACCCACAACATCACTTCTCGATTTCATCAACAATATGGCCAAAAATCTGCCAAAGACGAAAAGTCATGTCAACGAGATTAGAGTATATAAGAACAAATCAAACAAAACCAAATCATCAACAAGCCATTCCATGGATTTGAGTATATAAGAACAAATCAAAGGATTTAGAAAACAAATCAATAAACCTGCGATTAAGCCCTAATTTGTCAAGTTTTTAAGATTTGGATCTGCGATCTTCGAATTGTCTTCACATCGTTCTAAGAGCCATACTTCGTCGGAAGTGGTGGTTGCGTTGGTTTTGAGAAGATTGTGAGAGGGGGCGGTGGTGAGAAGATGACGTTAGAAGTGGTGGTGGCCAAGAGAGAGTCACGACCGGAGTATATGTGTGTGTGTGTGTGTGTGTGTGTGTGTGTGTGAGAGAGAGAGAGAGAGAGAGAGAGAGAGAGAGAGAGAGAGAGAGAGAGAGAGAGAGTAAATGGATATAGAATGTGATTCATTCTTATTTGGGTATTTGAGTTTTGAATTTTGAAAACCCCAAAATCTTGGGGTTATTTATTGCAGTGTTGAATGGGAAATGGTAAGGGTAGTTTGGTCCAAATTTGTAGAATGGACTTCATAGTAAAATGTTTCATGGGTTGAACCTATTAAAAGAAACTTAGAGTAAAATGGACATTATACTAATTAACTCTATATTAAATATGTGTATATATATACATGAGTTTCTATATATATATATATATATATATCTTTATTGGGGATAAAAAAAGTCATCAATCTATTCTATATTAGGATATTTTGGACTAATCTCTAAATATATTCATAATTATATGATCTATTGTTATGAAAATACAATTGATGGACCTATTCCAAAAAAGATTGGTAGAATAAGACTTATCATTGCGATATTTAGAGATAACATTTCATTTACAATTTTTATAATTAAAAGAAATAACTTAACCACCGAATATTGTTGAAAAACTAGTTTATTTGAAAACAAAAACAATTGATAGATAATGAGAGTTGAACATTTTATTCCAGTAGCTCTTGATTTGTCAACTTTTTTATTTTTTTGATTGACGATTAGTAAAGAAGAAGATTTGCTATTACATATATTAAATAAAAAAAATTCTATCCGCACCATATAACCTACTTTACTGTCTAGACGCATCCACCACTCTAATTGAGATTTTTACGCTACACCCACCATCATCATTTCTTATGACTATCTTCATTTTCAGTATAACCTTAACCCTAATAACCCAATCACTTCCATTGTCGATATAACATGGATATAAAAGAATCTAGTTCTCTATGCCGTGAATATCCAAACATCACAAAAGGCATTTAAGGCACATTATTGTCTCATTTGGATTAAAATAACCAACTGATGTATGTTTCATTATTTTAATAAAAAGTAATATAATTTATTTAATTTCATACCTCTCATGTTTTTAAAGTTTTAGTCTGACGGTTTAAAAGCCTTACTGTGTATGCTATTAGGGAATTAATTTTGGTAATTCAAAAGTTATCATTGGTATTTTATGCAGTGCATTAATTATATAGTACTGCATACACTAGATGTGATATTATAGAATGTCAATGATAACTTTTAGAGTGTCAAAATCTATTCCATACTCAGTTAGATGGACTTTTAATGACCAACACCTACAAGTTACACTGTGTACCCATCGGTCATATCACATTAATAAGTTTAATTGCAAAGACTTTTGATTGAATGGAGTTATGTACAGGGCTTCCAATGGTCAAGCAACAACATTTATATACATATACATATAGCTACGTACCGTAGTCAAGCAGTTCAACTTTTTATTTCTTCAAAGAAGATTCCTTCTTGTACATAAATTATAAACAGAATATATTTTATTTATTCTGCATATAGATTGCGTAAAGAAAACACTAGACAGCAAGCTTTTTGTCTATCAAGTTGTGCAGATTTGACGAGCTTACGACAAGGATGACTGGATTGTTATATCCCAGAGACGGCGTGCTATTTTCTACTAACTAGGTATTACCCGTAGAGGACACGTATCATCTTAAGAGAGCGTGATCGCGCATCATCTTAATCACCCTATTTTAATTAATTGGTTGTCATTGGTGGAATTCTGGAAGTTCATTTTAATGATTTTATATATTATTCTCCAACAACTTTGAGACAATACATATGGAGGATAATGTGAGTGGTAAGAATTCAGTTTTTTATTTATATATAGATACTATTCTCATGACTAAGGTATGCTTTATAAATTTGCTTCTTTGAGATATTATATTTGATGGAAATAGTGGGGGTATAAAATTTTAATTATTTTAAATGGATTCTTTTTATTATCATGAAAAAAAAAAAAAGCAAGTTGGACTATTGCTTATATTAGAGTCACGTAAAATTTATTCTATTAATATTTAGACACAATATAATGGGATTATTGGATATAAAAACTTTAATATAAGCTTGGTGTTTTCATATCCAATAAATATCGTGAACTAAGGTACAAGGCTAATGGAAAGTCTAAATAGTGATATATGAGCCGAAACATATATATATATATATATATGTTTGGTCTATATTTCTTTGGTTATCATGAGGTTCCAATTTAATAGTAGCATAGTAGAATACTGTTATTGTCATATTGTTTCCTTATAATGTATTTGGAGACATCTGGGTTACATTTTACATGAATGATGCTTCTATTTTAGCAAATTCCTTTGCTTGACCTGATTTTATATCTTAACCCGATTGGTTGTGTGCTGCTCCACTTTATGCGTATAATGCTTTTGCATGTTTGATCAATTTTTGTGTTTACAGGTATATGCTTCAGGCCTATAAAGCGTATTTTCCAGTGCTCATAATGTATGGAAAAATGGGTTTAACAATTAAGTTTTTAGTAAACTTGGGTCGGTTTAGCAATTAAGTTGTTAGTAAACTTGAGTCTAAAATAAATTTGGGACCCACGAGTGTTTTAAGATTGGTCAATTGCTAAAACACCATTAAGAAAGTGAATGAAAAATTGTTTTTCAAAGTGCCCACTTGAAATATTGGTTGAAGGGTGTAAAAAGTATATAGCCAAACAGATCCTAAGTGTTACACCTTTTCGTCCTAGTCATGTTGTTTCGTCCAAACAGTGCCTTTGTGAATAGGAACGTCCTGAGGAGTCTTGTCAGTATCTATATAACTCATATGTTCCACACAGTTTCATTACTTTTTGTAACATTCATCCATTCATAGAAAAATAGACATTCATATATTGAGAGAGAGCAATTGTCATTAGTTGGTTCGACAGATTCACAGATTGAAGTGCTGCATCTGTGTCTATCAATCAAATTATCCTGGGAGGCAGACGTCCATTTTGAGCCATAAGCACCGGAGTGGGGGCGAAATCTGTCTTAAGGAGATAGTGTTCGACACTAGTTTTGATTCTTTTCATTCAGAATTTGTATTTCCAGATTTCCATTGTGTCAATTCACAGAACCTGTAAGTGTTTATGTTTTATGATTCTAATTTATTCTAGATATGAAACTTTTAAGTGGTTATTTATTTTTTACAATCTTAAGACAGATTTTCCGATATTGCTCAGATCTAAAATATATACTTATATATATAAAGAGTTTTCTGCATATTAGAATCAGATTCATAGTTTATGTTTTTAAATCTGGGTTTCTTCAGTTTGTTAAAACTTATCTGGGTTTTCAATTAAGAAGTCTTGTACATTCCGTTTTGTTCATATGTGATATCGTAAAGTGGTATAGATTCAATTTTGCATATTATTTGATTACTAATTAGTTATTGGGTGTGATACATATTTTATATGTTTATATATATATATCGGTGTAGTGACGCTCTGTACAAGGGTTTGGTAGCCTCTGATTTAGAGGTGTCAAATGGGACGGGCCGGGCCGGGTCAGGCTCGGTCAAAGCGGGCCCCGAGCGGGCTTCGGGCCGGGCCGGGCCGGGCTTCACCAAACATCGGGCCGGGCTTGGGAGTGGAGGGGGTGTGTCCGCCCCGGACCGGTGGCCCGGGCCTGGCAGGCCAGACATCGGGCCGGGCTGGACGGGCTGGCGGGCTTTCTTCAATTTTTGGAGTGGGCCGTGGCAGGCTCCGGGCCGGGCAGGGCTTTTTCACCATTTCGGGCCTGGCCGGGCCATGGACGGAAGGATGGGTGTCCACCCCGGCCCGGGCCTAGCGGACCGGGCCTTGTGGCGGACCGGGCCGGGCTTTTAGCCCGAAAAAAGCGGGCCGGGCTTGGGCCAGGCCGGGCCAACCCGACCCGATTGACACCACTACTCTGATTCAAGATTGGAAGTGGTTGAGTTTATTAAAAAGTCATACCTCTTATTAGTCATATTTATATATTGGTCAATACTACTTTGCTTTCCATAACCTTTGTTTGTTTATTCCAAATCAGTGAACTCTTGTATTTGTAATTACAGAATAGTATCATACAAGTTTATAATTGCAAACTGATTCATTTTGTCCACAAACTATGCAACATTGTTTAGCATTTCAATTCTTCTAGTCAGGGTTATTCCTATAAGGTATATCCTCTAAACAGTGGTGTTTAGTCAAGAATAGTCAGTTTTATTCCTGCATAACAGTGTTACACTCGTTCTTTGGGAGTTTAATTAAAAACAGTGGTGTTTAGTTCTTTTACTAGTGTTAATTTCATCCTGGTATAATTGCTTATAAAATAAAATAATCTCTTGTTTTAGATGGCAACTGATAATATCACTATCAATGGCACTTTGACCCCCTCCGCTCCTGCTCCTAATCATGTCATTCATGGTGAAAAGCCTGAAAAATTCAGTGGGGTTGACTTCAAGAGATGGCAACAAAAAATGTTGTTCTATCTCACTACATTGAATTTGGCCAGGTTTCCTCGAGAAGACGCCCCTGATCTCAATGAGGGATCGGACCTGCAAGCCGTGGCTGCAGTGGACGCATGGAAACATTCAGATTTTCTGTGTAGGATCTACATCCTCAATGGGTTGGGTAATACACTATACAATATGTATATTCCAATCAAGACAACAAAAGAGTTGTGGGAATCCCTTGATAAAAAATATAAAACGGAAGATGCTGGCACAAAGAAATTTGTTGTGGGCAGATTCCTTGATTACAAAATGGTGGATTCCAAAACTGTGATTGCTCAAGTCCAAGATCTTCAATTGGTTTTGCATGAGATTCATGCAGAGGGAATGTCTCTAAGTGAGTCTTTCCAAGTGGCGGCAATAATTTAAAAATTACCACCATCTTGGACGGAGTTTAAGAGTTACCTTAAGCATAAGCGAAAGGAAATGAGACTTGAAGATCTAATTGTGAGATTGAGGATAGAGGAAGATAACCGTGGTTCCGAAAAGAAAATGTCCTCCATGCAATCTAAAGCAAATATAGTGGAGCATGGGCAGAAAAGGAACAATAAAAAGAGGAAGTTCTCTGGCCAAGGCTCGAGTCAAGGATCCAAAGGCGGTGAGAACAAGAGGTTCAAAGGAAAGTGCTATGTTTGCGGCATTCCGGGGCATTAGGCTAAGGACTGTCACAAACGTAAGGAACAAGATAACTTCAAGAAGAAGAAGACCGCTCAAGCCAATGTGACAGAGGTAGAGAATCTCTCTGCGCTTGTCACAGACATAAGTCTTTCAGCCGTAGTTTCTGAAGTCAACATGGTCGACAACCCTAAGACATGGTGGGTGGACACAAGGGCTACTCGCCATATATGTTCAGATAAGGATATGTTCTCATCATACCAATTATTAGGTAATGGAGAACAACTGTTCATGGGAAACTCTTCTGCATCCAAAGTTGAAGGGCAAGGAAAGGTTGTATTGAAGATGACTTCAGGAAAGGAACTCATTCTCAATGACGTGCTGCATGTGCCAGACATCCGCAAGAACCTTGTGTCTGGGTCATTGTTGAGCAAAAAGGGTTTTAAATTGGTTTTTGAAGGCGATAAATTTGTACTCACTAAGAGTGGAATGTATGTTGGCAAGGGATATCTGAGTGATGGGCTATTTAAGCTCAATGTGTGACTGTTGTACCAAAAATTAATATTAATAATGATACATCTTCTTCTGCTTATATGCTTGAGTCGTCTAATATTTGGCATGGTAGACTAGGACATGTTAATTTTGATGCTATTCGTAGGTTGATGAATTTGCAATACTTACCTAAATGTGACTTTGATAATAATCATAAATGTGAAACATGTGTAGAATCAAAATTTACTAGAAAACCTTTCAAATCTATAGAAAGAAGTACAGAACCTCTAGAGTTAATTCACACTGATGTTTGTGATTTGAAGTTTGTTCAAACTAGAGGAGGGAAAAAATACTTTATCACTTTTATAGATGATTGCACTAGATATTGTTATGTGTATTTACTAAGGAGTAAAGATGAAGCCTTAGAAATGTTCATTCATTACAAGAATGAGGTTGAGAACCAACTTAGCAAAAGGATTAAGGTTCTAAGGAGTGATAGGGGTGGTGAATATGAAGCTTCGTTTGGTGAATTCTGTGCACAACATGGAATTATACATCAAACCACTGCACCCTACTCACCTCAGCAAAATGGAGTTGCTGAACGAAAAAATAGAACCTTAAAAGAAATGTTAAATGCTATGTTGATAAGTTCAGGATCACCTTAGAACTTATGGGGGGAAGCATTGCTTTCTGCAAATTATATTCTTAATAAAATACCCCATAAGAAGTCGGAGAACACTCCGTATGAACTATGGAAAGGTCGAAAACCTTCTTATAAATTCTTAAGAGTGTGGGGGTGTTTGGCTAAGGTAGCAGTTCCAGTCCCTAAAAAGACTAAGCTAGGTCCCAGGACCATAGACTGTGTCTCTATCGGTTATGCTAACAATAGCAGTGCATATAGATTTCTAGTTCATAAATCTGATAATCCTGAAGTACATGTAAATACATTTATTGAATCTAGAAATGCATCGTTCTTTGAGGATATATTTCCTTTTAAAGGTGTTCAAGAACCAAGTTCAAACAAAAGAACTTATGACACTGCGTTTAATAATAATCGAGAGTCTGAAGACAATGATGAACCTAGACGTAGTAATAGGGCAAGAACTTCAAAGTCCTTTGGCCCGGATTTTCTAACTTATTTGTTAGAAAGTGAGCCTCAAAGCTTTAAGGATGCGATGTCCTCTCCTGAAGCGCCATTTTGGAAAGAGGCTGTCAATAGTGAGATTGATTCCATCATGCAAAATCACACATGGGAACTAGTGGACTTGCCATCTGGTAGTAAACCATTAGGATGTAAATGGATCTTCAAGAGGAAGATGAAAGCTGATGGATCAATCGATAAATACAAAGCCAGACTTGTCGCCAAGGGGTACAAGCAAAAGGAAGGTGTCGATTATTTTGACACATATTCACCAGTTACAAGAATAACGTCCATTCGCATGTTGATTGCGATAGCAGCATTGCACAATCTAGAGATACATCAAATGGATGTTAAGACAGCATTCTTGAATGGTGATTTAAATGAGGAAATATATATGGAGCAACCTGAAGGGTTCATTGCTCCTGGGCAAGAGAGGAAAGTGTGTAAACTTGTTAAATCCCTTTATGGATTAAAGCAAGCACCGAAACAATGGCATGAGAAATTTGATAGTGCTATGCTGTCAAATGGATTTAGAATCAACGAGTGTGACAAATGCGTCTATGTCAAAAGTACTCAAGTTGGATATGTCATAGTTTGCCTCTACGTGGATGATATGCTCATCATAGGTAGCAATAATGAAATAATTAAAGCTACAAAGAAGTTGTTGACAAGTAAGTTCAACATGAAAGATTTAGGTGTTGCAGATGTCATTTTAGGAATAAAAATTACTAAAACATCTGATGGGCTGGTTCTTTCTCAATCTCATTATATTGAGAAAATACTCGAGAAATTTAATAAGAATGATCACAGCATAGCAAGAACACCTGTAGATATGGATCTTCATTTAATTAAAAACATGGGTCGAGGCATATCACAAATTAGAATACTCGCGTATCATTGGTAGTCTAATGTATGTCATGAACTGTACTAGACCTGATATCACGTACTCAGTTAGCAAATTGAGTAGATACACGAGTAATCCAGGGAAAGACCACTGGAAAGCAATAGTCAGGGTTCTTAGATATTTGAGATACACCAAAGACTATGGATTGCACTTTACAAGATATCCAGCAGTGCTTGAAGGGTACACTGATGCAAATTGGATATCGGATTCTAAAGACTCAAAATCCACATATGGATACGTCATTACACTTGGAAGTGCAGCGGTATCTTGGAAATCCTCTAAACAAACTTGCATTGTTCGATCCACTATGGAATCTGAGTTTATTGCATTAGATAAGGCAGGAGAAGAAGCAGAGTGGCTTCGCCATTTCTTAGAGGATATTCCAATATGGCCAAAACATGTGCCCGCCATTTGCATACATTGCGATAGCCAATCTGCAATTGGAAGGGCACATAGTAGCATGTACAATGGTAAATCTTGACACATTCGTCGGAGACACAATACCGTAAAGAAGTTGATCTCGAATGGTATTATCTCCATTAACTATATAATGTCGAAAGATAATATAGCGGATCCACTAACTAAAGGTTTAACAAGAGATCAAGTACACTGCTCTTCGAGGGGGATGGGATTAAAGCCTATAACTTAAAGTCATCATAATGGCAACCCAACCTAGCTGACTGGAGATCCCAAGATCTAGGTTCAATGGGACAACCGAATTATGTATGCCTTAACCAGATCACTGAAGAAATATTTCTCTACCTATCCCTATGATAAATAAAGTGATGCTTGTAACGAGTGTTAGGATAAGCTTTGCTTTTACTGATTCTTATATCTTGGAAAATCCAAGTGGAGTATAGCAGGATACTCTTAATAGGAAATCACCTATATGAGTGAGAAGGGGCCGCTTCTGTGAGAATTGACCAGGCTTAAATTCTCTAAAAGCACTCATGAATGCCAGGAATTGTTCAGGGCCAAAATGAACACATATTATAGAACCAACAATGTTCGGAAAGAAGCTGTATGAACTCTATTGTCTTGGTTTACACAAAAGGCTGAATAGTTCAAGACATCATGTTCACTATCTAGCTGAGTAAATCCGATAGTTTTCACTAGGGAAGGTTCAAGGCCAAAAGCTACCAATCCTGATGCGGTAACTTTTCAATAATCACTCTCTCTAGTGTCTGCATTTTCATTTGCATTCTTTATCCAGCCAATTTCATTCATGTGGGGGATTGTTAAGAAAAATGGGTTTAGCAATTAAGTTTTTAGTAAACTTGGGTCGGTTTAGCAATTAAGTTTTTAGTAAACTTGAGTCTAAAATAAATTTGGGACCCACGAGTCTTTTAAGATTGGTCAATTGCTAAAACACCATTAAGAAGTGAATGAAAAATTGTTTTTCAAAGTACCCACTTGAAATATTGGTTGAAGGGTGTAAAAAGTATATAGCCAAACAGATCCTAAGTGTTACACCTTTTCGTCCTAGTCATGTTGTTTCGTCCAAACAGTGCCTTTGTAAATAGGAACGTCTGTTCCTGAGGAGTCTTGTCAGTATCTATATATCTCATATGTTCCATACAGTTTCATTACTTTTTGTAACATTCATCCATTCATAGAAAAATAGACATTCATATATTGAGAGAGAGCAATTGTCATTAGTTGGTTCGACAGATTCACAGATTGAAGTGCTGCATCTGTGTCTATCAATCAAATTATCCTGGGAGGCAGACGTCCATTTTGAGCCATAAGCACCGGAGTGGGGGCGAAATCTGTCTTAAGGAGATAGTGTTCGACACTAGATTTGATTCTTTTCATTCAGAATTTGTATTTCCAGATTTCTATTGTGTCGATTCACAGAACCTGTAAGTGTTTATGTTTTATGATTCTAATTTATTCTAGATCTGAAACTTTTAAGTGGTTATTTATTTTTCTACACATAATAGCAAGTATTTTGTGTTTGAAAAGTGTAAAAAGATATGGAGAAGCTTTGTAATTTTTTGGAATCTTGATAGACTGTGACAAGAAGCTGAATGTCACAAGGGTGAAATTATTTTGACCTCAAAAAAATATTTAAAATTTTTTATACAATGACTTTGAAAATTCTTAAAACTAGTTGAGATTGTGATTGAATGTGGTTATGGGAGCTTTTGGGGGGAAAAAAAAAAGTGGGAAAAAAGACATTATGATGAACGTCTTCTTACTTTTGAAAATAAATATATCTTCGGTACTTAAAGAGAATTATGATTTGATATATATGTACTTGGGTTATATATATATATATATATATTTTTTTGAACAGTAACAATTTTATTAATAATCCAACATACCTCAACTATACAAATCTCCCCAGCTAGACTTACATGTAAGCTCAAACTTGACTCCCCAAACATTACACGAATCAGCCCAAACACATTAGACAGATTGATAACATTTCAACTCATTATGAAGTATAATAGACAGCACCCACAAATGTGATAATAACCGCACAAGAGCAATCAATCAAACCAGCATAAAACCAATTTGTGATGAAACCCAATTTCAGCAGTCCAAAGCAAGGCAACGCCATCCACAATTTCATTAGTACGATCCATATATTGTTGAAGACTTGAGATGTAACGGCAGCCACAAGTATCTGATGAAAACTCAGTTGCAGCAGACCAAAACAAGAGGCCAAACAACAGGCCTTAAGTTCAGTAACTGCAATCCCTTTGTTGAAGACTTGAAAAATAACGGTTGGCGAAAATCTGCATGAATTCTTGACCAACCATCGCCTTGAAGCATACTGATGACTAATAACATTTTATAGATCCATCCTTCTAAGAGCAATCAGCACACACTCACGCTGTTGAGACACACACCAAACTCACGCCTACAGAAAAACACACCCCAAAATATACAGAAAAACTCACCAAACACACACCAAAGCATACTTGGATTATTAGAATTTGAAAATATTTTGAGGCGCTTAAATTATTTTGTTATAGTGAAGATCTTGAGAGAGATCGTGACACTTTTAAAAGTGCACTTTCACAAGCTTTTGAGCAATGCTAGTCTTAAAAGTAATTTTCATATTTTCAGAAAATTTCAGCAATGAATTTTGAAGTCTAGCGTCCAAAAATGTGTGAGCATTCGAATTTTTTTTGAAGGAGATGTCAAGTTTTCTTTTGAGATGTGGTCCAAATTCTAACTCATATTTTGTCGCATAATATGTTATTAGGACAACTTCTATACGAGTCTTAAATTGTGAGTTAAGGATTTTTCTATAGTGGTGGCTTTATAAAAGAAAATTGAGTTGTTTTGGTATAATTTTGGCTTTGGAAAAATTGCTTGGAAGTAGATATGCAGTGCAAGAAATTGGTGATCCAAGTGGAGGAATAAATTATACTTGCAAAGTATAATGATAAAAATAAATTCCTTGATCTGATTATATTTGCTTACGTTGGAGATTATCCAAGATGATTATTTTGTGATTGCCTTGGAGATTATCCAAGATGAATAATTTAGGTTAATTAGTCTTGGTTTTAATCCAAGATTATTAAATTGATTGAATGGAGTTATGTACGTGTACAAGGCTTGCAATGGTCAAGTAACAAGATGTACGTATACATATAGCTACATACATTAGAAAAGTCTAGTAGTTCAACTTTTTATTTCTTCAAAGAAGATTCCTTATTATACATAAAGTTTCTATGCACAGCAGCTATATCATATTTATTCTATATAAAAGCACTAGATAGTAAGCTTCTTGCCTATTAAGTTGTGCAGATTTGACGGACTTACGGCAAGGATGGCCAGGCTATTGTATCCCAGAGACGGTGTGCTATTTCTCATTGCTCCGAGTATTACCCGTAAAAGACGCGTGTCGTCTCAAGAGAGCATGATCCCGCCTCATCTCAATCACCCTATTTTGATTGCTTCTATCATTGGTGAAATTTTGGTAGGGCATTTTAATGGTTTTATATATTATTCTCCAACAATGTATCTTATATAAACTGGAGATCAAGCTATCAGTTGGAAATGCAAGGAATGGCCGATTTGTCACGGCTTTTGAATAGTGACAAAGACCATTTGTCACGGTTCACATTTTTGAGTGGCCGATTTGTCACGGTTTTGGATAGTGATAAAGACCATTTGTCACGGTCAAAACCGTGACATTTTCGAGTGTGACAAATACTCTTTGTCACAGTTCATTTGTTACACTTTAAAAGTGACATATCACATCCAATTGTCATGATTTTGTCAAGTAACCATTTATTTATTTGTCACAGTCTTAAACTATGTCAATTTGTTGTATTTGTCACATTATTTGTCACGGTTTTTTACCGTGGCAATTTATGAAATTAGTCACATTCTTTATCACGGTTTTCTCTAATTATCACGGTTTATAATAGTGATAAATCGTATTTTTTTTTTAAAAGCAAATTTTATTTTTGCAAGAATTCACCCTATTACTTTTGGTACCTAACACAATATAATCACAAATAACCAAAATCGTCACGGTCCATGATCGCCTCAATATTAATTTGTTTTAGCTCTCTAATAATTTAAAAAAATTTTATTCTATGTTTTATTCAGTCTTGACTTTTAAGTTAATTCAAGTTATTAGAATACAATAATATTCAATCTTCGTGCTGGTTCCAAGAGCTGGTGGTGCATTATTGAATATCATGCTATGATTCGAGTTCTTGATTTTTCACGGTTATATTGCTTTCATACCAGTGTTGATGCTTGATTCTGTTGATCTTCTTAGTTGCTATGGCTATGAGGGAGTTCAATTTTTTTTTGGAGGTGGGTTTGGATTTAAGTTGTGTGTGTTGAGAACCGTGTTACACTGATTTTTGTCAGTTGGGAGTGGTTTAAGTTTATTTTGCACTGGTTTTTGTTAGTTAGGGTAGTTTAAGTTTATTTGTAAAATAGAATATGTAGTAAAATAAGTACGGTGTCCATACTAATTAAAGTAAAAAGGTAAAAAAACTGATTTTTTTAACTTAAAATTAAGTGTCCTAATTAAAGCCAAGACCCCTAGAGGTCAAGTGGCACGGCATCACTTCCCCAGTGGGGAGGTGGTGTGTTCGAATCCTCGTAGGGAGATCATTTGTTCTTGCCCCCCTGTGTGTACTTCAGTCGGAAAGAGTGGCCCTTGTTGGGCTTTGCTATGGGCCATTGAGGAGCTTGGGGTTGGGCTGGGCTGGGGTGTGTGTGCGTGTGGGGTGTGTGCATATCCAGCTTGGATCCAAGTAAGAATAAGAAAAAAAGTGTCCTAATTAAAAAATAAATGTGCCTTTATTGGCACCCTTTTTATTCCAAATCCAGTTCACTTTAGATCCTCTCTCTCTCTCTCTCTCTATATATATAATGTGTGTATATGTATATATTCCAAATCAAATGTGTAAAGAGCAATGTTTGGACCACACCCAAAAAGTATCCACACCCTGAGGTGGACTAATAAGAAAAGAGATAGAGACTGCGGGATTCGCTATGAGTCTCTTCTCATTGGTCCACCTCAAGATATGTATGTTTTTTGAGTGTGAATGGGTGTGGCCCTAACATTATTAATGTGTAAATCTAATATTTGCATACTCTTATTTAAAAAGCGAACAAAATGAAACCTTATCTTATACTCTCCTACATCATTATCTTTACCCGCATTTGGGAAAGAGTGATAATAGAAAACAACCCCAACCGATCCCCACCCCCCCACCACCCCCCCCCCCCCCCCCCCAACAACCTTTTCTTTGGAAAAAAAAATGAAAGCCAACAAAATGAAACCTTATCTTATACTCTCCATCAGTATCTTTACTTGCATTTGGGAAAGAGTAAGATAATAGAAAACAACCCCCCCCCCCCCCCCCCCCCCCCCCCTAAAAATGATTTGATTTGAGAAGTATTTTGTTTTCCCCTTTACATTTATTTAATATCATAATTGATTTAACGAGATGGATGATTTATGATGAATAAAAAATATGAATTTAGATTTAGAGTTATTATTCATTTGAATTTCTTTTCGGAACTGTAAAACACACACACACACACAAATTCTTTTAGTAACTTTGGATTTCTTATTAAATAGGTTTCCTAATCGAACTGAATTTTTACCAATTCACAATTTCTTTTTCTTCTTTAAATTTAGAGTAACGATATGCTCCCATAGATAAATCCCAAATTTTATTCCCAAATGCTTTAATAGTTGTATCACATGTAGTAGTACGTTGTACCATCGACCACTATCATAACATGAGATACAACATTAAAGCATTTGGAATTCAAATATGATTGCAAGATTTACTATTTTTCATGTTTAAATTCGTCTGCTATGTTGTCTAAATAATTTTCAACATTTCGAACGTCACTCAAATTTAATCATCTTAAAAAATTTCACTTGTACACCGCACAGTTTTAAAAGCTAGTTACTTAAGTCCAAATGCATGCAAAAATGTTATAAATACTTTCTATTATTGTAATATTATCAAACCTAAATTACATTTTTTTTCCCCCTTTTGAGGATAGCCATTTCCAACGGGAATCAAAATAGTGAAATACCACAAGTGATGGGAATGAGGTGCCCATCATTGTTGGGATTTCATATCCCAAAGGTATGCAACACCTAATCATAATTCCGGCAATTATGATGTCCAAACATAGGAATAATCTAAATAGGAATGAGATTCATATTCCCAATCATGATTAATGCCATCCAAACACGGCCATAAGGATACGTATAGCTCAAACCATATCGTTACTGGGAAAAGGGGAGAGAATCAAATAATTTCCCTTAACATCTAACACAGAAGCCTGCATTATCTCACATATTCCTAACCAAATCAAAAGGGCAGTTTCATTTTAGATAGAGAATCAAAGAACAAACGAGTATTCCCCTTAAAAATCTTTCCCCTTAACAAGCTACGAAGGTGGAAATAAGCCCCCAAAAATATATATATATATATATATATCTGAAAGATTAAAATTTTCCGGCAGTTCATTGAGAAGCTGAGTCAGTGCCTTGGGCTGCGGCCATGTTCCCTTTGGCTTACATCTGTTTGATGTAGAAGTTGCCGTCCGCAACGAGTTTGCTGGCGTACAAGTTCGCCTCCACGCGAGCCTTTTGTGCCTCGACATTCTTTAGTTGCCTAAAGAGAGTTGCCTTGGCTTCTTTTTGGTTCTTGTGCAACTCTGTATTTGTTGATCAATTTTCACACGTTTAACACCACCAAAAAGAACATGAAAATCACAAAGAAAAGACGGAAGAAAATACGGCGCGAACCAAAAAAAGCCAAATACTTGAACGTCGTGGTCAACCATGGCCTTACTTAGACGCTCAGCCTTGAGCTTCTCGATCCGAGCCAATGCTTTGCACTTCTCCATTTCCTTGGCAGCCACCATCTCTGCTAGCGGGCCCCAGTGTGGGTTCTTCGTCACAAACCGCTTCAGACTGGCGGTGTAGATGTGAAGGCCAAATTTTTGAAGTTCAACTCCAACTTTGTCACAAACGTCTTCTTTGAATTCACACAATCCTTCGAAAATACTTCCCATATTCTTTTTAGAAGCAAGAATGACAACCTCTCCCTCAATAATCCCGTGAACAAGCTCTTTCACGGAATTGGAGTCCTTATTGTAGGGGCATACGAGCTTGGCGTATTTAACCATACCCTCCTCTGCTCCCTCCGGCCCAATGGTGAAAACCACTGGAAGGACAACTGAATTCCTATCCAAGCTAACGACCTGCACATCTATGGTGTAGGTCACCACCGAGATATCGAATTTGACATACTTCTGCCCAAACCACACCCACTTCTTCTGTGAAATTTGTACATCATTCACACAGCATCCCGTGATGGCAAGGAGCTTGGATGGACCGGCTACCCGATACATTTTGTTCACCTGCAGAGAGAAATTAAGACTTAGACAGCCTCTGCTATGCAAGGGACACCCAACCACCCAAAATCACACTCTCGTTGATCAGCATTTGCACCATAAACCACCTGTGACCTTCAGCCATGGAAATAGTATATCCAGAGACAAATCAGAAGCTTCCAAAGGACCCTTCCGCAAAATAGATAAAAAAAAAAAAAAAAAAAAAAAAAACAAACTTGTCACCATGCAATCAGGGGTGACCCAATCATTAGGCAAGTTAGGCTCGCCTAAGGTCCCCCAAAATTTAAGGTCCCATTCTTTATACATTTATCATGTAATATTACTTTCTTATAATAATAATAATAAAAAGGAAAGAAACAATTAGTTAGCTTTGCCTTACAAAAAAAAAAGAGTAATGCTAAGTACACCTAAACGGGATACCTAAACTATCCAAATGTGGATTTCTAAAATCATTCATCAGTTACCAAAAAAAGTTTGAATTATTTTCCAAGATGCCATGACACATCAGTTGGTGGATAGTTTAGGTATCTCGTTTAGGTGTACCTAGCATTACTCAAAAAAAAAAAAAGAAGGTATCTATTAATAACTCCTAAGTAAGCTTGTATAATATTCCCAGTTCACTTAACTACGACCTTAAAGAAAGGACCAGCTATTAATTGTTACCAACACATACATCTATTCTAAAACAAAAAATACATGACTCCTAAAAGAAGGGCCTCTGATATGTCACTACCTTTTTAACTTGAAGGTTTCAAGTCTACAATAAAGTAAAACAAAAGGGAAAACAAAACCACTATGATTTGTATTTAAAAGTCTGAAGAGGAAGTTGACAAGAAATAATAAACAAATCAATTGAAAATGAATAATTTAGTTAAGAACTAGATTTTTTTTTCAAATGCATTGATTGTTTAGAAGCTTTTTTAAACTAAAACCGATAAAACATTATCTAAGATCAACTACGTTATCGATTGAAAGAAACAAAAAATTATTGAAAAAAATTGAATACAAATCTTTTAGTAATTTTGCATCTGAGAAAGCGAGTAAAATAAATTTTAAACGATAGTTTAACAAAAATTAATATATAATTATCAGTATCGATTGAAGACCCCGCTTTAGGTGTTTGCCTAAGGCTCCAAAATAATGTATTGAGCCGCCACTAAAGAGGAATATCTACCCTCCTCAGCCTCATCACCCAATCCACTTATGAACATCCACTTAAATGACAAAAATCAGCTCACCACAAACTCCTCCTTAGCCAACCAGCCTAAACTTTGCCAACAAAACCCTCCATCTCAAAAACAACCGCAACCCCGATACCAAAAAATATCAACACACCATATCACAGCCCACAACAATGAAGACTCATTTATGTAGCTTGCTAAAAGGGGTAGATCAGTAATGTGTTTACGAAAATCGCAGAATTAGAGGTAAAAATTAAGTTCCATGAACTCAAAGAACTAGGGTCAGCCAAACTAGTGACAGAGAGAACAGGGAGAGTGTTGAGAAACATATTGTAGAATATGATACATACTTGATATAGAGAAAAATAACATCACAATGCTAGCTGAATGCAATTTAGTTGATGCAACTATAATTTTATTTGAAAAAGTAAAGCATATGGTAAAAAAAGATAAAAATAAAATAAAAATAAAAGTAATTAAAAAAAAACTGTTGACTGACTGTACCAAGTTTATTTTATTTATTACTTGCCTATTTCGATAAATCAAAGTGACTAAGAATGAGAATATGTGTATTGAAGGGCTGACCATAAGAGAACTGAAAATTAGGAATGCTAAACTCTAAACAGTGAAATAAAGTGATATTTTTTACTTGCCTATTGCTTTATGGGTAGCTTCTGCCTTCTTGTAAGTTGTAACAAAGAAATGACGTCGACACAGAGAATACTAGTTGCATAAGTTTTTATGTAGTACCATATAACATTACCTATATCATTAATATAAGGATATTTTCAGACAAACTAAGAAGTAAAACACTTTAATTGTAACAACTGTATAATAGAATGACAAGTTCGCTATGAGTTTATCTATATCACCATTCACTAAAATAGATCAACCCTAGTTGACAATAAAACATGAAAGATCTCTTCAGGCCCGGCCCTGGGCAAAGGTCAACAAGGCCAATGCCTAGGGCCCCCAAATACATTTATAATTCTAGGGCCCCCAAATCTTTGCAAATATACTGCTAGTAGTAATAAAGCCCAATTGGAAAAACAACTAAACCAAAATGCACTCTTTTTCCTTGCCCCAAACAGGCCCTACTCCCTAGCCCAAACCCCAATACAATCTAACTATACTCTCCTCCCGAGTCACGAACGCCAAATCCCCAAAATTCATTTCATTCCATAAAAACCAGCCCTTAGAATAAATAAAAAGTTGGGGTTGTTCTATCTTAGCTAAGTTTATGGGTTGTTCTAAGGCCAAAATCAATTCCATGTAAATTATATAGTCACAAATAATGAGATTAAATCAATTCACAGTGACTTTATAAGCAACTTTGTTAAATGTTAATTAGTGTTTTATTGGTAGAGGAATGGTTTTTCGTTTTTTGACATGCCTCGTAGAAAAGATTGAATGGATTAGTCATGTTATCAATTGAAAAAGATACGATAGACTATACAAGCTTGATTAGTAATTTTGCGGCTAAAAACGCGAGAAGGGTAATGTTTCAGTGATAAATTAGAATGTTTTTGACTTGTTGTAAAGTCTATAGTTCTAAACTAATTGTATATGCAAGGTTCATTGTTTTGAGTTGTATATTAGTTAAATGCTTTACGGCGTTTGATTCGTAGTTATTTTTGTGGTTTATAATAGTTGGATACCTTATAATAGCTAATTCATGGTAATATATAGAGGGCCCCATTTTAGAAGCTCATCTTACGACCCCCGATAACTCAGGACCCACCCATTCTACCATTAAAGACATTCTCTATCTTTATAAAGTCGAAGTGTCGAAACTGGTCTATATCTTATGTTTTACGTAAATCCTTGACTTTTTAACCTCCATCTCTTACCTCCTTTTTTTTTTTAACATATTAGGATTTAAGATTGTGACCAAAGAAATTCAAAAAGATTTTCAAAAACAAAAACTTGCACTGTACTAGTAGCGTGTCTGATGAAAAAAATTTAACAAAGAAACCCACATTCGCTGCTTTCTCAAATGTGTTACACACAGACAGAACTAGGAATTTGGCTTGGGAGGGCCGAGTCACTAGGTAGGCTAACTAACAAGGACACACAGAGTATAAGGCGATGTTTTTTGGATCTATTTATACTTATTTTTTGGCATGAGTTCTTACTTGGATTGACTAGGAATCCTGAGAATGACAGAAACACAGTCAAAGTCAACTAGAATATCCAATTTGCATAGGAAAAAAAAAACACTAATGGATCCCTGTGAATAAAAAACATGTTAGGACCACATGGTTGGTTGACAAAAAATTATGCTTGTTTTTTCAGTCGTGGGACCATAAGCCAAGTGTTCTATATCAAAAAAATTGTTAGGACCACATTCTGTATACATTTAATACTTACAAGACATGTAAATATGAGTGTGAGTGTCAACCAACTACGTAAACAACCTAGGTGAAGAATACAAACCAAAAAACCCTAATTAATCTCAAAACCAAAACCCTTAATCTCAAAGCCCTAAAGACTTGCGAATTCAAAAGGGAAGAGGAAAAGGAAAAAGGAAAAATTTTCAGAAATAGCAAAATGAATCAAAATCTCAATCCCTTTTAACATTATCAGAACCCTAAAGCTTTTTTTGGTTCATGGATTTGGTGAGGAAAAAGAGAGGGGAAAGGAAAACAAAATGGAAAACTAGTCCTATGGCATCCATAAGCAAAATGGACCAAGTTTTCCTTTCCCCTCTATTGTCACTCATGAAATCCACGAACCAAACAAAGGCTATCATCGATTCTGAAATCGCGAAGCGGAAAAAACCCTAGAAAGCATCTGAATATTTTCGGAATCTGTAAAAGCCCTAAACATGGATTCGAACGAAGAACAACTTACAGAAACCTTATTCAATCTTTAAACTTGGACTTGAAATTGGCGTGATCCACAGGCACAGCACGTACTACCAAGCTCTCACACTTCTTCGATTAGAGGGATGTCTCAACTTGTGTGATACATTCATGCTTATTTTGGGTATATTGTCTACCCAATCGGTTGTTTTTTCAACAATGCTGGGCACAAACATTTTACACAAATGGAGTACTTAATGTGTGTACAGGCTTTTCAGCACAAAGTTCAACATTTTTGTGCACTGTTGTGCAAATGGTTGTGCAAATGGGTGTGTGTGTAGCATTATTGATTTCTTTTCTCTGAGTAGTGGGGCTCGAATAATTTAGTAGATCCCACAATGTCACCTATGAGAGAGATAAACTGTGTTTGTCAGTGTTTGTGTAAAGTGCCTCAAATATTACCCTTGTTTTTACAACAATACTAGGGTGACAAACACTTTTTACACAACACTCCATCTCTCTCCTAGGTTGCACTGTGGCCACACAGTACCACCTAGAGGAGAGATAGAATGTATTTGTAAGTGTTGGTAAAAAAGTGTCTGTGATCCAAATATTACTCTATTTTTTATGGGTAATACTTGGGAGACACCCAAAGACACAACTTTTGGAACACAACCCAAGAGATGAGTCAATGTCTCTCTCTCAGAGACATTGACTCATCTCTTGGGTTGTGTCCCAATCTTTGCTCGTTTTTATTGGGACTGATTAAATGTAATCTGCATATGTGAGAACGAGAAGTTTTTGGGTGCATTGGGAGGGTTTCGTGTGGTATTCTTCAACCAATGAATTGGACCTACACCTCCTAATGCAATGGGTCTCATTATTTAACACACTTATGAAATAACTGGAACAAAAGTGACACTTTCTAAATTATAGGGACCAAACTGACACATTCTAAATTATAGGGACCAAACTGACACAAATGACAAACTACAAGGGTGAACTCTAGGGTATTAGTGAACGACGAAGAGATTAAGGAAAGGTGGAAGAGCCATTTTGAGAAGTTGCTGAATGAAAAACATATGGATAACACAATGGAAGAAGAAACTGGAAGTTACGATGAAACTAGAGAATACAGATTCTATCGGAGAATAAGGAAGTTTGAGGTGGAATTTGCTTTGAAGAAGATGAAACCCAACAAGGCCTTAGGACCAGATGGGATCCCTATTGAGGTTTGGAAATGCTTGGGAGATGTGGGGACATCTTGGCTTACAAAAATTTTTAATAGGATTTTAATGACTAGAAAAATGCCTGATGAGTGGAGGAAGAGCATCCTAGTGCCTATATATAAGAGTAAAGGAGATGTACAACAATGCAACAACTATAGAGTTATTAAGTTGATGAGCCATACTATGAAGCTATGGGAGAGAGTGATGGAGCATCGCTTAAGAGGTGCAACATCAGTGTCAGAAAATCAATTTGGATTTATGCCTGGGAGATCAACTATGGAAGCAATTTATTTACTTAGAAGACTAATGGAAAAGTATAGAGAGAAGAAAAAAGATCTACATATGGTTTTTATTGATTTAGAGAAAGCTTATGATAGAGTGCCTAGAGATCTAATTTGGTGGGTGCTAGAGAAGAAAGGAGTGACCAAGGGTTATATTGACGTGGTGAAGGATATGTATGATGAAGCGGTTACTATAATTAGATCACCAGCCGGAGAAACCAGCGAATTCCCAATTACCGTAGGCCTGCACCAGGGGTCGGCCTTGAGCCCTTATTTGTTCGCCCTAATTATGGATGAATTGACTAGACACATTCAAGATGAGGTCTCGTGGTGTATGTTGTTCGCAGATGATATTGTCTTGGTTGATGAGACTAAAAGGGGACTCAACACTAAATTAGAAGCTTGGAGAGAAGCACTGGAGACTAAGGGGCTAAAGATAAGTAGGACGAAAACAGAATACATGGAATGTACTTTTAGCAGCAGTGGAAGTAGAGACAACGAAGCAGTGAAGATCGAAGATCAGGAGATCCCAAAGAGGGAACACTTTCGCTCTCTAGGTTCAATGATCAGTGGAGACGGAGAGATTGGTGACGACGTGACCCATAGAATTAAAGTGGGCTGGCTTAAGGAGTGCTTCTGGAGTATTATGTGATCGGAGAATACCAGCAAAATTGAAAGGAAAATTTTATAGGACAACTATTAGGCCAGCTATGCTCTACGGGACAGAGTGTTGGGCAACTAAGAAACAACACATTAGCAAAGTGAGTATAGCGGAGATGAGGATGCTAAGATGGATGTGTGGTAAGACTAGGAAAGATAGAATTAGAAATGAGTACATCCGAGAGACTTTAGGAGTGACACATATTGAGGATAAGTTGAGGGAGAATAGACTTAGATGGTTCGGCCATGTGCAACGAAGACCTGTAGATGCACATGTGCGAAAGAGTGATAAGATCGTAGTGCCTGGAATGGTTAGAGGGAGAGGCAGACCTAGACTGACTTGGGAATATGTGGTGCAACAAGATATGAATATATATAATTTAAATGAGCATATAGCTCTTGATCGTACAGAATGGAGAAAAAGGATTCATACAGCCGACCCCAATTGATTGGGACACAAGGCTTGGTTTGGTTTGGTTTGGTTTGGTTTGGTTTTGGTTGGAGGGTACCCCGTGATACTTTGGAGGTACCCAAAAATTTCTCCTAACTGTAGTATTTAGTAGAGGTGCAATTTGGCATGGAAATTCCGATTTCGAGAAAATTTCTGATCAATTATTTCCTAAACTTTCTGAACATTTTCGAAATTTTCCAAAACTTACCTTACATTTGTCCCACATCGTTTAGTAAGGAAGTAAGATAAAGAAGATAAGTCTACAAATTAGTCCCAAAACTAGTAGCTTGCGTCGAAAAATTTAGAATTCTGAAATTTTCGAATTGGAAGGGTTGTTTAATTTCCGAAAATTTCGGAATTTTTTGGAATGGACTATTTCCGATCCATTCCGGCCTAAACACACCCCTAGTCTTTAGCTTTCTTTTGTTAAATGAAGATAATATCTTGCTGATTTTTAAAAAAAATAAAAGTGAGAACTGTCCGAATGAGAGAGAATAGAGTGATACTATGATATGATTGTCGTATCATACAAAAATTTGTAACCAAAGTTTAGTATGCAGGATAAAAAAAAATTTATTCACCGGATAACAAAAGTTGTTCCCAAAAAAGTCATATAAATACTGGCACCAACAAGCAGGCTTAACTTCTAAGAAAGGAGTGAATATTGAACATAATAACACGGTACTATCAATAATATATTTGAAAGCTTGGTTGATGTGGGAAGGAATTCCTAGAGATAGGAGGATAGATGTGCAAAACAAAAGTTATTTAGGTGATACAACGTCATCGTGCTGACATGTGTGACACAACGATTACATCTATCCATGTATTGATGTTCTATCCATTGTGTTATTTTTTGGGGGGCTTCAACCAAAGGCCCTTAGACTCAAACACTGTCTAGCAAAAAACCACGCTTGTTATCTTTAACTTGTTATGTGTTTTGAACTTGCTTTAATCAAAAATACTTTTTCATACTTAAAGAACTTCAAATTGTCATTGACTTTTATTCTACAAGTCTACTTCTATAAATTTTGATATTTTAGAATCAGATAAACTAGATCTATCAAACGAGATTACTATTGAGAATGAAATTATGAAAATAAAAATAACTAAACTAATAAAAATATTATTTTTTTACATGAATCTAATAAAAAAAATATTTCTTTGTAACTTGGCATCTATGGGTACGTAGATTTAAAAAAAATGAAAATACATGAAATAAAAAAATAATTACCCGAAAAGTCTTCTAAAAGGAAGTGAGAACCCATCTCTGACATGAATAGAAAGGATGAAAAAGGTTATGGAAGGATTGGTAAGGGTGGCTGAAACCCGAGTTATTGAAGAGATGCCAACATAACCGAACCCAGGGCCAAGGGAAGAGCAGAAAACTATTGCTATGTTTTGACAAGCAAAAGCCAGCACAATTCCTCGGGGAGCTAACCCAATGAAAGATGGTCATTGGATAACTAACATGGGGAGAATTTTTCGTGTATTGCCATATTCAGAGGAGGAGAATATCTTGTATGCGGTTGACACTTTGAAAGAGGAAGCACAGAATTGGTGGATGTCCACTATCAGATAAGGGGCACCGACCACTTGGAATCAATTTGTGGAGGTATTTAAAAAGCAATATTTTCCTCGAAATATTAGAGTGCAAAAGTCCAATGAGTTCTCAAACCTTCGTCAAGACAATATGACCATTAGGGAGTATTCGGCCAAGTTCACAAGTTTGGTCTGGTTTGCGCCGATTTATTTCCAACTGAGTTTATTCAGGCAAGAAGGTTTGAAGAAGGATGATATCAGGGTGCGGGTATCCACCCATTGACTATAGACTTTCTCTAAGGTGTTGGATGTTGCCTTAATTGCTGATTGGGGTTTACCGACATCCGGGGTTTACCGACATCCGGGCAGAGTCAGCAAGGTAAGAGGCCAGGAGGTAGTCAATTCCAAGGACAAGGTTACTTCAAACGACGAAGCTCAGAAAGTTACTCGAGTAGTGGAAGTTTAGGAGGTAACAAGCCCCGATGCAACATATGTGGGAAGTACCATTAGGGCAAGTGCTTTCCACCTACCATTGTCTGCCACAACTGTCGACAAACAGGACACATGGTCAAGAATTATCCAGGATTACCACATAATACCTCAGGATAAAGCACCAATGATAGTGGAATAGTTTGTTTTGATTGTGGAAAACTATGACAGGGTACGCAACTGTCCTAAGAGAAGACAAGGAATCTCTAGTGTATCCGTGGGTAGTGCACCAACACTGAGGTCAACTCAACATAAATCTCAAGGGAGGGAGCAACGACAAGGCCGATTCTTTCAGTTCAAGCTTGGGGAGACTACTACTGCTGACACCATTGTATCAAATATAGTTACCATTTGTTCACAAGCTGCGATTGTTCTTATGGATTCTTCCACCCACTCTTTTTTATCACATCATTTTGCACGTCATATGAATATACCCTTAAAAATTTTAAGATGTGATATGTCCATCGCCATTCCATTGGGGAGACCATTGGTGAGTTCGGGGGTTTATAAAATTACGAGATTAGAATAAATGATGAAACCTTAATCGTTGATATAGTGTTGTTAGTGATTCAACACTTCGATATTATATTGGGTATGGATTGGCTGTCAGCGAATCACGTCGTTATTGACTGTGAGAACAAAATGGTAATATTTCAAGCACTAACTCGAGAAGCCTTTTGTTTTCAAGGAGTAGGTGATGTGCCACCGTCTTATATAGTATTAGCTATTGAAGCTTGCCGATTATTGAAAAAGGGTTGTCAAGGGTTTCTATGCAGTGTGCTCAATACTAGAGACACGGGGTTGGAACTAGAGGATATACTAATGGTTAAGGAATTTCCAGATGTTTTCCCAGAAGACTTGCAAAGTGTTTTAACTGAAAGAGAAATTGATTTTGGTATTAATGCAATGCCAGGGACATAGTTGATCTCGCGACCACCATATAGAATGGCTCAAGTTGAATAGAAATAGTTGAAAGCTCAGTTACAGAAGTTGCTAGATAAAGGATTCATTCGGCCTAGTGTGTCACCTTGGGGTGCACCGGTACTCTTTGTAAAGAAGAAAGATAGGATGATGAGAATGTGTATCGATTATCGGGAGATTAATAAGGTAAACATAAAGAACAAGTACCCATTGCCACGCATTGACAACCTACTTGTTCAACTACAAGGGGATCAAGAATTTTTAAAGATTAACTTGAGATCAGGGTATCATCAGTTCAAAGTTAAAGTTGAGGATGTAGAGAAGACAGCTTTCTGAACCCAATACTATGAATTTCTCGTGATGCCATTTGGGGTGACGAATGCACTAGTCAATTTTATAGACTTGATGAATCAAGTATTTAAAACCTATCTAGATGAGTTTGTGATTGTATTCATCGATGATATTATAATATATTCAAGAAGTCTAAAAGAGCACGACCGATATTTGAGATTAGTATTACAACGAACCATAGATAAGCAGTTGTTTAGGAAGTTAAAGAAAAGTGAGTTTTGTTGTTAAGTGTCACTTTTCTTGGGCACGTGATTTCTAAAGATGGTGTTTCTACGGACCCGCAGAAAATAGAAGCTGTTATGAATTGGTCAAGGGGTAATATTATGCGCACCCAGCTCTTTTGCTCTTTACACCCACCATTTAGTGAATACTTTTCAAGACTACTATACCCCAATACAAAATGACATATGAGGACAGATTCATAAACATAATATCAAAAAAGTTACTCCTTATACCCACCCAATTCATCAAACCCTAACTCACCAACACTTTTCCAACATTGTATCTGATTGCATTTTATTATGTATCGATATTGCTATACACATACTAGAAATCTATGTATACATAATACATAGACTAATTTATATTAGATACATATATGTATATATGTATATGCCCAATAAATGATGCGATGGGGATGCCATTGCCTGGTGATGAAAGTAATAGGTAATGATCATATCGCATACCCATTTGTGCTCAAGGCCTGTGTTGGCCTCAATGCTTTTAATAGAGTCACATAAGATTATACCTAGATAACAGATTGTGGAGTTGACCTCTATGTTACCTTGCCAATTTATTTATTGATCTTTTTACAATAATGGGTTTTTAAGTTCTATCAAGTGAGTCAGGTTGAGGACGGTGAAGAGTAATGGGGCCAGTGAAATTGTTGGTCGAGAGATGGAGACGGGTGAGTCGTGTTCACTCGATTACACTGGGATTGGGGTTATTTTGGGGATGAAGGGTGTATGTAAAGAGCAAATTGTTTAATTTAAACTAGAGTGATGGGTATAGAGAGCAAGTGGGCATAAAGAATAAACTAGGTGGGTGCGGATAGAATTTTCCTTAGTCAAAACCAACGAACATGTCCAAAATTCATTGCTTTCTGGGATTGGCTGGTTATTATAGAAGATTTGTTAAGGATTTGTCAAGGACTGCAACACCTATGACTCAGTTGATGAAAAAAGATGTACCGTTTGAATGGAACAAAGGGTGTGAGGATTGTTTCTTGAAGTTGAAGGAACGATTAACTACAACACCGATACTTGTTATTCCAATAGGAACTTGGGGTTTTATCATTTTACAATGATGCCTCACACCAGCGATTAGAATGTGTAATTATGCATTGTAATACCCTGTATTTTCAGTAATTAATAATACATAAACTTTCAATCGATCGAAGTGCTCTCAAGCAATTGAGAATTTCTTTCTTCAATCGATCGAACCTCTTTCAAGCGATCGAACCCTACCAACATAAATTTATTACGTGTCCCCTTGTTTAATCGATCAAACCCCTTTTTCAATCGATCAAAACTGACTGATCTGCTCTCGATCGATCGAACTACATTCAATCGATCGAACTTGTGATTATCATAAATCCCAGGTTTCACGCAAACACAACCACCTGCCCATCCCTTTTCCCTATATATACATTGTGCTCGTGTGTTTGTGTGTGTTTGTAGAAATAGAGAGTTGGGAGGAGATATATATATATTGTTATATACATACTCATATATATACACATATACTCATATATATATACTCTGTGAGAGAGAGAGAGAGAGAGAGAGAGAGAGAGAGAGAGAAAGAAGCAGACAGAGAAGCAGGAAAAGAAGAAGAAGATCAGAGACAGAGAGAGAACAGAGACGGAGGTAGAGAGGAGGAAGAGCCATTAAAGCTCGGAGCTTAAAATCTTGCCAAACACGCCCTTACGATCTTTCAGTGAGTTCTAAACTCACTTGACACATTTTATATGATGTTTTATGAGTTTTGACATAAATATATAGACCCAAAAGCGCCCTAACACTTCTGGGCGTTCACTGTCCAGAACCTCTGGAGAAGACAACTCTCAAGCGATTAAACTGAGTTCAATCGATCGAAAGTTCAGTTGATCGAAGGGACTTCGAACGCTTTAACATTATTTTTCCCAATCGAATGAAATGGTTTCAATCGATCGAACTTTGCAGAGCATGGTTAGTTCCTGTTATTTATTATATAAAGGGTTTGATTATTCAATTCTCGATTCGAACTTTCATTTTGCGATTATGGGTTGATCAGGGATAATGTGACAATAAAGATAAGTATGATTAAGAATAATGAATTAACGTGATGACGTTAGATACTATGCGGTTCATGTATGAGTTCGATATTCGATCAGTTTAATCAGAGTAGTCAGGCCACAATAGGGCTGTCATGTGATCGTTAGTGGTATAATGATTGGTAGGTTTACTAAGTTCTGGGATGATTATGGGAGGAACTGTTTCCCAAACGCGATAGACAAACAAAGGTGTCTATGACATGCGGTGGCTGGGTAAATAGGTGTTCTCAAACACGGTAGATGACCTCTATGACTTGCGATGTTTTACGGTAGATGGTATCTATAACTTGTGGTGGCTGAGAATACGTAGCAGACGATAAGTCGTGGTAATAGAATTGATGTATCGATACTTGAAGCGTTAAATCCTTGACATGTGGTGAACTGTGCATATGTTCTTAAAAGTGGGGGATGGGCTGACGTATTATCTATGACTTGCGGTGTATGTGGTAGATGGTATCTATGACGTGCGGTGTTATGCGTAGAAGGTATCTATGACTTGCGGTGATGCAGTAGATAGAGCATTGGTGTATCCAGGAGTTTTACAATCAAGTCCGTTCCAGGAGTCAGTATGTGCTGAGTTTTATTAACAAGACGATAAGGGTTGAGAAACGACATTGGAATAAAGAGAAAGATACTATTGTAACACTATATCTTAGACACTTTAATAACTTGTTATTACGTTATATAATTGTTACCCTGTGAGTTTCTATTCACTCAGCTCTCAGTAAGCTAACGACCATTATTGCCTGGACATTCCCTATCCAGATTTTCTTGCCCCTCTTAATGCAGGTGATGATGCGTACGATGATGGGTACTACCCAGAGGGGGATTATACTACAGGTGGCCCTACTCATGACGATTATGCCAGGGAAGATTACAACACTAACGACTACCCTTACGCCAGCTAGAGATGAATTAGTTATATCTAGTTTATATTTCTGTTGAACTTTTGTAACGGGTACTTAGGCATATGTTGTCCCCAAACCTGTTAGGTTCCTGAGGACCACTCTGATGTTTGTAATATATACAACTGTTGTTATACTTAGTTTGATTATCTTACTATTCTTATTCATTAGTTGACTAGTACTGCGTGGTGTGGATAATTAGTGACATTCACCCGTTATTCCCAATGGGCCCAAAAAGGAAATTTATGTTTCTCTATTTTTGCTGCTCCGGGGCATGACAGGATTTTTGGTATCAAAGCTCTAGGTTGTGATACTTTCGTTCACTAACGCTTCCACACCATCTGGTCCTAGTATTTTAAAATCCCTGAGATGAGATATGAGTTTAAGATAAGTTCGTCCTTCTGACAATAGATAGTTTCCTTTGCAGGTTAGCATGGATCTAAATTTTAACTTATTTGTGGATGACTCTTTTGGTGGACATATTATTCATGGAGACACAGTGGAGACAGCCATACCAGAGATATATCTTAGCCATTTTTGCCAGACGGTTAGTCATTATTTGGAGGAGAGGATGTGGACTTCTCTCTATGTTGTGTGCACGACACACCCGATAGAGATACGCATGAACGTGTATCACTACATTATGACCTGAGCAACCATATACCAAGAGATGGCTAGATTGATTCAGAGTAAGCCGGAGGTAGATGAGATCGAGTTG
This sequence comes from Hydrangea macrophylla, assembly GCA_033977485.1. NCBI lineage: Eukaryota > Viridiplantae > Streptophyta > Magnoliopsida > Cornales > Hydrangeaceae > Hydrangea > Hydrangea macrophylla. Next base: position 51,390,196 of record CM066987.1, read on the forward strand.
CGAGCTATTATAGAGGGCCTGTTCTACCAGAGCCTACAACTGCACCAGCACTGGCAGCCCCACCATCACTGGTACCCAACATACCAGTTCCAAAGCCTGAGTCGATTCAGGGTGAGGAGGACCCAGAGCCAGAGGATGAGCATCCTGACGAGGATATGGACGGGGATGGAAAGGAGGAGCTTGTAGACGATGATGATGATGATGAGTCGGAGGATGACCCTGAGGAGTCAGAGTTTGAGCTAGAGGACCTAGAGGCCTTTGAGCCAGATATCATGGTTGGAGACGATGACACAGTGGTAGAGGGAGACGTGATTATGTAGGTAGTAGAGGAGGATATTCCTGATGAGGAGATCGTTGTGCCAGATCTACCCGTAATTCATTAGTTACCAGCCGAACCTATAGTGCATATGGCAGTCGTGGCCGATATGGCAGTAGGATGGATAGATGAGATGGTTGGACAGCCAGCTAGATTTATTATGGGAGAGGTTGCATTAGCAGGGGCATTGGATATAATTGATGGATTTGCTGCTATAGCCGTCGACGTTGCTAATTAGGCGATAATGAGAAAGGACGCAGAGGTAAGGATAGTTGAGGATTGGGATATTGGAGTGGTAGTCGGAGATCTTGTCGCACCAGTTGAGGATGCACCCCTCGAGGAGATGGATGTCATTTTAGAGGATGAGGCACCACTAGCAAGATCAAATGCTGATGATTTTTGAGCCAGGATCTGGAGGAGGTTTACCTTTTACTAGTTTTATATTAGGACATGTTGTTCACATGATTTTTGGGAGCTTGAGAGATAGCTATTTGACCATAGCCTTGTATAGATATTATCAGTAGTAGTAGCATTGTAAATAGCTAACCTTAGTACTGTTTTAGCCTATGTCCCATATGGTACACAATTTGACTAGTGTGTACTATGCGGTACATCTTTTGATATATATATATATATATATACGAGTAGTACTTTTGATGTTGAGTGTAGATTTGAGTGATGTGTGCTGATTAGTAGAACTGTTAGTTCTTATTGCTGCTTATCGCTCTATCTTAATTTCGTTTCTCCGAGAAGACTTTCAGCTAATCGATATATCTCTTGTAGGTACACTTTTCTAGCACACTATGGTAGGACCCTTGAAAAATCATCAAGCACGAGTTGGAGCACCTATTCCAGAGGGAATGGACCCATCCAGAGTTTTTGAAGCTTTCATGCAGAGGATGGAACATGTAGTCGACACCTACAACCATGCTACCAATCAACGACCTGTCCATCCCCCAGTTATACCATTTAACAAAGACAAACCGGAGACAAATTACTAGCACATTTTCGTGGATTACGTCCTGAAAAGTTTGATGGATTAACAGAACCATGGAAAGCCGAATAGTGGATAAGAGAGATAGAGTTGATCTTTGAAGCGTTAGAGTGCAGTGAATAGGAGAGCGCCGTCTTGCTACGCTCTAGCTCACCTATGCCACCGCAGATTGGTGGGAAGCTGAACGAGCTGTTATTGGGATGAACGCTGCAAGGGCGATACCTTGGGAAATGTTCAAAGGAAGATTTCTGGAGAAGTACTTTCCAGAAGATGAAAAAGATCAATAGGAGAAGAATTTTATGAGCCTAGCCAAAGGAGATTGGACAGTGAGAGAGTATACCACCCAGTTTGAACGATTGTCTCGATTCGCTCAGCATATGATTAATACACCACAGAAGAAGATTAAACGGTTCCATTAAGGACTGAACCCCCATCTGTCATATGATGATTGGGCACCTAAACCAGAGTTTCGAAGGACTGGTTAGACTTGCTATGAGTTTAGAAAAAGATGCCTATCCAGTACAGCGATAATAGATGAATCGACCCCAGCCGTCAAGAAGTTTTTAGCAACGGAGGAATTTCCAAAACCATCTGCCGAGGAATACCCAAGGGTGGAGACCTCAGGGTAACTTTCAAGGAAATAAGAGAACCTGGGATGGAACTAGGAAGCCTCAGTCAAGCTATCCTTGACCCCAGCAATATCAACAGTGAGGACCGCAACCTCAAGCACTACTTACTGCCCACCACCGAGTGACGAGGGATGTTTCAACTGTGGGAAGCCAGGGCACCTCCCGAGGAATTATAGTATTCCTAAGACCCACCACTGTAACGATCAATTCTACCGCAACTGTAAGGATTTCCATGCACCACGAAGAGGATACTATGGGGCACCAGTTCAAGGAATTCAAGGACCCCTAGATCAGACAAGGATGAATTCCATCATTCCCATGGAAGCAGGCTTTAATCACTACAAGAAAAAATGCTATTTATGTCACTTTTAAAATTGCATTTATGTCACTTTTATTTTGAGTGACATAAGTATTTCTCGCGTGTGCTTTTTATGTCACTTTTCAAGTATTCATGTCAGTTTTTTAAAAAGTGACATAAAAATGCTACTATTTATGTCATTTTTTTTTTGTAAAAGTGACATAAATGATATAGTTTTTATGTCACTTTTTTAACAAACTGACATAAATGATAAAGTTTATATGTCACTTCTAAAAAACCGACATAAATAAACATGCGGTGGCAATTTTGTAAATAAAACAATTTATTTTTATGTCATTTTATGTAAAAGTGACATAAATAAAACCCCATATATAAAGCAAAGTTTTAGGGCATTTTAAGTTTTTAGTCTCATTCCTCTCTTCCATCTACTGATAGAAACCTCTGAAGCTGCTAGCCTTCACCACCGCCACCACACCCACACTGACACCAACCACCACTTCTAACGCCGATGCCAACCACCACTTTCGACGTGCTGCTTGGATTGAGAAGTTTTGTTGTTTCGTTGAGATAAGCAAAGATCGATGAAGTTCTCTCTCTCTCTCTCTCTCTCTCTCTCTCTCTCTCTCTCTCTCTCTCTCTCTCTCTCTCTCTCTTTCCTTCTTGATTGTGCCCTAGAAATTCTGGTTAGGGTTTCCAGCCGTCCACCATGGCCACCGTTCACTAGCAGGTCTTCTCTCTCTCTCTCACTCTCTCTCTCTCTCTCTCTCTACATGTATACATATATATATATATAAACCCCAATTGCTTTACCCCCACGGCAAGTCTACCTCTCTGCCACCACAGCCTCCAAACCAGCCCCTGCCCCTTGCCACTCAACCCCAACCACACACCACCACAATCCCTCCTCTAGCCCCTGCCTCTCGCTCCAAGTTTTAATCAAATTTGAACGACTATTTTCTCTCATTCTCTCTCCTTCTTAAACCCTATCAGCACAAGATTTTTGTGTGTGGCGTCTCTTTCTTCATCGAATAGCCTGTTCAAGTCTGGGATAAAATTTTGATTTTGTCATAGAAAAAGTTTTTTATTTGTGATACTCTAATGTCTAGTAGAAGTCTCATCCGAGATTCATTGCTCTCCAAGCAACGGCTTCATGGGCATCTCTTATTCTATCAACAGGTTGGTTCCTAAACTTTAAATTTCAACTTGCCACTTTGTGTTCCTCTCTCTGTTTTTCTAAAGCTATGAATCAATGGACACATACATACATTTATACAAATATGCATAAATATGCTAATATTCAAAAGGGCGTTTTGTGATTCTTTTCCCTAGGTTTCTATATCACATATCGATTACATTTGCTCAAAGGTGAATCTGACAGGTATATAAGCTCTCTCGATTTATTTCTAAAGCGTTGAAGGCTATTTCTTTTGTTATGTAGTAAATAATGCTTAATTTCTATGAATGGTTGCTTAGGAAGTTTGAGTTTACTTCTTGTGCTTGGGTTGGGTGTGTGCTTGTATTTAATTGGGTTATATTTTTTAAGTTTGGCATTTTTTCTTTGTCGTATGTTACTCTCCGTGGGTTTGAGAGAATATTACCTTTCACATTACAATTTTGTTTTCAACTATAATTTTGGAGAAGGGAAATCAAACAAGTTTCTTTGAATATTTCCTTTTCCCCCTTCTAGTAATTTTGTTTATCCTCTAAGGACCTCAACTTTGATGTTTAATCACTATGTCATTCACACATAGTTTATATTACTCCTATATTATAAGCATTGAAGTAATTCTATTAACATAACAATTACTCTATACCTTTTAAGGTCAAAGAGACATTAGGCATTGTGAAGCAAAGAGTATTTTGAATCTAGTAGTACTTGGGGCTAGTGTGATGATGTTTGAAACATAGAAGTGTTACTAGCATTTCATGCATTTGAATGGGTTAAGTGAGCCTATGGTGACATAGACTGAGATAAACCCGAGTTTGTAGTTATATAGCAATTTTTTTTCCCGATCGTTGTCGATTATTAAATCAAGGGGAAAAGTTTATTGGTGGGAATTTTTATTGGGGTAAACTTGTATATAGGCTTTAATTGTGGCTTGTTAACTTGCATGTACATTCAAAGTAAACAACAATAAGGAATACTGCATAATTTTTTAGTTCGATTGTTCTTATTGGGGTAAACTTGTATATAGGATTTAATTGTGGCTTGTTAATTTTTGTTGTTTCCTGTTGGGGTGTTTGTATCTCTCTTGGCCTTTATGCCTCATCTATTAAATCGTCTTGCTGTTAAAAAAAATTTTAAAAATAAATTTGGGGTGCTCTGGATAATATTTTAGCCACTTGAAATTAAGAAATGGTCTGGGGATTAAGGAAGTTTAAGCTATGTAGTCCAATTTTGTAGGGTAAGTGACAAACACTGAATATTGCACATTTATGTGCCAATATAATAGACATAATGCTCATTTAATCCCCCGAATTCCTAGTTTTACATGCATATTTGAATTAATATAATTTAATAGTGATGTCACTCAAATGCATGTAAAAATGTGTTTTTACATATTTTATTTCTTTAGGTAAAAATGAAGTGAAATAAAGGGAAGGAAAGAAGTAGCAACCACACCATAGTATATTCATATGAATAGTAATGAATAGTAATAAATAGTAATGAATAGTAGTGAATAGTAACCAAACAGTAACAAATACTGTTTGGTTGGCTAACAACAAAAAAAAAAAAAAAAAAAAGAAAGAAAAGCAACGAAATGTAACATCCAAAGTTGGATGTTAGTTTTTTTTTTATTATTATTAGTTTTGTTTTTTTCTTTCTTTTCCTCTTTCTCTTCTCTCTCTTTCTCTTCTCTCTCTCTTTTCTTCTTTCTGTGTAGGATTTGTCAAACATGTCAGAGAAGGAGGAAGAAAAAAAATCGAGCCAATCTTCTAAGCTCGTGTAATTGCTGATGAAAGCAGTGACGAATCGTCACAATATTTCATCTATAAAAGGGGGAGAGCCAAGCAACAACAAAAACGGATAATTCACAACACAGCTTCACAATCACAGTTTGGAGAGAATAGTTTAGGGGAGGTTATTATGTGAGCACTTTATATTGTCCCTAGAAATAGGAAACTTTAGTTTTTCTTTGCCTTTTCTAGTTCTAGTAGTTGTAAAATTTTACTTTTATGTAATTGATGATTTTATGTTCAAAAATATGTAGCAAAACTTTATGTACTATATTTCTTAAAATAAAATATTTGTTTTCTTGTATGACCTTTGTCAATTTGTAGTAGTAAAATATTCCTATTTAAATTTAGATTTAATATTTCTAGTCTAGTAGTACTTATAGTTGTCCCCTAAAATAGTTAGAAATCCCAAATTTTTAGTTTTTATAGCAATATTTTCATTCACTAAAAGACAGATTTTGCGATTAAATGCCAGATTTCTTAGCCACGTAATTGTTATAATCACCTACTAAAGTCCAAAAGCACACCCCATTCATATCTCATTCCAAATAAGATTTGGATTTGGTTTGACCTTATTTGTGTTCTTGGAGCTCAACCACTGTGACCCCACAAGAATCCAAAGTCAAAGGTTTAGTATTTTATTTTTGGTTCAGTATTTCCATTTATGTATATTTTATTAGCCTAGTTGTACTAAACTTTGCTATTTTGCAGATTCCACAAATTCAACACCAGTTCATGTTAAGTAGAAAAATAATATAATAATATTATATTTCACTCTTCCTTAGTTTTACAACTTTAATATTAATTGAGCAGTCACTGTTTACACCTATTTAATTTATCTTTTAAATTTATTTCGAAGACAGTTTCAATTCTAAAATGGTAGGCTAAAACTTTAATTGGGGATATGTAATAAAAACTTAGAAACCACAGCTTCTGTGCACTAATCTTAAATGGGCAAATTTATCTAGATGGGTTATTTTTCCATTTATGGCCAAAAATATCTATGTATCTATAGTTTATGACCATTTAACATGTTTATATACTATGGCTATACTGGGCTCAAAAGAGTACATATTTGAAATAAAAAGCCTAATTATGTGGATTGTCAAACTATGCCTTTTGTCATAAAAAACACCTAGCATACTCAAACAATTCATATGACAAAGTTAATATTTCAAATATGTGTTTATATATATTTCTATCCAATAATGGATAGGCAATTGTGTAGTGGCAGAGTGGTGGGGACTGGACGCCGAATAACCCATGTCCGCGGCGGGGCACGGTTCGAACCTGGCTACTGCCCAATTGCTTTTTTATTTTTCTTTAAACCAAACGATGTCGTTTCATATCAAACCTGACACACTTGATATGACCCTGACTAGTGAAAGTTTATTTTTAAATAAAGAATGACTCTGCGGTCTTAAATGCAAAATGCTTTTCAAATGCACAAAAGTTGTGGGATCTAGTGTTGGTTTGCATATTCCCAATTCCTTTAAATCATTTCCCCCTAGTTAATTAATATTTCCTGTTTTACAATAGTTTTGCTTAAATATCTGTATTATTTCCATCTTTCGCTATTATTAAATCTAAAAAGTTTATCTCATAAAAATTTAGCTTTTATATATTTTTCTTTCTTTTCTTACTAGTATGTTAGTTAATTTATTTTGCACTGTTAAAATCTTTACCATAAACTGTTAAAAAAAAATAGCTTTAATTACTTTTATTGCAAACATCTAAAAATTAGTAATTTAGTAAAACCCCACAAAAATCCATCATCTTTTATTTTCTTTTTAGTGACAAAATAGTTATCTGCCTAACTTAATAAAATTTTATTCCGTTCCCTGTGGGTTCGACCTGGACTTCCAGAACTTTATTACTTGTACGATCACCTACACTTGGGTGTGATAAGAAAACGCGTCAATAGGATGTCGTCAAGTTTTTGGCGCCGTTGCCGGGGATCGGTTAATAAAAAATAAATAAATAAATAAGTTAGGTTTAAAACTATTTTCTCCTACTATATTTATATCTATATCTATATATATACCTATTCTACTTTATAAATATTCTAGTTTTTTTTCTTTAAATGATAACATAAGAAAAAAAATAATAATAATAATAAAAAAACTATATATAATTTCTTTCTTTGTGAAATATATATAAATATATATATAAGCCTGTTTTCTAAAAAATAAATATAAAAAAAAATGTAAAATAAAAAAAAGGAGTTTTATTTTTACTTAGCTAATAATAATAATAATCACAATAATATTATTATCAGTTAGTTTTCACTTACTTCTTATGTCCTTAGATACTACTGAGGCTTTATATCAAGTACCACATAATTCTAATATTTCTAGTGAATCATCTAGTATACAATTTTCTAGAATAATGGCAGAAATTGAAGGACCAATCGTTGATGATGCTCATAGTAAGCAGGGGGAAAATATACCACACTTTGTTTTACCAGAACGTGAACAACGTCCTTTACGTGATTTATTTACCCCAGAAAGAAATATCACTCCTTCTTGCATCACTTTACCTAGACATACAGGAAATTTTCACTTTAGACAAGGCATGATTCCACTCTTACCAACTTTCCATGGAATGGGGACAGAACGTGCTTATTTACATATTCGTGAATTTGAAGAAGTTTGTAGTACGTTCTCTGATCAAAGCTGTCCTATTGAAATAATCCGTCTTAAGCTTTTTCCTTTTTCTTTAAAAGATAAAGCTAAAGGTTGGCTTTTATCTCTCCGTCCTGGATCTATAACTTCATGGCATGATATGAATGAAGCCTTTCTAAAAAAATTCTATCCAAAAAATTTAACTAATAGCATGATGCGTCAAATTAAACTTTTTACTCAAAAAGAAAAGGAACCATTCCCTGAAGTTTGGGAACGTTTTAAAGATCTCCTACTAGCTTGTCCACATCATGGATTTGAAATGGCGTTTAATTAATTTCTTTTATGAAGGATTAGAACCTAAATCAAAGAAGTTAGTTGAAACTATGTGTCAAGGAGAATTTTTGAGTAAAACTGCCGATGAAGCTGAATCATATTTTGATTGGCTTAGCAAAAATGCTTCCCAATGGGAAAAAGAAGAAATTGGTAGAACGGAAAAAGCTAAAAGTTTATACCAATTACAATCAGAAGATGAATTAACACTGAAATATAAAGAATTAGCACGTAAAGTGGAAGCTATATCAGTAGAAAAAAATAATCCACCTAAGAAGAAAAGAGAACTTTGTGACAACTGTCATACTTTAGGACACTCTGCGAATGAATGTCCTAATAGTTCAAATTTTCAGGAAACAGCTCCAGCAGAGATAAACGCTGTGAATAATTATAGGGGTCCCCAAAACTCCTATGGTAATTCATACCAGTCTAATTGGAAGAATCCTCCAAATCATATGTATACCAAAGAAGGTATTTTACAATTTCAAACTCAACACCAACCTCCTCAAAATAATCAATATTTACCTCCTCCACCTCAATTTCAACAAACACAAAATACATATCCTAATACACAGCAAAATTCTAATGTTTATGTGCCTCCGCACAAGAAAGTGCAAGAAGAGCCTTTACAGTTTATGATGCAACAATTAATACAAATCATGGGGAAACTACAAACATCTGTGGATAGGATTAATAATCAGCACGATTCTAAAGGAAAAGGCATTTTTCCTGCCCAACCACAACCTAATCCAAGGGGACAACCACAAGGTGATCCCTCAACTTCTGGTAATAATCAACATGAACAAGTAAAAGCTATAACTGTACTTAGAAGTGGTAAGGCTGTTGGAGAAGAAATATCACCTTCTTTAGAAGAAATTGAGCATATAAATAAGGAAGATAATATGATAGAAATTGAGGAAGAAATAGATGAAGATAAAATTGCTGATGAAGTTGAAGTTGAAACCCATGAAAAACAACAAATTTCTCAAGAAAATGAAACATCTGACTTACCAGTGGAAAAAGAAACAGAGGAAACTCCTGAATATTCTCCTCCAATTCCTTATCCACAACGTTTAAGAAAACACCAAGATACTAAGAATCAGGAATATTTAGAATTATTTAAACAAGTACACATTAATATTCCTCTCTTAGATGTAATTAATCAAGTACCTGCTTATGCAAAATTCTTAAAAGATTTATGTACTGTCAAACGTAAGCAAAATGTACGAAAGGATGCGTATTCTGCTGACTTTGTTGAAGAAATTAATTCTATCGTGCAGCATAATTTACCAACAAAATTCAAAGACCCAGGTACACCAACAATATCGTGTATTGTTGGAAATCATAAAATTAACCACGCACTCCTTGACTTAGGAGCTAGTGTAAACTTGCTTCCTTATTCTGTTTATCAAGAACTTGGATTAGGTGAGCTAAAGCCTACTCGCATGGTATTACAACTTGCTAATAGATCTACAAAATATCCGCGAGGAATTTTGGAAGATGTTCTTGTCAAAGTTGAAAATTTTATTTTCCCAGTAGATTTTGTCATCCTTGATACAGAACCAGTATTAGATACTAATGTACAAATACCAGTCATTTTTGGAAGGCCCTTCTTGGCCACCATTGATGCCACTATTCGAATCCGCAGTGGTATGATGACTGTAGTATTTGGAAATATGACTTTAAATATTAAAGTTTTTTCTAATCCACAACATCAAGAAGAAGATGAGAATATTGAAGAAGTTCAGGCTATTGAATCTCTATCACGAGAATATTTTAACTTGACTTGTTATAATGATCCAGTAGAATCTGTTATTAATAACTCCATTCAGAAGCTAGACAGTAATAATCTACAAGAACATCTTATTAGTCAAGTATGCTTTAATGAAGATTCAATAGAAGAAATAATTCAAGAAGCAATGTGGACCACATATTTTGAACCTTTACCACCGAAGACTACATTGACACTTCCATCTAATTTACAAACTCCACAGTTGGAATTAAAAGAACTCCCTAAAGAGCTTAAATATGCTTTCCTTGGTAGTAATAATACTTATCCCGTAATAATATCATCTTTTCTAGAGTCCAGTCAAGAAAATAAACTCATTATTATGCTGCAGAAACATAAAAGTGTCATTGGTTGGAGTATAGCAGATTTAAAAGGAATAAGCCCTTCAATATGCACTCACAATATATATCTTGAAGAAAATGCTAAAACCTCAAGAGAAATGCAAAGAAGACTTAATCCTATTATGCAGGAAGTAGTTAAGAAGGAAGTTCTCAAGCTACTCGACATGGGCATTATATATTCAATATCCGACAGCAAATGGGTAAGTCCAACACAAGTTGTACCAAAGAAAGCAGGAATTACAGTTGTTCCAAATTCAAAAGGAGAATTAATTCCCACTCGTGTCACTACTGGATGGCGTGTATGCATAGACTACAGAAAACTCAATGCTGTAACTGGTAAGGATCACTTTCCTTTACCTTTTATGGATCAAATGTTAGAAAGAATAGCGGGTCATAAGTATTACTGCTTTCTAGATGGTTATAGTGGTTACAATCAAATAGAGATCGCACCAGAAGATCAGGAAAAAACTACTTTCACATGTCCATTTGGAACTTTTGCCTATCGCCGAATGCCATTTGGTCTTTGCAACGCACCTGCGACCTTTCAAAGGTGTATGCTGAGTATTTTCAGTGATATGGTAGAAAAAAATTTAGAAGTTTTTATAGATGATTTTTCAATTTTTGGCAAAACCTATGATGATTGCCTTAGCAATCTTCAGAAAGTTCTCCAGAGATGTGAAGAAAAAAGTTTAGTTTTAAATTGGGAAAAATGTCATTTTATGGTCACTAAAGGTATTGTCTTAGGACACATTATTTTTGAAAATGGGATACAGGTAGACAAAGCCAAAATAGATCTTATAGCTAATTTACCTATTCCCAAGACTGTAAAAGACATCCGTTCATTCTTAGGACATGCAGGTTTTTATCGCCGATTCATAAAAAATTTCAGTACTATTTCTAGACCTTTATGTCAATTATTGGCCAAAGACACACCTTTTGAATGGACTAAAGAACGTCAAAACTCATTTGAGCAATTAAAAGAGCATCTCACTACTGCACCTATTATGCAATCTCCTGATTGGAGCTTACCATTTGAATTAATGTGTGACGCTAGCGACTTTGCCATTGGAGCTGTCCTAGGGCAGAGAAAGGATAAAAATGCATCAGTTATATACTACGCTAGTAGAACTCTGGATAGTGCTCAAATGAACTACTCAACTACTGAAAAAGAATTACTAGCTGTGGTATTCGCTCTTAATAAATTTAGGCAATACTTGATTGGTTCCCCTATTGTTTGTTTTACTGACCACTCAGCTCTTAAATATCTTCTTTCAAAGAAAGACAGTAAGCCTAGGCTTATTAGGTGGATACTCCTACTACAAGAATTTAATTTAATAATTAAAGACAAAAAATGAGTAGAAAATGTGGTAGCTGATCACTTATCCCGTCTCACTTTTGAAGACAATACTAGTGAACCCTTACCTATTCAAGACTCTTTTCCTGATGAACAGTTATTTTCTGTAACTTCTCTACCATGGTATGCTGATCTTGTTAATTATTTAGTAACTGGAAAAATACCAAGCAATTGGTCATCATCAGATAAAAAGAGATTTCTAGCTATTGTTAGGCATTTCTACTTTGATGACCCATATCTGTTTAAATATTGTGCCGATCAGGTAATTAGGAAATGTGTTCCTAATGAAGAAATCAAAAATCTACTTTTCATGTGTCATTCCTCCTTTTGTGGAGGACATTTTTCATCTCGAGTAACTGCCATGAAAATTTTACAAAGCGGTTTATATTGGCCAACTCTATTTAAAGATTCATATTTATATTGTAAGGCTTGTAGCCGCTGCCAAATGTTGGGCAGTATTACGAAAAGAAATCAAATGCCAATGACCCCTATAATTACAATTGAAATATTTGATTGTTGGGGCATTGACTTTATGGGACCTTTTCCTCCATCTTGCCAATATGAATATATTTTATTAGCAGTCAAATATGTTTCAAAATGGGTAGAAGCTATTCCTACAAGAAAGAATGATCACCGTACAGTTATTGCATTTTTAAAAGATAATATACTTTCTCGATTTGGAACTCCAAAAGCAATAATAAGTGATCAAGGAACCCATTTCTGTAACAAGCCATTTGAAAAATTAATGAAAAGATATGGAGTGACCCATAAGGTGTCAACTGCATACCATCCACAAACAAATGGACAAGCTGAATTAGCTAATAGGCAAATTAAGCATATTCTCGAAAAAACTGTTGATTCTAATCGAAAAGACTGGTCTTCAAAATTAACAGATGCTTTGTGGGCATATAGAACTGCTTATAAGACCCATTTAGGGATGTCTCCATACAGATTTGTCTATGGAAAAGCTTGTCACCTACCAGTAGAATTAGAACATAAGGCATATTGGGCTACTAGAACTTTAAATTGTAATATTGAAGAGGGAGGAATTTTAAGAAAATTACAATTAAGTGAGCTTGAAGAAATTCGTAAAGATGCATATGATAATGCTCGAATTCATCAAGCAAGAACTAAAATGTATCATAATAAGAATCTTTTGCGCAAAAGATTTACCCCCGCGCAAAAAGTTCTATTATATGACTCAAGACTACATCTTTTTAGAGGAAAGATGAAATCTCGATGGACTGGTCCATATATTGTAAAAAATGTTTATCCTTATGGAACTGTCGAGATTGAGGACCCTAAAGATGGAAATACATTTAAAGTTAATGGACATAGATTAAAGCCATTTTTAGAAGGATTTGAACCTGAGTTGGAGTCCATTCCTTTGGAGGACCCCAACTATAATGCTGTTTAATATCTTAAAAAATAATTGGTATAGGACATAGTGTATCAGAGTATTTATATTTTCATAAGTCCTATACTCTTAATTAGATAACTTTTTATATATAAGTTAATTTTGTCATTATTATTATCTTTTCTTTGTGTATTTTTTTTATTACAGGTGTTATCCTTAACTTCTTTTTCTCATCTCACTCATTGAGGACAATGTCAGACTCAGTTGGGGGGGACGATTTCACGATTAACACCTGTTTGTTTATTTATTTTATCTTTATTTCATAAAAAAAAAAAATTTATTTAGTTTCTCTAGAGAGAGATACACTGAAAAAGAGAAAATGGCTTTTAATAGGGCTTTGAACCCTCAAAACTTTCCCCATCTCTCTTTTTCTCTCTTTTTCCTTTCTTCTTCCTCTCTTTTCTCTCGCGATCTCTCTCTCTCTCACTCTCTGCAACTCTCTCACTCTCTTCCCCCAATCTCTCGATCTCTCTCAATCTCTCAATTTTTTTAATTTTCTTCAATCTAAAATCAAGATCCACTCTACTGATCACTAAAGGTAAGATCTATAGTCCAGAGAAAAGCTTGGTTTTGATTTATTCTCTATTTTTCCGATTCAGCTTATATTTTTATTTTTATTTTAGATTTTTATTTTCTCTCTTTTCCATTATCTAACAAAAATGATATCCATAAGTTGTAGGTACCCACGCATCAAAGAAGCTTGGAAATATCACTCGATCTACGGCCCTACCAGGTTTTCAGATTTTCAAAGAGACAGGTGATATTTTTCCATTTCTTTGTAAAAAAAAAAAAATGGACGACGCGCTAGTTATTGGTCTTCTGGATTTTGAACTTTATCTTGTTATTATCCTAGTTCTTGCTATGGTAGTGTTGCGGTGCCCTTGTTAAAAAAAAAAAAAAAGAAAAAAAAAAGAGAGAAAAATATCACTGTCTTCTCTTAGTTTTCTGTTTAAAAAAAAAAAATGCATGACTCAGAAGCCAAAATTTTTATAATGTTTGATGTTTATATCATAATTCTTCTTATTACTATTATTATAATGATGCATTGTCTTAAACTTTGTTAAAAAAAAAAAAAGAAAAAAAAATTATGTAGTTTTTATTTTTGTGTGTTAAAAAGAAAAAAAAAATGTAGTTTTCTAGTTTTTTGTTTAAAAAAAAAAAAAAAAAAAATTTTTTTTAGTTTCTGAATGTATATATTTTTCTTAAATATTTTTAGTTTTTAAATAAAATTCCCACCCACCCCCTCTAAGCTCTCTTTAATTAGATCTTAGTTGATAGTTGGAAGGAGTGGAGGGTTGAGTCTAACCTCTCTTGTTGGCTGAGAGTATAAAAAATGAATCCAATAGTCGATGACCAGACGTTAATGGGTCGCTCACTTGTTTCTGAGCAGAAGAAACCCTTTGCTGGCACTAGCCTTTATGCCATCAAAAGGAAAGCTAAAAGGTTAGGATGGTGTTTAAATTGTTATAGAGAAGAATGTCATGGTTTAGTTGCTCACAATGGCACATCTTTTAAAGTTTACTATTGTTACAAAAGACAATTCAAATCAAAACAAAAGAAAAATTTGGTTGAGAAAGAGGACTGGATCCTTTGATACCCAAATAAATTTTGTTTTCCCATCCCTCATTTCTTTTTATTTTTAGTTTTTGTACATACAATAAATTTTCAGTCAGGTCAGACTTTAAAATGATCCTACGTGTACATCTGGCTTTCATTAGCTGGTTCGATAGGAGTAATTTGCATGATCCAAGCATCACCAAATATGTCTAGTGCGGTGAATGTCCCTAGAGGTAGCGAAAAACTAAGTAAAGCCAGAGTTATCTCTTAGCCTCTTACTGATGTTTTTAGCTTGCTAGTGGTTCTAGACTCATCTCTTTTACTAGAGGTGGATGGGTAATCATGACAACTTGGACGCTCCGGATTGCGTAGCCTCTTTTGTATAGGTGCAGAGGATACTAGTTGCACCATATATGTATCCAACTTAGTGGATATGCTTAGGATTTTTCGGAAGTTTTTCTTTTACTTTATATAAGATAAATTTGACGCGTTAATGTTATTTTGGGTATGTTAATAGCATACAACACATTGTCACATGTTTTATTATTTTCAAATGCTAGAAACTCTTTAGACTTTAAACACTTTTGAAACAGTGTGAAAATATTTACTGAATCTAAATGGATGAGTAAGCATAAACTATGCAGTTTAAAGACAAGTAGTGGAAACTAATTAACCCATGTGAGCTTTTGTGCCAATCTTCCTTTATGAGGGTTACTATTCTTTTCAGTCTCATTTTATTCTCTTTATCATATCACTCGTTGAGAGTCTCATTGTTTTCTTTTTCTTTGACTGATCATTAGAAGAGAACGTTCAGGATTTACCATTAGAACGTCTAAATTGCTTAAATAAACAAAGTCAATCTATTTTTAAAATGATTTAGGCCATCTTTTCTTTCAAATGCACCCCCCTTCACCTAATATTACCTTATTCTCAGTTCTATCCAAATCATACCTTGCTCCACCTAGGAGTACAAACCTCACTTCTATATCCAGGTATGTGATTGGACTGTATTAATATTGTAAGAAGTGGTAAAGAAAGAAAGGAGTTGATTTCAAAAAAAAAAAAAAAAAAGGAAAAAAAAATGAGAAATTAAAAAAAAAAAAATGTACATATGATAAAAAGGAGAAGAAACAGAAGAGGTTAGAATGAATTGCGCAAACACTCCAATCACATGCTTAGAACAAATACACCCCAAATCTCTTACTCATCTTAATTTCTAACCTACCAGTCAAAGTCCTAATGATTTAAAAGAAATTGATTTTTAAATTTAAGTGATAAGGATGTTCTCCACGGTAGATCGCTCTTCTAATGCTAAGTATTCTTTCACGAGACTTACTGTACTCCAAATGCCTATATATTGAGTCATCAAAAATATGGAAGCAACTTTTCTGTCTTTGCTTCCCTACCAAGTGAGATGTTCTCTACACCGGTTTCTGAGAGTTTCTCCTTAAAATAGTGAAATCCCAGTGAGATTTGAGTTAAAACTACAAGTTTGATAACTGCTATTGGCTATGTAAACTTCGAAATTAAGATCAGTTGCTTGACTTTTCAAGTACACACTGTAAGTTTAAAGAGTATAAAAAAATGCTACCATTGACAAACTGTGAGTGTATGTGTTGCATTACTATTACATACTTGAAAATTTCATTTTATTGCCAAATTTAATCTTATCTGTTGCAAAAGGAAAAAGTCTATCTTCATTTTTATTTTACTTTATTTTTATATTTAAAAAAAAAACGAAAAAAAAAAAATGAGAAATTTAAAAAAAATTTGTTTTCTTGTAAAAAAAAAAAAATTTGAATTTTGTGGGTATATTCACTGCAAACCCTCACGAGACAACACTCGTCCACTAGGGGTAACCTAGGGATTTAACGGCTTGTTGCATACGCTAAATGCAATCGCGATTCCTGCGATAGTGAGTTAAGTTAGATTTTATTTTCTTTAGTTTATTCTTACATTTTAATAAAACTTCTAGAACAATTTCTCTTTTCATTTCATTGCTAGGGACTAGCAATAAGTTAGTTGAGGGGTGTGACAAACACTGAATATTGCACATTTATGTGCCAATATAATAGACATAATGCTCATTTAATCCCCCGAATTCCTAGTTTTACATGCATATTTGAATTAATATAATTTAATAGTGATGTCACTCAAATGCATGTAAAAATGTGTTTTTACATATTTTATTTCTTTAGGTAAAAATGAAGTGAAATAAAGGGAAGGAAAGAAGTAGCAACCACACCATAGTATATTCATATGAATAGTAATGAATAGTAGTGAATAGTAACCAAACAGTAACAAATACTGTTTGGTTGGCTAACAACAAAAAAAAAAAAAAGAAAAAAAAAAAAAGAAAGAAAAGCAACGAAATGTAACATCCAAAGTTGGATGTTAGTTTTTTTTTTTTATTACTATTAGTTTTGTTTTTTTTCTTTCTTTTCCTCTTTTTCTTCTCTCTCTCTTTCTCTTCTCTCTCTTTTCTTCTTTCTGTGTAGGATTGTCAAACATGTCAGAGAAGGAGGAAGAAAAAAATCGAGCC